>FR997836.1:0-1200000 GCA_905475405.1 Schrankia costaestrigalis
AGCATGACTTGCCTTATCACCCGGTTTCGAATTAACGTCGAGTTTTGGGACACCCTGTATAAACAACATATATGTACAAAGGCAGGACCACAAGTTGAATTACTAGACTGGGAAATAGGTATACTTACCCACAAGTGTTCACAACGCAAGGACAAATTCCACTCCTCGCGCTGGATAGGATTATACTCGCGACGAATAGCAATTATAACACCGCCACCTCTTTCCGCTCCCACAACAGAGGAATTTCTATCACGACGAAAAACAATGTACTTATCTACTAACAAAAAACTCCGAGCTATAGAAACCATCATTAAGCCACGATTCTGTTATGCAGTAAACATCGTAATCATTGACCAGAATTTTACTAAAAAATGACTGAGACTTGGTTCTAAGACCCCTCACATTCTGGTAATATAAACTAATTATAGACATGAATGTAAAGGTAAAATAATAATAATGTACTTAAGTAAAATAACAATATTCTTGTACTCACTGGTTCTCGTTCCGTGTAATAAATATTTATAACTGTGTTTAGGCCGTTGCTTCTTTGTACCTAAATAATAATAGGCTGTTATAAAAGAAAAAATGATATAAATAATTACGCAACAACTTTTTCAGACGCTTAATTTTTATTGTGACATTATAAAACATATCGCAGAAACTCGAGAAAATTTTTAAGACAATCATTATTAAGACAATCTTCTACTATATAAAAATAAGTCGGGTTTTCCTTCCTGACGCTATAACTCCAGAACGCACGAAGCGATTTCCTCGGGTTTGCATTCGTTGGAAAGGTCTCGGGCTCCGTGAGGTTTATAGCAAAGAAAAATTCAGGAAAATTTTCAAGCGGAAAAATAATGCCCGTGCGAAGCCGGGACAGGCCGCTAGTTTAGTTATAAGTTTAAAATAACATTTTAGAGTACTTCTGCGTAAATTATATTTTAGTTTTATTTTCTTGTGGCAGAAGAAACAATGATTTTCTCCGCAACCCGATCTTGACAACGTATATGTATATTTATTGTTGGTTCAAAAAATTAGGACAGGAGTTACTATAATAACTTATTTTAAATTAAAATGTTATTGTATTTGAAAAATAGAATGAATAAAACAATAAAAAATGTTGTTTAATTCTTACACAGGTAAAATCTGATAAAAATGTTTTGGTCGTAGCGTGATTTAATATAGCCTTCCTCGATAAATGGTCTATCCAACACTAAAAACAAAATTCAATTCAAAGGCTCTGCGATTAGCGCGTTCAAACAAACAAACTCTTCTGCTTTATATGAATAATAGTATAGATATTATACCAGGGCACCTTAGTAGTAGATAGGTGCACTTTGTGCTCAGAGCACACATTACAATACTCTGTCGTATTGTCTAATCACATAGCACACACATTGCTTTCATTATACTGTTTTATATTTATTCCTGGAAACTGGGAGGTCTTGGCTATTTATAATAGGTTATACGATACAGTGTCGTTTATCTTTGAGCAGCTGGTACCCGCGACCTTACCTGCGTATTTTGAACAATTCACACAATGTTTACAAATAGTGTGTTGCCTAGCGTCGCAGCTACACAACGCAATGAGAGATATGCAAGGTCTCACCCGTGGGCAGGTGTCCCAGCACAGTACACCGCGCACAGTACACCGCGCAACATACTGACACTCAGTGGCGAAGGGTGATTTTTTAGAAAAGGTAAGCCGAACGAAAAAAAAACTTGTGACTGTCACAAACATCAATTTAACGGACACAAAGAACAAGATCCAGACTCAGGACAATAATTTGTTGATCAAAAAGAATTGTCCTGCCTGGGAATCGAACCCGCGACCTCGTGCACGTCAGCCGCTTACCGCGACCGCGCCGCGCCATCGAGGTTAAAGTGTCTTTCTATAATATTAAATTTCTATTTCGTAATCTACTTTTCTATTGTACTTCATACGTATTAGTGAAAAAATATTCTGTCCCGAACTCAAGTACATAAAGCTATTCAAATCCGAATATGTTTCTCAGTTTGGACATGTTTCTTTGATGAATTAGATAAATGACTCCACAAACTTTTAAAATCTGAGAATAAGACACAAGGGAAACAAAACGTACTATTTAATTTACAACTGCAAGCTGTAAGCCACTTATATTTATCATAAATAGATGTAAATAATATAAAAATATATCGTAAATGCATGGCGCCGGGCGGCGGCCGACGCACGTCTCGTTTGTATCCCACATTCATGTCTGTATTTCTTATTTTCGTTATTTAATTTCAAGAAAGAAGTTTTGCTTCCACAACAATTAATCAATAAGTCAACAATCTAATACTATTAACGCTGCCATTGTAACAACAAATTAAAGTAATAACAATGAAGTAAGTACTTACAATAATGTAGTAGGTAGGCACCCAAAGCACTATGACAATAATTCAATCCATGCACAACACTCATAACACAAACATACTTAGTAATTACTACTTTACACAAAACAGAGAATTCTAATGTATTTGCACTGTAAATACTTTAAAATATAAATAATAGCTGAATGAAAACAAAAACAATAATAAATGTCAAAATAAAAACTTTGGTACTTTGGGTGGGAAATGACTGAGAGCAAAGCAATGAACACAATATCGTTCGTTCATACATCGCGATGGATCGTTTTGATTGGTCAATACAACGACGAACGAATGATGCGTCGTTTTGATTGGTCAATACAACGACGAACGAATGATGCGTCGTTTTGATTGGTCAATACAACGACGAACGAATGATGCGTCGTTTTGATTGGTCAATACAACGACGAACGAATATATTAATAATACTCAATTTCCTTAGGTAACTCGAAAAATGCCGGCTTATTCATTCAATGATCGTTCCTTATATCGACGCTCACACACAAAGATAAAATGCAATGTTTTTGCATGTGTGCGTACGACTTTCGTACCGTCTGTTTATACTCGATTCCTATTTTTGAGACCGGCTTACCGCCGCCATTAGTTGACAATGTTGTAATAATAGATGGCGTTATGAGTACGTAAATAATTTTCATAATATGTATTGCGATTTACGTAGGGTAAGAGAAAACTTTTTTGTTTTTTTAATTTTGTGTACTGAATGGATGTTACGTCATTGATTTATAATTGTTTATTATACAATGTTATTGCAAAGGTAAGCCGGTAGGAATCGGGTTATATGGACCCTTCGCCACTGCTGACACTACACACTACTGCACACAAGCTCACCACGCCCGCCGCCGACTGTGCGCGCAATACTCACTACATGGTACTTACACAGTTTCCTTGTGATTACGATATTATTATTGTCCCAGCGAGGAGGAAACTTTGTAACAAGTGACTCATCATGTTTGTTATCTGGTGCAAGCTATTTCCCTCTCCGCGAGAGACTCTACTATTTGTTCAAATATTATTAATTAAATATATAATCAATGTTATATTGCCGAAAGTAAACTAACACTCGGCACGTCTGTCCTGTAAAAGTAATACTTGTGTTGTCTTGTTTGTTGTCTGTTGATTTGTTCATGTCATAAATGTACAAGTAAGTACAGTACGCGGCCGTATAGATTACACATCGACTTTTGTAAAGAGACAATCGGTCAATTTCGACTTCGTAGAGCGTTATCTCTGTCGAGCACTATCAAATCATAATTTGTTTTAAGGGTACGCATGCCAGTCGCAACTCCGTACAAACGGAGAAAGTTAATTGCTCCTTTATTTGATAATTTATTATAAAATAGTATTTATTTATATGTTAAAATTATTTGTACGTAATACCTTTTCTCCAAAGCTATTTGGGTAATTTTAGCGTGCACGTTTCTGACAACAATCTTTTGGGCTCCGCCCACTAGCAAGTTCGTGTCTGTGCAATGCGTACCCTTAACAGTTGCTAATAAATACCAGACTGTTGTATTTCATGCGACAAAGATGATGCTCTACGAAGCAGAAATTGGCCGATTGTCTCTATACAAAAGTCGCTGTGTAATATATACGGCCGGGTACTGTATAAAGGACATGTACATATGAACTTACCATATCTAAACAGGATACAAAGTGAAAGTAAGATGCTTTCCATGTCAGCATTGCAGGGAGTTTCAGACTATAGTATACAATACTGCAGACGGGCTTATGTAGAAGCTGTACAGGACTCTACTGACGACGTCATCAGCGCTGGAGCACTCGTACCTTCTCTACATAATATCTTACAGTTGTATAGACGAGCAGCTTTCTGAGTCGCAATCAACAGTTTTGTTACAAGTAAAGAAGAGACAATTAATACTATGCTTTGTTTCACAATCACTGTACATACGAGTAGATGTAGGTATACATAGGTATAAAAGGTTTACAAATACAAATAAAATAAATTGTAGAAATCAGAAACAAAATGTTGTTTCTTTATTAATATTCTTTTATTTGTTTATTTATAATAATGAGCCGTGACCTCGTCGCCGGTGAGTAAACGAAAGGTATTTAAAAAGTTCCAAACTAGAGTAAAGCATCCAACCCACTGCACTGGTGCGAGGTACTTGTACTAATGTGATGCGAATGTTAACACCGCGCCACTGTATGTGAGCTCACCTGCTCCACAAGTAACTTGTACCGAGTTATGTAGTGGTCGCGGTGCAATGTGTCAGTATTGTGAGTTAGTAGCTAAGCACAGTAATGTTCCTGATGTATGGAGACCCGAGTGTGCACAACACACAGATGTCTTATTATTAGAGACACGTTGTACACTCTGCGTCTGCGCTCTGCTCAGCGATAGAAGAAAGCTGCGGTATACTAAGTAACTATACTACTTCTTTCAAATAAGAATGTGCATGAGTCCGCGCCATATCGTGACGTCACAAATCTTAAAGGACAATAAACCGTTACATTCCATGTGTTCTAACACTTTTCTACCTATATCATTTCGAAGAGCTATGTACAAAAATGCCCATTCTCTTTTAAGTCATAATCTTAAATTCAATTCAATTAAGTCATATCTAATCTTATTTGAAACGAGTAGTACAATCATACGTATAGTACCCGGCCGTAAATATTGCACATCGACTTTTGTAAAGACACAATCGGCCAATTTCGGCTTCGTAGAGCATCATCTCAGTCGCATGAAATACAAACAGTCTTATATTATCTTATTCAAGTATTATTGGTATGAATCACAATGAAGTAACACGTGAGTGCTTCACGTCACGTCACGTGGCGACATATTATATGTTTGTGCTTTCGTCTGTACGTTCAAGAGTAGCGGCAACAGTGTGAACTCGTAGTTCTGTTATTGTCATAGATGTTGTAGAAACACGTACTCGTATCTGCGACTCTCATAGTTCTGCGTGGCTCAGGCTCTACCGCTGTCTTGTACAAACTAATACTTACAGACGAATCATTACTACCTATTGACCAGTCACCACACGTTCAAACATATTTACTATCGTAAGTTGTGTAAATAGTACTCGTCTGTAAGTGAACAAGTGATAAGACAATACAGAGTAGTACTCCGCTGGGCAGGTTATGTTTAACATAGTACTGTGATGCGGTGCTCTCACGTAACTCATGCTACGAGTACGTGCACACGTATAACTCTGTCTGATGTTTACATATAACAACTTGTACAGAGATGCACTTTGCACTCTGTATCTAAGAGATAAAAATGTTTTGATAAAATACCTGCTAAACAAACATTTAGCCCATTTACACAAGAGCAAGGGTGTTTTGTGAACAGAGAGGAGGACCTCTTGCACTTCATTCTAGAATGTAACCTAGGCTGGCACTCTTAAATAAAAGTCAGTGCTCTGCGGGGGATCTCCTCTTCTTTGTCCACCAGATCTTGAGCTCAGGGTTCACTGCTAAATTAAGTGCTATTTTTTTAAGTTTCATCACACAGTCATTGTTCCTTAGATCCGAATATTATAACATTTATCCTTAAGTAGTAACTGTACCCATAGCTTATAAACTTTCGTAATTTATTTTAAGCTGACTTAATCATAATAATATATTATGTATATGTTATAGGCAATGTGTATAATCCGGCATTGTATAGAATACCTAGTCATTCTATACAATGCCTAAAACGATCAGGCAATGTGTATAATACGATTTATTTCATACATTGCCTCGGTATTGTATTAAATGCCTGAAGCGCATCAGGCGATGTGTATAATGGATATACACGTTAAGAATAAGAGCTTTTAATATACTTATTTACGGGTCCATATTGGCTTACATAAATATTCGAAGTCATATTTTTGGTCTTACTAACGCTTTGTGTTCATAATAATCAATCTTCATAATTTTTTTTTTCGTAAATTTTTATTACTACCAACGGAGCTCATAACCGTTAGTGATCATAATTTTTTTATTCATACTGTTTGTGCCAAGAAACGTTTATGATCATAATTATCCTTTTCAGAACTTTTTTCTTCATAACATTCAATGATCATATTGCTTTAATTAATAATGTCATTGTTTAGAATTTTTGTTGTAAACAATTTAAATCTTGCACTTCGGCGGCCGCTGACGCGGCACGCTCGCTTCGCTCGCTCGCCTCGTGCATTGGTGGTCACAGTTCTAACCTAACCTACAGAAGTTGTAATTTTGGTGTTTTTTTGTCCTACGAACAAAAATAACAGTTTCTGGTAGCAACTAAATATAATCTAACTAAGAAGAAAAGCAGATTTCATACATTACCTATGCTTCAACCAGTATTCTATACAATGCCTAGGTATTCAATACATTTCCTAGACAATGTGTAAAATAGTTTCAACATTGAATTTCATTTCATACATTGGCTGAACGACCCCGGTATTCTATACATTGCCTAGGTATTGTATAGAATACCTCCATTATACACATTGCCTATAACATATATAATATATGGTGTATAATTATATTGTATACTTGTCTTATTTATTATCCTTATTAAATAAATAAGATTTAATAAAAAAGGGTGTATTCGTTTATAATCGATTAGCCGACTTCAATATAAAGTTTCTATCACTCTAATCTATCGCTGGTAGCAGTCAACGGTAGCACGGATTTATATGGTAGATGTAAATCGAGCTGAAGAAACCGTAGTGTTATAAGTAACCGCTATTACTTAACTGTATCAGTACAATTATCTTAATAAGGACAAACTGTCAATCTGTAGCTATTTCCAAATATATTCGAACAACAACTTCCGTCCTTAATCTTCCAGAACAATGTTGTTGTTTGTATGTTTACTACTTAACATACATACAACACACAATATTTTAAAATAATTACAAACAACATGTACAGAACACCCAGATTAGTGGTAATGATAATTTTTGTTTATGATGACAGAAGTTTCCATAGAACTGGTATCGAGGCAGAGGGATTGAGTTGAGGCTTTATTTGTAGTTTTCCTCCGGTGAGCACAGAGAGAGTGAGCCATACATTAGCGCCATGTACGGCTCGGCGAGAGATAGCACAGGGTCGTACGCTCGGCGCTGATGCATCGCGTATGTAAATAGCCGGCTGCGTATTTAAGTGTGGACACTATTTTTATCAATAAGTAGTAGTATCGACGTAATTAGCAGTAGGCGCGATGTTCATAAATGGCAAGTGTGTGGCGCGGGCAGCGGCGCCTTGTAGGGGCGCGCGGGCGTGCCAAGTGCCGCGCGGCCGGTATATAGTGCACGGCGCGCCGCTCTGCGCTCACTACCGCCGGGAGACGCCTGCGACACCGCCGTGAGTGTCCACTATACCTGTCCTATACAACTGTACCTACTATATACAGCAGTGTGTCGCGTGTGCTAACCGTCCGTGTTCGTGTTGCAGGTGTGACGGAGCTCTAGTCGGTGCGCGTGTTTCAGAACAGAAGTCAGTATGTGCGACGATGATGCGGGCGCGCTGGTAGTCGACAACGGCTCCGGCATGTGCAAGGCGGGCTTCGCCGGCGACGACGCGCCGCGAGCCGTGTTCCCCTCCATCGTGGGCCGCCCGCGCCACCAGGGCGTCATGGTGGGCATGGGGCAGAAGGACTCCTACGTCGGGGACGAGGCCCAGAGCAAGAGAGGTATCCTCACGCTCAAGTATCCCATCGAGCACGGCATCATCACCAACTGGGACGACATGGAGAAGATCTGGCACCACACCTTCTACAACGAGCTGCGCGTGGCGCCCGAGGAGCACCCCATCCTGCTCACGGAGGCGCCGCTCAACCCCAAGGCTAACAGAGAGAAGATGACACAGATAATGTTCGAGACGTTCAACTGCCCCGCCATGTACGTCGCCATCCAGGCGGTGCTGTCGCTGTACGCCTCCGGTCGTACCACCGGCATTGTGCTGGACTCCGGTGACGGCGTCTCGCACACGGTGCCCATCTACGAGGGCTACGCGCTCCCGCACGCCATCCTCCGCTTGGACTTGGCGGGTCGCGATCTCACCGACTACCTCATGAAGATCCTCACGGAGCGCGGCTACTCCTTCACGACGACGGCGGAGCGCGAGATCGTTCGCGACATCAAGGAGAAGCTGTGCTACGTGGCGCTGGACTTCGAGCAGGAGATGCAGACGGCGGCGGCCTCCACCTCGCTCGAGAAGTCGTACGAGCTGCCCGACGGCCAGGTCATCACCATCGGCAACGAGCGCTTCCGCTGCCCCGAGGCGCTTTTCCAGCCTTCATTCCTGGGCATGGAGTCTTGCGGCATCCACGAGACCGTGTACAACTCCATCATGAAGTGCGACGTGGACATCCGCAAGGACCTGTACGCCAACACGGTGCTGTCCGGCGGCACCACCATGTACCCCGGTATCGCGGACAGGATGCAGAAGGAGATCACGGCGCTCGCGCCCTCCACCATCAAGATCAAGATCATCGCGCCGCCCGAGAGGAAGTACTCCGTGTGGATCGGTGGCTCCATCCTGGCGTCGCTCTCCACCTTCCAGCAGATGTGGATCTCGAAGCAGGAGTACGACGAGTCCGGCCCCGGCATCGTGCACCGCAAGTGCTTCTAACTGTGGGTCACCACGCATACTGTTACAACTCTTACTTTATGTTCGCCATACAAATGTATTTATTTTATACTCTCTGTCGGAGACTGTTCGCGCTGTTGTTGCCTTATCATGTAAGTGAGCTACGTTTAAGTGTATGTTGTTTAATATAATTTTGTAACTGAACACTTTGTCGTATCACTTGACCCCTCGTTGCGTACCTAGGTGTAGTACAGTATTGTGCAGCATATTGTATAGTGCACACATGAAGCCGACGTCGCCGGCGGTGCCCATATATGGGTCGGCGGCGACTAATGCCAGATATAAATAGCGTTCGGTGACAATCGAACAGTTTAATTTAGTATCGAAGTGCGCGCCAATCGTTTGTTCCCGATCAACTCGCATGCACCGACAACAATGCGCCGACGTCTGCTCCTACCTGCTTGCTATATATACATAGTACAGACATAGGCGACACTTGTCTAAATGTAGCTAACATTTACATTTTGAGCACTCGAGATAGAGGTCACTGGGGTGCCATCACAATGTACCAACAGCCAAATATTTTATCTTTATTGATTGAACATAAAACTCAGTTTTAAGAGAAAATATTTAAAGTACAATCAGAATTGTATGCAGGAAAAAGCTAAAAATCTCGTAAATCTAACTGTTAAATAGAGCGCTTGTCCAGCGTAGTATTAATACTCGTAGAGGAAGAGGCTCCTCCTTGCAGGGGGACATGTAAGGAGTGGCACAATGCGTGAAGACAGTAAGTATGAAGTGCGATGCAGGCGAGTCCACACACACGTGTGTGAGTACCTCGTCACCACGCTGTCGCCATGTGTTACTGCGAGTAGTACACGCGCTCAGAGGAGGTGCTCGTTGATTTATTACGACACACTAATAGCTATTTAATGGCGCAACAGAATTACAGTTAAAGCAATTAAGATATTTGTATGTAAATGAGTAAAGTATTGTCATAGTTGCGCGCTTGTACTAAATGACAAGCGTGTTGAACGCATTGTTAGGTGTGAATGTATGCGCGTGCGCTTTTACGTTAGTGTTGAGTGATAGTTGCGAGCTCTCAGAGCACGTCTGTGACGTATGTTGTGAGACTGACGTCACGTCACGTTGGAGGACTTTGGTCCTGAGTGTCGTAGAACCACACCTAAGGTATACGGTACAGTCACTCAATGTTTACAAGTTTGACCTACTTAACTTATTTCAAAAAGAGGATCTTCTCAATTCAATTGTAATTTAAATTTATTATCGGTCAGAGAGTTGGGCCACAAAAGACATGAATGAAAGACAATTGGTTGTAGCAGAGATGAGAATGTTAAGAGGAATGTGTGGTGTTACGAGAGCGGATAGAGTAAGAAATGAGTATGTAAGAGGAATGCGTTTGAAAGTGACACCGGTCGCAAAAAAACTACGTGGCAACCAGCTGTCATGGTATGTGCATGTTATGCGGAGGAATGAGAATCATGTGGTGAGGAAGGTGTTGGACGTGTATTTGGATGGATATAGGGGAAGAGGACGACCAAAGAAAGGACGGATGGATTGTGAGTTGACGACCGATAGGAAAGTATGTAAGAAGAAGACATGCTGCGCCGACCGCAAATAAAATTAGGATAAGGGCAGAGGAATGACGATGCTGATGATGACATTTCTTGAGCGATTACAAAAACACGTTTTTTGTTTAAAATGGTTAAGTTTCTTGTCGGTGTGCCATGGAAGGTTGCGTAAAATTATGTAGTAATTTTAAGGGAAATTATTAATTGCACATCAATAATCTCACATCAATTTATTTCTATCAGTTATATTCCTTTTTACATGAAGTAAATAACTTCAGAACAAATAAACTAAAGGTTTACCAAAACTAGTTGTGCAGATAATTCGAAAATGTACTTCTAAACTACGAGACAAATAAACTCATGTAACAACCAACTGCGCACCAACTTATTTATTCTCATTCTCACAGCATAGTAAGTGTACGCGTTAGAGAGCGTCATTATATTTGTCTTGATTTTAATGTTTTAAATAAATTCTATTCACGTGTATAAGGATCATAAACTTGTTTTGTTCTAATATTCGTTTTTATAAAACACTTGATTAAGATCAAGTGTTTTATCCATGTAAACGCGACACTACTAAAAATCAAGTTGCTACCAGAAACAAGATACTTTCTTTTGGTTATAGGTTCCAAAAACACCAGGTTTCCACCTTCTGTAGGTTAGGTTAAGTTAGAACTGTGAACATAACATTCAAATTCTTTCAGATAAACTGCTGCATGTTATTATGAAAGTAGATGCTATTTTTTATTTTAACTACACTGGGCCGCAATGAAAACGGGTCGCTTACAAAAACCTTAATAACTTCCAAAATATTGGAGCTATCTTTATGAAATAAATACTAAATGATAGATAATTTAATCACAAATCATGGCGAAACTAAAATCGTTCAAGTTATTTTTGATTTTTGTATTAAATCCATAAATTAAAAAGAAAGACAAAATTTTTACAGAACAGAAATTCAATATTCTGATCAAATTAGTACAAAAACATGCCTCTAACCCCTGAAGAGTCTACAAGGATTCCAGAAATGCTAGAAAAATGACGTAGTCATCGTTATACAGCGAGAACTGTTAGTTTATAGCTCTCAATCGTTCGAAAAGTACTCCAGCCATTAGAAGACACTGTATCCAATGCGCGCAGACCAAGATAAGAACCAACAACGTGCACAAAAACACAAGAGGATCGTTACAAGGTGACGAAAATGTTGAGAAATCGATTTCAAACGACTGTTGTAGTCAAAAATCACTTGCTACGTGCTCGAGAAAGCAATCCAAGCCCTTGTATAGTGAGGCAGTGTCTAGATGAAGCAAAATTACAGTCCTAGACCTGCAAATATTCGTAAACTTGAAAGACATCATCAAAATTCAAGATAGAGTGATGATAAAAAACTCGTGAATAGCACTAATGGCTGATTAGTTAAGAAAAATGTTTCCGATGAGTCGAGGTTTACGTTATACAAGCACGATGGAAGACTAAGAGTCTGGAAAAGTACAGGAAACCTGTATAACCAATCTTACATTAAAGAAAAAGTACCTTATATCGGAGGCACTGTACACGTGTAGGCTGGAATTTCTTCTGAAAGCCGCACCGAGCTAGTAGTGATATAAAATGGTACTTTAACTGCAGAGAGGTACTTGAATGAAATCATTAATGAGCACGATGGCTCATTTTTGGTAAATATCGGCGAAAAAGGCACTTTTATGGAACTCAACGCTCGTCTTCATACAGATTTAAAGTTATAATAGTGTTAAAGTTCCGTAAAGATGTTGCCATCACACGTATGAAGTGGCCAGCATGCATCCCAGACTTGAAACTGATTTAGCATGCTTAAGACGTATTGGGTCGATGAGTAGGACATCAATATTTCCCTCTAATCACCCTATGTGAACTCAAAGAAGCAGTGATAGAGAAATGGTTGTATTTTCCTCAGAATTCAATTAAAAACCAAATGGAAAGCATCCAAAACCAGATGACAGCTGTATTAACAGTTTCTGATAATAATACAGCGTATTAAATGAATGAATATTGCATTTTTGATACCTTAAACCTGTTTTCGACATCTAATGAAAGTGTCAATTTTTATTTAACTTACTTTTGGCCAAAATACACATAAAAATCTGTAATTTTTATCACTTCCATTTAAGGACTGTTAAATTATCTTTATTTTAGTGTTTATTTCATAAAGCTAGCTCTAATATTTTGGAAGTTATTAAGGTTTATGTAAGTGACCCGTTTTCATTGCGGCCCAGTGTAGTTAATTGGTTTTATGTGCGAAAATAATTATTAGCCATGCATTAATAAAAAATCTTGACTTTGAGATAAATAGCGGCACCCCACAAGTATAAATTGATGTTAATTTAGTAATATTTTCAGTTAAGAATTTTGCTGCTCGATCAGTATTTCGATGTAAATTCAGACTTTTTTTGCACACAAAATGTACTCTTTTTGACGTGCGTTTAAATACCACCCTTATTGTTATAAGTAAGTATTCAATTACTGCCTGGAAACCATCCAAGTAAATGTTATAGCTTATTATTTATCTGTATCAACGTTCTGGTTTTAGAGGTACTGTTCGTTGGAAGATTAATAACTAAGTAATAAGTACTATGTAATATAAACTTTGAAATAAAATTGAGATTTTATTTCTTGTTTCAATCTTTCATTTATTATTTGAGTCGTCATGGTTTCCAACCCAGCCATACATTATTGCTAACACTTTCTCGGGATTTACTGTAAACAAGGGATCTCGCTCTCGGAAAATCTCTTTTTATCCCCAAAGTTAAGTTTACAAGCCCAAGTAGGTACTACTTGGGCTTGTGGGAAAATGGGATTTATAAAATAATACAAGTTTGCCTGTAACCATCTTATATTTTGTATCTTATAAAAATATTTACATTGAACATAATGTATATACAGGACAGTTCACACAAACAACCAACAGAGCGACGTACACGACGTGGGAGCGTAGTGTGACGTCACCACACTACAGTACGACAGAGTGGCAGCGCTCAGAGCAGGCGCGTGTCCGGCGCGTCCTCGTCACTGTCCACGCACTCGAAGCGTATGTGTCGTGCGGGGCGCGCGGGGGAGTGGTGCGCGGGGGGACTGCCGCGCGGGGGCTGCGGGGGCGGCGCGGCGGGAGCGCCGCCCGCCGACAGTCACACCTTGTCCTCCGGCGCGCCGCCGCCAGACCGCACGAACTGTAACAAGCACACGTGGGGGTGAGCTGCTGTAGTAGAGTAGTGGGGGGAGGAGGGTGCTAGTACGTACTCACCGACACGGTGGTCGCCGTAGCGGAGTTGGCGCGCGGGCGGAACGTGAGCACGCGCCATCGCCGCCGCAGCTGCGCCAGCACCTCGCCGTTGCAGAAGCAGTAGAGCACGGCCACGCAGAGCCCCTGCAGCGAGGTGGTGAGCGCCGACACGTACTCGTACGCGAGCCACCAGGACGCCGTGTGCTCCGGCCGGAACGGCATCAGCAGGTACTGCAGGCCCAGCAGCGGCGCCAGCAGGCACGTGGCGCGCAGCGCGTGCAGCGCCGTGGCGGAGGGTCGCGCCGGACCTCCCGCGCCCCCCACACTCCCCCCCGCGCGCAGCTTCGTGCACAGCACGCGCACGATGTTGCACAGGAAGGCCACGTTGAGCAGCACCGCGCCGCACGCGAGCACGGCCAGCTCGGGGCGCGGCGAGCCCTCGTCCATCCAGCAGAGCGGCTCCTCGCCCGCCCAGCGGCGCGCGCAGTACACCGCCGCGGAGGTGAGCGGCAGCCCCCAGCCCAGCAGTAGCAGCGCGCGCAGCAACCGGCGCTCCGACACGAAGGCGCTCACGAGCACCGTGTGCAGGTACAGCCCCTCGCACAGCATCCACGTGTAGGTGGTGAGCATGGCGTACTGCAGCACGCCGTTGAGCGCGCGGCACCACGCGGGCGAGTCGTGCAGCGTCTGCGGGGAGCGCACCACGGCGCCGTACCACACCAGCCACAGCGCGTTGTTCGCCGCGAACGACGCGAACAGGTTCATGTGCACCGTGATGCGCGCGCACCGCAGGCTCCTGCACACATACACGTGCATGAGTGTCACTCAACGTTGAGTACGTCGTACTACGTCACAGTGGGGCAGCGAGGCGAGTACTCACTTGAAGTAGACGAGTATGAAGAGCGAGAGCAGCAGCGCGACGAGCGACACGCTGTAGCCGGCCTCGTACACCGCGATGATGTCGCTCACGTCCTGCAACATGGCGCTCATGACTCACACACACATACACACACACACCTCGCCTCTACTGATACTCACGTCCTCGGGCTTGATGCAGGTCGTGTAGTTGGACCAGGGCCGGCCGGTCTCCGGGTGCGACCACCACGTACCGTTTGCCAAGCACTCCTTGTGCGCCATCACTGGAAATCGTACGAACTCTTAAGTGTTATGAAGCAGCAAGAGAAGCAGGAGTGTTTGTCTGTAGGTTCGTACATACGTTCGGGGCTGAAGCCGGGCACGAAGGCGGGGCAGGGCCGGTAGACGGTGGTGTTGTGCGGCGCGTGCGGCCAGCACAGCCAGGAGTCGTAGGTGCCGGCGCAGTAGGGCACGGGCGGCGGCTGCGTGCTGTTGTTGGCGGCCGCGCACGCCGCCTCCTCGCGCGCGATGCGCTCCGGGTCCTCCATCGCGCTCCCCTCCCTCACGCACTCCCTCCCGTGCTACCTCAACACATACTGCACCACCTGGATATATCATTCAACACGTTATAATAACAATTATTACTTAAACATAATTTTTATTGAAGAGCATTTTAAGGGTTCAAGATCGCTCCTAGGAAAGCAGAAATATTTTTGAAATGCTTTAACAATAATAACTGCTTTGTACCCCCACAGAGGAGACTGGAGGTCCTTTTCAAGTCGGATGCATGGTTAATACAGTTGTAGCTTTGGGCGCTGGAGTCGCCTCGTGCCGATCTTAGGTAAGCTGCCATAATGGCAGATAGAACTTGACTGCGATGTAATAATTAGTCGTTTAACCATCGCGAGTATGGTTTCACTTTCAATAAGAATTTATAATTATATTTGCCAGAATTGTCACCCAACTATTTGATTTTATATATTATTATTACTTGCACACCCTCGACCCGGTTCTTAAAAATGATAGTGTTACATTGCGTTACTTAGTGTTCGGGGTTGGGGTTAGATTTGAGATTAAAAGATAAGATATAAAATAAACGAAAATATATTTAAACTTCACAAATTACTAGATCTAAAATTAATACTAAAATGAGGTGAAAAGATTGAGATTAGGATGAGTATCGCGCACGGTAAGAGGTTGTAAGCGAACTAACTTAAAACTAATTAATTTCATATAAAATTATGAGCGTGACGTAGGGTCACGCGTTGCAATCGTATGATTTTTCTACTTATGCAGCGATTTACAATATTGTACGGTCATCGATCCGTACACTTAGTACAGATGTCATCACTCACCAGATATTTGTGTGATACATCAGTCAAAGCGTCGAGCAATGATACTCGATATCACTATTCCTCATGACGGAGATCGTCTGTAATACAGAAAGAGAAACGTGCTTAATATTAGAACTTGGCTCACAACATTGTTGAGATGTGGATGTGGCGATCATTGTTACGATACTAGTTTCTGTCGAAGGGTACGTTCCATAGAATCTCCATCAACACCCTAGCAGGCTTGCCTAGCTACGTCATCGATCTTAAGCAGAAGGTAAAGGTAGTACTGCGTGACACGGCATCCATTCTGAGGAAGTTCCTATCTCTGGAGCCCTAACTATCAGTAACTCGAACCCGATGTTATATAGGATTTTATTTGTTTTTAAAATGTGACAAAATAATATTGTAAACTAGCTGATGCCCGCGACTTCGTCTGGGAATGTTAGACATTTTTTATAAATTGTAGCCTGTCATATTTTGATGCATGTATAAGCTACAATATTGTACAGTTTCATACAGCAGGTTTAACGTGACAGAGTAACAAACATCCATCCATACTTACAAACTTTCGCGTGTAGAGTATTAGTAGGATGTATGTACGGATGTACTGGTAGTTGAAGGGACTTAGAAGTGTGAACTGTGTATGACTTCTACTCTACTTCAAAAATTATGATCAGACGCGACTTGTCTCCTTGAAGCTCGAGCAAACGACACAGCTGTTACACTATTTGGTATTTGAAGTCTTGATTAGATTGAACTGTCTTTAACCATACTCGTTTTGGTGTAGCGCTGTTTCATTGAACATCTGGTATAATCCCATATGATCGTCCACTACTTGTTGTTTGATCGTATTGTGTACAGTACAGAACACACTGCTGTTGCTGCTCTGAACAATGTAGTGATCACATTACATTTATAGATCTTGCATTTATTTGTAACAACATTATGTCGTAGCTTTGCATATTACAGTTTATGTAGTTTGAATGTTAATAAAATATTGTGAAGAAAGAAAGTTATATAAAAAGAAGTAATATAAGATGATCAGGTCCACCTCACCCCTGTGCACTCATCAATCAGCAGAGAGGTTGACAGTTCACACTTATATTGAGTGGAGCCTCACACAGGAGAGGGGGGGGGGGTTATATGTAATGGAGTTATCTGATCGAGTTGTCGAGGCGACTCATGCTCGATGGTATTCTATAAGGAACGAGATTACATCAGGTTTGTCGTACAACACGCCTCCTCGTGTTTGTGTCCCCCGCGTCGTCGTCTGTCAGAGTGGCGCAGAGTTGTTTGTGGATTGTTTGTAGAAACGACATAAATATATAGTGTCGTTGTGGTATCCTCTAGCGGAACAGTACATGTTTCTGTACTGTACAAGTATAAGTACATTTTTTATATGGTATACAATGGTTGCAGCACTTTGTTACGGTTACAAAATTGTTGTAAAATTATAGAGACGTCTAAAAAATGCTGCTTTAGAGTTTGTTACGCCGCTTCTTCTCTACTAGCGCCTTGGAGGCGGTGGTAAAGTTTGGAAAACTTTTAATATGTAAACTTAGACTAAGTAGTTTTAAACTGACGTTAATAAGCTGTTATTTTGTAACATTATGTTGAAAAATAAAAAAACTGAAAATGAAACTACATATTTCTTTGTATATTTCTATTGAACCAACAAAAATAAAACGGTGAAAAAAGAACAAGACATTTGTTTGTTTCGGCACTAAACCCATCATAAACAAAATAACTTATTAACTTTGTATTATCAACATCACGTTAATAGTAATGTTATTGTTTTCTTTTAAATCTCGTTTATTTAAAATAGCCATACATCGTATAGATTAAGTCGGTTAACGATGTAGTAATGTTATTGTTGTTTGTATAACAATGAATGTAACATAGTATTATGTACCAACTATACAAATAACATAACCGCTCGTGAGTACAGTCACGAGTGAGATGATGAGGTTAAGTTCTACACTTGTGCTTAAGTGAACGTTACACTTGTACAAAGTTGTCACTTAAGTAGCACAACACTAGCTCTGTTAGGTGAGAGCTCGTAGCGCAGGCTCGTAGACCTCGTGTAGCGGCGCGTAGCACTCGTAGCACTCACGTAGCAGTTTAATAAAATAGATAATAACAGTAGTTAAGGGGAGGTGCGGGGGAGGCGCATGCTCCTGCAGGATCACGTAGAGGGGAGAGGGGGGATCTGATTGTGAACTGCACAGCACGACCTGTAGGCGGTGTTATTGTAGTAATTGTGTATAAAACAACTAATACTGTTTGCTATAGGTTCTCTAGTCATTATTGATCTAATAAGCGATTTCACTGTAGAGCGATGTGTTGGGCTAGTCTGACTTTGATCATAAAAATCATTGAAAAAAGATACTAATTTCAAACTTATAATAACGTTTTATTACATTAACGTGAACGTAATAAGCATTAGTGAACGATCTCCCGAGCTACCTCCGTCACTAGTTCCTCCCTGTTCACTCTACGTACTCGTATACTGACTACGTGTGCATACATATATGTATGTTATGTTGTATGTACATAAGTACTCGTGCAATATGTCACGGGCGGCGCCGGAACCAAATGAATTCAATTTGACAGCGCCAAAGTGCTGTACGTACACACACATACATACACACGCGTAATGTTACCTGCTACTTTGTACTTATATAATGTACAGCTGTTAGTTTATATATGTACTTAAATAGATATAATTATGTTTGCTTCATTAACTTTGGTATACAACATCTAAATGTTATAATGCATAGCTGTGCATATATTACATATAATAGGATTGATAATATATTGACTCTCAAATGTCATAAATTATCACAAAAATAACAATAATAATACTACTGAGGGCAATGTTTTGACTAACTTCGATAGTTAACTAAGAACTTCGTGTCGGTCAAAATCACAATTAATAGTCATTTGCAGTCGGTTATGAGTTTTGATTGTAACACATATAGAGAGGATTGTTACTCAATTGTAGCGTCGCTCGTATATAATGCTGACATAACATCAGCGCGTACGACGGCTTGTTGTCGTGAGCCTGACACGTGCCCTGACACCTGACACGCTGTGACACACACGTTGCGTGCCGCGGCGCTGCGTGCCTTCAGTAATGACCTCACGCGTCTCTACTCACTAAGCAAACAATAATATTACTTTATTGTTAACTGTAGCCGCTGCCTTTATTTTGAGAGCATCAAGATGGCGGATCAAGTCTCCGATTCAAAATATAGCACTTTAAGGGTTTTGTACTACATATGTACTAATTGTACCCTAAACCACACATTTGTACCTCTTAGGGTAAAGGAAGTATGCCTAAACTTACCTGGACCCGCTACTTTGATATCAAAGTGGCTGGACCTTCTGCAGCGCTGCTTAGAGGCTGGAAATTCACACACGAAGGTTTAGTACTATATATGTACTCAATTTTCATTACAATTGTAAGTGCCGAATAAAAGTTAACCGATTAAAACTTTGGTCCCGCCACTTTGATGTTTCATGTTATAGCTGAAAACATATGAAAATCGTTAGATCTTGAGTAAAATCAAATGTGTATGTTTAGTACGACCTAAGTACAAAAAAATACATAATCTTCATATGTATAATCTGAATAATTTAAAAAATATCTTTCATTATCGTTATTTTATTTCCAAATCTCGTTATTTTTATAGAATTGGACAGGTGTATGCACTAATATAACAATTGAAATATTTTTTTATGTTATTTTTTTCTAAATTCCTTTATTTTTTTTGATTTGTATGTATCTAATATTATTAAACATGAGGTTAGGTAGTAAATTGAGTATCAACCATAATGCTTTTTGTGACGGTACTGTATCATCTTTCTATACGTGAACGCGATTGATAATTGTAGTAATAATTTATATATCCGTATTTACGTGAGGGACATAACAAGTTAATTTGCATTGTGTTAGTGGCATTCTACATTAACAATGAAGAGAAAAATACTACCAGGCCGGTAAAGTATAGTGCCATTGGAAGCCTAAAAAAAGGTATTTGAAAATAACAAAGTATCTTTTATTCACGGTATACCATCATCGAATGACAAAGTGTTTAATTATATAAGTAGACAATTAAATTTTGAAATTAGTCCGAAAAGTTTATACTTGTCTGTTCAACGCAATTTCAACTTTTTTTTTACAACATGCACAATTATAACTCTTATTAAACTTTATTTTTATATTTAAGTTAGTTTAATCATTATAACACAAGCAGCAGTTATAATTTCATCATCATCATAACAGCCCATTAATGTCCCTCTGCAGGGATGGGCCTCCTCCCGTTACGGAGTGATACTATTAGAAGGCTACTACTATTACTATTTATTGGTATTACACTGGGCCGCAATGAAAACGGGTCGCTTACAAAAACCTTAATAACTTCCAAAATATTGGAGCTAGCTTTATGAAATAAAGACTGAATAATAGATAATTTAATCACAAATAATGCCGCAAGTGAAATTTTTCAAGTTATTTTTGATTATTTTATTAAATCCATAAATTAAAAATAAAGACAAAATTTTGAAATTTTACAACAGTTTTTAAACCATTTTTTTAACTCTTTTTTCTGTTAGATCATGAAAAATACGCATTTTATTTACAGAAATTCGATATTCTGATCAAATTAGCATAAAAACATGCCTCTAACCCCTGAAGAGTCTACAAGGATTCCAGAAATGCTAGAAAAATGACGTAGTCATTGTTATACAGCGAGAACTGTTAGTTTATAGCTCTCAATCGTTCTAAAAGTACTCCAGCCATTAGAAGACACTGTATCCAATGCGCTCAGACCAAGTTCAGAACCAACAGCGTGCACAAAAACACAAGAGGATCGTTACATGGTGTTGAGAATGTTGAGAAATCGATTTCAAACTGCTGTTGTAGTCAAAAATCACTTGCTACGTGCACGATAAAGCAATCCAAGCCCTTGTATAGTGAGGCAAGGTCTAGATGAAGCAAAATTACAGTCCTAGACCTGTAAATATTCGTAAACTTGAAAGACAACATCAAAATCCAAGATAAAGTGATGATAAAAAACTTGTGAATAGCACTCATGGCTGATTAGTTAAGGAAAATGTTTCCGATGAGTCGAGGTTTAGGTTATACAAGCACGATGGAAAGGCAAGAGTCTGGAAAAGTACAGGAAACCTGTATAACCAAGCTTACATTGAAGAGAAAGTACCTTATGTTGGAGGCACTGTACACGTGTGGGCTGGAATTTCTTCTGAAAGCCGCACCGAGCTGGTAGTGATATAAAATGGTACTTTAACTGCAGAGGGGTACTTGACTGAAATCATTAATGAGTATGATGGCCCATTTTTGGTAAACATCGGCGAAAAAGCCACCTTTATGGAACTCAACGCTCGTCTTCATACTGATTTAATAGTGTTAAAGTTCCGTAAAGATGTCGCTATCACACGTATAAAGTGGCCAGGACGCAACCCAGACTTGAAACCGATCCAGCATGCTTGGAACGTATTGCATCAATGAGTAGGACATCAATATTTCCCTCTAATCACCCTTTGCGAACTCAAAGAAGCAGTGATAGAGGAATGGGTGTATTTTTCTCAGAATTCAATTAAAAACCAAATGGAAAGCATCCAAAACCAGATGACAGCTGTATTAACAGCTTCTGATAATAATACAGCGTATTAAATGAGTGAAAATTGCATTTTTGATACCTTAAACCTGTTTTCGACATCTAATGAAAGTGTCAATTTTTATTTAACTTACTTTTGTTCAAAATACACTTAATAATCTGTAATTTTTATCACTTCCATTTAAGGACTATTAAATTATCTTTATTTTAGTGTTTATTTCATAAAGCTAGCTTCAATATTTTGGAAGTCATTAAGGTTTATGTAAGTGATCCGTTTTCATTGCGGCCCAGTGTAGAAGACCAAGTTATAATTTAGATCAATATAAATAAATAATAATATTTTTCTTGTTTCATTTCTGCATAAAAGTGTCCATTTCAAATATAACGATGAAAGATAGATAACTTTTAAAGCACTTCGATTATACATATGAATATATATGATTTTGTACTCAGGTCGTACTAAACATACACATTTGATTTTGCTCAAGTTCTAACGATTTTCATATGTTTTCAGCTATAACATGAAACATCAAAGTGGCGGGACCAATGTTTTAATCGGTTAACTTTTATTCGGCACTTACAATTGTAATGAAAATTGAGTACATGTATGTACATAGATAGTACTAAACCTTCGTGTGTGAATTTTCAGCCTCTGAGCAGCGCTGCAGAAGGTCCAGCCACCTTGACATCAAAGTAGCGGGTCCAGGTAAGTTTAGGCATACTACCTTTACCCTAAGAGGTACAAATGTGTGGTTTAGGGTACAATTAGTACATATATGTAGTACAAAACCCTTAAAGTGCTATATTTTGAATTGGAGACTTGATCCCGCCATCTTGATGCTCTCTTTATTTTAAAATTATCAAAAGACTGAATCCTACATTTTGTACTGTAAACAGTTGTGATGTTGTTTCCTGACAAAAGTAACTAGAGCCGCACGTCAAGTAATAACATTCGTGAACATAGAACAGCGGGCTAGCGCACTCAGAGGTCCTCTGGAGGAGGAAGTATGGTGGCAGTGGTACGCGTACCTCAATTTAAATGATTTCTGCTCAATATAAATCTTGTATGCGTTATCTAGTAGCCGTAGCATAGTTTTAGAGTGGAGGACGTTGCGTGAGGAATATGATAACAAAGTGTATGTACCTACATACAGTGTGATGCGCCCGCGCACCACTGCTCGCCCGACGTCACTTCACAACACGTACAGGGTGCTCCGTATCTGTAACAACACATACGTCACGTTTATTATACCATATTGTATTAGTATGTCATTATGTTAAAAGTAATGTGGAGGTCCTCGTGGCGTAGTAGCGTCTAGGAAGTACTTTCATATACTCTGTGTAAGTACGTAGAATGTATGATACTGTTTATGACGAGTTTACAAATGAAGTGTGCGGTCAAGAGAACGCAGTCTTGGTGAGTGTCCATGAGACTAAGCTTATGATGCAAGAAGTCAGTAAAACCTCTACATATACTTACGTTCAGTTAAAAGGAAAATAAACGTTTGATAGTACTGCACGTAAACATAACGTAGTGTGTGTGTGTGTGTGTGTATGTGTCGCATGGAGCGGTGCCAACCTACTAACGTATAGGTAACGAGCTAGTGAAGTGATTACATTATAATAATATGTAATAGTGTGTCAACTTGCTTCTTGATCACATTATTAAGTATATTGTTAGTAATAACATCAGAGCGTAGTGCACACATCTTAAATATTATCATCTTGTACTGTTCATTAAAATCCATACAGCAGTTTTAACGTTCTGTCAAAGCGCAAACATGGAGGACTTCAAAGTAGAGCAACACTTTGATGTTAGCGTCACTCATTTACAATATGTACGATATTGTTATACGGAATAGAGAGATATTAGTTATACATATGTGAAACTAATGCTTGAGCTAAATAGTAAAAGTAATGTCTATAATTGTAATAGTACGAGTATAGTATTGTAGTGAAATGATGTAGTTTTGTCTACACTAATATTATAAAGAGGAAAACTTTGTTTGTTTGGTTGTAATGAATAGGCTCAAAAACTACTGGACCGTGACATGGGCTATTTACCACCCAACGAAGTGGGTGCGGGTCAGCTAGTATAGTCATAAAAAGGTTTCAGGAGAAAATATTTTATTTCGAACTAAACATTCATATTTCTGTCAATACAACCTACAAGTACTAACTGTATCACAAACTAAATTATAAGTTAGTAAGTAGTGTTGTAAAGAACTAGGACTGCTGACAGTTTCAATACGCTCTCTACAAGCGCGAATGTCCAGAACGACATTGTTGGGTACACTATACCAGATGATCAAAATAACAGATTCCTATTATACCAGATTCTCTTAATACCAGAAAATGTACTGTTATGATCATAAATACAAATAACAATATTCGAGTGGATGATTAGATTATCATTATGCTTTCAGTATGTTATTAGTTACCTAGTTGCACTTCACTAAAGAGTGTCTAAGTGGACGGTGAAGGTAACACTTTTTAAGGAGGCTCTTTAAACCTATTTTGGAATTGAGTACTTGATCTAGACACAGTCATTCCCACAGTGCTCCTTAGTATATCACACGAAGTACGAGGGCGGCTCCACCACACAAATATTATTGTAATTTCATTCTCGACGACCTAAAACTAAGACAATTAACATTTCTGTGTTATTTACGTGATACAGACGCAGTTAGTTACGAGATCTTATGTTATGTATCTCGTATCTAAAAGCAATAAAACTAATAAAACTGGTTCACTAATTAACTAATTGAATGTTAAGAGAATAATTAAAATAGCTTTAGTTAATTTGATTCTGAACTGTTAATTGGTTAATAAAATGTTTATTTACCGAACAGTGAGAACATAACTTATGAAAAAGAAATCATTTAGTTGTTAGGTTGTAGTAAGTATTTGAGTATAATAAATATATATTTTATGTTTGATCAAAATGTGTTACGTATTTGTGAGATTCCATATAGAATGAGAAGGTGTCAACGTAACCTCAAATTCATTTTAATTTTGTTAAGTGTTTTATTATTTATCATAGAAACTGCTCACATTTGTATTATTTTAAGCGGTCGCTAAAAATATGTTTTAAGAAACACAGATCTAAAGTTATTCAATGTCAAAGTTTATAAGTCTTGTAAGACCGATTTCCTGATTTATATTATAAACAAGTATAACGCCAAGTCCACAAAGGTACTTTTTTGTTTTAATCAATTAATATAACAATGTACCTATGTTAGTATTGTACCATACATCATGCAAATAATACTTGACTTAATTTGAGTCATATGATTTAACGGTCAGTGACCACGTGACCACGTCGTCACACTGAGCGGCGCGCGCACTTAATTACACGCGATGTATGAGCTTTTAACATTCTCCTATAAACACGAACACTGTGAACAATGTCAAAGGAAAGTAGTGTATAGTCCGCTACACAGGGAGCACGCATCAACATACGTACGATATAAGCGGCAGTGGACAGCGCTCCTCGACCATGTATCATCCTCGCACCGGCGACAAGTACGGGGGCGGTGCTCACTCTAACACCACTCTGGCCTGTTTATGTGCCGGACTGTGACAAGTGCTGAGAGAAACGTAATTTAGGACAATTTTACAATTTTAAGCGTATAATAAAGCGATCATAATTGCACTGTGTCTGCTAATATCAAAATGTTAGTTTAGTAATGTTTAATATTATTAAATGAGCACGTGAAGACTATTGATACAACATAACATAAACATTAGTGTTGTTCACACGAACATGAACATCGCTCCTAAACTTTACTATCAACACTAACTACTATACCTACTTTCTTTGTGTACTACTACTTATACTGGGTGTGTGTGTGTGTGTGTGTGTGTGCCAACACCGACATATCACTCATCATAATGCCCGATTTACACATCGACAAGTACAGTAGCGAGTTAAGTAGTATTTTAAGATTAAGTTGATTTAAATAGAGTTCCATCCTATTTTTTGGCGAGTTAAGTACGAAGTAGCCCCCTCTCTCGCGTCTTGCCAACTTCATCAACTAATCTTAAAATACTACTTAACTCGCTACTGTACTTGTCGATGTGTAAATCGGGCATAAAACTATCTTGTCTATGAGGATATCAGTCGATGTTCATACTTGATAATAAGGGATTATTATTATTTACCAAATAGTAATACCAAATAGTCAAATAAGGCTAAAATAGAGGCAAACCTCGGAATGGAAACGAATAAGCTGTAAATTCGTATAATCCTTTGTTTTGATGTTCTGATGACTGGTGAAAAAGTCTCATATGATCACGTGTCTGCGTCATAAGTTATTCAAGGTCAAAAGTCACGAAAATCAGTTTTTTCCAATTATCTCGTTTTCTATGGGAAATACGCCATTTACGTCATTATAAATATTGTAGATCACAAAATGGTCTACAGTTTTCGTTCATAACATTTTTCCGTATCACCTACCGTTTTCGAGATATAGCGCAACGCGTGGCGGGCGCGCATTCGTACAAAAATAAATAAAAAATATAAAAAAATAATATAAATTAATAATAATAATTGTATCTTTATCCAAATATCAATTTTTCATAGTTAACTATATCTCAACTATACAAACTAGCACCGCGTTTCACATGATTTCTTTATGTAGGTACAGGTGCGTGCACTCTACTCTTTGAGCTATATTATTATCTCGAAAACGGTTCATGATACAAAATAATGCTTGATATAAAAATTGTAGACAACTTTATGATCTACAATATTTATAATGACATTAAATGGCGTATTTCTCATAGAAAACGAGATAATGGGAAAAAACTGATTTTCGTGAACTTTGACCTTGAATGCTTATTTTACTGGAGTAAAAGAATAACTTTACGTAAAATACATAAAATTTAACGCACGTACTGACTGCACAAATGTAAGAATCGTTAAGCAAGTCAATTTTAAATAAAATACTCTTTATATAAAGTCACATTTTACGAATAACATAAAGTGAACCAACTCCATGTTGCTTCTTGTTTACATATATTTCATCGTCACTTTCGCTCAAGTTTTCAATTTTTTAACGATTATAAGAAACGAGAATTAACATGCTGATTACGGAGTGTACAGTCACGAGCAATAATATGTACACATTTTCATATTTTGTAAAACAGATATCTGAAGTTCTGCCAATCCAAAATTGAATATTCAAAGATTAGTTCAAAACTGTACGTAACCTCTTCTAAATTACGAAATAATTTTGGTATTCTAATGTCTAGATTAACGTGCAGATAGTTTAGAAAATTTTACAATGTGTACATATTTTTGCTCGTGACTGTACCGAGAGAACAATACCTTTTTTAAATGATAACGGCGGATTATTTTATGATTGTATAATTTTAGTAACAAATTAAATGAGTATTAAGTTTAAACTAATTAAATTTTAATTGATGTACTTATAACTAGTATAATCATATCAGCCAACAGACGTAATAGCTGGACATAGGACACCTCAAAAATAAATTAGTATAATTAGTAAAATGCATCTTTCATTTACTATTATGAAAACTACACTTTATTTTGATTAAAACATTGGTATAAGAGTACATCAAAATGCTACAAATGACAGATATGTTGGCTAGCGTCAAGCGTCATAATGTAATAGAGCTCTAAGCTCTCGCGAACAGTAATAGTTGCTCAGTGTTGAGAAGCGTCTGTTATTGTATGTACTTAGTGATGTAATAATGTAGCTTATGTACAAGATAATTATGTTTATGTTATTGTAGTAAATGTAGAAGGAATGATGGTTATTTCGTCGAGGTGGAGTCAAGTGCTCGTATCATAAGAATGCTAGATTAGAAGCTAGGTTTCTCTTCATAACTTTACTATAGCCATTGTAATACATTTTAACTAAAATTCTAAAAATAATTAAGGTTGATGCATCCGTTTGCACGCATAATGTTAAAGTATTACACATTATTAACATTAAATAAATAATAGGATAAAGTATCGTTAGTAGCCTTCTCTAGTGTTACAACCGCCATACCTGTCTACACTACTTGGTAGATACATTACATATATTTTTACCTATGAAGCTTAGGTAAGTTTAATACAAAAACTTAAAACCATTACGTATACTCATCATTGAAAGTTTACGGCTGACGCGCCTAGGTGGCGTTGTACAGTTGAGTTCTAAGTTGCGGCCCGGTGCCGTATAAAGCAATGGTTAAATTTGGTAGTCGAGACGGTTACTCGGTTGGCCTAGTGGTCATGGCGCTGGACGCGTATAGTCCAGAGACGCGGGTTCGAGTCCCGCATCGAGTACCAATTTTTTCCATTGTCATTCTTCTTTTCGGATACTTGGTAGATGTTCACTTTACTTCTGTACTCTCCACGGACATTACATTATTTGGTTGAGTGACCCTCATCAGTCAAATTGACGCAATCGTTAATAATCAATATGAGTAGCTCCTCACCTTCTGACCGGAACCCTGTACGTATATTCGCGGACTAGATTATATTATAGTAGCAGTGAAGTTCACAGTCCACACAGATTGTATTTCCGTGAGAGTTGCTCTTGTGTGTGTTGTATGTGTGTGTGTTGCATGTCGTACCTTCATAGACAATATATCATAAGTACGGGACCTCCGCGGAGATATACGAGCTGTAGAGGGGCACTTCACAATAACTTATGAGAATGTGCTCTAAACAACGCGACTTGTACACTCATCTCTCGTGTAGGGACATGTTTGTCCTA
Source organism: Schrankia costaestrigalis (assembly GCA_905475405.1). Lineage (NCBI taxonomy): Eukaryota > Metazoa > Arthropoda > Insecta > Lepidoptera > Erebidae > Schrankia > Schrankia costaestrigalis. The sequence goes on from FR997836.1 coordinate 28,354, forward strand.
GTTGTATCAACATAACATAATCAACGTCTACTTTATACAATATTTATTGATTCCTAATAAAATATAGCTCTGTAGGAATATATTCGCATAAATCTTGTGCGAGTCTCTCACACAACTATGTCACAATTCATGTTTGTTTTATATTGTTGTTGTTAGAAGGCAGATATATTGCTGTGGTATACATATAAACAGGCTACAGAACTCACTAAAAACAATACATAAAGTTCGTCCTGCCCTAGTAACACATTACTTGTTTGTCGTCCTTATACCCTGTGTGTCACATACACTCGGATACTAAATGTTTGTGTGCAAAGAAGTTGTCGTTATCTTTGTACAAAGTTAGAGATATCTGATAAGCTCTATCTACTTCATACATCTAATAAAGTTACTTAAGTGTAAGTAGTCTGTGTAGTACTGGACAATAGATCGTGAATACTGATTATACTTAAACAAAATTGTTCTTTTATGTTTTGTTTGATAACTTTTTATCCTTTAATTGTAGAGCATTTTAATTAGCCGTGTCTCTGGTATATGAAACCGACGACTAATGTTTACTTAATGAATTATATTTTTAATTCTTCGTATATTACACAATTGCGAAATTTCTTGTGTTTTCTTTCAAAAGACATAGTTTATTTATTACAGGTTTGTTATTAAACAAATTCATTGAGCGTTAATTTAGTCCAAGCGTAGGTTTGCGTTGTAAATCACGTGAGGTTACTTCCGTCGCGTCGCTCGTGTATTGTATAGCTAGCCGGTTATCATGAGCACCGCGCGAGGGTTGCTCTCGTTAATAATACAACCTTTACACGGGTTGCAGAACTTCCTCATAATAACTCACACACTACCAATGCTTATGATACTTTAGAAATTTAAATTTATCTCGTGGAAATAATCTGATAACACCACGATATATAAAGAAGCATGAGCGTTATAATATTGTTTCAGCTTACTCTTGTTGTTCTGGAGAATAACCGTAAGAAGCACATTGTAATTGCACAGAGTAACCTTATCACAGTATTAGAAACTCCTCTTGCATACAAATACGTAGAGCTACTCGTAGCTGAGAAGAATTAAGTCAACTGAGACAATATAAATCCATCAGCCAATGGACATCCACTGCTGGACGACAAATAATTTGTTTACCATGCGGGGTCCTGTACCTCCCTCGTCCATCGTTATCTCGTCGTCTTACCTAAGTCGTCGGTCCTTATCCTTAGATACTGCTGTTTAATTACTTCTCAGATCTATTGAAATCTATACTTAAAATGGATAGGTCATAAATGAACTACTGCAACGCAAGTAGATATTAGCAGGCGGGTGTTTGTGTCGAGAACGACATTATAACATAACGTAAGTAAGTGTGCGGGTCACATTATCGTCACCTGTGACCGACCGACATCACATTAACATAGCGGGCGGCGCGGTGCGGTGCGGCGCGGTGCGGTGCGACGCGGTGCGGTGCGGGGGGTCATCACATCTGCATCACAGATGAGCCACAGCAGCAGGAACATTGAACACAACATATTACAGTAATTACGTTACCTTAAATGCCTGAAATAAACTGTCAAAATTCACCTATTCAAACGATCGACTATAGTTATGTGAAGAATAACATTAATGTTAGCTATTATATTGAAATGATCATCTCATTAGAGAAATGTTAGGTTTTTAAAATAAAGTAAAGTATTATTTTTTGATTTTTTTTTAAGCGAATTTGGTCTACGTCATAAAATTAAGCCAGTCTAACCGAACTATAATCTTTTTTTTTATGTAATAGGAGACAAACGAGCCAGCTGCAGGTCACCTGATGGTAAGTGATCACCGCCGCCCATTAACACCCGCAACACCAGAGGAATCACAGATGCGTTGCCGACCTTTTAAAAGGGAGTACGCTCGTATCTAGAAGGTCCCTAAGTCGTAACGGTCCGGAAACATCGTCGCAGCGAGCTTGTTCCACAAAACAGTTGTTCTTCACAGTCAGTCTTTCTCAATAAATAAAAAATGGTCAATTAGAGTTAAGTAAAATTATAGAGATAGCCGCGTTTATTCAAACAAATAAGCTCAGGAGTTGTATAATATGAATGTAGTTGTCATTTTCTAACAATTATTTTGTAACACCTTGAAGTGAATATTATGAACCAAAATATTTAGCGTACAATGTTATGTGCCAGCATATGAGTGTAGCGAGGTCCTGTGAGTGTGTAGGCACTAGTATATACCTAGTAGTAGTAACATAATGTATGTGGGGTCAGGTCTCGCTGGCACGTGACGGAGGCACAAGTTTGTCTCCGCATATTTGCATAATTGTCGTTTAATCTCACTTAGTTGTGCACTTTATTCAACTTGCGTTATTAAAACAACTCATTTCAACTTAAATTGCTTTTTAAACTCGGTGCTTTACTATGAAGCGTATCTGTTAAATAGGAATTATAAATAATATTGTATATTGTGTGGTAAAATGATATCCCGTCACAGATACATCATGTAGACATTGGAGCAACCATGTTTGTTTTATAACATCAACCTTTCAATCGAACTTTGCCTTCTTTGTCAAGGCGTATAAGCAATCACAGCAATATACTTGATAGCTCGTCAATAGTCAAATGTTATATGGTAACGAGAATACAATAATACATCTGAGTAACGTCAAGCACAAAGACTACTGTGGCCGCTTGTGAGTATATAATAGTTATTTTTGGTAAGAAACTTATTGTTATGCGATAGTGAACATTAAGGACTATCCAGACACGTCAGGGCCGGGGCCGGGACGTGCCCGGGGCGTGGCCGTGCTGCGACATTTACACTAAGCTCCGTTGTCGGCACGGACATGTGTGATCGAGTCCATATAAAATGTATGCGACGATATTTTTCTTTACCCCTGACGGAACACGGTCGGGGCACGTCGCGGCCCCGGCTCGACCGCGGCCCTGACGTGTGTGGTTAGACCTTTCATAGAACTTAATGACGATTTATTTAGTGTGTAACAGGATTATCTTCAAGCTGTTTAGGTCCGATCGTCTTTACATATTTTTCTATTGATTGATGTATAGCCGATGTTGGATATGTTGTCAATGACTCTTCGTGTTTTATTCGACTACTCCCGCTTCATGCTCAGCTTACATACGTTAAGTTGATGTGAATGTATGTTATTGCACTTCAGACTCGTGCTGCGAGCAACACGGTTCTCATAGAACTAACAATAGATACCTATTTATAATATTTACTTTGGAAATCTACAAATACAAACAATCATTACGTAACATACTTAAGGGAAAAACTTATTCCAATACTAATAAGTTCGTTTTGATTTACCAAAGATACCTATTAACTTAATATCTACATAATATAAAGATTTATAATTTAGTAATTGACATCCTACTGAACTCCGATGCGTCGTTTAATTCTAGTAGATATTAATTAATGTTATTTGAGAGTGTTTAGTGATGAAACTGACTGGCTAACTGATTTATGCGACGCTAAGATTTATTATAGTTATATAAGTAAGATATATCTCTCACAAATAAGCGCGTGTTATCAGGAGGCTGTATAAGTGAAGATTTAATACAGTTTTGTTTGTGACGAGGCGCGTCTAGTCGGCAGTTTGTTGCTTCACTTTCTCTGATACTATAAAATACTTTTGTAATAAAAATAATGTATGTAGACAAACAGTTTATGAATGAAGTAGTTTACTCTAGAGTGTTTACCATATATTTATAGAAATTGATACTTAGATGTAAATTGTAAAACTTATCTGCAGAATGTATAACATTTTAAAAGAAAGCTTCGCGTTAAACAAATTAATAGTTATCTAATAATTAATGTTATAGAGTGAACAAATAGTTGTTACAAGGGATACAATATTTATATTATATAAGGGAACAATATTTATATTGTAAAGCGTCCGATAGTTTAGTATTATTGTTATGCTAAAGCTCTGCGAGGTTCAGACGGCCATGTTGTAGGTGACAGTGGCCGGGGACATCCGGCGGCTACTGATAAATGTAGCGCACTGATACATACATACCCACTACCCTCACTCGGTACGTTACCTAGGTACTAGTTGTAACGGATACAGGATATCATTGATAATGTTTACCGACGTTTAAACGATGTTTGTAGCCAAAGTTAAAAAAGAATACCTAATTTGCTTATTATAAGTACTTTTATAATTGTACATTTTACAAACTATAATATTTATTCAAAGTTTATAAGATATCAAAGTGTGTTAACTTAGTGATACGTAAATAAGAGTGTATCGAATCTGTTGATATGTGAACACAGTCTAGGAATGAAGAGAACAATTGTACAATTGTACCTGTGACTTCATTCATTCACCATCATGTTGCTAGTGTTAGTGTCAGTGGCGTACCGTGCCTTGTCGGTGCTCGTATAAAAAAATGTTAAGAAGCTTTGAGTATAATTTATCAAACACGTTGCCATATATTTACGATAATGTTGATGCTAGCTGATGTTGTGCTAGTGCTATTGTGTTAGTATAGTGACAGAACACAGCGCACACGCACTCCTCGCTACACAACTCCGCTTATAAGTCACAGATTGTGTGAGCTGGCTCCTCCACTCAATCACAGCGACGAGGTGCACATGTAGTTATTATATAAATGTCAAAATATAATACAATATACATACAATTATCAAAATTTTAATGATATTGTTTATCTGAGAGCGTTGTTGTGTTTTGTAGAGCCACTCTTAGAGCCAAACTCTCGATCTTCCCGACTGCACACGCTACAGTTACTGCTTAACACAGTGATCACGATCATTCACATCGTCCAAAAACACTGTTCTACGAGAAAGATGTAAGTATGTACACCACACCTATTTACGATAAATAAGGGACCTACTTTGGCCAATAGTATAACTTCAAAATGATCAAAGACAATGTGTCAACGTTGTCTTGTTCCATACAACAGAGACAAAGTTATGAAGTAATGAAAGCTGAGGCGAGTGTGTGTGCTCATGCTCTGTGTAAGTTGGCGTGAGGGTGACGTGTTGTCATCTCCTCGTGCAGAGCGCGGTGTCTGTTTGTCTTCATACGCTTCGAGCTACAACTACGAGGCTCACAGCTTATAAGTATCTAACATTACTTAACGGTACTGTACACTCTCTCACTTCAATACAAAAGACCTAACTATCTGTTCGCTTTTGCTTGCCTTATCTCTAGTACGGGGATTTTCGATACAAGTTGACTAATGAAATGTAAGTCTTGTCAAAACAAGAGGGCTAAGTATGTATCTGAACAAATTAAAAAGAAAATAAAATAAATAATAACAAGGATACCTCTCGCAGTAATGTTAACTTGTGCATGAAGCACTCTTGTACAGGAACACTTCTACGCGCCGCGCCGGCTCGTTCTGTCTGATAAGAACACCGCGACTCCAACTCACTTTGTACTTCTAAGTTTATACCATTCTTCCTTACAGCTGTTACATTTTTGTCTTCAGCTATATATAATGATACGAGAGAAGATCACATGACATAGCAGCAGCAGCATAGCAGGTACTTACAAAATATTTTTACAATCAATACTCATGGTAGGTATAGTTTATGACACGTCCTCAGATCACGATATAAACCGGTGAACATACCTCCGAGTCCCGAGTAACAATTAAACGTGTCGGAGCCATAAAGTCGTCTCAAAGATATAGTTTTTACGACATAACATAAATAAACGTGTTTTTAGTTTTATTAATGTCTATAAAAAACTACATAGTATGAGTTAATACGCAGTTATCCACATCTATAGATATAATGTATAAACTGTTGGTGTAACACATTAATTATAATTGTTAAGTAAACAACATTACGTATCTGCCGTATCAATTATACGTGTACAAAGTGTGCAGATGAAAGAAGTTTTTCAGAATTTAAACTGATAAAACATTACTTAAGAACTTCGATGGGACAAGAACCGCGGCTGTCAGACCTCTCACTGTTGTCCATAGAGGTAGAAACTTTAGAAAAACTAAAATCATCATCAGTCAATGATTTATTACAGTTTGCCGAAAAAAAGGCAAGGAGAGTAAATATTTTCGTTCCTCTGTTCAGGCACTCAGTTCAGGTTCTGTGAATGTAATGAATATAATAAATACTCATATAAAACATTTGTAATGGTTGAGACTCAACGACATTGCGCGGAGTTAATGTAGTGTGCCTACGGTGCCTACACAGAGCGGCAGACAATAACAACTTGAACCATTATAACTAACTGTTACTGTTATCTGATATTACTATTATATATGTTTATGTACTTTATACGAACATAAACATCTAATAAAGTTATACAACAAACTAATTTGTTATAATGTTTATTAATTGCACACAAACTTATCTAATAACTACAATATGTGTAGCGGTATGAATGAATGAACCAACAATTAGTAATAACTAATAATACTATCCAAGCTGATGTTGTAGTATTTGAAGATTGAGCTTATAATAACATTTGTGTACAATTGTGCACATATAGATAGTACAAAATGTATGGACTACATTTAGCAGAATCATTATAGCTTGCATTGTTATTACTTAATACTTACGAGTACATAATGAAACAGGAATACCTAATGCATGTAGAGTAGGTACGCGTGGGGATCGTGACCCGGTGTGGAATTCATACAAGTATGGTCCTTCTACATCGAGAGTATCTCGTAATAGGGTCGTACCCTCGCGTCGTGTAGGCCCTGGTTGCGTAGTGAGCGATAATGGCGTGTGCGTGTATTACGTGCGGCGATGTGTCGTGGAGAGGACAGCGATCACGTACGGGGACGAACGGTAATGGGGCTGCAACTTGCACGTACGACCCTATACAGGACATTTTTCTTTATGATCTTTGATGTTAATACATTAAAGTGGACGTACCCAACCCTCCTTGTAACCTGTGTTAATTTATGTATTATAATAAACGTGGACTTTTAAATTGAAGATTTTAGATTTTTTTAAATCTCATCATCTGTCTGGCCAATCTTTCAAAAGTTTATTGTTACTGTGTATCGTTGCAGAAGCAAATCATTTGGTTGTCAGTTAGAGAGAAACTCCCAACTTGGCACTTTGTATTGGACTCTAAACAATTTTACAATTCGCCTGCAGACAATGCGTGTGAACTTCTTTGTACCATTCTTTACTGTTGAACCAGTTATTTAGGAAGCAAACGTGCTTGGACTTTTTAATACAGTAGCGTCATGCGAACGCACTGTCACGTTTATTTACTTTGACACGATTCCACTAAATACTTTGAAATTATACATTTAAAACTTTTAGTTAACTTATGTGATCAAACACGTGTATAAAACACATGCTGCAGTATTGTACAGAACATAATAGCTTATTAATGTCTCACTGCAGAGACAGATGTCTTCTAGTGACACATTCATGTCAACTTCACTAATACTGCGCGGCGCTGGCGGTTGATGTACAGTTTAATGTCTAGTTTTGCTTCTTTTGTTTTTGTAGAAATATTTACTTTGTTTGCTTTTACAAAACTCTTTGAGTGTATTCTTTACAAATAGCAGTAAGTAGTACTGCGATAACAATTAAGCTACATTACCTTTGAAGCTTTGTAACGTTTAGTAACGTCTGTGTATAGTAGCGTAACAGTCGTCATGAATAAGTGAGACGAGTCATCAGCGAGGCAGGTTGCTCTTTTCATTGTTTAAACCTTTCTCAGTAAGTGCAGCTGAGTGCTGCGCTCGTTGTTAGTACGTCTCTACAGTACGCGTACGTAACGTGACGTGTTGTGTGAGAGTAGGACGTACACTCGTCACATCAGTTATGATATATTATGTTGAGCAGGACCACACGCAGCGGTGTACACAGTACCAGCACATGAATGTGTTGTGAGCGCTATATATAGAGACACAATGAAGTGTTCGGGACAGTTAATCATCTCTGTGCGAGCACGTGCGATACTGTGCACAGCTGACTGATGTCATAATGTATCATAATGTTTGTGTCTACACATGATATTTATGTCACACTACATGTTCATTTTAATTTATTGTTTTCACAACTATTGGTGCACTCGTGGAATGAGAATACGTTGCTCTGTCCACTACTGTGTGCTACTCCTGTAGTCAAGGTTGTTTTTTATTTAAAATACAACTCCAACACTAGGGCTCATGACTGCATACAAGTGTTAACTTCAAACCGTCTTCTTGATTATAGTTCTTTTATACATTTTCTCTTCAAAACTGATCCGTAAAAATTTAGAAAAATATTGGCTATTTGTGCAATTAGCTCATTAATTGTAGTTAGCGGCGGAGTTTAGCAAGTATTTGGCAACGATGTTTTAGTTAACCGTATCGGTAATCGACAATAAATATGCTCTCTGAGTATCTGCAGTAACTCGATTTGATTGCAATCAAATTTGATGGACTTTGAAAGCTATTGGAGAAGGTAATTGGGAATTGAGTTCATTTTTGTATTATTATATAAATACTTCGTCATGGTAGACAATATATTAATGATAAATATAATAATGTATGAGTCACTACTCATACAGTTGGACATAATCACTTCTTAGTTAGTTATATTATAATGTCGTCGAGTAAATGTAACGTTTAACATAATATTAGTACAAGGAGTGAGTGAACGTTATTACAGGGCGACTGCTTGTCTTACGCGCTCCTAGTGTTGTGTTAGTCCCGGGAAGCGAACCAACTAAAACTAATGTCAACCACACTGTAACAATATTGACTAGTTAAATAATGTGAGTGAGAGAATGTCGACAGCTACGAGTGTTTCTACGTAAAGTAACTTTGGTAACCGGATGTTCGGGACGCAATCTGCTGAACTTCCGGCGTATGAAGGTTACTGTATACTTACAGTTGTGTTGTTACAGGAGACGTCGAGCGGATTATTTTAGATAGTAAGAAAGTTGTATGAAAACTGTGGAATTTGCTTTCTATAGAAATACCTAAAACTTAATACCTAGTAGGCGCGTTTCGTCTGCACGGATTATCTTATTCATAGTAACAATTTAATAATACGAAATTGCTATATATGGAGTAAGAGCTCTGACGATTTAGGACTCAGTTCATAGTATAAACTGATTACATACTTTTATTTAGTTTAGATTACAAATGTATGACGGTCATACGTTTGTAATATAGTGTATCTTTCTAATATATTTTATTGACCTAATAAAACCTAAAAAGTAAATTCAAAAACTAAATAATGGGCCTAGTAGTTTCGTGCGCGAGTGTACACATTCGCAAACACATCCCCACAGCCCACTACCTCGTCTCTAGCGCTCTTCGTAGCGTTTTTCAAAGGAGGGCAGGCTCTTACCACAAGCGCTGCTCTCAAACGTTGAGACCGCGGGAAGAGGCACGCTGCCTCTTACCAGCGCAGCAGCGAGTTGTGGTTCTCTGGGTCACTCGTGTGGCCTCTATTGACCGTCCTTCACTATGTGGATGATTATCCGATAAAAAAAACCAACGTTGTCTGGTGTTAGTAGTCTGCACATAATTTCTAACGATTTATCTTAATGTTGAGAGGTCTCTAACACAAAGACACGCAGTACTTTTGGTAAGCTGAATTTATAAAAATAGAAGCTTAAATATTATTCATTGATAAGCTTCAAAAATAGTGTAAGATAGAGATATTTCACTAGTAAAAATAGTGTAAGATAGAGATATTTCACTAGTAAAAATAGTGTAAGATAGAGATATTTCACTAGTAAAAATAGTGTAAGATAGAGATATTTCACTAGTAAAAATAGTGTAAGATAGAGATATTTCACTAGTAAAAATAGTGTAAGATAGAGATATTTCACTAGTAAAAATAGTGTAAGATAGAGATATTTCACTAGTAAAAATAGTGTAAGATAGAGATATTTCACTAGTAAAAATAGTGTAAGATAGAGATATTTCACTAGTAAAAATAGTGTAAGATAGAGATATTTCACTAGTAAAAATAGTGTAAGATAGAGATATTTCACTAGTAAAAATAGTGTAAGATAGAGATATTTCACTAGTAAAAATAGTGTAAGAAAGAGATATTTCACTAGTAAAAATAGTGTAAGATAGAGATATTTCACTAGTAAAAATAGTGTAAGATAGAGATATTTCACTAGTAAAAATAGTGTAAGATAGAGATATTTCACTAGTAAAAATAGTGTAAGATAGAGATATTTCACTAGTAAAAATAGTGTAAGATAGAGATATTTCACTAGTAAAAATAGTGTAAGATAGAGATATTTCACTAGTAAAAATAGTGTAAGATAGAGATATTTCACTAGTAAAAATAGTGTAAGATAGAGATATTTCACTAGTAAAAATAGTGTAAGATAGAGATATTTCACTAGTAAAAAAGGTATGGTTGATTGGTAGCAGTGGTACGTATTATACGAAATCGCCTAATCATTGCAGCTACCTGGTGACATGTAGATATCTTTGTATACCCATGGTAAAGATATGATAATAACACATTATACAATGCGTCTTTTTTACTTATTTAAAAAAAATATTAATGTACGTTAATGATGTTACTTACATTTTCCTATAAATAATATCACAATAAAATTTGACTCCTCAAATTCGTAATAAACGTTTTAGTAATTATTATAATCCGTTGAATCTTACACAAATTATAACAATTTATGTTCAGATAATACTGAGCAAAGTTTAAACGATTAATAATTATAATTGTGTGTCGACGAGACGCGGAGTGTTTGCTCCAATATCCGACATTGTACAAGAGAGCTTGTTTTATATTTATAACATAATTTACGATCCATAGTGAGATGAATATTAATATACTTCACGAAATATCTGAGACTACATTTAATATGCAATTATATTGATACTGGTTAAGGTCAACAAACAAAAATATTATTATGCAAACGGAATACAAGGATCGTGTTGTTAAGCTGTAATATTATGTCGTGGCTACAGCTAGCTAGACTAAAGATTAGGTTTGCTATTGTTTACTATTTTATCACTTGATGAACTTTGAAGACAGCGCAGAGCCTGGAAACGAAGCTGTGGTTGACCAGGCTTTGGAAAGTGGCATTCTCTTGACTATTGAGTATGCTTTGACTGCAATACTTTGAAACAGATAATGATAAACATATATTGGTACAAATGGGTACAATGAATTGAGGGTTAGAAGGGAACTGGCACTAATTTTATATCTATTTATAGTCCTCAGAGGGAAAACAGACAACCCTCAGATGCTAGAGCAGATATATCTTAATGTACCGGACAGATAATAATATGTACATAGAAGACGGATGCCACAATTGCTATGGGTACCCCGAGCGCGCACCAACCTCCTTCAGGAGGCGCCTCTGACGCGCGCACGCAATACCCTCAATCGAGTGGCTATCAAAATAGACATAATCTGTTGCACGCTGACTGAACTCACAAAGATAACATTATTTGAAATTTGTTATTGTTAGTTTAATAAGGAATTTTTATTTTATCTTTAGTTTTATTATAGTATGTAGGCAACACTATTGTATTAGGGCATACCCTGTAAATGATAGTGTAAGAAGTTAGAAGAAGTAATAAATAAATAAAAATAAATAAAATAAATAAATAAATATTTACTTATTTTTAATTACTGTTTCAGTAGGTAGACGTGAAGTGAAATGTTGTCAAGTGTAAACAGTTATCTACACAAACATAAGGTGATGTGTGGTCACGGACGTTGTGTAAAAACGTCATCACACCATTATCTTAACTTAATCATGTAAAGAACATTTCGTAAACACAGGTTCCTGACGAATGTTACGTTGTGTGTGTTTGTTAATTCATCGCACATTATATTTGTTATATTTATGTAGTGCTTACGTTAAGCTTAATATGGTCTATCGATAAATATACATATACAATCATCATATTTTCATCATATTTTATTTCGTTTTATAAAACAGATATCCTGTTTGTGATAAACTAATATAAAGTGGAGAGAGGAAGAGAGCCCGTGTCCTCTGTGTACATGACACAGGTAGTTTAACAATCAGATCAGTAGTCTTGATACACAAATCACCTCCATATTTTGCAGAATTATTAAATTAACTCCTCGATGTATTTGAAGCACTATCTAGAACATTAGGAGTAAACGTAACGTCACTTATTCAATTCAATCTTATATTTTTCCCATTGGACCTACAAGATTAAACTAATTATAAAAGATGTTTACAAGAAAAGGTTCATTATATTTAATGAGATAAAATGAAAACTACTTATTACATTTCTAAGGTCAGAGTCGCAGACAGTCCGGGCGCGGGTAGATAAAGTAATATTTAGGGGCGGTCTCGTGTTCATTATAAATTAAAGATTTAATTACAGGATGCAATCTGTGTTTGTTGTTCATTATTTAGATTACTCGCGGACGGTAAATTAGTTTTATTTGTTCTATGATCATCTCACAGAACAAACCCGTCTTCATTATTACTACAAACTGTTTACTATTGTTCTCTACTCTATTAATAATTGAGAGATATATGTTACCAAATAAAGTTTTACGAATCATTCTTTTATATTATACAAGCTTGACGCGTGGTTCTCCTGAAAGTCGATAAAAAAACTCGATAGAAATTATTTATTGCAAGAAAATTTAAATCGAAACAAATGTAGAGCTATGCGCTAGACTAGTGTAAACAGAAAGCTAAATTCTCTCTATCATAGGAGAGGGGCGACCCTGCAGTAGGACATTTGGGAGTTTTATGAGATATATTTAGGATTTGATGTGCTTGAAGGATAAAGTCATGCGATTATGTTCCGTCGCTTGTAAAAGATAACCTAAGGTAATGAAGTGTATAACATATACGTTATAATAGCGAGTGTAAAGTTGGAGGCTGTAGTTGAACAAGTCGTGTAGTGTAGAGGTACGTACAGGTCAGAGCGCATCTCATTACTGCTCTCACATGTTCTACTGAGTTATACTCGTGCTCGCAGCCTCGCGCACTAACATGCCTCTACTTCATACCTACTTACTCCTAACTGTTGGAACGTTTAAACATTTATAAGTACGAGTCTTAAGTTGTTCAACTACATGGAGATTTTGTTGTCAGTTATAGGGTGGTTATTACAGTTATGGTATAGTTTATATATTTCTTAAACTGTTTTGTTTTGTATGTCTTTACTTTTATATTCGGACAACTATTCAAAACTCTTATCAAAAAAAGGAAGAACTTTCTCTGGCGCTAGAGCAGAGACGTGGTCGCTTACTATGTGACTTCTCGAAAGGCTAACAGTCCCCAGAGCAATAAAAGTGAAATCTTAAGAAAATTCATGCGTGATCAAATGTCAGAAATGTGAAGACAAAACAGAATTGATGACCCTTGGAAGGTCACGAAAACAGGGAGAAGAGATAGCTCAAAAAGAATAAAAGTCAACAAAGTTGTCGCTTAATTTTATAATATCTTGTGTTAGTGTGACACTATGTGTGAGGTCTTTGCTGGTGAGCGGCGCAATCAATTGAGTTATTGTCGCTATCCATTGTATGCGGCGTACAAAAGTGCCGCCACACACACACACACACAAGTGCGGACAGTTAACTGGCGACCTCTACGTATATAAGTCAAGGTGACGACCTGCCTCGCACGCGAATGATCTTACATTCATCTTAAATTCGCTACTTACCTACAAAAGGAGTTTAACTAAAAATAGCTCTCTGTAAGTGATATACAATACGTGGAAACATTTCTAATACGTACAGATGCTGTATGTTTCACTGTAGCTTAACATTTAAGATATTGGTCAGAAGGTATGTTATTAGAGTTTATTGATAAACATTTTATTGTTACTATACTTAATAATAAAGTACAGTAAGATTATTATTACTTACTTTTTTATTGCAAATTGGTTAAATATACAATAATAGGGTTGTCTCCCTCCCGTACTAAGTGGTAATCTGGTTCATAAGATGTAGAATGGTTTATCTTCTACTACTGTTGTAATATAACAGTGTATGTTCGATTACTTAGGCTATTATTGTTTAATTAAAAAAGAACACAAGGCAATAAAAGTTATTCCTACAAATCGTTAAAAGGAGAACATGTTATAATAAAATGGATGGTAAGCAGATTATTATTGATTACATCACAACAAAGTTACAACATAGTCGTAAAGAATATTTGTCACCATATTGTGTTGTTGTCGACTGCGCGGTTTATACTTGAGCACACTTTTAATAAACATTGCTTGAGCTCGGGACAACAAGCGGAGACTAATCTCACGACATTGTGAAGCGCATCACACTCACAGCGCAGCGCTTGTGACGCTGTGCGCTTTTGTTGTGCTGTAGCGTATGATATACAGGCCGAGTCACCTTCTTGTTGATTAATAGCATAATCAGTTCGTAGGAGTTTCTCATCCCCACTATAGTGATTGTATAATCGTAATACGGTTATGGTTCACAGATATTTGATTTTGAAAATAGCTCTTTTAGATATCTTATACAATTTTCGCTAAAAATAATACCTATGAGGGATTGACTGAGCGACAGTTCTACGTACCAAACAAGTACCTTTTATCCTTTATGTACACAGTCCTAAGGAAACTCACGAAGCCTAAGACAACTGTAATTTTCCACTAGAGCCCATTTATAATAATATTTGAGGTCAACAACTGGTCTATTTTTATACTTAGACTTTAGTCTAAGTCTAGAGGAGTTTTAAGTCCTTGTCGAAGAGATCTTGTATAACATCTCAAGATACGAAGGACATAATAGCCACTCAAACGTCCGAGCTCGCGCGCCGCTAGAGCGTCAAACGTCCGGGCCCTAACTGCGTTCCGCGCGTCATGCCGTTGCCGATATAAAATGTAATTACTTCTAAACTACTACAACTACAGCAAAATAAAAATTCCACTATAAACCTAAAACTATAAGGCATCTAAGTATATTTAAATTAAAGTAGACCCATCAGCCGGAAACTCAAAAAAAAATATAAAGTTGCAAAACTACGATAAATTTAGGCAAAAAATTTGTGTAACAAGTATTTCCGAATCTATGGTATTATATTTCTATTAAATCATTACTGCCATATTAAAGTAGGTTATATAAGCTTTGTTTTGATACCAAATAGATAATAAATGGGTCGCACAATGTTGCCCAATTATCCTAAACAATCTACCCATTCCCACACGTAAGCACCCATTCCCACAAGCAATATGGCCGACCGTAAATTTAAAACAACAAAAATATTAATTGTATTCGTCATATTTTCTTCAGATAAGAACACAATAATAGTAATAATTAACTGTACTACATATTACAATAAATATTTTAGCAATACACTTAGTAAAATAACGTAATTTATTGTGAAATTGAACACAACATTAAAAATTTTTACATGTCCATTTCAAGTCCAGTAAAAATATAACAAAAGACTCGCCAACCATTGCATTTTTAGATATTCTAGCAATAATCTTGAGGATTATTTTTATGTATAACACGTATGCATTATAATAATAAAATAAAACAATACTTACATTTTAACACAGAGCACTAAAAAAAACTGGCAAAGTAGTTTTCAACTGTCAATAACTTTTTTTTTTAATATGACCATTCATAAAGAAAATATATCCACAGATCGATAATTTATCATAGAACCATCTAGTAGCAAGTCGACGTAACTTTAACAATGTTAACATAGGTAAAAACTCGTTTCTAGCAACCGAGTCATAGAAGCCACTATAGTGGCTTGGACGTACAACCGGAAAATTTTTGAAGCCACTATAGTGGCTTGGACGTTTGAGTGGATAGATGAAAATAATGTTAGTGCACCACCAGTACACTTAAGGTCGAGAGCATTTCACCCCACAGTGTGGTGAGGTGGCATCATGTTTCAGCAAGGAGCGCCGTGACGCCGTGACCGCCGACACCAATACAGACGATGTGAGAATATATTTACACCAAGAACATGATGGACTATCATAGCTCCGACTAGACAGGTACTTCATAACTATGATTATGTCATCATTAAAATATAATTTCAAGGGTCGTCTCACGTTGACACAGCTTCACCCAAACTAACTAATGTCTTTACTAACAATTGCATAATAAAAATAATTTAATGTTGATATAACTTACTGTTTCTGCCTTGTAGAGTAGAAAGAGAGTACGAAGCCTGTTGTGCGCCCAGTTCAGACTATCTGTAAAGAAAGTATATAGAACAGATTTAGAACTGTGACAGTACATTGGTAAGAATTAGTTAAACCGGAATTATTTAACTTTTATCCAATCTCCATTCTATTTAGGTAAACAAAAGAAAGTGATTACAAGTTACAGTTTAACTATAATTATATTCTAACATTTCCTGAACTTTTCTTAACTGTTTTACTAAATGTAACATTTCATAAAGTTAGTAATTAACTAATAAACAATTAGAAGGAAGAACTTATTGAATGAGGTAACGGTCAATAACATAATCCTGAGAGTTGACGTTGAATGCTTTGTGTTGGTGAAATTAATTATGCGATGAAAGGGTTGTCGTCCACAGCGCAGATGTCAGGACTCAATACTTCATTACAGACTGTCACGCGCCGTGTAGAGGGCGTCAGGTTATTATATATTATATTACAACATCTATTGATGAAGTCGATATAGTCATATTGCCGAGTTTAGTTTAAAAAAAAATCAAAAAAAAAAAGTAAACATTAAGTGGTTGTTATATTGTTTAACTTGTGATATTCATTGAATAAACAACACTTGATTTAATATTAATGTTGTCACAAAACCGCTGCCGCTGTGCGTTTTAACTCAAGAACGGAAAATATGAGAGTAACAAGGTATTGGGATAAGTTACAATTTTCTACATTTGTTGACAATATACTTGAGTCATAATTATCAGTGATTATGATTGATGCCAATTTATAAAATTTAACTTCAAACGTCCTTTAGCGTTTACTTCCCGCCTTACATCAAAATGTTAATAACTATTGTTACATGAATATAGGTAATATTGAAAGCAACAAATACAAAGAGTATAATGAGAACGTTCCGAGTATAGCAGGCCTCGGTAGTGAGCACAACAGTCAGTTGTTTGGACCCTCACAGGATTTATATCCAATTGGTGCGCAGATAACTACCACGTCGTAAATAAACGACACCGACATACTGCGCCTACCTACGAGACACGAATTATAGACGACCACTAGTACAGGCATGGAGAACATTATTATTAAAGTTCAAAATATGATTTCACTATTTATAGTATAGCAGTAGTAGTATAAAAACCACAATCACGTTCATAAAGTGAGTATTCGTTTGTATGAACAAAATTCTTAATTTGTATTAACTACCTCGATAAACAAAGTATCAACACACAAGGGTGTGTATAAATATGGTGCTCATGAAATATCTTTATTCGGTTGCTATCACTTTGCTGGTTGTACAGTAAGAGAGCAAAAGTGCATTAACACCGTAGTGAGTTTGCTTGCCGGCCACGCGCATTCTATTTTTTATTTATTTGTTTAGCATAAGTCAGAACCTTTAGGTTCTCGCAGACATTACGTCCTCGGTGATGCAGTGGTACTGTATCGATCGCTTGCAGGTTCTAATATCTTTCCACCACTTGTGGGATCCATAAATTATTGCCTTACGCCTGGATATTCTTACTGATCTTGAAGGTGGAGGAGTGGTAATTTATAAAAGAAAATAAACTAGACCAACCGGTGTCAACTATTAGTTCCTAATTCTTAATTTCCCACGTAGGTGTTTCCGCGAACATGCCAGTACATTTTGTGACGTGCTTTGTGCGTCCCGCTTCGTGCCTCACGGCAGCGGCGCGAGCGCGCCGTGGAGGGGACTACCCAGCGGCCGCTATATAAGGAGGACGCGGGGCGCGGGCCTTTCCCTTTTTGTTCCGGCTTACTGAAGATAAGTGTCTGCCTTTCTATAGGGCAGCCTTCGAACCTCGTGCTTTCAAATCCCCTAAAAATCCTTCTGATTAGACCGGCTTGCTTATTTTATCTATTATTGTTAACGTAGTGATTTCTAAATTATAAAACTAGTAATATTGTATAGACTCAATTATTTACGGAATAATAATATATTGTCGTACTTGAGTTGTTTGCATTTATCTCCCTATACCACCCCACTACGTCACAATTTATTTACGAACAGTTAGGTCTGGTTTGAATAAAACAACATTATACAATAGTTAACGTAGTAGTGAGGTAATGTGTAGCACATGCGCTATCTGTTGATCTGAACAACGTTACGAATAGTAAACAATATGAACATTAACACATGTCAAGTGTCTGTCTGTGTGTGTGATGATCTGTTCTATGTAACAGTCACCTATAACAGTTTAACATCTGTGATACATACATATAATATTATGGTAGTGATAACGTAGCTACGGGGACTGCGCCAAAGTCTGATACATTCAGTTAGGGTCAGCCTCAATCAAGATAGACGTTGTGAAAGTGTCTCCTGCTCACTTCTACATGTCAGGACCATGGGCAATGATGGGCATGGCCAGTGTTTTGATATTTATATTAATTTGCGGTTTCTAAAAGGTAACCGATAATGACGATACTTAGTTTGTGCAAAGCTCATATATTCTAAGATAAGACCGACTGAACGTGGGTGGTCTTTGTATTCTTTAACTTGATTTTTGTAAAGTTTACTAGGCCAGATTTATAACGAGAGAGTTATCTTATAAAATAATTCAAACATTGTTTATTGACAGCAACACGGGCAGTTTATAACTCTTCTTAAATCATTGGACTTCAAGCGGCTACGAGCGATGAACAAAATGTCAATTTCGACAGCTCAATTAAACATTATGCCGGAAGTTCCTCATTTCTACAGATAAAAATACAAAAAATGGTTTATTTGAAATTCTAAATAAACCTTAGTAAGTAAATTGCCCTGCAAATGTAAAAAAGAAATCATCGTTACTGAATAATGACGAGCGATATTTCAATAAAAATAATAAATAGGTCATTTATTACAATTGAGATCAAATTGGCTAATATTTTTTCTTTAAAATTAGCTCGCATGAGTCCAAAACAAGGCTAATACTGTTTATGAATGTGTTTTTAGGGTTCCGTACCAGTTTTGAAAAAACGGAACCCTTATAGGATCACTTTGTTGTCCGTCCGTCCGTCTGTCCGTCCGTCCGTCCGTCCGTCTGTCTGTCAAGACCATTTATCTCAGGAACGCGTGGAGGTATCAAGTTGAAATTTTTACCAAATACTAAAGCTTGTTGCCTCTTAGTGCCGTAAAAAAATCAAACTGCTAATCCAACGCAATCAAGAGATATAGCCGTTTTTGTCTCAAATTTAGAGGGGTAAAGGCAAAAACCTACAGGGTACTTCCAGTCTACCTACAAACTTGAAATTTGGCATGAAGCAAGTTCTTATTGTACATGTAATGGGAAAATTCCGAAAACCTTAAATTTTTACTTCAATCATATTATATTTTGATTTCATTGAATTTTGGCGGGAAAGCTGAGTCACGTGACCTGTGACGTCATAGAATTTTGGTCACGTGACCCGTGACGTCATATAATTTTGACAGATGAGTCGTGACGTCACAGAATTTTGGCGGGAAAATATTTTTTGACAGTTGAGCCGTGACGTTTTTGAATTTTTACAGATAAGTCGTGACGTCACAGAATTTTTGACAGATGATTCGTCACGCCACAGAATTTTGGCGGGAAAATATATTTTGACAGCTGAGCCGTGACGTTTTTGAATTTTTGAAAGATGAGTCGTGACGTCACAGAATTTTTGACAGATGAGTCGTGACTCATCGTGACAAATATTTGAGACCTCTGTCACTTTGACAGCTGTCACTTTTGACAGCTGTCAATTTTGACAGATAGGCGTGACGTCATAGAAATTTTGACAGATGAGTCGTGACGTCACAGAATTTTGGCAGGAAAATATTTTTTGACAGCTAAGTCGTGACTTCATTGAATTTTTGACAGATGAGTCGTGACGTCACATAATTTTTGACAGATCAGTTTTGACGTCTTAGTATTTTGGCGGGAAAATATTTTTTGACAGCTTAGTCGTGCTGTTATTGAATTTCTGAATCCTGACGTTATCACAATTTGGCGGGAAAATAAATAGGTTTGTATGGAACCCTCGGTGCGCGAGTCAGACTCGCACTTGACCGGTTTTATTTATTTTTAAGCTACTAGCACGATCATTGCAAAATAAAGGCGAGTTGTATACTAGTACAATAATGAAGTAGTGTTTGTAGAATCATCTTCGTTGATTGCGCACCTCACAACATAGCCATTGGCGTAATAAAGTCTAAACTTTGACATTTGGCTCTACAATGAGGGAGTGATGTTATTCTACAAATGATTACCACTGAATATAAACGTTAAGAATATAAATTAATGGTAAACTGTGCATATTACCTATCTGCTTAAATATTAAATATTTACTCTTTTCAATAATTTATTCTTTATGTGAATTTAGTTAAGAAAATAGTTTCTGATATTGTAAGTTAAAATAAAATATCTAGTGTAAGTTAGGTAAACTTAATAGGTCCCATCAATAACGAGTGATTGTCAGTTGTGAGAAAAGCCACTTCTCGCTCATCAATCTCACCGCACTACTGACACACAATTAACTTATGATATAACTGACTAACGTGATGCACATTGGGGAGGACAGCAATATTAATATTTAATATTTTACAACTTAAAACTTATACATAGTTATTTTATTACTCGTAATTTTAAATTAATGTCCTTATGTTTTACGAAGGTATTTCAAATAAGAAAAATGTAAGTGTAGAGAGTGCACAGTGCTTGTGAGGTGACGGGAGTGGTGGCATGTTGGTTCAGGAAAGTGAACATAACGTGTACTATTTGTGTTCCGAGCGCCGCCCGGTGTGCGGTGTTTTTAATATCGCGCACGTTTCTTAGACGGAAACAGGCCAGTTTTATTGAGCTATCGGAAAACAATGAAACTTCATGAGAGGTAACTTAATGCATTGTTACAGATATTGTAATATAACAGATGTTAAGCAGATGTTTGTAAGAACGCTATGTTAAATATTTATCGTAACAACAACATTTTCAGATTTAATTAGTTGACGAGGAGTTTACACGCGGTCACGTAATGTAGCTTCATTAACAACCACCCCAGCACTAACTGTTTCTGAGTGATGTGAGTTGTGACAAACTTCATAAAACAAGGTGCTGTATGTGGAGTTTTTGTAAACGTTGTATGTACTAAAGTTGTAGAATTCTAGTTATGTAACGAAATGTATGTTATACTTACCTACGTGGCTGTCAGTAGATGTGCTCTACTGGAGTATGATACAATGTGATCGATGTGGTGACAGAATTGAACGAGATTTCAAGCATGTTAGTGATCTCAGTGATCAGGCAAAAGGTTTGAGTGATAAGTTGTGTAGAGTTAATTATTAACATTGTTTATTTTTTTGAATAATGTAATTTATACTATATTTAGTATTAGATTAAAAGTATAAGTATTAGGGCGGTAGGAAACCGATTAGGGAAGGAAGGCTCAGACCCGCTTAAAGTGTAAATATTTGGAGACCCAGTGGATAATATGATGAGGAGTATAATATGAGTATATCGCTGGCCCCGGGCAATAAAGCGGTAATATAAAAAAACGGATTTTACAGGAGAAATAATTAAAGCTAATTTGACTATATTTTTGTGTACAATCATTCAAATAAAGCGTTTAATATCTCAATTGAACGGTAATTTTTTTATCTGTTATTTTTTTTTTTAAATATGTGTATTTCATAAATAATGGCTGAGATAATTATAAAAATGTATAATACAAATTATTTACGTTACCGTTCTAACTGTAACACCATTAACTGCTTTACAAATCGATCTTCCAATAATGGCCCGGGATGTAAGTAAATAATACAACGCCATTTTCACTTTTAATCATGAGCGTATCAGCCGGTTACCACCTTTTTCAGGGATTTTTTTTAATACTGTTCTAGAAGTATTATCCGCTAAACGCTATTTTAAAATCCTATTAATGATTTATATTTTTATGTAACTATCATTACAAACTGATTACAATATTAAATATACTATATTTTTTTCTTATTTAAGGCTGTATTTCATAATAATTATTATTTCTATTATAATATTACCACTAATACATACTTTTATGGTTAGGTACTAGTTGAGGAAGCATGATTTGGTTAAAATAATTTGGTTAGTTGGTAAAATTCCCTTGAACTGGGAGAAGTCGCACTTCATAGTTGAGTTGTTATATAGTTGTTATATACTAGGTATGTCATCATCATCATCATATCAGCCAATCGACGTCCACTGCTGGACATAGGCCTCCTCCAAGTATTGCCACCTTGCGCGGTCCTGTGCCTCCCTCATCCATCGGCTACCCGCCGTCCTAACTAGGTCGTCAGTCCACCGTGTGAGGGGTCTCCCCACCCTGCGCTTTCCGGTACGCGGTCGCCATTCCAAAACCTTTCTGCCCCAACGGCTGTCGGTTCGCCGCGCTATGTGCCCTGCCCACCGCCACTTTAACCGGGTAATTCTGAGCGCTATGTCGGTTACTTTGGTTCTCCTGCGGATCTCCTTATTTCTGATTCGATCACGGGAAACTCCCAACATAGCTCTCTCCATTGCCCTCTGAGTGACCATGAGCCTTCTGAGAAGGCCCATAGTTAGCGACCACGTCTCTGTGCCATACGTCGTCACTGGCAACACGCACTGGTCGAAGACCTTTGTCGTCAGACACTGCGGTAATGTGGACGAGAAGATACGTTTTAGCTTCCCGAACGCTGCCCAACCGAGTTGGATTCGACGAGTGACCTCCTTCTCAAAGTTGGACTTACCTAGCTGGACTAACTGTCCCAGGTAAATATACTCGTCGACAACTTCGAGTTTAGAGCCTCCAACCATGATTGGAGTGGGTGCAACATGGACATTTGCCATGATCTTGGTCTTGTCCATGTTCATTTTAAGACCCACTTGTTGAGAGACTCTAATGAAGCCATCGAGCATTGTGTTGAGGTCGTCCATGGTCTCAGCCATGACCACGATATCGTCAGAAAATCGAAGGTGCGTGATATACTCGCCATTTATGTTGATGCCGAGTCCGTCCCAGTCCAAAGCCTAAAAGCATCTTCTAGTGCAGCGGTAAACAATTTCGGGGATATGACATCACCTTGTCTTACTCCTCGCTGCAACTGGATAGGGCCAGATAATCCACCCTGGAGACGAACCGACATGGTGGCGTTTTCGTATAGGCACCGCAGCACTTCGATATACCGTTGGTCAATTTGGCACCGTGGGAGAGACTGGAACACTGCCCATGTCTCGATCGAATCAAAGGCTTTCTCATAGTCCACAAACGCTAAGCATAGGGGCTGGTTATACTCGTTGGATTTTTGTATAACCTGCCGCAGCGTATAAATGTGGTCTATGGTACTATAACCTTTTCGGAAACCGGCTTGTTCGGGAGGCTGGAAGTCGTCCAGTCTGCGTTCGAGACTATTCGTGATGACTCTCGAGAACAGTTTGTAGACGTGGCTCAGAAGAGTGATGGGTCTGTAATTTTGAAGAAGCGTTCTATCGCTTTTCTTGAAGAACAGTACCACCACACCTCAGTGCCATGCCTGTGGCGTTTTTCCGTTGAGTATAACGGAATTGAATAGCCTCTGAAGAGCCTTGAGAATAGGTTTTCCACCGGCCTTCAGTAGCTCGTTTGTGATTCCGTCATACCCCGGTGCCTTGTTGTTCTTAAGTTGTCGGAGAGCATCACTAATCTCACACAGACTGACGTCCGGGATTTCTTCGGTGTGGTGTCGCGTAAGTCTAGCTCTAGGATCGGCGGCTAAATCACTAGGTGGCTGTGTTGTGGTATATAACTGTCCGTAAAACTTCTCAATCTCCTCTAGAAGCTCAGGCTAGGACGTCACTATTCTACCATCCCCAGTCTTGAGCCTAGAAAGTTGGCTCTGACCTAGAGACAGATCTCATGCGAACACTTTAGAGCCCTTGTTTCGCTCAATGGCTTCTTTAATACAAGCTGTATTAAAGTGCCGAAGGTCGCGAGTCAGTGACTTTGAGATCTGCCTATTGAGCCTCCTATACTTTTCAGCGTCGTCTGGAGACTGAAGTGCCATCGTACGCCTTTGCTCCATGAGCGAGATAGTGTGGTCGGAGATCTTTTTTGATCTTCTCCGGTGATGGGTCTTAAAAGCACCGGAACCGACTGTACGGACAGTTTCCACAAACCTTTCGTGATATTCGTCCACATCAACACATTGGTTGAGGCCCTCGAAGCGGTTCTGCAGTTGGAGTTGGAAGTTCTCGGGGATTTGGACTGGTGTAGGCCGGAGCGTAGACCTCATCAGCCGACTTCTTTCCAGCCTAGGATTGATATTCAATGTGCCTCTAACCATCCGGTGATCGCTTCCGGTTTTTACCGAATTGATCACTGAGACATCATTAAATATATGGCGCTTTGTCGACATGATGAAGTCAATCTCATTTTTAGTGACACCATCAGAACTAATCCAGGTCCACTTGCGGCAATTACGCTTCTTGAAGAAGGAGTTCATCATAAAAAGTCCCTCCTTCTCCATGAAGTCCGCAAGCATTTGGCCCCGTGGATTTCTTTGTCCATATCCAAAGAGCCCCACTCTCCACTCCTTTCCACTTCTAGAGCCCAACTTAATAAATAACAACATAATAACATTACTATTACATTATGCAAGTAATGTGCGTAAGACGTCACGCGCTGCTCTGATACCGGCCGCTGAATCATGTCAATACTTGTATGAATTGTTTACATAAACATCATGATAAAAAGAAAGGGGTATTAACTTATGCGTAGGAGTGAAAGAGATGGTGATCAGCGTAATGGTGGCTTACGTCGCTAGAGCTACAACAAATTTACGAGAAAAAAGGCGTAATAGCTTTTGCAAAATAAATGGTAGAATGATTACTTTGTATTAGGTGCTTACATATCCAAGTTTATAAATATTTATTTTGAGAAAAGCCGTTAACTGTTTTATTGATTTTTTTTTTAAAGAAAATAGTGTAAGGTTGTTTGTCGATTTTTTATTTTATTTTTCAGGAAGTAAGACAATATTACATAACTTAATCGTTTAATAATTTTCCGTACAATAAAGCTGTCAATGTCATTAAATACATTTAAATATTGGCAAAAAAATCTAAAAAAAAAATGAGGCATAGATTGAAGGACAAGGAACTCAAAAACGAAATAACATTAAAAAGGGCGTAATAGTCGATTACAGCTTTATTGCCCGGGGCCAGCGATATACTTATAAGGAACGTAAACCTAAGTGCAACAATACCAATATAATCGGAAGTCATTACAGAGGTAAGCTTGTAGTAAATAGTATGACAGAGGTGCGCTGGAGGTCTCGCGGGAGGCAGCCTCCGGACCTGGCAGGTAATCACGTGCGGGCAGGTCACGTACCTCTGCTAATAGAACGTTTCAAGAGTTGTATCTTTACCTGTACGTATGTACCGTACAGTAGGCGTAATACATATACAACAACGAAGGTAATAACTGCACAAATATGTGTAGTTGAATGTGTCTTTATTTTGCAATCAAAATATTTTGATAACTATTTAGAAAATGCATTTGAACACTTTGTTTGAACATTCTTGTAATTAGAATAAGGTATATTCTACGTTACTATGACGTGTAAAACGTAAGTATCTCAGGTATGGGTCAACGTGAGCACTGTAACACGTAGATGGGAAGCTTAAAATTCATATTTAAAAACTTTCTGTGCAAAAGTTTTAAATTGTGCTTTAACTATTCCTAGCTTTTGCCACTTGACTGAAGCTGGCGGTTGAGTTAACCGAAAAACAAACGCTTTGCAAACTATAAATAATATCCGGTATTACCTGGTTGAAGCCAAATAGCTACATAACTATTATAGAGATCATAACGTTTGGATTGTTAGATTAGAATTACAACTTCAATGGTTTAAAATCTCTTTTCAATTTTACTAGAAACGCGCACACTTTATTGCCGATATGTAAAATAACACACATGCAGCTTAATAACAATGAAATAAAAGAAATTTCGTTTGTATTTCATTGAAAGTGAAAGGTTCAAATTACAGTTTATTAAAAGTGTATCTACTCGTAGTACAATAATTGATTAAAATGTACTTACTACTATATTGTTTACTTATAGATGTATATCATAGTATTATTACAGTATCGCATGTGCCGTGCTTAATGTCTCTATATATTAATAAACTAAATGTTTAGTTTGTGTAAAATACTATACGCTTCATGTAATTAGTAGGTGCGAGTCTGTGAGACCACTTTTACGACAGATAAATAATAGAAATAATAATTTAAAGTTAGTGAAATAGCAGCCAGGTAGTAGGACTGTAAAGTAGCATTATTTAAAACTGAATCTGTGAAACTCTGTATTTCATAAGAACATAATATTGATTTTACTTTGGTTTTGTATTTACAAGCCATATTTCACTATTGCCATTAGCTTTCACACAAGTCATAGTGCTTTGACATTCTGGCTTAAATGGGGCGTGATATTTATGTAGTAAATATCAGTTATCGTCGCTAATCGATAGGGACTAATTATAAGAAGGCGGTAGAGTGGAAGAAATATAACTGGCGAACAACGGATGTGTTATTACAATTAGGAATTCTTCCCTTATCTATTTCCAGTAGGGTACATTAGTTATTGTAGTGGGTCACAAAGTGCTATTCGATCATTAGTGCAGACAACTACGAGTATTAAGACAAAAGGCTAACTAATAGTCTTGCAGTGGACCGGCCGAGAGTCAGCACTCTCGGAGATATCTTACTATGTTTTGTGGTTACATTGTTAACTTGCGCTGACAAATAGTCACCTGACTTATTAATAATTATACTATTGCATTGGCTTAGAATGTCAATAAACTGCCGACCAATGACTTTAACGAAACCACAATACTCGAAAATAAAGACAGCAACATGCTGTCGTACTAGGTATAGTCGAAAACGAAATGGCTTTATCAGTTTTGACAAAAAATTCTATCATAATTCAAATTCATTAAGATCGTTATTTAATGTTTATGCGTGAGCTTGACGTCATTGGTTGACCGTAATCAAAACTATGCTTAGATTAAAGGTGCAATCTATTTTAAACTTTCACTTCAACGCAATAAATAATAATATCTACTAACACAATACAAATGTCACTATATTAAACTGTAGAGTTTGTATGTGAAAAACCATGAAAAACCATGAAATAATTTAAAACTAAAGTCAACTTGTTACTTGTGACATTACAAGCTTGTCATTTCTGAAAAACTGAAAATGTAGAATTTAAATATTGGCTGGTAAGCCACCCAATTGTTGGCACCTTAAGAGTGGACTTCGGTGTCAAATTAAAATATAAAATATCATAAAATGATAAAATACTTTAATCTTTGCTTATACTTAATCATTATTAGGTTATTGAATAGTATTAAATAAATATTATTGGCACTAATGCCAATAAAAGGATTCTGATAAATTTATTATTGCTATGTTGACACATGAAATAAATAAAATATGGTAAAAATATTAAATAAATAATATTTGAACTTGAATAATCACACTGAACTTGAATAATCTATAGTGTTTTTTTTCTTTTTACTCACTTTTAACTCATAAGTGCCAATAATTGTAGGACTTCTAACGACTAGGTGGTTTACCCTAATTTGTTTTATATTATAAAATTACGAAAACTTTAAATTGAAATATGCGCCAATGACGTCATGCAAGAAATGATAGGGATGGACATAGAAGGAAAAAAGAGAGAAATTCATTGGAATAAAAAGTTTTACCGAAAATATGCTCTAGTAACAGTCAATAACGTTGACTTTACTATTTGTTTTTATAAATATTTAACGACTATTTGCTAATACAAGAGAACTGATATGTCAAAGTAGCGTCATGCCTTAGCTGATGTTTTGTTGTGCGATATTGAACCTAATAGTTTTATGACATGCAACTAACATTAACTCTAGAGGTGATAAAGCCATTTAGTTCTCGACTATACATGTCCCGGACTGTTTGTACCTCGAGCAGTATCTTTAAACCTTCTAATATTTATAATCAACTTATTAGTTATGAGTGTGACGTTATTACAGCGGTGTATAGTGGTGTCTACACTTATACCTACATCATCCGTCACTCATTCACATCTGTGTCACATTCGTGAGCAGTTTGTGACAAAACAACGTTTATGTCACAAATAAAATGTTGATTGAAAACATTTATTGCCTTTTACCTTGTTTTTTATTTTATGTTCACTTTCGTAAGTCTTTGCTGTATCGGCAATGTGTATGTAGCAATATTCTTTTATAATAAAAAAAAAACTAAGAACATAAATATTATATTTAAATAAATTCAACATAATACATATATCAGGTTTGTAAAATGTTAAGTTACGTATACTTAGCCACCGATTTTGTTACACTCTATAATGGTGAAAACATTTAAAATTATATTGTCTTCTCATTTATAAAGGAAAACGTATTGTTTATTTCTTTTATTTAATAAACATTTCGAGAAATTTTTGTGTGGCTGCTCAGTGTACTTAGATGTTTTTCCCACAAGCTTGTATACACCGAGCGAAGCCTTACACACACTCTTGCTCTCTGCCTAAATACAGATGTAAATAACAATTACAAACACAATAAGGAAAAATTACTTAACCTTTGATGTCACTTTACTTATACCTGCTCTTACTTATAATGTTATAATATAAGACATCTGACGTCATAATAGGAGAGGTAATGAACAGTCTCATTCACTTACACTCCGTATCTAATATGATTTGTATCTCGATTCTACGCAGAGTACTGTATGTATCGACGTCTCACACACACACACACACACACACACACACGTACTCGTATACACGCACGTACTCGTAGTCAAGAGGCGTGAAAACGTCAAGAGTGATACGAGTGTAAGGTAACAGCTACAGAGCGACCACATTCTTTCATTACAATCATATTGTTTTACCAGAAGACAATGTACGAGTACGTACCTACTCGTACTAGCGACGCTAATGTGAACATTACCATTACACGCGTGAACATCACACATCTACATCACAATAGTTCACTAATTCAGGAACATTAGTTACTCTCCGTTCTGTTCACAAGACCCGGCGTTATAGAGGTCTGTTATTATATACAGGAGAGCCGGAAATGAACCCACTTAACATTCAACAAGTTGATTAACTGATGGTAGGTACTTACTAATTCTTGAAAGAACATTCATTATAAATACTCGCCGCCCGCCTCACACTGTTATAGTAATACTCGACTGAGGATAATTGACAGGTTAAAGTTAACTTCAAACACACTCTGTATCCTCTCTATGACAGGAGACAGTTCGTTTCTGAAAAGGGTCAATTAACAGAAAATTAAATATATAAATTATTAAATTTTTAAATTTTGAGTGTTACTCTACTTTAATGGGTGTAATTAGTTTATAACCCAACTATGTGTCAATTTAATTACAATTACAATTTAATTACATTTATTAAAATTCAGATAATAAATCATGATTTTTTTAAACAAAATAAACATGTAAACTTGGATACGCTACGAGTGACAAAATGCAGAACAATTAAAGTGTATTTCAGCCATCTCGTGTACAAGTTAAGTTACATGTTAGCTAGGCTAGGTTGAAAGCTGTCAAGTTACAGAATATTATTGAAATGACCAGCAGTAAACAAATCCTTGTTTACATTAAATTAGATTCATAGGTGAGAATATGTACCAATGAGTAGAGAGTGGTGTCCTGTGTGTTGTGTACAACAATGTGTCGTCACCTCGCAGCGTGTGTAGGTGCGAGTGCCACCTGTTGCCTCACCCTCCCCCCCGTCACCCTCACCACACCTCGCCCTCCTGCCCTCCTACACGCAACACACGGGGCGTAGAGTGAGAGTGCGTGACCTGTAATGATGATTGCATCACGGTTGATGGTGGATCAGCACTCGTTATCATAACAATTAGCCAGAGATTTGATTGTGCTCTATTGTTAATCTATAAACACGTAGGTGTGTTTATTTGTTAGAATGTTGTGATGTTACAGATAATTCATTAACATTCACCTATTTTCGTCCTCGACATTGTATTCATTGTAGCAGCCTATTAAAACTATACTGCAGAGCGCCTCTATCAACATCAATGGGAAAATTGACTTACTAATACCACGCTGGCTAGCTGATAGTATATGAAATTAAATTACTTTTTCAACCTTTTGTGTTTGTAGATTAAACATCATAAAACTTTGCCTTGCTTGTCTTTTAGGACAGATATTTATTAAGATGAGTCGGTGACAAGTAGAATAGACATGGTGTTATTATTAGCTCATAATATGATATTTTATAGTAGAGCTATATGATATGATTTAGTTATCATTGTGTAGGTATATGTGAGGGTCGAACCTCCGTCACTCACGTTGACATTTCGGAGGTAATCAAGATCGTAACATGATTATCTTGTCTTGTGCCGCACACTTCACTATCACTAAACGTTTTTATTTTATGAGTACCTTACTATTTGAGTTGACTATTTTCAGTATAGTATCGATATATACTCGTAGTTGAACCAGCCTAGTGATAACGTTACTTATGTATAAAACATGTTTGATTGTTTCTAGATCCTGCATGTGACATCTTGTGAATATTAGATATTAGTAAGTAAGCTTATCTAGAAACTTATGCAAAAAATAAAGATTTTGTCTTCATCCATGTTGTTTTTCCAATTTTTTTTTTTTTTTTTAAAGACAACTCCCGCACTAGGGATCATGCCCTGTGTCGCGGGGACCTTTTACAAACATCCATTAACAAGACACATAGAACACCCAGACCAGGACAATAATTTGTAGGTCTCACAAATTATTGTCCTGCGTGGGGATCGAACCCACAACCTCTTGCACGGCAGCCGCTTGCGCTACCGTCGCGCCACCGAGGTCGTCATTTCTTAGTTGTTACAGTTAAAATTTACTTATTCAAAAGTTGGTGTAGCGCCTACTTATACATACCTTAGATATAGTCGCCCCAGCTGCAATCCAAGTAAGTACCTGCAACATCCAGAATGTCTATATGCTTTAAATTGCTACACATAATATTTATACGAAGCCTAGAAAAGGTTATTCAGAGCTACATTTAAATTTTGAGTTCAATACTGGGCATTTACTCCGTAATATAAGTCCTCTGAAATAGTAAAGTTATACATAAATATTTGTATATTCTAAGGTTCCTGTTTAAACATAACAAATTGATAATACTGTTTTTCTTATCTCAGTATATTTTAACAGTTATACGTTACGTATAGCACCGTGGAGACTACGGGGGATGTGACCCGACGTTAACCCTTTGTATTAGTCCTTTGTGAGGGACTTTTAAGTTTATTCTATTTTATTGTCATGGACTATGATGTTGTCACATGTAGGTATGTGTAGATGGCGCCACTGTGTCGCCGCGCGCGCGTGTGTGTGTGTGTGTGTGTGTGTGTGGACAGGTCGAGGTGTATTCATTAAGTAATTAACTCGGGCGCGTAATGGACAGCGCATTGTTTCTATCACGGGGCGAGGCTCGTTAGCTAAATGTCACCAGTTCTAGTTGTACCTACCTACTGTAAACATTTACATTGTTTACCTCCGCACTGTACTGACTAGTTTTATATAAACGAGAATTTCTGTATTTTACTGGTGAACGCAATTTAAAAGTAAAATAAATTAATCGTTTCAAAAAACTTATAAACATTAAGTTTTGATAATACCCAGTAGAGTTTCGAGAACAATGTGGTAAAAAATAAGAAGACTAGAATCTGAGAATATTTATTTTTTTATTTTATTCTAGCAGAACATAGATTAATCTAAGTTAAACTAAAGATAACATTTAGTTAATATAACTTTTATGACAGGAATAGCACGCAATGTTTAAAGTTTGTATTAAATAAATCAGTTTAATGTTACACATTTCATAACGCGGCCACTACGGCGTAGCAGTTGTGATGAGTGTCTACAGTTCACTGGTTTGAGAGATATTTTAAGCGATTTTCATGTTTGTACCTTGAGACTTTTTAATTAGACAGATGTACAAGCTTAAGCAACGCGACACATTTGAGTATTATAGGAAAAAAACTCCCGAAAATCACAGGAAAAGGTGAAACTATGTCTTATATTAAAGTAACTGAAAATAACTACAACATTATTAATTATCCTAATTAGAAAAAGAAATACCGGCTCCAAGATAACTTACATTACTCCAACACTTTTTTACTTCTCGCCTTTCATAGTTTATAATCTCGTAAGATCCAACAGATAGCTTTGTTCACTACAGCAATATCGTCTTACTTCGCTAAACATATAAAGCGCTTAAGTCTCGCGATACAATACCTTAACTACATTTCCACTTGCAAAGTAGAAGCTTTGCCGCGCTTTCTTGTTAACTTGCAATATTTATGATTGACTTTACTTGTTACTTCCGACGGAGAGCTTACTGAACTTAAGCTATGAAATGCATCAAGACTTGCTGAATCTAAAATAGAATGAGCGTTGATGCCAAGAATATCAATAGATCATAATATATCCGTATAGAATAAATCCCGTTGATCTAACCTCGCCTAACTCTCCACAGAAGCTCTCTTCTAAAGATAAGTGAGTGTCGGGTAACGCTGCGAAGCCGTGTAATTATAATGTAAAGTTTGGTAAACGTCCTTCGACGTAAACTTCCGACCAGCACCGATATTACGAACAACAATATAACTAAGTCGCACGTCGCTCTCACCGAGTTACAAGCAAATTAAGCGTCACATGCCTGTACACTGTACAAATATACTACAGTTTGTTTAATTTTTTTAATAGCTACCGCATTACGAGTCAATCCCTGTGTCACTTTTACGTATATAAAAAGAACCGGTATTTTTGCACATATCAACATTAATGGACACGAACAACATACTTTGCGATCACCCAAATAACGATCTTGCGTGGGATTCGAGCCCACTACCCCATGCGCGGTAGTCGCATGTACGACCACTATCCACCAAGCCAGTTATGTACACAACAACATCAGCTTTACTCACAGACGCTGAACTATGTTCATTACTCTGTTTATTAAGTAAAGTTTTCTCATCAACCTTATTATATTCTATTTTAATCCTTTCAATGAGGGTATGAAAGCATCTGTTTCTACCCCACAGTTCTACCCCGCGCCGCGAGAACTAAGGCTTTACGGTAACTGTTACTTACCCCCAATACTTAGTAGACTGTTGTTACAAGAGTTTGTTGTTAATTACAGGTGCGGCGAAGTTCCACCGCCGGACACTCTGATTATACGTTACACCTAGAACTTACCGTCATACTAAATATAACGTATACTGAACTACGAGTATACGTTACAATTTTACCTTACAATTACAGTGATATATTACCCACACAGTGACTCGAAACTAATCCTATACAAGAGCGCTTGAATCAGGGTTGTATATTAGTAGGCCATCATTTCGTGGTGTTAAAGTTGTAAGAGGCACTTAACTTCAGCGTGTCATTAAACCCAACATATTGTCTGATATTACTCGCGTGCGGTAACTTTACTAAGTCAGTATGGTGTCGTAACACTATTGAGCACAATGCTGCGCACCTTACCTTGTAATGTCGGTATTATGGCAAATGACGTGATTATTTCCACTTCACAGTAGCCATTTACTTAATCCTATAAGTACATAATAGCTAAACTTGAACCAACAATATCTAAGTATCTTTGTTAAACTTTTAAATTTCCTCAGGATTACAAAAATGCGGGACGATTAAATTAATATTTCAAATAAAGTCCGCCCCTCACTAATTTGTTTGCGGTCCTGTATTCTTATATCTGAGGCGTTAATGTAGTGAAGGGCACGCGGTTACAGAAGGTTAAGAGTCTACACATTTGTTCATGCATAGTAATGACAGCAGGGAGTTTAGCAAGCCATATAAAATTCTATTATTTTTATTGGGGATATAACGTAGAATTTTAAAGTTATTATTTCCAATCACTGTTGATAGCACTTATGTTAACTCTCGGCAACAAATAGTCCCTTATCCTACATATTATAAGGTAGAAGGGTGACGTAGTATGTAACACATAAACTATATCTAAACGAGCTGGGACCTGGGAGGCATGTATTAAAAGCTTACATTTTTGCTCCATGAGCACATAGTTGGTGAGCGCGTAGGCGACGACGCGTTTATCTTAAATATTTCACGAGTCAACACCTATGTAAAGAGTACGAATAAAACTCAAGTATTTCTCTACCTTCACTCACTAATGGCAACGACAACACACGTAAATGCTTTAGAATGACTTCTTTATTATGATTTGGTACTAGATGGTAGTCAACTGGATAATAGTCTTAGAGTTTAACAGCCTTAAGGGAAGACGCAAGTTTTATTCTATTGTAATAAAATATTTCACAAATAACCTTGTGATAAATAATGTGAACTAACAAAGTATGTAAGTACATGTAGGTATATACCTACATATTATTATATAGTAACCTGGAGATGGCCACTAATGGAACGTTTTTATCGCATGAACCGCTCACGTATACAAAAGTGCTCTCCGTTGTGTTTCCTCCTCAGAAATATGGTTTGAATGCGAATTACGTAAATACATTTATTTTTTTTACAAAAGTGAAGGAGTTCGTGTATTGTAAGGTTGTGTACAATAGGTATTGTTTATTGCCAATAACAATAACATATCGAATATACATTACGTACTCCAACATGTGGTGACGTAGGTACTACACAAGTATTACATTATTATATTGACATAGAACAAAATATATTTTAGTGAGTAAGGTATTTGTAGAGTAAAGTTACAAAGTATAAGATGAGATTGTGTGATAACACATGAATGACGCGACGTAGACGTCTTGTCAGTTCCATGTGTGTGTATGTATACTTAGTTCTAACTATAAGTGTACGGCTTTTGTACGTTGTAGGCAGAGATTAGCAGCTGACAATAGGTACTTCATTTATAATAAAGTATTAAAATAAAGTTTGTTATTACTTTCTCTCTATGGCCCTATGTCAATCAATAATAAATATTTATAGCGCTAACATTCAATCATCGAATATTTCCATTTTGTGTTGTCTCCTGATCTATAAAATAAGTTCCCCTCGCTCTAACTTTTACGTTTACCTTGTTTATCATTATGTTGTGACAAATATTTACGTTGCACTATTTTAACTATGGCTTAAAGCTATGGAAAATGATGTGCATAAGGGTCCTAGCAAACATATCAAAACGTAAAGGGATCGGCACCGTATCAACTCGAGCCGTTCAGTATTATTTGTATGAAACTCCTTACTTAAACGCACACTAATCGGAATTTTAACGTAATCGGATTTTTGACGTTTGACACCGGAGAAAAAGGCGAGGCGGTGCCGATCCCGTTACGTATTGATATGTCTACTACGACCCTAACATGTGTTGAATACCAATAAAAATACAATAAGATCGCGGCCACAATTCAGTAGGTATACAGCGAATCGATAGCCTCTGTTCAGCCATTCAGAAATAGTTGGTGTGTTCCTGCTGATATATAATTGTCGTGTATTTATTAAGCTGTCGGGTAAACATGTATTAAAAGTAGGTAAAGGTAAATGAACGCGGCTTACGTTTGGCATAGGTTGCCGTATGTGGTCTCTAGCTGACCATTACGTATATTATAACTAATCTAAAAAGCTCGATATCTAACCGTCAACACGAATCTCAATGAAAACATTTGAAAACACTTTCTACGAGAGAAAAAATTACCCTTCACATTGAAAATATATTTTAGTATAAATATATGAGCGAAAAACAGAGTATATCAAGATAGTGAATAACTATTAATCTCTTTTATACTGTTATCAGTCTTCCACGAAACTAAGCTTAAGTACAGTATAACGACCTCCACTCTGATTAGCTCTAAATATAGAACAATAGGGGCGAGTTATGTTTATAGTAATTAAGCATTAGTTAACACCAGGGGCGGTGGGTCATTGTGTCACACAGTAGGTATCTACCCGTCTAGAGGCTGTCCCAGGTTCGTGAGTACACAAACTGAACTCGTCCATTGTGCACAGAACAATGTCATGATCTACGACAACGACCCGCGGCTTACTCTTACATTGTGCTGATTACATTCATTGAAGAACTTGTTTAAGTTGACGCTTTAATTACTATTTCAGTTTTGGTCAGACACATGAGTTTTATTGCACCTACCTTTACAGACTGGCTCTACTCCAGTCTTAATAATTATAAATAAACATGTTTTTATTTAAATGAGTTTTTATTTTCCAGTGTCGATTTTCCGCCGACCGAGTTTGCCCTCACTCGACGGTACGCGGTCGCTTGGCTATTCGGAAGCGTACAAACTGACTCGACTGCACCAACATTAGTTCAATTCTGACATTACAGGTGGCCAAATTATTGATACTTTAATGCAAATCCAGCACAGCAGGACGAGTTTTCAACGAGCAGTCAACTACGTGAGATTCCTATGCATAACATAATTGCTATAGGAAGAAATCTCGCAACAACTCTATATCAAACTGTAGCAGCAGAGTCGAACAAAGATGAACACGAGGACAAGGGCACGAAGCGTGATGCACTCGTAATGAATACGTACTATTATTTTTTAGATACAAGAAAAAAATATACACTTGTAGGATCACTCTGCGAAGATAATTCAAAACCAAATGTTGTTACATAATACATAAAGAATAAATGTATTGTGTGTATGTGAAGTACGTACGAGATGTACTTCACCTGGAGAGGTCAACTGCGAACACCATTGTTATGTCTCTATTAACATAAAGATAACGTAACCTTTGACATCTATGTGTACCTACACTACACTACACTACTCGTTACCTTCTCGTTATATAATATAATACTCGTGCCTAGTTCTAAATGAGATGTCAGTTATAGTTTGTGTTGGTATGTACCTACACAATATGGATGATCATTATACATCTAAGCTAAGATAAACAGCGGGTCGCATGCCGCTGCATATTTGATGTAGTTTCGAGCGTTCTATTTATAATGAATGTTTCATAGCCGAGCTATGTCTCGCCACCCGCGACCACAGGTTCACATATAAATAAACATGAACGTCTATGTTTTTATATATTTTATTATAAACAATGTTGGATGAACGTTTGTTCTCAAATAAAAACGTCGATAGAACGTCGGAGGTGGCAACAAGCGAGAGTTGTTCTAGTCGTAAGAGATACAACACTGACTCATGTGTTTGTTTTACGTTAAAAGTGTTTATAATCATCGAAATAATATTTACGTAAGAATATATTATAAAACACTATCAAATAGAACGTAGAGTTTATAAAACTGTAACTAATGTAGAGTTGGAGTAAATGTGTTACTATATTATTAAATATTCCTCACACATTCACACAAAGCCACCTAGTTCTAAACTAAGCAAAGCTTGTACTATGGGTACTAAACAACGGATAAACATACTTAAATACTTTTTTTTGTAAATACATACATATTATACATAGAAAACACCCAGACCAATGCATACAATCATGTTCATGCACACAAAGATTAGCATTGAGCGGGAATCGAACCCGAGACCTCTGGGTAGCAGCCATGTAATATACCGATTGCGCCATGGAGGTCGTCGAAAACTATGTTTATATAATACCTGTACCATGATACTTTCTGAATTAAACGTAAGTGATAACCCTGAACAAAAAACTACGGGCATTTAGATAAAACGACAACAGCAAGACACGAAACAAAATCCAAAACATGTTTGTGTAGAACATAATTTATTTTGAGCATAAATGATAATAAATGAGTAATATAATAATATATGAGTTGTCGTCGTACTGAACGACTACTCTAAGTGGTTGATATTGGAGAGTCGCCACGGCAGACATACTACGAGTATTATTATGATGAATGGCGACGTACGTGGTGACGTCACAGAGATGTGTCGCACGCTGAACATGTATCATGGGTCGTATGTTTGTATCTATTCAGTCTATTGCAGACCGATGCTGGAGATAGGTTTTCATTAACCTAGATGATCAGCTTTATTGATATTCTTCATTGTACAGTTATTATTGAAATATCATTCGAATCCAAATGATGAATTATATTGTACAATAATACGAACTACACATAATATTTTCGAGAAATCATCAAGTGTTTTTTTAATATTTTTGCAAATTAATAAGTACGGAGTTTGTTTAGTAGCTGTTATAACTGCTTCGCTAAATTGTAAGGCGGTGTTTACCATTTTAAATTTCTGATTAAGAACTATTTCTTCGTTTCAACTATGTTATTTATGACGGCTGAAAATTAAATGTTAATGTAAATATGAGGATTGTAAGAAAAAATTGTTAAATTGTGAAAAATAATATTCATCTATGACTTGAATTAATTTTTATATTTCTTTTATACTTACGCTTATTGCTTGATAGAGCGGGTGTATATAGAACGGTGTAAACAGTCATAAAATTTCATTCAATTATTATGCAAAATAATGTGTAACTACCAAGGTGACTCGTTTTCTTTAAGCCTTTCCCGAAAATATTGAGCAGTTTGTATAATTGTACAATATTATAATGAAGTTTTGTATTCAAAACAAAATTGCATAATAGAACTGACCATCTAGGACAAGCGTAACACGCGGGGTAACATCGGCACCCTTTGCGACCGCAGGGACACAGCGCCTCACAATACTTACTTATTGTAAAATTCAATCAAGAAATTGTGAACTGAGTGGATCGTGAGAGTTGCACTTTCATTAATATTATAAGAGTAAGTGTAGCCGCGCCGGGACCAATCAGTGGTGACTGAGACGTGCTTCACTGATAGCTGTCCATCTCGCTCTGTCACGCGGGCAGGTCGCACCCCCGGCTCCCACCTCTCGCTCACACAAGGTTACTCTGCCACCGGAAACATTCAGACACTTACATTTTTAATCAACCTTCTCTACGTTAAACAAAGTGTGTTCCTTCCATCTCAGTTCGGGGTTTAGGGACAAAATCAATTCGTATAAGTAATAAAATAACCTTTGTGGATTATGTTCTTTAGATATCTTATTTTCATGGAAATGTTTCGTAAATACGAACTTAACTAAACAAAATGTCAAATAAAGTGTCTTCACATACGACTATATGTGGCGTAGTGGTTATATTAGTTGACCGCTTCGCAGGGGTAGCGCTCTCAGTCGCCACGCAAGGCAAAGAGGTATGATTGTGTGTCTTTAATGTGCACAAAATTATGTTCTGCTTATTACGTTCATTGTAGTCTATGCGATTGTACTTTATGCGATATCTTTAAAATGTGTGACACACATAAAAATACACATAACACACAGTGAGTGAAGGAAAAGCTTTAAACTAAACTATAATACTACTAAATATGTAACTGATCATAATGTTGAATACAATATATTGTGTGATTCATACTACATTCATCACATTATAATGTAAACTTAAATTTAAATGCGTTTTATCTCTCGTATGTTGTATAAATACTAGACTATAACCCGGAAAACTTTACTACAAGCTTTTATGTATTCGCTGTCATACTTATATATTTAAGATAAATAATTAGTAACACAATCGTATACAATAGAGTTATAAATCTAATAGAAGGTATAGTGTGACCACAGGAGCTGTGCACCCCCTGAGGTATGCGCGGCGAGGTGGGGGACGAAGAAAAAATAGGTGTCCGTTATGGTAGCGTACACGTGATAGTTCTGATAGAAAGGGAACTTTTCTTTTGATAAATTCTTTATGTAAAAATAATGCGTGAAATTCTGACTGAATTACTGTAGGTAAATGCTTTATGCGAATTCACAGTGGAATATGTCAAAAATCCATGTTAATTTATCTTCATAGTACTGGTACAGATAATATGCTCACAAGTGATTTGAATATCTCGAGAACTACAAAACATAGGTACAGTAATTCTGTTAATACAGTAGAAATGTAACCCGGAAATAACGTCTGTGTAACACTTTATTTCAATACAAAATTCAATATTATCGGAGATATTAACGGTTCTTAGGGGCTGGAGTTATTTCATTACGCTATAATATTAAAACTACAACAACTATTTTTTTAAATGTAGGTACAGTCTGTCTATAAAGTCCTGACAAAAAATTAGGGCGCCACTGTGCTACACGTAGCAACCCTATTTAGTCTGACAAAATAGTTTTCAAAACAATTATGTTCAAATAACACTACACTATTAGAGCACTTATAATACTAGTGCATTTCTTGTAGGTAAGTCTATTGCATTTAAAGTTTTGCGTAGAACTTCAAGACTACAATTAAAATCCATCTCAGTTCTAGCTGCAATTTTCTGAAGGTTGAAACTCGAAATTTTACAAAAGATAAGTAAATTGAACATTTGATTATACCTACAATAAACTATCATAACTAGAAACAAAATACAGGTAAAAGCAGAAAAATGTTATATACCTCTTTTTTACTGTAGAACACAATTGTATTTTGTGGGGGAGAGCAGAAATATACAGAAATAGTAGAAACATGCATTTCTTTCTTTGCCTGGTCTTGCCTGTGTTTACCAGGAGTTTCAAGTTTTTCATTATTTTTAAATCTGTTATTTTTAAATTTAATCATTCTAATGGAATGGAAAGAATAACTACAATACCTATCTAAAATTTATTCAGTGTTAATTTTTAACCAAAAAGATATCATTTAACATGGATTTACTAAGAGCTAAATGATAAAACCTTTAAAAAAAAAAATTGCAATTAATTATTTTTTGTAGACAGACCAGTCGATGCGAAAGTGACATAGTTTAGTTATCAACCGTAATATTATAGACATTAAGCAATTAATTTAAATTCAAATTGGGATAAATCTTGACTAAATTATACTAATGCAACTGATAATGTATCAACAGATAAGGTCGTACTACGATTTTTCTTACTTACAATGTAGGTATATCTAACCTAAAAATGTGCTATGTACACAATGCCTGTTTTTGGTCTCTAGATCTCAAATGGAGTGAATTTATTACTTGAGACAGATTACGAAAAACAGTAACACGAT
The DNA here is from genome assembly GCA_905475405.1 of Schrankia costaestrigalis. NCBI lineage: Eukaryota > Metazoa > Arthropoda > Insecta > Lepidoptera > Erebidae > Schrankia > Schrankia costaestrigalis. The sequence continues at coordinate 69,416 of FR997836.1, forward strand.
TATATACCCATCAAAGTTGGAGTTCGCCCATAAACATCATCCAAATCGCATAAAAGTTGACCAGAATCGTGCTCCGCTAAACATCGCCTTATAACGTTAAAAATCACTTCCCGCGTGCCACTTTGATCTACTCTACTCATTGTTTACATTGTTCTTCGTAAGTCAGTATTAGTTTATTGTAGATTAATGAACTAATAAAAATCACAAATTTGACGACTTTATAGACATACAGTGTGTAAAAAAAACCCTGTCCGATCCGTGAAGGGGTGATACAGTATCGAAAGGTGGTCAGGTTGGCAGTGTTATTTTATGGAAATTAATTAAAAAAAAATTTTACAATATTTCGTGAGCTATAGGGAAATCGTAACAGTTACCACTAGGCACACCGGCTGGTAGTACATCAATACCTAGATAGATATTCAATAGAATGCCGACGCGCGAGACACTTTTGCCTAATCCCTTTGATAAAAAGCCGCCAGCACGCGCGGCCGTTGAACCTAACTACTTGCTAAAGACGGCTTGTAAACTTTACCTACGAGTAAGTCAGCTGTTATTTATACTTATACGGATTGTTGAATTGCATTTCATTTATTTTGAACTTATTCTTTAAAGATAACAAATTCATAATAATAACGCTATGCACAATAAATTGGTATAATTTTTAATACGTTTATGAGTAGATATTTTAAATAAAATTACTTATCATATCTTATGCCTAAGTACTTTTTTTTTTTTTTTCTTTCTTTATTGAAGTAAAAAATTGGGGTTTTTATCCACATGGATATGCCAACCCCATCGTATATATAGTTAAGTATTTACATAGACACAAAAAAATATAATAATAATACCTAGTAGTTACATCATGTATCACCCAGTGTGACTAATATTGATAATTGTCTTGCCACCTCAGAGTTGGGACGTGACAACACAGTTTGAATTAAACCAACATCTAGCTTGTTCAATTTAAAATTTTTAATCACAATTTCTCTATCAGTTCTGTTTTTGCTACACTCCATTAACAGATGTTGTACGTCTTCAACTCTGTTGCAGGCAATACAATTTGGCGACTCAACTTTTCTCATGAGAAAAGCAAATTTTGCTGAGGGATAATGTCCAGATCTTAGTCTTAGTATTATTTTAATAACATTCCGACTTAACTCTATATTATCAAACCAAAGGGATAGGGGAGGCTCTGGTTGAATGGTCTTATACCAAATGCCTTTTGTTTTTGATATGTTTAGGAAGTGTTCTTTCCATAGGCCAAAACATTTACATTTTATTTTTGGAATTAAATCTGAATAATCTGGCAAAAAATCGATTTCGGTACCTTCTAATGCTCCTAATTTTGAAACCCGATCAGCCTCCTCATTACCCTTTATTCCAATATGCGCTGGAACCCATTGCAACCGTATTTCAATACTATCCGATTTACATTTGTGAATAGCATTTATTATCTCATAGGCTATCGATGTACCTCTGCAGCCAGAGGTACATCGAGCCAAGTGTTGCAAACCACTTTTGCTATCTGTGAAAATAACAATATTGTTAAGGTTCTGAAGAAGCGCATACTTAATCGCTTCATAGATTGCAATAAGCTCCAACGTCATAATTGATACAGAAGCATTTATTTTAAAACTATATTTAACATTACAATTATAATATATAAAAGCAGCCCCTTGGCCTTGAGTACTTTTTGACCCATCAGTAAAGAATTTATGCCATTCATTGTACTCTGAATTTAATTCCAATAAAACATTGTTCAAAAGAATGTTAGGGTCACAAGATCTTTTGCTACCTACTAAGCACTTAAGACTACTTATAACACTACTCTGCAAGTCAATGCATGATACCCAAATATCCAAACTAAACATCGTTAGGGTTTTAGAAGAAACCAAACCGTAATGCTTTATATCTGCATAGACTTCAGTGAGTAAGGGTTTCTTTTTATTAACCCAGTAGCGAGTTGTCTGGCAAAGGTTACCTAAATTAGAAACTAAACTAATTGTCAGATTATCAGACCAGGACATACCTCTCAAGATGAACTTGAATGCTAAGTACTTTCTTCTTAAAAATAAAGGCATAATGTTAAGTTCCGACTCCATAACATAAATCGGTGTACTTTTAATGAACCCCCCTACAATACGAAGTGCTTGGTTTTGAATTTTATCTAGTTTACTGATCTGTGTGTTAGCACAACAGTCATATATAAAACTACCGTAATCGAGCCTGCTTCTAATTAGCGAAATATATAATCTTCGTAAATGTGTAGTGTGAACACCCCAGTTACTGCCTGCTAAACATTTTAAAATATTGAGATATTTCCCACACCTATCTAAAGTTTCGTGTAAATGTTTACCCCACCGCAAATTCTCACTCAACCACATACCTAAATACTTAATATTTGTGACTCGATCCATCATTTCACCGTTGGTTTCAATAGTGGGATAATCTCTTCTATGGCCTCTACTGAACAGACAATATTTAGATTTATTTGCCGATAAAACTAATCCTAATTCGTCTAAAAGTATTTTCATTAAATTTAAAGCCTCTTGCATATATTTCTCACAAGTATTAATATCTTTATTACTAACAAATATCGTAAAATCATCAGCATATTGTGATATAAGTACATTCTGAGTTTGATTACATTTCTTGTAAGTTATTATATTAAAAAGCAAAGGTGACAAAGGATCACCTTGGGCCAAGCCTTTGTTAGTCCACCTAGAGAGAGAGAACTGGCCGTCCTCAGACTTCACATTTAAACATCTTTCGCTTAAAAAGGACCAAAGATAGGTACAAATCTTTTTACCAATTTGAAGATTATCTAATAATTTAATGGCCACATCAATTGAAACATTATTATATGCATTCTCTATGTCTAAGAAGCAGGCCAACGTTGGAATGTTTTGTGAAAAACCAATTTGTACATACGATACTAAACGTGCCAATGAATCCATACAGGACTGCGACTTCCTAAAACCAACGGTATGTGGTGAAAGGATGTTTTCTTTTTCAACATACCACTCTAAACGTCTAGACACTAATACATGAAAAACTTTACACAAACAAGAGAGTAGAGAAATAGGTCTTAATTTAGGTTCACTATTATTACCAGAACTTGCCTTTGGGATTGGAATTATACGTACATTCCTCCACTGTTGCGGAACAACACCGTATAAAAAAATGTTATTATATAATTGAAGTAAAAATTGTTTCAGTGATTCAGGCAAATGAAAAATCATGGAATACGTTATATTATCTTCCCCAGGTGCGGTATCTTTTTTTTTAAGACAACTTTTGAGTTCATGCATAGTGAAGTTTGCTTCCAAAATTAAATTTCTAGACACAAATATAGGCATATCGTTTTGTACGTAATCTGGAGTTAATGAAGTCAATAAATCAGTTTGTTTACTAAAAGAGAAATATGCTCTTTGCTGTCTATTACCTTTTGCCCACCTCATACGACGCCATAGTTCGGAGGCCGTAGTCTTTTCATCAATAGAATTACAAAACTGTTGCCAACTAAGTGCTTTTGCTTTACGTATCATATCTTGTGACTCTTTAGTTATTTTCTCTAAAATGGTTAGGTTACCAGGTGTAGGATTACGACGAAAATTACGCAACGCTAATCTCCTCTGTGCTATTATTTTTGATATATTTAAATCCCAGTATTCCTTCGGGGTGAAATTCACGTTAGGTTTATTGCAATACTTTATATAGGGAATATACATTCAGTCAAAAAAGTATCGGGAATGGAAGATTTGTTTATGGTTCCAAATTCAAATTTTTGTTTTTTTTGTTGTTGTTAGATTGGCACAACTGTTTTCCATTTTGGCGCGGAGTTTGAGTAGCTTCTGTTATTTATATTAAATACAGTGCTGGTTTTAGTAATATCATATCTAGTGTGTATTGCGAATTTCAGAATGGACAAAAATATCGAACAAAGAGTTTGTCTTAAATTTTGCATCGCCAATGGAATTTCGTGTTCGGACTCCCTGAAAATGTTACAGAAGGCTTACGGTGAATCGACTTTATCAAAAACACGTGCTTATGAGTGGTACAAAGCGTTTAAAAGCGGTCGAGATGTGATGGAAGATTTGCCTCGCTCTGGTAGGCCATCAACGTCTGCAACTGAAGTTAACATCGCAAAAGTGAAGGAAATAGTGACTGAAAATCCTCATTCAACTTTGAGAGAGATAGCCGCCGAACTTTCTGTATCTCACGAGTCGATCCGTACCATTTTAACTAATCATTTGGGTATGAAACATGTTGCCGCTCGGCTTGTCCCAAAAGATCTGAATTTTCTCCAAAAAGTTAATCGCATGAGAGTCGCTGAGGACATGCTAGAACGAGTCAAATCCGACCCAACATTCATGAAACGCATTGTTACTGGTGACGAGACGTGGGTTTACGAGTTTGACATGCAAACTAGTCAACAAGCTTCAGAGTGGCGCCTTCCAACTGAACCGAAACCGAAAAAACAACGCCAAAGTCGATCAAAAGTCAAAGTCATGTTGACTGTTTTCTTTGACTATCGCGGTGTTGTGCACTCTGAATTCTTACCAGAAGATCTAACGGTAAATAAAGAATATTATGTGAGAGTTATGCGGCGTTTAAGAGAGCAAATTCGACGAAAAAGGCCAGATTTGTGGAAAGAAAATTCTTGGATTTTGCACCACGATAATGCGCCTTCGCACAAGGCCATCATTGTGAACGAATTTTTGACCAAACACTCAACAAATACCATCGAGCAACCACCATATTCACCAGATATGGCTCCAGCCGACTTCTTTCTTTTTCCTAAACTCAAATTACCACTTCGTGGCACCCGTTTTCAATCGGTAGAAGACATAAAGGAGAATTCGCGGCGAGAACTGAACTCAATTCCGGAAGCAGCGTTTAAAAAATGTTTTGATGAATGGATTATTCGCTGGCGTAAGTGTATAGTTTCTGAAGGAGCATACTTTGAAGGTGATAAAATAAATTTGGATGAATAACAAACATTTTGTGTATTATTGATCTTTTCCCGGTACTTTCTTGACAGAGTAGTATTTATCTGCGGAATTAACAATTTGATCGGTAAGTAAATCATACATAAGTTGAACTTTGTCAGGACCTTCAGTATATGTAATACAATTACTAGCTAGAGCTTGCCGATACCCATGCCAGTCGGCCTTCTGAAAATTACGTTTTTTAATTATAGTAAATGTATTTGAAATATTAATAGAGATTATAATTATTATGTGGTCACTCCCAAGGTTTTCGTTAGATGTTTGCCAAGTGAACTTCGTAGCAATATCTGTGGTAGCAAACGAAATGTCCGGCGCAGTTTGCTGTAAATATCCGTCGACTAATCTCATTCGCGTGATCGAACCGTCGTTGAGTGATATAAAGTCATTCTCCAGAGCAGACTCCATAATTTGCCTACCCCTTGTGTCATTCTTAACTGACCAGTTAGTATGGTGCCCATTAAAATCCCCTGCAATTAAAGTTCTAGCGGAAAAAGCCGAGAAAAGTGTGTCCCAGTCCGTAAGCTCTGTTCTTACGTTCGATGGGCAATAAATAGATAAAATATACTCTAAATCTTTACAGTTAAGAAGCCTTACACATAAAACTTGAATGCCAGAATTGTTTAGACTAAAGGAATGTACACGGGATTGAACAGACTTATGTATTATTATTGCCACACCGCCGTATGAATCATACCTATCACTACGGTAAATGTTATAGCTATTTATTCTAACTAAAGAATCAACATTAAACCATGTTTCACTGATTACTGCTATGTGAATACTTTCCCTTATAAGTAAATCTGCAAAATTAATTAATTTTGGGCTTAAGCTTTGAGCATTCCACTGTAAAATTTTAATTCTAATTATTTTATTTGAATTATACATTTAAAAATTTAAAAAATTGTTCAAACATACCTCCATTCATTAACTTACTACTAAAAAACCTTCTTACTTCCCCAGAAATAATTTTAAGAACAGAAATAATTTTTTCTTCGATAGTACTTTCTGACAAAATAATAGTTTTCATTTTTAACCAAAATTTCATAAACTCGAATTTATATACTATTTGTTTATCCCGGCTAGTATTCTCCTCTTCCATGTGTGATTGCTCGCCATCTGTTCCTATTGGTTGCTGTTTAGGTAATTGAATCTTTCTTTTTGATTTTTTCTGATTTTTATGTTTTCTTGTTGTGTTCTGAAGAATCGTAGACACTTCTCCTGAGCTTTTTTCAGAATCCTCCTCTGTTATTTGTTCCATAGGCATAACATCGGAACGTTTACGACCATTAACTAACTTGTCACGGTAGGTATCACCACCAATATATGAGGTGGAAGTTAGAATATTGTTAGCAGCGTATTCAGGTGTGAGCCTCTCACTAACTCTTTTTTCTTTATTTTGATAGAACAGTTGTAAAGCTCTGCGGTATGTCACTTGTTCCTTGCTCATAGTAACTCTAATTGCTTTTTCTCTGAGATAAAAAGGGCATGTCTTGTCTAACACAAAATGATTCCCTTTGCAGTTTAAGCATTTAAAATCTACAGAGTTACAGTTTGGGTGATCGCCTCCGCACTTGGGACACAACATTCTTTTTGTCGGGCAAAATTTAAAAAAATGTCCAAACTGCCAACACCCGTTACACTGTGTCACGGGAAATACATACGATTCAACACTAAATCGACACTCATAGGCGTGTATACAAGAAGGCAAGGTAGTACTTTTGAAGCAAACTCTTATCGACTCACTGTCTACCCATTTCCCATCCAAATTCAAACGCCTTAACCTTTTGATAGATAATATCTCAGCAGAAGAAACGAAAATGTCCATTAATTCCTCATCTTTCAGTTCCAAGTCCACTCCTCTTACTAACCCATACGTCACGGACATTTCTTGTGTCAATTGACAACGGTATCCATTCTCTTTAATTTTTTCACATTCTAACAATTTAGCCGCATCTTCCTTATTTTGAAATTGAATTAATACTTTAAAGGGACTTTTATACTTAATCCTTGTAATACCTGTAATATTTTCTGCTCTCAAAATCTTTGCCATTGCTATTTGTTTGGGCAAGGCATTCAGCGAAGTAACACATATTTCGTAATAATCTGGGTTTTGTGAATGACTATTGTTTTCTAAATCTACCCTCTTATTATTTTCTAAATCCAATGAATTACTTCTAATTAGTCGCTTCGGTCTTCTAGGATTGACTGGTATAAAACCCTCCTCGTCACTTTCTTCATCCTCTCTTACTTTCCTTTTTTCCGCATAAACATTAGCATTTTCCTTCTTACTCAATATATTGTCAGAATTATTGCTTCCCAAGCCGCGGTAAAATCCTTGCAAAATCCCTTGTTCATAATTTTTTGATATTTCCGACGTACTTCCTCCATCCTCATCTATGTCGCCGTCCATAGTCACAAATAAGACGTTATAAATTACAAAACGATAGTAGGTTACACTTAAGTTCGACGTACAATATAGGAACGCGTGCGCACTGTATGGCGCCCGGCCAAACACACGCCTAAGTACTTACATACCTTTAGTTGATAAAAATATCAACTTGCTGTTGTAGGGTCTGTAGATCATGCTCCACATAGGCACATTCCCTTTGTTACACCACGTAAGGCACCTTTTTTTTTTAAGTTTTCGCGAACACATAATAACACAGTAGGCTTTGCCCTTATAGCTTCAAAAGCACTCACTATTCGATTTCGCATTTCCAGTTCCGTTTCACAATTATTGTTTAGATTATTTGTTTTACGTGGGGCCCCCCAAATAAAAGTCTAACGGAGTCGAGAGTTGGCGATCTGTTATCGTTGCGGGCGGCGGCGCGGCGGGGTCTCCCGCAATGCAATGGCCTACCACCTCACTGACACTGCCGGTGGTGTACCTACACGCGGTGTAGCCTCTGAAAGGCACGCACTGATGGTACAGACAAACCTTGAGGAATAGAGAACCTTTCCTCATACTCCCTACGTGCAGCTGCACTCACTTTTACCTAAACACATCAACATTTGAATATGGCACGGACATAATCGTAACGTAATACACGCATTATGCACAATCACAATCCCGGAACGTCTAAACTGTTGAAGTTATTTCGCGAGACTGCACCGACAAATAAATAAATAATAAATAGTCTCATTCAAAATATTAGGCAAAGAACTATGAAGTAGGTTTTTAAAGGAATAGGGATGTGGCCGAAACTTTGTTGAAGTAACATTTTCATTAATATCGATAGTGAGTGCATGACAACCAATAATTATTTAAATACAACAATACAATGATAAAATCTGTTAACATTAATTAGCTATTTTAATTTGACAGTTTTATTAGTTTGTTTTTACAGTAACTGACGAACAAATTTGCAGTTTCAAGTAAAATTTTTATGAGAATAGTACACATTTCTAAATATCGTACTGTACGATATGTAGCCTTTCCTAAATTCAGGAAAGTTTAATAGGAAAAGAAATTGTAGATAAAGTAAGTAGGTTATTTTAAAAAATCGATATTTTTTTTGGTTCAACGTGTTTGTCATAGCTACGTCACTAGGGCGGTGCATTGGTGTGAGCACAGTGAAAGCGGTGTCCTTTGTCGGCACGGATTAAATTTGTCGGTGCATTATTTATTACCTTTATTCAAAGTCAAAGAAACCGCCTTTGACCTAAGTGTTCATGGCTCAAGAAAATTTCCCAATTTCAGGGTAAATTTTGCAGGGGAAAATGTATAAAAAAAATTTTTTTTTAAGTATTTTTCATTTTTAAAATTATTTTTAGAATGTTTGTCAGGTATACAATGCCCCCGTTACGGATCGGACAGGGTTTTTTTTACACTCTGTATATCTGTATTCTGTAATATATTACTCTTACTTAGTTGATCACAATGTAACCCAAATATACTCATATTTTATTAAAAATATGCAGGTGATTTTATTTATTTATTTATTTATTATTCGGTAGGTTAGGTGATAAATAAGAACTCACCCCTTACTCATAAACGCCTCTTAAATTTAAGAATCACTGTTTAGCGAGATTATTATTTGTAAAATCAAACTTATACCAAACAAAAGCGTAAGAATTTAAGGTAATCAATTAACTAAAATTTAAGAGGCGTTTATGAGTAAGGGGGTAGTCTGTATAAAGTAATTCCTATGAATACTGTAGTGTTAACGATTTCTAATTCCTCATCATTAATCTTAACAATTGGTTTTTTTTATTTTTTATTAATGCAGAGTTTTTTGGCATAGTAACCAACTCGATATAGCTCTTGTGTATGTTATCATAACGGACACCTACCTACCGTCACGAGTTTTGACGGCAGTGTCATAACAATTCGAACATTATATTTTTCTTTAATAATTTCATGTTCTCAGAGTATTTGATACATTCCGCTAGATGTCATTTTTCTCAAAGTTACTTTATAAAAACACAAATAATGTTCCTATTTACGCTTAAAACTATACAATAATGTAAATACTTTCTTGGAGTTTTTAAAAATGACTGTCTTTTAATAGAAAATTGCTACAGCCGCTCGTGTAGCGACCCGTACCAGCCAAATAACTTAAGTATATTGCGTCAGATGTCGCTAGTAGCTACATCATAGACTGTTTATTCTATACCAGTACATAACATGTACTCTATATGTCCACCCCCCTCTCGCCGCGCGCATACCTCAGGAGGTGCACAGCTCCTGTGGTCACACTATAACACAAACTGAGATACAAATGTCAATAATACAACAATAACGTAATTAATGTCAGTCTGTTATAATACTTCCTGTACTATAAATTAACATTTCCCTTTTATGTTTGTAACTTGAATACTAACACGATCAATGAAAGATAAGATTAGTACTTATTTACTCATTTATTTTGTCACATCATAATATGCTTCAAATATCTACGTAGTTTTAGTAAGTTTCTACAAAGTGTTTTGTGCGAGTACATTAACGTTGCTATTGTTATTCAGACTATTATAAATATTTAACTACAACATGACGCCTGCTGCCTCATTAAGATAATGAACGAATTACGAAACGATAATTTCACGTTTACTTAGGAATAAGAAAAACAACTCAACTTTAGTAAAAACAGTCCTCAATTATTTACGTTTATCGTTATAGTACTTTGTAAATAGGCCACACAATGTACAACATAGTATTTCTTAAGACTTCTTACATAAAATATTGCTTAGAAGTTCGTATAAAAGTTCTTTGGAACAAAAATAACATAAATTGTAAAGACACAGATACAGATATACATAAACAAGTCAAAGTTCCGAATGTTACAGTAATGTGTGAGACCTCAGTAAGAGATAAACATTAAACTAAATAACATGAACACTTGACTGTTAAGCTATATAATAGTGAATAACGAGTCCTCTTTACTGGAGTGAAAATATAACGACACTCACAGCGCTCACTCGCACTCATAGTACGGCGACGGCGACGCCGACGTGATATCATACCTACATCTCCTCATATTATGTTGTTTAAAGAAAAATAAAAAAGCTTCACAGGTTAATAGCTACAATTTTATTTATTAGCTGTTTGTAATAAAAAGCGTCCAGCTTACTATCTCAATAGTATAATTAATCTTTTATACCACCAGGAAGGCACCCACAGGTAACGGACGTTAATGCTGCGCAGACGGGTTGGTTCAACTATGAATTAAATTTAAATGTCTCTATCGTATCTATATTGTACATAGTGTGGGTGAAGAGTTGGTGACATTTTGTTTTCTTAATAAATTGAACGTGCAATAATAAATTTATACTGTTGTATGTGTAATAAAGTGGTTTAGTATAAACTGAAGAGTTTACAAATTACGTAAGATCGATGCGATGTAAAACTCTAATCTATGTACATAATAATATAACGTTTAGCTCATTATCTCGCCATTTTTTCTCATGTCCCATTACTTCCTTGACCTTTCGTATACACAAGGTCAGCTATTCCGACCCTGTCACTATTATGTGGCGAGTGTCCCTTGTAATCTTTATACTTTTTTGCCCAGTTTTCGTACATAAAAACTAATCACCCTAAACATAATTCTAAATTATATACTTTTAGGTAAAAACATTCACAGCAGGATGTAAACCAATTTCTATAGTTCAAGTCTTATAATACTAAACAACTGACATTTACTTATTTACAATGTTACGTATTTTATGTCATTTGATTGGGCGCTGTTTTATTTCGACCACTCACTTTCGGGTTTTACATATTATTGAGTCCGAGTGTATAAAACTAGTTATAAGATAAAAACGAACAATCTATACTATAATAAAACTGTAGAAAAGTCGTTTTTGTACATTATAAAGAAATAAAAAAAAAATAGCCAGGGCGTTAAAGGACAACCGACAGAACCCATTTCCGGCATTTTTAGAATTTTTGTATGTTTGTCTGTTTGTCTGTTTATCTGTAACCTGAAAATTATTTCGGGCATCACGTAAAAAGTACGAAAGCAATGTAGATGACTTTTATACACAACGTTAAGCGTAAGTTGGAGTTACATTTAGTCATTGTTTCATTGCAATCGGTTCAGTCTAATAAAAGATATTTGAATTTAATTAATTAATATTAAACAGCACCATCTTTCAAACTTGGACTGAACTACATCAAGAGTGAAACTGCGTGCAATATTTTTAAATGTAACGTAAAATGTACGTAAGCAATGTAGATGACTTTTATACAGTTGAGGGTAACTTGAAGTTCCATTTAGTTTTTGTTTAATTGCAATCGGTTTAGTCTATCAAAAGATATTTATAAGTGCTCAAGAATAGTTTTAGTTTTATGAGTGTTTTCGAAGTGAAATATTAAACAGCGCCATCTTACGAACTTAGATTGCAATATATTTTGAGATAAGCTGCGTGCAGTATTTTGAATAAATAAAATAAACACAGACACATTTAACAATAATTTAATGTTTTGTGATTGTATTTCTATATATTATTGTCAGTTATGTATTTTTTCAATGTTAATAATAAGCAATAATTTGTTACTTAATTGATTTTATAGACAAAAGATGAATACCATACTAGGTATCAAGCCCTGTGTCGCGGGGGACTTTACAAACATTAATTTAACGGACACAGAGAACATTCAGACTCAGAGCAATAATTTGTGGATCACACAAAGTATTGTCCTCCATGTAAACCGAACCCGTGACCTCATGCACGCCAGCCAGCTAATGCCACCGCCGCGCCATCGAGGCATTTTATTTATTTATTTATCAATGGACATGCCAACAGTGTGTAATAGGTTACTAAGAAGTTCCCGTTTTATTTCTGCGCAGTCTTTAGGCTCTATATTCTTTTAAAACATTAACCACCTTACTCATAAACGCCTTTTAAATTTAGTCAGTAATAGTAATTTAGATTTTTTTTAAATCTAACGTGACGTCCGAATGTATTCATTCATATGCCATGTCATTAATTCTAACTTATAAATTTGACAACAGATGACGTTGTACGTGTGACGTCATTTTTGTATCGCGGTGTTAAGATTCTCCTTGAAAGAACAACCTTCGCACATGTCTGCCAGTATGACTTTTGAAGCAGTCTCTAAAGTTCTGTCTTCTAAAAGGTGTTGGTTTATTAGGTTCCGGACCTGTGCTCCACCTAGGTCCTCCACCTGGGTGAAGCACGGGGACTTGCTATGCTAGGTCCCGTGCTTCAACTGATGACGTTATTGTACAGTGAATTAGTAAATTGTTTTCGCTAATGATTAAATGGGTCTAAAACAATTCTGTAAAAGGAGTGAAACAGTTTATCTAAATACTTCTATACTTATAATATTATAAAGAGGTAAAGTTTGTGTGTTTAAGTGATTGCGTGTTTGTGACGTTGTAGATCTCTGGCTCTAATGAACCAATTTAAAAAAAAAAATCTCTGATGAATAGTCCATTTATCGGAGAGTGTCATAGGCTATATAGTATCACGCTATGACAAATAGGAGTGGAGCAGTAATGAAATATGTTTAAAAAACAGACGAATTTTTTCGCCGCCCAACGAAGTGGGCACGGGTCAGCTAGTTATAAATATAACAAGTATCATAAGCATCAGCCCATTAATGTCCCACTGCAGGGACGGACCTCCTCCCGTGACGGAGGGTTACTTGGCCTACTAATACACTGATTGGTATAGGGTTTTATTTCAAGCTTTCCTTCTTTTTATTTCGTAAAGATAGTATTGACGGATAGCCCCTTAGTCGGTTTTTACGACACCCATGGGATGGTGACATATTGTATTCTTACTCCGTCACCACACGGAAAACAACAAGTACATATATAGAAAGTCAAACTAAACTACTGGTTACTACATCTTTGATTTACTCTTAGCAGTTACGAATGTTTCTGTAAATCTTTCATCAGATCAAGTAGATAGTAGTGGTGTCAGTGAGAAGGGACCGCGCTAGTGTCCTACTCAGTGCCCGCGCGCTGCTCTCCCGGTGAGAGCGCAAACAATTAACTAATATCACTTAGTTTGTGCTCTTCATAATATAAAGGGTATTTAATTAACACGACCTCTTTACTCGCGACACCACAATGTGCCCAAATTATCTGAAACAACATCTCCCGGGGCGTTAGTAATACACAATATCTTTTATAGAGCTCATATAAACATAATGCTAAATAATATAATAAGTACAAAACATTATGTTGTGTTGTGCGTTAAACGTCGCGTTTTGTCTCTCAACTGAAATGAACATTTAATTTCGTCCACCACTCAACAATACACTGAAAACAACAAAATATCTCTCTATTATACATAACTTGCTTATCTATTAGATTCTGATGAATCTGATAAGCACATGATTGTGACAATAATGCACACATTGTTTTTTTTTGTTGTAATGTACTATCATGTAGTTTAAGGATATCTCAAAGTTCCCAGCTATTTAAAGCACCTAACTCTACTGCTCTACTAAACTATAATCTGGAAAAAGTAGGTACCGATTGTTTTTGTATAACAAAATAGACAAAGTACCATTTCAAATTATACTGCATGATTCTAAAATATCTTATTAAAATCTGCAACTCCAATAAATAGCTAATACAAAGTCCAGGTATTTGAGCACAAAACAATTTGAACTGAGCTGAAACTCAATATTGTGGTAAGGACAAATACAATAATCTCAATTGCTTGTCGAGCACAAACTTTTATACTTGAGGACGGAAATGAAATCGTTGTCTCCGCTCGAGCATTCTGCGCGACATGTTGCTGTCGCCGGGGTAAGGTCGCGCGCGACATGTCGCTCTGTCGCTGTCCGCACTCCGACACTCCGACACTAGAGCGCTGTCGCGTTACGGTTTCACACTTCCTCGACTTTCGGATATTTTACGTTCACGAGTTTCAAATGTCAGCGAGTGAGTGAACTTAATTAAATTTTATTTCACTCTATTTTATTCCCGTAAATGTTGAAACCTGTTCAACCGCGGTCGTACATGCTGTCACAGGTTCGAGTCCCACTCCAGAATTAATTAGTGCAATGCATGGCGATGTGAGCCTGGCTGTTTTTAGTGACGACGATGGTTAAATTTATGTAAGTAAAAGTCCCCGCGACATAAAGCTTGATAGAGGAGAAATTGTCTTGATTAAACCAACATAAAAACAAACATCCTACTGCATACATATGTAGCTGAACCTGCACGCAGTTCGGACGGGTTTGCTGATTATATATTTTTGGCATGATTCGATTGAGATAGCTAGTGACTACATATGTGATTAGTAGATTAGTTAGTCACTAATACACTCTAAGTATAAATCAAGTTTACTACAAAATTGTATCTAGATCAATATCCGTGACACCTTGCTAACTCTATACGAACCGTCTGGCTGTGTGGCCAGTCCAGACAACATAATAATAGGCCAAGCTTCTCTCCACAAAAGGACAAAGGCCGTCATAAAAGGCTAATGGGAAATTAACGGCTTTTGTGATTCACTAAACTACTCAAAGTAATCTTATTGAAACAAAAATAATAGATTTGTGCTTATATTTTAAGTCGCTCTTTTAATTATGTGATCTTCTTTACAAAGACTTGATGTTTACATTACTTCACATAACGATTAGTCTAATGTTGCCTACACATCATTTCCAATTATCTGTTAAAAGACATCAAACTGTTATTCGTGAAACATACATTATATTTCCACATGTAACAGTACAGTATGTCTGTATCTTTTATTGCTAATGATAGTCGTAACGTGATGGCGAAGATAATAACATTAGGAATATTAAATTGTCTGATTCCTAGTAACACAAACATGTAGACGCAAATAGTAACAACATTACTGGACTGTTATAATTTGGTAAATACGAGCAGAATGAGCCCTCACTAAAGTTTAGTATATTTTGGTTTAGTTATAACCTTAATTTAGATCTAAAAGTTTTAATCTCAGATTTACGCAGTATCTTTGAACAGCAAACTAAAGTTATTTATTATACATAATAAATAAAATAGTTCCAAGATTTATATTACTTCTTTTTTTCCTAAGTTTATTTACAAGATTCTGCCGGCACTTTATAAAACTATCCTGAAATATTTGGTATTTCAGAAATATTTGATTGTTATTTATAATACTTACTTATAAATTTCCTTAATTAACATATTATTTACAATGGTGTAGTAATAATACTTCGTTAGAATGGCGATGGGAATGGTTATTTAAGGAGAAAACAAACATATACGTACAGGTTGTTGTTTCTTGTGCTCTGTCTTTTGCATCGAGGCTAATACAGACGAATTTTAGAACGACTTACTAAATTTGATCACGGTTTTGTTATATAAGTATATCATGCATTTCAGTAATCATACGTATAAAAGCTTAAATGTCACCAGTGATTAATGAGCGGCATTGGACCATATAATAAAGCAACTTCACTATAACAATTAGCGCACACAGAGTGTACGTTAGCTAGTCGTCTCGATGAGTGTGTCCTGCACTGATGCAGACGTACACGTAAGGTATCGTAGCGTATGTAATGATCTCACGTACACGTCACGTAGTGGCGCCTCCACTCGCGCGACTAATAACGTTATGATAATCGCCTCACCTGCGCGCTGACGCGACACATACCACTTGTCATCACTTAAGTTACGTGTGTAAACATGTGTTAACTTATGTGCTTCAATAACTATACAACAGCTACAGTCAGACAACGTCGACGGTGCTAGTCTATTTCTGCAACTATTAGACTCTCATTGTATAACAATGATCGGACAGGATTACTACCTTTTCAGTAGACACCTGCCAAACTAAGCAATAGTTTCTGTCTAGTAATCTTTTTGCATATTGAAATAACATATTTAAAAGAAGATGTTTTCTCGGCTTCTTATCTGGTCGTGCTAATTAAATCAAAATTTAGCGATTTCCGTTTGACATTCGAACTAAGTACTTGATAACTACTGACTAATTAATACATTTGTTTATACATACTTACAACTTCTTGTTTTTTTATGTTGTCTGTATTGTTCACTTATAACCAAAACTAAAAGACACATGTTTGTGTCTCTAACTAAAACATAAATAGTCATTCTGCTACGTCAGCACATATGTGACGTCATAAGAGGACAGTTTTCCTCAATGTTATCTGTAGTAACATACTTCCTCATTCGTTCGACTCTTTACCTTATCACAGTTTGACATCAACTAATACTAATAAAACAGACAATTGTCTCGTAAATGTTAATTGTGGACAAAGGATAACTTTTGCTTATTTCGTTACAGTATTAATTGTGGCTAATACCACCCACTCTCTCACAACTGTAACTGCTCGTATTGAAAGGAAAATAATTATATTATACCGCCATCGCTGCAGGACATGTCGTCACCCCTTCGTCCTCCAAGTCTGGAGAAAAGCTAAATGGACTTTAAAACCGTAACGTATTTAAAAATAAGAGAATATTATGAGGAATTGAATAAACTTCGCTCTTAGTATTTCTCTTTCCCTGTCCGCTATTGCATTTCAGTAATGTACTTGGCTGACAAAGCACTAGACTTGCCTGTAAGTTGTGGAACATTTTACTTCGCTCATTTTGCTAAATAATATAATCACAGAGAACAAAGAACTGAATCTTTGTTAGAAGCAAACATAATATCACAATTCTTGTCTACGTCATACCTAGTCTTGAATGTCCTATTGATACGACGAAAATTCTGCTGTGATGTAAGAAAAGCGCTGTCTCATTTCCCTGATGACCAGACGGATATCAACATAACATGTTATCTAATACCTTTCATCAGCAAATTGAAATAGAATCTTATTGTGCTTATAATCTTACCGTATAAGCCCTCCAGGGTAATATACTCCTACATAGAACAGTTGTATACCTATTAGTGTGTATTTAATTATCCTTATGTCAAGTGTCGATCGTAGATAGAGCTATTATGTATATAAAGGAAGTGTAGCCATTACCTAAGAGCTGACCATAGAGAGGATCTCACAGACGAGAGTCTTCATTACTGTTTAATATTTGCTGTGAGGAACGGAAATACGTTCAATACGAGCGCAGTTCGATCTAATTATGTTCCTTTATGTGCGAAGGAAACGTCACAGCGATATTGGGCGAGCACAAGCAACAGTACTAAGTATATTTTATACATGTATCACATACGAGCTTACCCTGAGAGGATAGATGTTCGTAATCTGCATGTTAACGCATGAGCAACGCACTGTGCTTGTACCTAGCACGTTCACTAAATCTAATAGGAATTGTGCGTTTATGTCAATTTTCGACAGCTCAACCTAATCTATTAATTGCGTGGTAGGTTGCAGACAATTCGCGCTTTTTTAACGTTCGTAGTCTCGGATTTTTATAATACTATTATACAGACTTTTAGTGACATTTGATAGAGTGAACCATTGTAAGATAACTATTAAGTAACTGGTCACATTTAAAATGTTTGTGTAATTTAGATCTTTCCACATTCTTAACTTGACCTTTTGTTTACCAAGTAATGAAGACTTTATAACTCTGATGTAATATTGTGTGTACGCTCAACTATATATCTCACGTAGGTGTGAAGATATCGAGCGCGTCACGTGATCAATAATACACACAACCATGTATTTGTATTTGTCTTTCCCATCAGAGTATCACACACATTGTCTGTGTGTATTAATGATGAAGTACATTAATATATACTTAGCTACGTTTTATATAAACAATGGTGGACTGTGTGGATTTATAATATAGTGGTGTATATTATTTTTGTGCAGCTTTATGATATTATGCGTCTTGTGACTGACAAACCTAGTTATTTATAAATGATTATCAAATAAATTTTGTATAAGTACTTCCTAGAAACATTATCTTATACAATCTAGGAGATCTAATACAAGAGATGTACTTACCTTTAAGAACTTAAATTACACCACGAGATCATTACAAGACCATTAGTCATTACGATTCAATAATGGAATTTTTAAAACGAATGAATCTATGTGGAAATTAAGAAAACTACATAATCACTATCTCATCTAATTCTATAAGATGTAATAAAACAATGTAATGAGAGCACACAATATAAATATGTATTTACAAGCTAAAGTTAAATTTATACGTATTCAAATTATCCAATATACATATATGGCCGGCAAGCATTAGCTGTCACAATTTCTCCCTATCACTAATAAAGGCCCGTCTCTGAATACTCTGTAGTCTTGTACGAGCTGACATGATCACCAATATGTACTCATCAACTGCGCACTCGTGCTTCCTGCTTCATCAGCATATATTATTGTTATTCTATTTAAAGTTAAGTTTATTTAGAAATTTCTGGGGGTTCATATAGATGATCAATTAAATTGGAAAGCTGAACTAGTACATTTAGAAAACTCCATTAGCTCAGCCTGTTATGCGCTTAGAAGCTTGAGGAACGAGTTGAGTGTAGAACACTTGAAAATGGTGGACTTTGCAATTGTTGAGTCAAAACTAAGATACAGCATCCTGTTTTGGGGAGGAAGCTATCACTATAATACGGATAAAGCTTTTGTACTACAGAAAAGGTCGATTAGAACTATAGTCCAAATCAAACAAGAAGAATCTTGTAGACAGCACTTCATACAGTTAAATATACTAACCGTCCCAAGTCTATATATTGTAGTGTTAATGACTCACTTACAGAAATATATTCATGAGTATGAAAATGAAGAAGAAAGGAAAATAAGGGAGAATACTAGGAGAAAAGACCTTCAGACCAAAGAGATACTCCATCTGAATGTTGTTAAGCATAGCACTTGCTATAGGTCAGTTAAAATATTTAACAAACTGCCACAAGAATTAAAAGCATCACTTTACAAATCAGACTTTCAAAATAAACTAAAGCTGTACTTGTTAAAAGAGTGTTATTATACTGTTGATGACATGTAATTTATAAATTAGTTATTATTGCATTGGTGTTATGTTAGGTTTTTCATTTTTGCACTGAATTGATGTTTTATGAAATGTTATTTTATTAATATTGTTTATGTTTTTTATTTTAGGATTATTATATCTCCTAGACATATAAATTATATAAGTACAGAATGAATTGACATTTATACAATTTTTATTGTTTTTTAATTTTAATTTTTAATTTAATTTTTTTATAACAATTTTTTTTTTTTAATTATTATTTATGACATTATTAAAGATATTAAATGGGATCACTTCCAATAATTTTATTAGGTATTTTTTATCAATTAATTTATTGTATAAATGTTAATTTCAATTAAATTGGTTTTCAATTGATTGTATAAATGATGGAGTCAATTATGTTGCTTAGTTTATATTAGTTGTAATAATCTACACTCGAGAGCAAAAGTTCCGGGTCACTAGCATTTACTTCAATATCTTGAAAACGAATCTCTGGTCTTCCGCCAAGTATGGGCGTGCCTCAAGGATCCATTCTAGGTCCGTTTCTATTTTTAGTTTATGTCAATGACTTGCCGTTTCTTGCTCAGGGTTTGTGCGACATTGTTTTATTTGCAGATGATACTTCACTCGTTTTCAAAGTAAACCGTAAGCAAACTAATTTAGATGAAGTTAACGAATCTCTCGCACAAGTCCTGAACTGGTTTACTGCTAACAATTTGCTTTTAAATGCTGCCAAAACAAAATGCTTAAAATTCTCTATGCCCAATGTTAAAAGCCTTAGTAATAATCTGATTTTAAACGGTGAGGTCCTTCGTTTTGTAGACACTACTGTATTTTTAGGAATAACGTTGGATAGTAAGCTGCAATGGGGTGCTCATATATTAGCTCTAGCAGGAAAACTAAGTTCAGCTGCTTATGCAGTTAAAAAAGTGAGGCAGCTAACGAATATAGAGACAGCAAGATTGGTATACTTTAGTTACTTTCACAGCTTAATGTCCTATGGTGTTCTTTTGTGGGGTAGGGCTGCAGACATCGAATCTATTTTTATTCTTCAGAAGCGTGCAGTTCGAGCTATTTACAATCTTGAATCGAATGTTTCATTGAGAGATCGTTTTAAGGAAATAGGTATTTTAACAGTTGCTTCACAATATATATATGCTAATATAATATATATTAAGCAAAATATTGAACAGTATGATAGAAATGGCGACATTCATAGCATTGGTACGAGGAATAGGCATAAGTTGATAGGTCCACAACATCGCCTACATAAGGTACATAACACTTTTGCGGGACTCGGTATACGTTTATTCAATAAACTGCCTAAGCATGTAATGGATCTACCTTTACTAAACTTTAAAGCATTTGTAAAAAATCAGCTATTATCGAAAGGCTATTATACAATAAACGATTATATTAATGACAAAAACTCATGGGCTTAGATTTCAATTATCGTGATTTCATGTTGCTTGTTCCATGGTGTAGATTGTGGCTTAACCTAGGTAGTTGTGCGGATGTTATGTTACTACCTTATTACTTTCTTTTACAGTTTTATTTGTTATTGTAACGATAGAAATACTTCACTTGCATTTGTAAATGTATTTAATTATATTATCTAAATGGTATTCTATTCCATTCTCAACTACTTAAAGATTAACAAAATCAACTTGACGACACAAATGCTTGTGTGTTAATTTCTGTCGGATATCGCAGTGACGAGATGACTGATGAACGTGCCATGCAATTAAAGCTTTTTTAAATCAATTTATTAACAATGAAATTTTTTTTTATCAATTAAACTTTAAATTGCTATGCATGTAAGATTTGCTTGCACACATCATTCTTCACGCTGCTGTTGGTAATTGTAACAAAGTCATATTATTATTTTTGAAAAGAGTGGCCTGAGTTTCTTGGCCACATTCTTCTCAGAGCTCTACTATAGTCGTCTGCGAAAGTGGTAGTAGTTTGGCAGACATTTTTCTCTATACTATTCTACTACATGTATAACGATTTGCATGTGTTACTTTGTAACCTAAGTGAATAAAGCTATTTGACTTTGAATAAAGCTATCGTATTGAAATAAATTGAACTTTATAGACAATTTAATAATCTTTCATTAAACATATAAAAACTTATTGATTGGCGGTAAGTAATGGCATTAAAAAAGTTATAAAAAAAAAGATCCATTTTTTTAAAATCAGAACTTCTAATTTTCTCTACTGTTTTTGCTTTTGTTTTTGTTCTGTCATAAAATGTATTTATAAGGAGTCATCCAGGTATCCAAAAGTCATTATTAAAGTGGTAATTATGTCACTTACACCTGAGGAATGTACGAGAATCCTCACGATCCTGGAAAATGGGAGCAGTCAGCGAGAAACAGCAAGAATAGTCGGTGTATCGTTGTCTACAGTTCAGCGTGTTCGCCAGCGGTTTCTAGAAACTGGTTTGAACCTACGCAGACCAACAACAGGCAGACCCAGGTGTACGACGGCACGGGAAGATCGATATTTAGTGAACTCTATGCTACGAAATCGGTTTCTTACGGGAACAGCACTGACTCATCATTTTTTAGGACTTGGTGGAAGCAGCCCTTCTGCTTGGACTGTAAGACGGCGACTTGCTGAAGATAATTTGAAACCATTTAGACCCGCAAATGGTCCGAAACTCGAGAGACACCATCGTATAGCAAGACGAATTTATGCACGCGAACACTCGAATTGGACGATTGAAAATTGGTCAAATGTCATATTCTCGGACGAATCAAAATTTATGCTGTATACACACGACGGAAGGGCAAAGGTGTACAGAAGACCAGGAGAAAGATTTATGCAAGCCTGTATTGAAGAAAAGGTGTCATACGGTGGTGGTTCGGTACTCGTGTGGGCTGGAATTTCTGCGGAAAGCCGAACAGAGCTTGTACTGATCGAAAACGGTACTTTTAATGGCGTAAGATACGTGGATGAAATCCTCAACGAGCACGTCGGTCCATTTATGGCAAGACTTGGTGAGAATGCCATCTTTATGCAGGATAACGCCCGTCCCCACACTGCTCGTGTAGTGCAAGACTACCTTGATGAGGTGAATATTCGTCCCATGGTGTGGCCAGCACGTAGCCCCGACCTCAACCCAATCGAGCACGCCTAGGACGAGCTCGGACGACAGGTAAGACAACAAGATCCTCCTTTAATTACGCTTAGTGACTTGAAACATGCATTGGTAGAGGAATGGGAGAACATTCCCCAACAGTGTTTCAGAAACTTGGTGTACAGCATGCCAAATCGCATTGCAGCAGTCCAGACAGCACGTGGGGGTAATACCAAGTACTAAACCGTGTTAAAACTACTTGTAAATATAAAAAATTCAATATTTTCAGTTTTGGTTTTACAAGCAAAATGACGCCATTTTTAATTTGTCCTTTTAAACATAATAAAATAATGGTCAGTAGTAAATGTAATGCATTTTATTTTAGTAACATTAAATTGTCTATAAAGTTCAATTTATTTCAATACGATAGCTTTATTCGTTTTCAAGATATTGAAGTAAATGCTAGTGACCCGGAACTTTTGCTCTCGAGTGTAGTTCACATACAATGTAAAAATTGTTTTTTTGAATGAATAAATGAAATAAAAGTAAGTCTTCATAATAATGAAATGAAGGTCACGCTTCAAGCTCTTTTACACAAGTTACAATCAGTAACAAAGTTATAAATACCCTAAATGTTTAGAAGTACCTCTCAGAATTAGAATCTAATAAAATGAAGGCCAGTTATTCTGAATGAATTTTACGTTTACTTAAAAATATGTACCTAAATTCTAGTACAACAGCTGTTACTTGTATTAGGAAATAGCAAAATAATAATGTATTATGTGGTTGTCCCGATAAGATAGTGAACAATAAAATATTGTACTGGTGCTCAAGTAATTATGAGTTTGATTGCATATAACATAATTAAATACTTTAGTTTGGTAAATCGTAATCAAATGAACAAGTTCAACGCATGAGAAGGAATTTCAAAACAGAGCCTCATCTGTGTGGAGGCCGAAACCAATAAGTTTTAATGATATTGTGTAAAACAAACTTGTTACGAGTTATATGTTCACAAACGAGCAGACGTTTGTGAACGCTTTGTTATAATATAATAATACAAATAACGTAGAAAGTCCGGCAACACTATGAACGACATAGTTTTAACTCAGATTTGAGTTTAACTGTAATACAATATGGCGCCGCGATCAATTATAAACTGTGCTCTTTAATTTCTTTGGGGGATTTTAATGAACAACGTTTATGTTTATTAAATGACTTAAATGACTGAATTGTATTTGTTTGTTCTATAACTAAGGAATATTCAGTAGAACATAAATTGCAGAGTTCTACCATACCACCAAAGGGACACCAACATTTTATAAGGTTTTCTTTATAGTCCTCACTATCTTACACATATGATAGCAATAGAATGCACTTAAAATAAACTTTTTTTTAAATTACATAATACTATTTTTACGGGTCTTACTCGCGGTGTTACTAATTATCCTAGATACTAGTTATATAAATACCTAGGTTTTTCAGTACAGTCCCTTCGCGACCACGGCCCTTGCAAGTCGGCCGAAACGTCGGAGCAAAACCTAGGTATTTATATAACTAGTATCTAGGATAATTAGTAACACCGCGAGTAAGACCCGTAAAAATAGTATTATGTATACAAATCGCGATAATTTAAAATCTATTTTTTTTTAATTTATTTTTATAGACTTTGTCGCTTAGCGACCACATCGACCACAAAATAGACTTAGGAAGAAAATGATATCATCTAAACTTATTGAACTGTTCTGATTAGTTCAGGACAACGACTCACTGGACCAGCATGTCAATTATCCTTCCTTAAAATTGTTAAAATTCGGTTAAGTTAACTTTAGTTGTCAAATTGTCTTACCTATTCTGTGAGAATTTGACAACTAAAGTTAACTTAACCGAATTTTTATCGATTTTAAGGTACGAGAATTGATATGCAGGGTAAAATTATATAGTTACTGCGGTTTCCGAGAATTTAATTGTCTATACTGGTTATGAAACACATTTCTTATCACTGTCTTGGCCAGTTATATGTAACGTGTCTTACTATTCTGTATAATAGTTAAAGTTCAACGTAGTTAAATGTTAGTGTAACCAGAGCGTGTACAGTGACGGAGGTCAGGGTGCAGCCATCAGACACACTACCTGTTGCGTATTACACATACATTGTGTTCAATATTATGATAGCAGCAGCAGAGAGTGTAACATGTAGCGACATGTAGACAACTAATGATGGTACCTGGTACAGCCCCAAAAGTTGCTGAACACATTTTAAATTCCAAAACTGCTGAACACTAAAAATGTCATAAGTCAGTGTCGCAACAAGAGCACTGGGGCTGACTGTACCTGGCCGAAACGTCAAGCGGTTCCAGGTAAATAATTAAAGTGTTTACCAAAACCTGTTTGCGTTAATACCCGTTAATATTATAATAATATTAAAATAAAACGCGAAAGTTTTAATGGAAAAGGCGTTACCACTTAATGTAGGTGGTAATCGTCGCTCGAGAACGTTTGTAAACATTAAAAAAAACGCTCTATTCATACCTCGTTTTAAAAAGAAATATCAAAGAGTTCGGGAAGCTCTATAGCTGGTAGTTTCAGAACTTTTACGATTTCAGAATGTCGACGAACGCGGGAGAGAAAAGAATGTTAGGATCAATCTGCACGCTACGAGCGCCGAGCGACTTCACAACTCTTTATGATTCAGATTCATTGTTTTTTTATAATATTGAAAACTGCATGCGATCACAAGACACCGGGTGGTAAGTTACATTTGCAATCTGTAGACACTCAGTACCTACTAGTAAATTTGTGCATGACATGCACAAATTTACTAGTACTGAGTGGCTCTCTCATGAATATATCCATGTTCGTAGGCGTGAGTCCCTGTGATCTTACAGGGCTGGGGTACTGGTGTGCGAGTTATACTTTTATAAAAAACATTTTTAATAGTTTACGAGTAATCGTAAGGTAAACAACAGTTGGATTATTAAATACGTCGCTCGGTGGATATATTCGTCAAGTACGAATTATTTTGAGACGTGACTGAGAAAATATAATGTTTATTTATACGTAGCAACATCGCACACGTGTTCCTACAGTTTATTAAATCTAAATATATCTACTAGTTTAGTTCACAATTATTTAATCTAACTAAATGGTTGTTATTTAATACAAAACAAGTTAAATAACAATTGACATTAGGGTATCTAAACTTAAACTTTAAACTTTAAAGTACATAACTATACAAGTTTATATTTCACAATATTTTTGCTTGGGTGTCAGTAAACTGTTGTGCTCAAATAGTATATTCTTGTTCATCTACGAAAGCTGTTTCTTAATGAACGTAACAGGGCATGTGCCTTCACATAACTTTATTATTTTGGCCAAGTTGTCGGTCATCGCCTGAAGGTAAAATACTATAATTACTAGTTAGACAGTATTATAAGTTCTTGCCTAAAGGAACATTGTACTAGTATTTCTGTTCGTTTGGATAGCACACTAAGTTCTCATAGAGTAAGAACTGTGATTAATAATAATGTATTATGAATAATGAGCGCTGTGAAGTGGGCCACAAGCTGTGACATTTATATACTTACTTACTCCATTGGTTCAACGACCTAAAATGTGTCTTGTCATCCGACACGAGAGAGCGCCACTCTACTCGATCCTTGGTCACCTCTTGCCAGTCGCTGACTTTAAAGTCAAAGTCAAAGTCAAAGTCAAAATAGCTTTATTCACTTAGGTTACAAAGTAACACATGCAAATCGTTATACATGTAGTAGAATAGTATAGAGAAAAATGTCTGCCAAACTACTACCACTTTCGCAGACGACTATAGTAGAGCTCTGAGAAGAATGTGGCCAAGAAACTCAGGCCACTCTTTTCAAAATAATAATTTGACTTTGTTACAATTACCAACAGCAGCGTGAAGAATGATGTGTGCAAGCAAATCTTACATGCATAGCAATTTAAAGTTTAATTGATAAAAAAAATTTCATTGTTAATAAATTGATTTAAAAAAGCTTTAATTGCATGGCACGTTCATCAGTCATCTCGTCACTGCGATATCCGACAGAAATTAACACACAAGCATTTGTGTCGTCAAGTTGATTTTGTTAATCTTTAAGTAGTTGAGAATGGAATAGAATACCATTTAGATAATATAATTAAATACATTTACAAATGCAAGTGAAGTATTTCTATCGTTACAATAACAAATAAAACTGTAAAAGAAAGTAATAAGGTAGTAACATAACATCCGCACAACTACCTAGGTTAAGCCACAATCTACACCATGGAACAAGCAACATAAAATCACGATAATTGAAATCTAAGCCCATGAGTTTTTGTCATTAATATAATCGTTTATTGTATAATAGCCTTTCGATAATAGCTGATTTTTTACAAATGCTTTAAAGTTTAGTAAAGGTAGATCCATTACATGCTTAGGCAGTTTATTGAATAAACGTATACCGAGTCCCGCAAAAGTGTTATGTACCTTATGTAGGCGATGTTGTGGACCTATCAACTTATGCCTATTCCTCGTACCAATGCTATGAATGTCGCCATTTCTATCATACTGTTCAATATTTTGCTTAATATATATTATATTAGCATATATATATTGTGAAGCAACTGTTAAAATACCTATTTCCTTAAAACGATCTCTCAATGAAACATTCGATTCAAGATTGTAAATAGCTCGAACTGCACGCTTCTGAAGAATAAAAATAGATTCGATGTCTGCAGCCCTACCCCACAAAAGAACACCATAGGACATTAAGCTGTGAAAGTAACTAAAGTATACCAATCTTGCTGTCTCTATATTCGTTAGCTGCCTCACTTTTTTAACTGCATAAGCAGCTGAACTTAGTTTTCCTGCTAGAGCTAATATATGAGCACCCCATTGCAGCTTACTATCCAACGTTATTCCTAAAAATACAGTAGTGTCTACAAAACGAAGGACCTCACCGTTTAAAATCAGATTATTACTAAGGCTTTTAACATTGGGCATAGAGAATTTTAAGCATTTTGTTTTGGCAGCATTTAAAAGCAAATTGTTAGCAGTAAACCAGTTCAGGACTTGTGCGAGAGATTCGTTAACTTCATCTAAATTAGTTTGCTTACGGTTTACTTTGAAAACGAGTGAAGTATCATCTGCAAATAAAACAATGTCGCACAAACCCTGAGCAAGAAACGGCAAGTCATTGACATAAACTAAAAATAGAAACGGACCTAGAATGGATCCTTGAGGCACGCCCATACTTGGCGGAAGACCAGAGGACCTACTACCATTTACTTCGACATACTGAACCCTATTGCTTAAATACGAAGA
Organism: Schrankia costaestrigalis; assembly: GCA_905475405.1. Classification (NCBI taxonomy): domain Eukaryota; kingdom Metazoa; phylum Arthropoda; class Insecta; order Lepidoptera; family Erebidae; genus Schrankia; species Schrankia costaestrigalis. The sequence continues at coordinate 97,195 of FR997836.1, forward strand.
TAATAAATCAAGAGAAGCATCCCTAATTCCATAATGTCTAAGCTTGCACAGAAGTGTCCCATGATCAACGCAGTCAAAAGCTTTAGAAAGATCACAGAAGACGCCTATTGCATCCATAGAATTTTCCCAAGCATCATAGATATATTTCAGAAGAGAAACACCCGCATCAATCGTTGAGCTACCCTTCCTAAAACCGTATTGCTGCCTATGAAAAATATTATTTAAATGAAAGTGACTCTCCAATTGGCATAAGATAATTTTCTCATAGATTTTACTAATCACAGGTAGTATTGAAATTGGTCTAAAGTTACCAGGGTCGCTTTTTGATCCATTCTTGAACAAAGGAATAATCTTACTGTGTTTCATTAGATAAGGAAATACACCTATGGCAATACACTTATTAAATATAATAGATAAATGTGGAGATATATTAAATATAATACCCTGAAGAAGCTTGACAGACATACCCCATAAATCAGCTGATTTCTTGGAATTGAGACTTTTGAAAGCTTTTATGATATCATTATGGTTAATAGACCTAAAACTGAAGCGGTTCTTACATTCAATTACTTTATCTTTTAGTAAAAATTCTGCTTGGTTTGGAGAGGAATTTAAGGAGGTTGTTGTATGAATAGGAACATTGATAAAGAAATTATTAAAAGCATGTGCAATGTCAGCATTATTGGTGAGAACCTTATCTTGAGTTTTTAGTACATAATTAGTATCACGAATTTTCATCCGGCCGGTCTCTGCATTAATAATGTCCCATGTACTTTTAATTTTGTTGTTTGATTCCTTTATCTTATTACTCAAATAAGAAGACTTTGCTATGGCACAAGCCCTCTTAAAAGTTTTCGAGTAGTTCCTGACATATTGAATGAAATCTGGTTGAGTATTATATTGTTTCATACCATACAATTCATACAAGCGAGCTCTACTTTTATATATACCTGTTGTTGCCCAATCACAGAATTTAGTTTTAGAGTTACTAACAAAAGTCTTAGTTTTAAAAATATTATCATATTCAAGCTTGATAATGTCTAATAAATCTTTATAAATATCATCTGGGCTATACTGATTAAGATTAATTCTAGTCACTTTGATTGCAACATTATCACTAAATTGATTCAGGCGGTTTATGGTAATTGGCCTGCATGTGATTTTGTTCTCTGTGGGAGTAGTAATAGATGGAAATACTACCCTTTGCCCACAGTGGTCAGATGTTAAATCACTTAAGATATCCTTATTAACATATTCACAGTTGCAAAATACATTATCTAAGCATGTAGCAGAATGAGATGTAATCCTAGTGGCTTCTTTAAATAAAAACTGTAAATTATAAGACTGAAACAAACAAATGAATCTAGCACTAGTTGAAGATTTTTCAAGTAGATTTACATTAAAGTCCCCGCATACTATAATAAATTTATTTCCTGAGCATAGTCTTTCTAACAATTTCTCCATAACACCCTCGAATAGACTATAATCACTCTGCGGTGGTCGGTACACACAAGCTACGACATGTTGCTCAAGCTCCACACAAGAGATTTCGACTGTGCGCTCGATAGAAAGATTTGCTATGTCTTTTCTTTCTTTAAATTCAACTTTATTACTTATAAATATTAGAGAGCCACCGCGTATAGCCTTCTTTCTTACAAACGCACTTGCCAATGTAAAGTGTGCATTATTAAATAATAATTCATGTGACTGTAACCAATGCTCGGTAACACAAAAGATTTGTACATTATGTTTGTTTAAAAACAGTTCTATTTCTAGTTCTTTGCCAGATAGACCTTGTATGTTTTGATGAACTAAACAAAGATTAAGGCTACCCTTTGTCTTATCTAATAGTTTAAACTATTAGATGGTTTAATAAATGTATTAGTAGTGGACCTACTATCTCCTACCAAACTAATGAGTACTCTATTAGTACTTGTACCTATACCTATATTAAATGCTAATAAACTAGCAAGTTGTTTTCTATAATAAAAAGAAAGATACATGGTATCTTTTGTTAAGTAAAAACTGTTCCTAATAAAAATATTAGAGTCAAAAAATAAAATGTCACAGTAGTGACGTGTACTATTATATAATAGTAAATTTAATTTACCTATATGCCTATTTTGTTCTTGAGTAAGTGTATAAGAATATGGGAATGCACACATAATAAATTTGCAACCTACTGATGCCTGAATTTGTAATACCAGTTCTACTAATATAATTACATCCTTCTTGGTAATAGAAAGGCCATTTCCAAGTAATATGACAACTGTAGACTCTTCGTTAAGTTGTAACTTTTTCAGATTATTCATTATAATACTTAAACTAGCTCCAGGTGAACAAACATTAACAACAGGGCAATCTATGTAAGTCTTAATTAAACTACCCAAACCAACACCCAGTTTGTCCGAGACAATAAATGTATTTTTACTTTTACATAATTTTGAAGACTTTGTTAACATTTTAGTAGTTTTAGAACACCCTGTTTGTATATAACAGGGTGTTCTAAAACTACTACCAACATTAGGACGCGTTTAGGTTCCCTCAGATCGTTCTCTACTATATATTTTCAGCGGTATCTGACCCACATACGCCCTTTTAACACCTTGGTCTCCACCCATTTCCTTGACGTGGCCGAGCCAGCGAAGTCTTCACACTTAACGTAGAAGATAATAATATATTTATAGATTAAAACATTAAGCCCGCCATTGTGCAATAAAGTGTAAATAAATAAAAAATAAATAATTTAAAAATATTTAAAATAGTGAATAGAATAGTTGTTTCCCATAATAATTAGGTATTTGGTACAGTGTTACATTAGTCATAGACTCGCGGCTATAATACTCGTAAATGTATAAAGACCTAATAAAAATGTTGAATGAATTTAAAAAAAATCCCGACAATTTTGTTTAAATATTTGATATTAGAAAAATAATTGATTATTTATTTGTAAGGGAAAAAGATTTGAGGAAGATAAAGGAACAAAGAAAACTGTTCGTAAATTAATATCAGCTGTCAAAGGAAGGTATTATAATAAGAGGCGCAAGTATTTATTGATACCCGGTATTATACAAAGTAATGTGGTTCCTTTTTCCTGTTCCATTCACAATAACAAATAGTAAATAACAATATAGATTATTTGTTATATAATTGTATCTTTAATAGAATCATTACAAGACAGGTTTTAAGATTAGCGCAGCCATTACTACCTTAATAAGAGGGCTAACGGAGAGATAAGTAGGGGCACGCGTCCTAATGTTGGCACTGCACCAGATTATCAGCACCCCCAACTAAAACTCATATTATAAGCTTTCTATTAATTAATTTCGGCTACCATTTAACAAACATTAAAATAAGATCCTTTTGGAATTATAAACTGATCCAAACACGACACTTTTTAAAAAAAAAAGCGATATTTTAAAAAACGCGGGAACATGTCCTTCACATTACTTTGTTTTGACAGTTTCTTAAGATCGTAGGTAAGTTCAGGATTTTTTATTTTACTTTATTTTAGATCTTTTAGATATTTTTTACTGAACCTTTACGTTTTATTAATATATAAAATAAGGCTTATCTGACAATGGAAATGAACGTTATCTTGATTTTATGTTCATAAATGAGGTGCCGACATCTGGGTTCAATTTTTTTGCGAATTGCTATTTATCGGCACTGGTACTGTTACATGACAAAGTGGTATGTAAAATTGTTAATCCATATATTTTATTGTAAAGCGTGATTATTTTATGCCTAGAATTTAATATTCTTGGAAAAAGTACTCTATGATTTCGGATTTTATATCCTGGCATGGTGCTGAAACTAACATTGCTAGTTATTTTCATAGTGTTGATATTATAATCAAAAGAATGTCTATTATTTTTTTGAATTTTTTATATTTATGTATTTATTTTTCTGAAACTTCGGTTGTTAGGCTAGGTATAAATAAAAGAGATTTTGCTATAAACATTGGATTATTTCATTTATCTACCTAATTTTATGTCTAATTTTAAGGTGCTGATAATTGGCTCGGTCGATGCCAGTAATTGGTGATGATGGTGCCAATAATTGGTGTTTGGGTAATAATTTAGTCAAACTCATCTATATAAAACGTGTATGCATGAAGACAATTTTTTATAATAAAAATCAATTACTTATTTAATAGTGAACCGAGAAAGCATGTTGTTAAAGGCGTTATCAGTATTATCACTAAAGATAAACGATATTAAAGTAAGACTAACTCTTAAAGTGCTGATAATTGGTAGCATCACCCTATAACGTTCTGTTGAGGATTAATAATAATAATTGAAATATATTTGAATCTGTTTTACTAGTAACAAATATATTGTACGGTCGTAAGATACTAAAATGGAAAGAATTGATGAACCCTAATATAATGCCGTGACCTCAGACCAAATAAAAAATGAAGACGTAGCGCTGTCAACAGAAAAATAAAGCAGGTTTTGTAAACATGTGTGCATTTAAGGAGTGCTGCCATGCAGTGAAAACTAACTACCCTAATATTTTGTTTAAGTACTGAAGAAAGACTGATTGAGTTCATGGATAAGTTTAATTTTAAAATTGTATATAGGTATATTCCCTTTAAGTGGTGGTATAATAGTATGTTTATTTCGACAAGATTGGGTAAAAATAAAACAATTATTATTTCAAAATCATTTAATTAATGAATAATCACAACAAATCGTATGTTAGTAACTGGAGTGTTTCCGTGACCTGGGTGTCATCAACTATGCGGAACGCATGTCGCTGCAGTCGGTCTAGTGCTTTCACGAGATACTTGGCAGAGCCATCCCAAAGATGCGAACAGTACCTACTCCATGCTGCTCCGAACCTGCGTTTTGTAGAGCAGATACCGCTGCTTTGGAGTGAAGTATCGCTGCACTTTGTTCAGGATGCCAAGTTTACGTGAGACTGTGGTGATCACTCCTTCGACAAAGTCACGATTGAAAGTAATATAAGTCACCATTATCGAAATGTGTCGAACAAACTACGCTGCGGGCCTTAGGATTCCATGATTCATCATTCCGGCTAAGTCGAATGACTTCAATCCACTTCTCTGCTACAATCTTATTTCGACTAGGAAACCTTAAATATGTACATGTTCTCTTTAAACAACTTTTAGATCAATTCTTGATGATACCGATTTTGGTAACAATTCTAATCCCAGCACAAGCAAAACGAACCTTTTTCTTTTACTTAGTTCTATTTTAAAACAAGAGACTCTGACATGAGGCTTGTCAAATAATGTGATGGAAAAATACGACAATGAATTTTCTTGTAAATATTTTATTATGATAAAAGAGAATATAAAATAAAATGCATTGCTATATTTTCTTTTATTTTTTATTTATAAATATACCTAATGTTACTTTTCCATTACTTACCCCATAAACGGGGAAAATTCTGACGCTTACTAGTGCCAACATTTGTTGAGGTTTTGTGTTCCAGGCCGTCATCATAAGTCAATAATATTAATAATTAAAATTTTGAGTTTTTATATTTACTTACGTATGATATGTGATTCCATCTGGCTTTTTATTTTTTGAAGAATGGTTTTTGTACCCTTTTACGACACAATTAGGCATTTTCCAGAATAAATAATGAAAAATGTTTATATGTCAAACTCTATTGACAAACTAGCGCCAACTGACCGATAAGGCGTAGTTTGGGTAGTAAATGTGTGCGTGTGACTCGTATGTATAGAGCGAGGCGTAGTTTTAAATACTTCAATCGAGTGTTCGCAGCGCTACGTCTTTATTTTCTATTTGGTCTGAGACCGTGACATACTTGTGTATATAGTCCACTAAACCTGCAATTGAATTATTTTCAATATAATAATATATAACATACCTACCTACTAATTAATTGATGTCTATAATAATATACTTAACCTAAGTTTACACACGTTTAAAGTTTAGTAAATTTTACCACCACATATATTATTATAAAAAAAAAGTTTATTTTGTTTTTATGTACTTTAGTTTCTGATATTTTTTAAGATATAATATTGCTATAATTTGCATATCCGATGTGGATAGACTGTTGATACTAATTACTGTATTCATACACTAACACCTGATGTACACAGTTTTGCAATAAATAAATCTATATCTAAAGTTAAAGATTAGATTTAGATAGTGGGGAATGACCACATTCTCAGGGTGTACTTATGACGGAGGCACTGAGACGTAGCGCAATGTGAGATCTTGCTCGCATACAATATCAGTCTGAATGTCAAGTAGCAATCTTATTCTAGACTCATTGTTTGTTAATACCTTTACTCAATAATCATATTTATAGCTAAATTCTACAATGTCCTCAGAAATTCTATTTAATTTCTTAATCGGCTTAAGTAATTATTAAGTTATTATATTGCTAGAACAATTAAGTGTTTTTTATATTATCTTGTAATAAATTATTTTACATTCTGACATTGACTGTTGTACAATGTATTTGTATGACATCACGCGTTAATTTTCACAAGATATTGTTTTAGTTATTTGTTATCTATTTAGACAACTACATAAGTGATCTTAAAATGGTAATGTTTGTTGAAATATACATCCTGTGGAAAAATATATTTGTACAATAGTTGACAGCTCGCAATAACTGAAAGATTTCTTGCAACAAGTCAGTTGTTACACAAATTGCTCTGAAGGTATTGTGATCTAGTACATAAATATATAATAACACTATCAGTTCTCTGAAACACTGCAATTAAATGTAATTGTTTCTTAAGTAGGTGTTTGTGTAATCAATGTTTTACGAGAACACGCATCTTTCTTTTTATAATCTGTTTTAACATAAGTATTTTTTTTATTTTTATACAACGCCGATATTATTAAACGTCTTTGATGCTACTCAACAGAAACGTCAGGATAAATAAAATAAATTGACTATTTTTAAGTTTTTGACTCATAAATCAATCCTATAATCAAACGTACTGTTGTCTATGTACACTCAAGGAATTTAATTGTTTAGCAATTTGCTTAATTTTGAAATCGGTCAGGTTACTATTTACCGACTACAGACGACGGATGACGAACCCCGACGTCTTGGGAGTCGTAAAATTAATTAGACAAGGTATATATACCTAGCCTTGTCTATCTATGACAGACAGGTATTTTGTGTTAAAATAAAATTCTTCAATTTTATATTGTTGACAGACCAAAGTTAAGTCAAACTAAACTAGACCTTATCTACCATCTCCATCAAACAGTATCCTTAGTCCGAGTTTGTGTCACTATTAACAATAAAGTATATCGAGTAGCATTCGCTGTTCTGATTGGTTCAATGCATTGTATTGATAATACTGTCAAAATTTTATTTTTTACTCTTTGGACAGAATGGTGGAAGTTTGTAAACAAAGAAGTTTGAAGTGCAATTCATACTTATTGGTTATATTTTGAGGTGTAATATCTTTCAAATTCGCTAGGATTATTTTGGTATATAATACGACTAAATTACGTAGGTTGTGTACCTGCTAAACAATTAAATTCCTTGACCGTACCTAAAAAAAAAGTAAAAGTTAAGGTTGATCACAAGTACCTAAGTACCCAAGTTAAATAAATTAAACAGTAATAATAAATAATATCCTTATATTTTTATCACTTCTGTATACCACCCTGACGACTTCTCATTCATACCATAGATTTACGGAAGCATTTCTTGTTTTTGAGAAATGATAATAAAAAACATTCTTTAGAGCAATAATATAAAATCCAATTTATTTTATCAAATTTTGAGATCCATCTTTCTTATGTTTAAATGTCAAGCTTCCCCCTCATCAAAATAAATGATGTGATGTTATTGTGTTGTGTCTCATCGCGGAAGATATTGTTGATAGCGCAGTATCTGTGTCGCGGTGTGATGTAGGCCGCACTATATTTAGCTCAGACCACAAGGTCCCACATCGTCTCCTAACTCTAACACTACACACCGCAAGGGGCCAACAAACTCACACTCATTTGTACAGAACAACACTCACATTTGCTCCTTGTATATAAGAAGCAATCTTTATACATTAAATATGAACATGACACTCGTGCGTGGGAGTACAATCTGCAGATGTGAAACGTTTTATGTTATCATTATAAAATGCCTGATTTGTTTTTATATTGAAACAATGTTTTACACATGTGCGTATTTTATGGCGGGAATCCTTGCAGAAGGCGTCGTTAAACGCAATAGATAAAATCTTTCTTACCGGTGAATGTCAGTTGTAGCTCAGTACATGTAGAAAGTTTGAAACGACGACCACGTGTACAGCATCACATGCGCAACCACTGCACCATGTGTGAGGCGCACACAGATGATTCTTATATGAATGGGAAAAGTCACAATATTAGTGGCTAGCTAACATTACCTGCCACTAACATAATATTAGTGACGTTGAAGGAGCTGTAGCGTCAGAGACAACATTGTTTGGTGTGGTAAGTAGGTAAGCTGTGGCAGGGTCACGGTATGTGAAGCCACAATACAACGGTATGCACAGACTGCCACACTGAAGAACCTGCACATCTGACATGGTAACAATTAAGTACTAATTTATTAGATCTCACCTAGTATTACTAATATCCATTTTACCTTATAAATATTTTGTATACTTTTACAAATTAAAGCAAACCCAAACTTTAAATAGAGGAAACATAAAATATAGAAATACTTAGTATATTAGAACAAGTTGTAGTTGAAACTGTTGGATAATATCAGGTCAAACGGGAATAGAATGTTTAACAATATTTTGTAAACTGATTGAGGTTAATTAAACTCTAAACGTTACATAGTTGTGTTGTACCTTTGCTCGTTTATTTGTGTTTGTACCTTTTTGCTAACCTACTATTATAACCATGTCAATTATTATTTTGAATTAAAATAAAACAGAAGAAACTAAAATAAAGCATCTAAAGTAAATTTGGAAGTTCAGTGGATAATTTGAAAGAGATCTACAATTTTGTTTTAAGTACCCTTAACAAAACGCATGAGAATGCGTTTGAGTACGAGTGTATGCATCCTATATTCCTATTAATAACCCCACGCATTGGAGGCACTGCCCTACTTCAAGACGGAAGTAAACTCACCATACTACCATGATGGTAATTACTACTATTTTGGCTCGACAGGTAAAGCTAAACTTTAGCAACTTACAAATACGAGTATACTCTGCTAGGAGTCCCAATGCGCTGGCTTACAACATGCACATTGCAGATTGTTGACTCGACTTAATACTTTCCGCTATTAGAAAATGGTGCCAGAGAAAAACGGTAGCAAATAAGCAATACAAAATGTATTAATAACTGTAAGAATAGTCGTCATTCTGTAATGTTTAATACCTAGTATATTATGAATGTCTAGTAACAGTGTAGGAGTATAAAATAGTATGTGATGTTGCGTCTAACATGAGATAACATCTAAGTAGAAGGGACCCCGCGTCATGTCACTCGCCATCTAAACCAGAGATCATCAATCTTGCCATAATGCATGTTTTGTGTGCGGCGTTGAGTAAACTAACATAGTGTCACGCTATACTGTTATAAGTTTATACTGATATGAAAATCCTTTAATTTGTTTGTCGTGTCAATAGTAGTGTCAAAGTCGATTCTTAGTTATTAGTAACCTAAACATGATGCCATTAATAACCTTAAACTCGTATATAAATATTAATTTGAATATAAAACATGAACAATAGTCGCGTGTGACGTGTCAACGCTAACATTAAGTATAACACATTACAATGTTCTGCCGATACGTTCCGCTCGTACCATAAAACATTTATGTCGCCTCGCTCCTTACACACAGACACACACGTAAGACAAAACAAACCTATAAACACACACGCACAAACATGTTGTATTCTTACATAATATATTAGTAAGCGGAGAGTTGGCAAATCTTTTTATTAAGATTCGCTCGGTCGTGTTCAATGAGGAGATAATCAGACAAAAACATGTGAAATTATTGTGAATGTGAGTATAACACAATACGTTATGTGAGTGCGTGGCTAGCATAGCGAAGTGTTATACAGTAGTGAACTATTACTTACTATAATAGCAGTTATATCATTTAACAACCAGAATAGCGTTTATGACAAAATTTTATAGATTTTAAACTTGTTTTCTTCTTCTTTCGAGTCGTAAAGGCACACAATGCAGTACCATCGGTGGTCAAATGCAATCAGCCCAGAACTTGGCCACGTTGATTGCATTGTCAGTGGCGTCTATGAGGTCTTTTTCTGTGCAGCTATCTGGGCACCTTGGACAGTTCAGTAGGTGTGCCATTGTTTGCTGTTCTTCCCCGCATTCACAGCAGATATCTGATGAGTTTGTCATACCCCATTTCACCAGGTTTTGTTTGCAACGGCCTACCTGGGTCCTTAGGCGGTTAAGGGATTTCCAATCGGACCAGTTGAGATGGGAACCGGGTGACAGGCGCTCCTTGCATTTCACATAGTTGGGTGGTGGGGCATGTTTCTCTTGCCACAGTTTGACTCTAGCCGCAGATGGTTCGTCTTGGACTGGTGTGGTTTTACGCAGAAAGCTGTGTCGACTCTTTAACCTCCCTGGTGCTGGGCTATACCCATGCAGGGAATGGCGTGGGTCTACCTCCTGGTTTTGTTTTACCACGGCACAGCAAATTTCCCTTCTGACACACGGTGGAGCGATACCAACTAGGGGGTAAAGCTTGCTCAGCGGCGTTGGCTTTAGACAGCCAGATATTATACGGCACGTTTCATTCAGTGCAGTGTCCACTTGCTTAGCATGAGCAGACCGATGCCACACTGGACACACATATTCGCCAGCCGAGAATGACAAAGCCAAACCTGTGGTGCGCAGCACGTCGGGTTTTGCCCCCCACCGAGTAGAGGTCAGTCGTCGCAGTAAATTGTTCCGCGTGTTCACCTTCCGCCTTGTCACTTCACAGTGTTTCCGATATGTAAGGGATCTATCCAGAGAGACACCCAGATACTTGGGGTACTCAAGGTGTTCTATCTGGATTCCCTGCCACGTGATGTTTAGTTTCCTGTTTGCGTGGATGTTGTGCAGGTGAAAAGCGCAAGCTTGGGTTTTTGAAGGATTTGGTTTGAGGGAGTTAAGTTCGTAGTATGGACTCAGATTTTCGAGGGCATTCGACAAGGTCAGCTCAACCTCTTTAAAGCTGTTCGCCTGTGTCACAAGAGCCAGGTCGTCTGCGTAAAGAAAGCGGTCGGTGTTCGGGAAGGTGGGCTGGTCATTAGTATATATATTAAACAACGTTGGAGCCAGAGAACTGCCCTGGGGTATGCCATTCTTCTGACGGCGCCACCTGCTTTTCCCTTAAGGGAAAACTTGTTTTAAAATACACACATCAAAAAAGTCTAAGCAACATGCATGATATTACAAATTTACCATTTATATTAATTAATTTCTAAGTATTTACTCACTCAAAGTGTATAGGTAAGTAAACTTTTTTGTTATTGATGACATACTGGCTGGTTGTAAAAAAAAATTTCGATTATGTTTTGTTTTTTTTCATAAAATTCAAATGACTGCGAATTTGTTTGAATTTGAGTGCATGTTAATTGCTACGTTTTAGTCTTGATTTTATAATTTTACCAACCATTTAAATACAGTTGGCGACAAAATTGATTAGTTAGATATTCTTTACGTCATGGAGCGACGTCATTTGACGGCAGATGAAATGCAAAGAGCTGTAGGGATGTTGCAAGCGGGAAGTAATCAATCTCAGGTATCTCGACATTTTGGTATTCATAGAAGTGTTATTTGTCGTCTTTGGCAGCGCTACAATAATACAGGGGAACCCGCTGAACAGCATCCAGGCCGTAAAAGGAGTACAACCACTCGGCAAGACCGGTACATACAACTGACTGCAAGACGCCAGCCGATGTTAACCGCTCGAGAGATAAGTTTGAGGCTACAAAATTCAAGTGGTGTTGATGTAAGTCCCCAAACTGTGCGAAATCGACTGCATGACTACGGCCTACGAGCTCGACGCCCTATCAGGTGCCCACCGATACGTCACGGGAATCGCGCTCGTCGAAATGAATGGTGTAGAGAACGCATAACATGGACCCAGGAACAATGGGATAAAATTATGTTTTCCGATGAGTCGCGATTCGGGTTTAGGCCTGATACAAGAAGGGTGCGAGTGTACCGTCGACCCGGAAATACTGAAAGACTCAGGTGCGTTCAGGAAGTTCATCCATACAGCGGCTCAACAGTTATGGTATGGGCGGGTATTATGAAGAACAGGCGAACTGAGCTCGTTTTTGTAAATGGAAACATGAACGCTGAAAATTACGTTGAGGATATTCTCAGACCTTATGTCCATCCATTTGCACAAACCTTTGGCTCCGATTTTACGTTAATGCATGACAATGCGCGTTCACATACAGCTCGGCGAACCAGTGAATACTTGGCAACGGAGAACATCCAGGTATTGCCCTGGCCTGCACAATCGCCAGACCTCAACCCCATCGAGCACGCATGGGACATGCTCCAGAGACGTGTTTTGAAGGACTTGGACGGAGTGACAACAACCCAACAGCTGAAGGATTTGCTACAATTCCATTGGGAGCGAATACCGCAAGATGACATAAACAGTCTCATTAATTCAATGAATAATCGTTGCCGACAAGTTCTGAATAGCAGAGGAGGCCATACTTTGTATTAAATTGTCCTATTCTTTCACAATAAATTCATTTTCTTAAGAAATTTCAATTTGTAAAAAAAAAGTTTAGTTTCTTATGTACCTGTATATTCTAATATTGTTAATTTCTGTTATTAAAAGAACTTATAAAGAAAACAGCTGTTATTTTTACATCATAGAACCCTAAAAATATTATTTTAAAAATAAAATACAACGTTATAATTAAAATAAATGGTAAAATTAATTAATATAAATGGTAAATTTGTAATATCATGCATGTTGCTTAGACTTTTTTGATGTGTGTATTTTACTAATAATGTCACCTTCTTATTCCACGGAGAACGTAAAGGCTAAGGTGAAGTAGGTACGCCAATACTGACATAAAACCCCAATACCTAGCTACCACTGCGCCTGACTAGCGAGCTATGAGTATATTTGTGTCAAAACGACTCCGAAGTTTCGTACAATATTATCGAGCTTCATAATGTGAGTAATTATTGCACTTGTTATAGAAGTAAATTTTACTGGGTTATAAGTATTCTGGTTTTTTTACTGCTGTTAATGCGCCAAACAAGTAAGCGGCCTGAAGACAAGTGGTACTCGCTCAAGCACGTGAGCAACACTAGAGCACAGACAAGCCGCCGCCTACTCGAGACAGAAGCTGTTCAGTGACGTTTAAAGGATTTAGTAAACTGACTGAGACCCATAACTCCCCGAGCATCTACAATGTACTTGCATAGTAGTAATCACAAGGACTGTTTCTAACTCTTCCATTATTCATCAGTTTAAATTCGTTGCGGGTTCCAAAACTATTCCTCGTGGGTCACCGAGAGTCACGGTCGGTACTTTCAGGAGGTCACGTTGTTGAATAACATTCATTTGTTGGATAAGCTTTTCTTATCAGAAAAAGATGCTCTTGTACTGATCATTATAGTGGGACATTTAAAAACATTTCTTGTCTCATGTCATGCCTGTCTGCAACATCAATGATTAAGCTCGACATAAACGCGTGTCCCTACTACTCGTAGATAATTCACTAGTTTACACTATTACTTTCTCTGTTACACAAAGTAGACAACCCGCTTACTTGTAAAGTTCCTTAAATTAACAAAGTTAGTGAACATTTATTATAATAAGTAATTAAGTTAATCAGTGTGGGACACGGCAGAGTGCAGACTCTTGTACAGAATGAGTAGTGTTTGTGACGAGTAGTACTGAGTAGGTAACGCGTTGTGGACAAACTTGACAGACGCTTAACGTGGCGACATCTACCAACTTGGTCACTAATTACACAGCGGAGAGCCACTCTCTAACTTGTTACTGAACTATCCCTCTACTCGTACAATAACATTATACTCAAGTTAAATGAACTCAATGTTAAGAATGCTATGCTTTGTTTTACTGTTGTCAACTTAGTACTGACACGAGCACATATAGCAATGTTTTTTAAGGTTTAGCTTACTATTCCTATTGTTCCTTTTATATAAGAAATAACCAAATAAGATGAAGTTCTCGGATACTATATCTACCAAAACAAATGAAAGATAACGTGATGCAAAAGCCGACATCTCTTTAGACAGCAGGTCTGTAAGGCACGTCTCAATATGATACCCGATGTTAGCTGGCAGATTTGCTGACAAAGCACGCAAAGGATACAAATATTAGAAGTAGGAACGTAATAGCAGTATGCAATACGAGTAGAGCAGTAAAGTTGTATCGCGTCACAAAGAGTAAGAAATACAAGAAGCACAGTATACAGACTTACAGCTTTACAGACAGAGTGAGGAAAGTATTAGTTAACGATCAACATGTTTTTGTTATAATCCTTCTAGATTAATGATCTTTTTGAAGATCGGGCGGAAGACAAAAAGTAGTAGACGTTATGAACGATTACTCAGCAGATACGAGAATAATACACGCTGAACGTATCTCACGGTATACTGAGTAACCTTAAATACTGATCAGAAAAATATTATTTATTAATTACTATAAAATATCCATTTTATTAAGTCTAATACCGTAAAATTTATGAAAAAATATATTAACTTTAATTTGTTGGTAAATTGTAGATATTCACTTTGTACGTTTTAAAATAAATTTCAATTGTGTATCTAAATTGTGTAAAATTGTGATCGGGGATTGAACTTTATGGTAACATCATCTGTAATTAATTAGCGATAGGTTCAGTTAAATGAAATGTTATAATTAGAAAAAACCTTCATGAACTTGAGAAGTAATCCTCGTAAATACAAACATATATGTGTATGTGATCTGAACAAAGCGTCACGTGTCATTCAGTAATACTTCACATATTTGTGCCGAACGATTATAATCTAGAATAGAAAACTAACGTTATCCGAACGCTCGGTGAAGATTACAAAATGATACATATACCTAGTAGTGCCTGTAGTATAGAACTAAGACGATCAATCTCAAGGAAACCCATTAAGACATCTCCTGCAAGTACGTTTTAAACAATTGATTTTATTACAAAAGTAATTGCTCCACTCTCTCTCTCTCTCTCACTGCTGGTCTGGTCGTCTAAGGATGCTATTTCTTGATTGATTCGCTGTTATAGGTGGAGGTAATGTGCTATTTAATGTGTATCGCAGTACTCGACGTAAACATCATAACGCGCAGGTTTACGAGTGCCGCGACCTGTATTACGGGATTACTTCGTTCTCATGGGCCGGCGACATAACGCACACAATGGACGCGCTATTATAAACTGCGTGGAGTTATTTTGTTCAGCGGAAACCTTTTTATACGTATACAGGAACAGTACGCGTTGTCGTGGTGATTAGATGCATTCATTAGGTAGCATTGCGAGTATGATTTCTTCACTTATAGTAATTGTTCTTAGTAAAGATTATCTGTGTTTGAGGAAATAATGATAATTAATTTAACTTTAAATCTTGAGCTCCCAACCCAATATTATAAGTAGATACTATATTAATATTCAAATCTGTATTCAACACCAGCTTTCTCAAAAAATAAAACGTTTACAAAAACAGGACAAGCTCGCAGATAAGAGGATAATTCGAGAAAATAGAATGTTTTTTTGTATGAGATTTATCCCGCACAGCCTCTGTCGGGTCACTTTAATGGAGATGAAAAAAGCATACTTAATATTTTAATTAAAAAATTAACAAAGAAGATTCTTTTTACAACTTGAAAAGAAGATTATGTTAAGATATTTCGTAACATTTTCATGCGTAGTACAAGGAACTGGTGACCTCGCTATTGCAGTAAGTCTGATTACTTCTGAGCTTAAATGAGTTCTTAGGTTAAGAAGATTAAATTGACGTCAATAAGTTATAAATAGCGTTTAAATTAGGTTGAAAAATATATAGGTCTATAACCGATAAAATTCCCATTCTTGTTATTTCCCGTCCATCAACATATTTATAAGATTGTACACAAAGCTAAAAACTACGTACGTTTTTCTAAACCTACAGTATTCACACTTACTGTTAAATGATAATTGATTACTGTACCTACCCCACGAAATTATTTAAAGAATCCATCAATCTCAATCCGGATAAGATTTTCAGTTCGCGTTATCACTCATAGGGTACAAAATCGACCCGTACTACAGAATATTCATATCGTGCTGGAAAAAATGAGTTACTTACTTAAGAGCGGCGCTAAGAACGCATTTAATAAAACCTTTTTAATTTTAAAAGCTCTTTCGTTTCCGTCAATTATAGTAGGGTACTAATTAAGTTCATAAATTAACTTCATTACATTTTTTATATTACGATAAAATCAGAATTGAAAATATATAATATAATTAAAAAGCTACAAACAAAATTGGTGTAAGAAAGAAGTGTTGAAAGTGAAGTGAAGTGTGAAAACTGGGTATGAATGAAACTGGGGAATAGGTCGTATAGTATTCATTACTAAGTGTTGCTAAGTATATCAGCCTTCCTACAGTCATGGATGGGCTCTCTGTTTCCTGCTACCACGTTGGCCAGGCTAGTTTATTTAATTTTATCTTCTTTATCAATGCTTGTTTTCTCGTTTGCTTTTCTCGACACCGGAACAAGCAAGAATAGTACCATTTTATGCGCTTAGTTTACCTGCACGTGGACTTGACACCTTGTCTCTAATTTAGTCACCAGCTAGTAATAAGGTACAGGGTGGGGCACGTACACGTCACATACACTAACCTACGCTAGACAGACAGGTTAATGTAGGCTTTTTATTAACTTTCTCAACACTTACAATTATAATAGGTGCAGTGATAGTCTTGGAGGAGGAAGTTAGCACGTTCATATACCTACGTGATTTAGTTTATAATATAAATGGGGACACAGTATTGGTTTTAGTTGGTACGGTAGACTCGGCTTATCGAAGGGGGTCGCCTAATGATAAGCGTCACATGCAACAGGTAAAAACTATATTATATTTTTATGGGAAAGGACTTGGGAAAAAGTAAACACGAGCTCGAAAGGTTTATTTAGTAGAATATCGTTAAATGTTTTCCAAAAACTATGAACTAGTTTCTTACAGTGACCCAGCGCATAATATTTATTAAACAAAAAGTCGATCATGTTTCCCATCTATATAACAACTTCAACCACAGAGGTAACAATGAGATGCATGCTGTGTCATCTTAAGACAATTATCTTCAAGTTGAATCATCTTGGCAAATTTTACTGAAAACTAGAACAAACGAGGATAAGGGTCACCACCTGGTAGTAAGTGATATACGCAGAGTCATGGCGCACCAGCGTCCTTTGCGGTACTGACCTCAAGGACGAGGAAGATAATTATAAGAAAAAGATATGAAAAAAGGAAACTTAAGCCTCTGTCACTCTCACTAACGAAATCCTATACTAACTCATGTTTCGAGTACTGTTCTCCAGTACTTGTTCTTACCTCTCTTCTATTCTTCTTATCTATTATCTCTTCTATTCTTAAGAAAAATAAGAGTATTTATATATAGTATGACTTCAATCCTAATAAATAAAAATGAAATTGAATTGCCTGCGTCTTTTCTGTTTACCCCAGCTCCATGGTAATACTTAAAAAACACCAAGTTATTGTTTTAGTAAAATCTTTGCAAACTAAGGATATTTATAAAAAATAATATTTCGAAATATGTAAGTATATGATGAGGCAAAGATCCGATATGATAATCACTATTTTAATATGTACCTAGGTAAAACAAAGTTCCTTATTCGTTTACCTTTTTCCTCACTACTTAAGATTTTTTATTTCACATTTTATAGCTTAGCTTCTATATTTTTTTTTTTAGCCATCTTTGTAATGGCGCCCCACACAAGTGCGCTTCCAGAATGCAGACAAGAATCTCATAATAGATTAAAGAATTGTCAATAGATTCAAATGACTATTTCTTATCTGTGGAAATTTATACATCTGTGTTCAGTATAAATGTTCTGTGGTTCAGCTAAATTCCGCTTTGTAATCATTTTTGTGCTGTGTAGTCAATAATTTTTAGGAATAAAGAGAATTGCTATTTTCACGGGCGAAGCAATAGCCATTTTAGAGGCTTTACTTTATATCGAATCGCATAATATCAACAAAGCCGTTGTCTTTACTGACGCGAAAAGCTGCTTATTGTCTGTTCTCTCAAACTTAATTCGTGCTAAAAATGTATCACCTTTAATTTTAAATATTAGGCATATTCTTTGGAGATGTGCTTTAAACAATCAGCAGATTGTTTTAGTATGGATACCTAGTCATAAGGGCATTACTGGTAATGAAATTGCTGATTCCTTTGCAAAAGACGCTGTTGCGTTGGGCTGTCTCAGTCAATATAAGATAAGTCTTATATTGACTGAGACAAACCCTTAATTTTGATAGATTTACAAGATCTTGTGAGTAAGCTCACAAGATCTTGTAAATCTATCAAAATTAAGGTTAACATCTCAATGGAAAGCTGTGTGGGTTAAAACTCAGATACATAAAGGTCGACACTATGCTTCCATCCAGCAGGACATACCAATGAAGCCTTGGTTTTATAAATTTAGAGAAGCTAATAAAACATCTACATCAGTTGTGTGTAGATTGAGATTAGGTCATGCTTGTACCAACGTTCATCTTGCTAAATTACGGATCAAAGACAGCTCGATGTGTGAGTGTGGTTTGGATGAAGGTTCCCCTGATCATATTTTTTTCCAATGTCCGTTAATGCGCTCTTCATTCTATGATTACATTCCCTCTCGTATACCTCGTCCTGTTAATTTTAATAATATTCTTACGTATTCTAATTCACCGTTTATATATGTTTTATGTAACTATATAGAGATAAACAACATAAAACTGTAATGGTTTTGTCATTTTTATTCTTTGTTCTTGTTTATATTCTTAAATTAATATCTGCCTTTTTAGTACAGCACAGAATAACACGTATTTATGTATAACAACAAATTTTGATTACCTTGCTCGTCTACTAAAAGTACTATTTTAACTGGTCATTGGCGTAATCTTAGAATCGACATTAAAAAAAAAAAAAAAAAAGAAAAAAAAAGAGAAATGCTGAATATTTAAAATGGTAAATACGTAATATTTAACTTGCTGTGTTAAATATTTAACAATTATTATCATATAGACTTTAAGTAATATTCATTTTACCTTTATCCTATTTAGGGACAAAACCAATCTGGAGGTGGAAGCGGCGGTGACAAGAAAGATGATAAAGATAAAAAGAAGAAGTATGAACCTCCAATTCCTACTAGGGTCGGTAAGAAGAAGCGCAAGGCAAAAGGTCCCGACGCTGCCCTAAAACTACCTCAAGTTACACCACATACAAGATGTAGGCTGAAATTACTTAAACTTGAAAGAATCAAGGATTATTTACTCATTTTCAATATTATACAGTATAAAATCTTCTACTCTTCACAAAAAGAAAAAAAAAACATAAAAAAACCATTTCATTTAAATAAAAAGTCAGAAACAATCTCTTGTTCGTTTTTCATGTTGTATGATAAACTGAAAATAACCGGATTTATTGTTCAGAACTAAGTTTGTTCGTGTCATGTCCTCGGGCCCCTCAACAATTTCGGAACCTTTTTTTGTCAGTCGTTATGTTCTGTTTTGTGACTTCTAAAAAATATATCCTATTTATATAACAAGTAAGTATGTATAAATTGTGTGTTATAAGCATTTAATTAGTACTAGTAATGTTGGTATGTAAGGTATGTAGTAGTGCCGGCCGTGTCGAATCTGTCGCTAAATTCTCTCGCCGCGCGTACAATCACAACTTTTACACAAACTACGAGATTTACGATATTTAGCGCGAAACAGTTAAACTATTTTTATGTGATTTCCTAAGAACAGGGAACATTGTCTGTTTAACTGTAGCGTTCACGTTAAAAAAGCAAACATAGCACGTAAAAATAATTTGGCATAGTTTAAAATTTGTTTAGAATGAGTGTAACTCACCGCAAGTAGTTTGTGTGAGGTGGTGTTGTGATGCAGGAGGTCGTGTAGTGTGTGGAGCACAGTGGGTGCAGTGTTGAGGCACAGACACAGCACACACAGGGCACGTATGAACACTCAACTCACGAGGCGCGAACACAGAGAGCGCCGGCTCGTGGCGGCGCGGTCTCACCGAGGTAACTCGCACAGCCGACTGACGCGGCGACTACTCGCGCTCCAACACCGCGGCACCTACTCTCTCTACCTACACCATGCAGACACTAGGACTGATCTTTCACACTTAAACTCTTTCCTAGTAGGTACCTCCATGCAACAGTTTTATGTGAGAAGCATTGCTGACAAAATTCAATTTAAAATTGATTTACAAATAAGGAACAAGCTAAGTGGGTACAACAAACGTTGCCTTTTTAACTAACCACGGAGAGGAGGAGGGAGAGACATTTTGATTTACCTATTTTGTTTTGTATTTTACTTTTAACTTACGTGTGTTTTATCTATAAACATAATGATCTCAAGATAAAATCTTTACGTCTATATTTTAGACATAATTAAAAATTAATTCTGATATCATTCTGATCTATTTGTAAAATAATAAAATGAAAAAATCCAACAGATGACCAAGATTTCCTCCGTCACTGCAGGAGGATCGGCCCGTCTCTGTAGTGGGGCACGAAGGTCTCTTAATATGTATTAGTTACTACGATATTATATTTTCACCTCTCGTAGTATAAAAGTACTAGGTATGTAGATATTCTTTGTGTGGTTCCGGAGTAAACAATGACATGGTGTCGCCACCTTAACTTATGGGGTGTCGCAAAAACCGACAAACAGAATGTCACTGATTTAATGAGTACGAAATTAATGAGCTGTTATGATAATGATGACGAAAGAGTACCTACGAAAAGATAAGCAGATTCTTTATGCAGAAGTCTCTATCATAGTCCCTCCCTGGCAAATCAGTCAGCAGGTCACCTGATGGTAAGTGATCACCGCCGCCCATGGACACCTGCAACACCAGAGGAATCACAGATGCGTTGCCGACCTTTAAGAAGGGAGTACGCTCGTTTCTGGAAGCTCCTCAAGTCTTAACGGTCCGGAAATATTACCCCAGCGAGCTTGTTCCACAAAACAGATGTTCGCGGTAGAAGGCTATGATGATATGAACACTTTGTATAGCTTATTATACATACAATCATGTATTATTTTCATTGATTGGTAAGTGAGCTAAGAGACGCATTATCGCCTCGCGCAAACTGGTAACAATAAGGTGACGTTTATGAGGTCACTGCACGCCGTAAACTTTATGCGAGATCTAAATATTCTATCAAACTAAAATTTTTGCTATCTTTCTTCATATTTAATCTGTTCATTATAAAGAGTAGTTTTATGCTTAATAATGTTTAAATAATTTTCTTTTTATAATAAAAAGGGAACATGGTAGAGTCTGATAGTAAATACTTCATAATTTTATTGTTTTTATTTTGGAATGCCTACTTACTGCAGGAAGTACATTTTTGGTGATATATTTTCAATGTATATTTTTAGGATCAAAGAGAGAATTTGTTAAAAAACAACAAATACTTAAAGCTACACAAATTATAATCTCTATAAAATAATTAAGATAACCATCAAATACTTTAAACTAAAAATAACCGCCGTTAATTCTTACAAAGAGAAGCTTTTCTAAAAAGCCAAAAATATGCGATCACAGCATCACTTAACTTTTATTACTCGTCGAACGGTGACGTTACTACAATGTGGCCAACAATTTTTAATTCTCCTATGTAACAATATAATTGTAGATTTATTTAATAATTTTATTAAAATTTAGAATATTATGTATAAAAAACTAGGGACAAAATAATCAAACATTCTGTTTATTAATTATGATAAAAAAGCGCTTTATTTGTATCTCATACCTAACTCGAATCAGTCACTATTATAAAATGATTCAAAACTAAAAGCCGCATAGTTTAATCAGCGTAGTCAATATACCACGTCATATACGTTTAAACGTATAGTTTTACTGCATTTATTATATTACTAGCTGACCACTTCGTTAGGCGGCGAAAAAAACCGCCCGTTTTTTAAACATATTTCATTACTGCTCCACTCCTATAAGTCATAGCGTGATACTATATAGCCTATGACACTCCCCGATAAATGGACTATTCAACACAAAAATAATTTTTAAAATCGGTCAAGTAGATCCAGAGATTACCCCCTACAACGTCACAAACACACAATCACACAAACACACAATCACACAAACATACAAACACACAAACTTTACCTCTTTATAATATTAGTATAGAAGTATAGATAAGTAAAGAATGCTAAATAAACTGCTGAGCTAGCTTTAAGTTATATACCTATTATCATTTAAGTATCACAGTACTCTCAGAGCAGTATTACTTTAATGATATTCTTCCGTTTTATACCACGTCCTAGTACGTATGTACTTAAGTTGCAATCATTTACGTTGCGTTACGGCACTAAAGTCGTAGTGATTGAAGAGCTAGTGCTGGGGCCGAGTTGTAGGTAATTAAGACTGCTCGTTTAAAACTGTTTACTAAGTAAATTGTTAATAAATAATATTTTCTACATAATATTAATCTAACTAAATAAGTATTTATTAATAATTTTTACGTGACTGGCGCTTACTATTATAGAAACTTTACAATAGCACTTAACTCAGGCTAGGGGTAACTAGCTGTTGCTCACAGTACGTAATCACTGAATATATTTCGTTCACACTAAATATACTCCTATTATTATGAACTAGAAACAAAGCATCGCCAGTTATGCCCATTCAGCTACAGTTGGTCACGGCAACACTGAGACAAAACAATCAAAAATAATTTATAATTACATAACACCAATATTGAGAAGATGCTAGAGTTTCTGAAACATCTCGGATCTTGTTATAAAAAGACGCAACTCTGTCTGTTATTATCTTCGTGTACATTTTTACTATAATTATGAAGAAGATAAATAATGCTATTATTTAAAACTGATTTACACATAAAAAGCATTGTAAAAGTCAATAAAGCTCTATATTATGATAGCAGTTTTATTTTACAACCTAAATAAATAAAGTGTTAATGTTCACCTGTTACACTGAATATCGGAATACTATTTGTATTGCAGCGGCCACCGAGCTACAAACAACTAAAGGTTAATATTTGAGCAGCTCTACAAATATAATAGTAGCACAAATAAATGGAATCACAAAGTTAAATGGTTTATCAATGCATAAACATTCAGTAGATCTTCTTTGTAAATCTGTTCAAAAACTAGGGATCCCAAGTTATTGCTGACCTTGTAACGTAATTTACGAGAAGTCCCGCGGGAATACTGTTCCGACAATCCACAAACCTTCTGATTGTTCTGATCTCGGCTGTAATGTATCATTGGCAAATCCCCGCAAGGAAACCTTTTTTATTTTATACTTACCTATGTTTTGTTTGTTTGTTTTATAAAGACAACTCCCGCACTAGGGATCATGCCCTGTGTCGCGGGGACCTTTTACAAACATCAATTAACGGACACAAAGAACACCCAGACCAGGACAATAATTTGTGGATCTCACAAATTATTGTCCTGCGTGGGTATCGAACCCACAACCTCTTGCACGGCAGCCGCTTGCGCTACCGTCGTGCTACCGAGGTCGTCAATGTAATATTCCTATAATATACATATTCATTCAATGCCATTTAGTCCTGAACCAACTTAAACTATAGGTACAAGATTACACAGACCAGTTTTGTTAGTAAATATAATTATAAATATCATGGAACAAGAATACATCAGCTAATACTAGGCAATCTTGTCCATCGTTACGTTATTGAAGCAATATAATATTTTATTCTTTAGATAAAGTCGAACAAATTATGTTTCCAATAAGCATCCGCTGCATTGTTCAGTTATTGTTAATTACATCAATAATAATTCAGCTCTTCATCCACGTTCAGAACAAAATGGAGACCTAACAATGAACGGCGAGAAGCAAAAAATCATTGATTGCTTACATTTAGTCCAAAACAGGACGTGGACATAGCGGACATACCGTAGCGGACATTAATACAAGGTGACTGTTGTCCTAGAGGGATAGTTGCGTTGAATCAGGATAGTAATTAGAGGTGTGTTATATTAGTGGTTAATGTCTGATTATGTATGCGACACACGTCTACAGTGAACACACGCGTGACACCGAGATTATGTTCTGCTAACTTATATATTTTGTACAAGTGATCGCCGAGATTCTTATGGCTCTAGCCAATTTTGGCAAATAACATAGTCATACAGTGATTCGTTTTTGAAAATATATATTTAAAGTATTTTATTTTAGAATATCAGTTTATAAAATGTAATTATTTGTCTATGAGGCTATGTGTACATATTTAAAATATATACGGAGCAACAGGCGTTCGTAATGTTCACGTACAGGTTTACACCGCGTTATATAGTTACGTGTGACCTCATTACAGTTCATTCCCGCTTATGTTCGGTCACCCTTTACTCTTTTATTTTTCACACGTTATAACATCATTAATATTGAGTTTTTCACCACACTACAAAATAGTTTGGTAAGTATTCATATTTTTTTTTTCATTTACCAAAACTTTCTTAGATGACTGTAGTTATAGAGCTCTGGCAAGATTAAATAGACTTTCTTGTCACTCTTTCAACTTTTGAAGTTGAACCCAACACTGAGATAACGCGTTAATTATTGCAGATGAGCAGCATTATATCATCTTGAAATTGTTCAATATAATTGAATACTTTTCATTATTGCTTTCACGTGTGTCACCTCACCAGACTTTATTTAATATATTGACTTAATTGTGTTCATTCAAACAATATGTAACTATGTTTATACAATCTCATCAGTTCCGTGCCGGTAAGTGAGCGATGTTTTAGTCAAACAAGTCGTACAATTAATCAGTAATTACTTAAGTAAACTTACTAAACTTTATAAGTTTACTTCAATATTTTACTCAACTTCTCCCTTACTTTATATTCTAATTTAAATAAACGTTAGCTTCAAATATACCATTTTGTGTTTTATATTCGTCTACTGTCAAGAATACTTGGGAGTTTATGCACCACACCTGTGTGTGTGTGTGTGTGTGGGTCTGAGAGTCTGTGTCTGTGTGTGTGTTACGACCCAATCAACCTATTGAAATCAGGACGAGTTAGTCCGACGTTGTTCGGACAAACGATAATAACTCTAAACGATTGTGCGATGGCTACAACGAAAATTGAAAGCGATTTTTTACATTTTCAGTACAATGATTAATGTTGGAGATGTTGGAGAGGCGGCCATTGTTACAATATTTTTCCAAGAGTAAACTGTGTTGATTTATTGAAGATTTAATGTAGGAAGCAGTGTTAGTAGTTCGCAGTGCAGTGTATCAAAGAATATTATTTTTATCCGCGATGTTAATCTTACAGAATAAAAGTTTTATATTCTTTTTTATTTATGTTTGGATTAACGCCAATTCCAATGTTAATCTGTTCGTGATATAAACACAATATAAAATGATTTCTGCTCTACATGTGTACCTACCTATACCTACCTCTACTAATACTTTAGAGCAACATACCACAATGTGAGACAGCTTAGTAAGTATGATGATATTAGTTTTTGGTATTGTTTGATAAGCATAAATTATATGTGAAATGATTAATTGGTAAGTTTAATACCAAGTTCTGGTAATCATCCTGTTTAAACACACTCGTATTACGATTGTAGGCTCTACACTCAAAGTTGTCGACGAGTATGTTTATCTGCTACAATTAGTCCAGGTAGGTTCAACTAATTTTGAGAAAGAAAAGAAAGATCACTCGTCGGATCGAATTCGGTTGGGCAGTGTTCGTAAATCTAAAACATATCTTGTCCGGGGTACCAAATTAATTTCACATTGTCTACTGGCGGGACAGGGACAGAGAGATAACTTACATGATGGTGATAGTTCCATTTCAAAATTTTATTTATTGACGCTCTTGACTTCCCAAAAACTTGTTAAAAGTCAAGAACACCTAAACTTGTAGAAAGTCAAGAACACCTATTTATAAATAGGAAAGAATGATATATATAGAGACGGATTTAAAATTAAGTGCCTTATCTTTCCTAATAGGATATTTTCAGTTAAAAGGAATCATAAAAAATGTATAACTTTATAATAAGTTATTCATGAAAGAAACCATTAAGCTTAAAACAAACTTGCGCTGTTTATAACCATTACATAAACGTGAGTTTTGTGTAAAGCGGCCTGAAATGATTGTTATCAGACACATTCCAGTTGTTAACGCGTTCGTACCTTCCTCACCACAATAAGTACACAGAACTGTCCACACTGTGTACTCGTACTGTGTACATATACACAGGCTGTACACGAGTATTGCGTAATTATTTTAACACAAGGTAGGGCTTAGCTTAGCAAAAAGTTCATCTAAAATTCAGAACATATATACGCATCCGTTTAAAAGATATGACCATTTCAGTTTTTACTCGTACCTCGTTATTTTTATGAAATCTATAGAATCAATTGGAGTTAAAGATTATTAGGACAACGACGTATTTTTTATTTTGCTATTACCCTTACTTAAATAAAACAAAAAACCATTCTTTTTAGCCTACATAGGGTCAAAACATAAGAGTGTACGAATGTGGTGTGTGCGGTGGTGTATAAGCGTTAAACCGCTTATAATAACGTGTCGGACGTCACTCGCAGTACACCGCGCCGGTCGCCACACAACAACAATATGTGCAGGGACGCTATTATTAACATTATTAGTATCTTTGTATGTATTCTGTAATACAAGAGACAACACATCTTCATACATTGGATAAACAATCTTTTTTTGTGGAAAAACCTGTCATGAGACGTCTGGGTGAGTTGAGACTTCCAAAAGAAGCTACCAAATAAAACCTATTCACCTTTTATATGTATATGTAAGGGTTACTAGGGACCGATGCATTACCTGTTAACGCAACAGAAATATGGATATCCTAACTGAATTTCCTTCGCTAAAGCGCCGATTACACTAGACTACATGTAGTGCATTACATCTTGTAGGACACTACATCTTGTAGGACACTACGTATTATAGTCTTTCCATTTCCATGTAATTGTTTTAGAAATGGAAAGACAACGTAGTGTCGTACAAGGTGTAGTGTCGTACAAGATGTAGTGCACTACATGTAGTCTATTGTAATCGGCGCTTTAGACATCTTATAGAGTACGGTTAGTACAAGTAGTAAGTAGTACTCTTACGACTGCATTAAATGTTATTGCAGTGTTAACTTTATTACGTGTTAAGTAGTTGGAAACTAATGTAATGAACCAAATATTTATTAGCTATGTCTTTTAAATATTGTTTTATTGTAGAACGAATTGTACATTCATTGTAAGTATTTTAGTTGCAGTTCATATTCAATTTAAAGTTACAGTATTTGTATAATACTGTGTCAGGACGTTAGTAATTATACGTGGTAGCTCTACTCTACCTCATCCTAAGGGTTTCGTAACAAAAACTTGACAAAAACCCTATACCAACTTATTTTGCCAGGGTGGTATCAGAAGGCTATATTTCCCTCAATTCCTGGCGGATTATTCCCTTTTATTTCTTTGCCTTTTCAAATGTTACGAAAACATAATACGATTAGGTATACCTAATAAAATAGGAGAGTGAAGTAGACTATAGTCTACTTCACTCTCTTGTAACAAACAAATAACGATACACAACGTTATGGAATAATTTGAGCGTTTGTATTATGAAAGTCGGAGCTGCATACACTCCTCACTGCATATCTATTAGCATTGAAGAGACTCCACTTGAACTATTCGTCGAGCTAGTTTGTACGG
The DNA here is from genome assembly GCA_905475405.1 of Schrankia costaestrigalis. Taxonomy (NCBI): domain Eukaryota; kingdom Metazoa; phylum Arthropoda; class Insecta; order Lepidoptera; family Erebidae; genus Schrankia; species Schrankia costaestrigalis. The sequence goes on from FR997836.1 coordinate 125,139, forward strand.
GAGCTGGACAATCTCGCTTGTTGTCCTATTCAATTGCGTATGCATAAAGCAAACAAATATTATATTCTTTAGAATATACCTAGCAGTTCCGACTTCTTTGTTAAGATCTGCATGTGAGTGCACAGTTATACACTTCTCATCAAAAAAATCGAAACGGTGTGCAAGTTTGTGTTTTGTAAGGATTATCTGAAAAATGTGTATATTTAGGATTATGTGTTATATGTCATTAAATAGGGAATTTAATGACCTTTTTAAATAATAATGGTAATATTCTAAATTCAAATTAAACTTTCATAGATTTCGGATTTCGTTTAACAAGTCATTTTTACCCTGTACGTACTTTGACGTAAACTGATAAAATGATGCACGTAAATAAAAAAAAAGCTAGGAAATGTTTATTTAATAACTCGTATACCCTTTCCTAGCCCTCATTACTGCTTCTGTACGGTTCTTCATCGATAGGATGAGAGTCACGATCAAATATAGTGGCGTCCTATTCCATTCCTCTTGGATTGCATTTTAAAGCTGGCTAAGTGTTTTTGAGGCATGTTTTCTAACACTAATTCGTCATTTCTATTCATCTCAAAGATGCTTAGTCATATTCATGTCCGGGCTTCTTGCTGGCCAATTAATAATAAAGATATCGACTTCAGTAACATAATCTCTTACGACGCTCGCGGTGTTTGCCCTAGCATCCTCGTACATAAAGGACAAACCGGGGTCAAATAAATGTGCATAGGGCATCACAATAGGTTCCAGATACTGTTCGATGTACCTATGAATGTTAAGTAAGGGCAGACGTGACCCAAACACAAAGGCAAACTCTGTTTTGTCGTTACACTATTTTCTCCTCAAACAGTCCATGAACCGCCACCATGGATGGCCTTTTCTTTTAATCCTGCATAGTGCAAAGCATTCTCCATCACTTCTGTAGACTTTAGTCCTTCCATCGTTACCATACAATACAATTTTGCACTCATCAGAAAGGAGGAACTTGTTCCACTAGATGTATGACCAATTTAGGTAATTACGTGAAAAGTTAAGGCGCGCTTTTCGATGATCTGCAGGTAGTTCCTCCCTATTTGCTGGCTTGTACGGTACAAGTCCACGTTTCTTCAACCTTCTTCTAATTGTAGAGTCATTTACAGCCACCATAGGTTCACCTTGAAGCTGCTGCTGCGGTTGAAGGACATTAAGGCGTAGATTTTGTAAGAAAGGTCTTACTATAAATCGATCTACTCTGTCAGAAGTTACCTGTTTTCTGCCAGATCCAGATCTCTAACAGCGCGTGAGCAAACCAGTCTCCTGATAGCGTTTGCAGATTCTATGAAAAGACGACAAGCTTAGATGCAATCTTTCAGCCGTAATAACCTGACTAAGTCCAGAATTCAGCAATGACACCACTTGGCGGTTTTTGCGGGTAAACATCGCGTGGACGCAGTAATAAGAGGAGCGAGGAACTCTAAGTGCGCGATACGGGTTATTCAATAAACGTTGTCAGCTTTTTTTTTCATTTATGTGCCTAATTTTGTCAATTTCCGTCAAACTACGCACAAGGTAAATACGACTTGTTAAACAAAATACGAAATCTATGAAAATTTAATTTGAATTTAGAACATTAACATTATTATTTGAAAACCTCATTAAATTCCCTATTAAATGATATATAACACATATTCCTAAATATACACATTTTTCAGATAATCCTTACAAAACACAAACTTGCAACTGTTTCGATTTTTTTGATGAGAAGTGTATATTAAAATTTAACATTATTGCTCATGCCAGTGATGTAGCTAACTCGGACTCAACGAGTCGTATGACGATATGAATTATGATACAAACCATGTTCGGTAGTCTCGTCTCCATCGGCTTCCCGCCGTCCTCACCAGGTCGTCGGTCAACCGTGTAAGGGGTCTCCCCACCCTGCGTTTTCCGGTACGCGGTCGCCTTTCTAAAACTTTTCTGCCCCAACGGCTATCAGTTCTCTGCGCTATGCGCCCTGCCCACCGCCGCTTTAATCGGGCAATCTTGTAAATAGTATATTTATATTGATGCCGATAATGATAATAATTATGTATATGACCTGTACGCCGTATGTAACATAATTCATAAAGCTAAACAAATCAAAGAAATAAAATAAGTTTGCTCATTTAAACAGAGTGTCACCAGGATAGCGTCCTCCGAGCGCTAAGTACTAACATATAATTACAGCGCGAGAACAATTAGTGTATCATTGTGTTCAGTGAACGCGGACGCTTACAAACGCCTTATTCACGTCGTCAACAGACGCAGGGACACTGCCTTCACAATATTATTCGTAATAGAAAAGTTACCTGCTTTGTCCACTACGCCACTAAAAATATTAACTTATTATGCTGAGAAATACAGAAAAACGATGCTCTCTTTTTTCATTTTGAATTTGTGTGAATAAACAACGTACTAGAGATATTTCTCTGTTAATGGAAAACATAACTAGATTAATATTATTTAACTACGGCACAACATTTTTATAAAACTAAAAAATCCAATATTTACCGCTAGATATTGATATTTTATATTTTCTTTAATAAATAGACTAAAATAATGATTCTCGCTCTTTCTTCGTTACGTAAAAATAGGAATGAATTAACTTCTATTAATCATAAACTTTGTTAACTAGATATTGTAGGGAAAACAATCATTTATTAATATATTATATTGAAGCAAACTTTGCGTCTATGTGCAGTTGTGCACTTTGGCGAGCCTGACCACAAGCAACGCGCTGGACCAACTACCTATAACAGTTCTGGGTTTAAATGCTCTTTGAATATTTGTGAAGAACGTATAACATTAAACCCATTTGTTTATGTACACACTAAAAGTTTTATTAAAAAACAAAAAACATAAGAAAGATATTTTATGTTATGTTCAGTTATCTCAAAGTCATTAACGCAGTTAAGTGGTAAAGTTAGGGTAATACACCGCTAAGCCAAACTATTGTACAAGGCTTCGACGGATGCTACGTGTTACACAAACTAATTTGTGGGTTGCCTCTCGGATCAGGCATATCTGCTCTATTTAATAAGCTTACTTATGCCCGATTTACACATCGACAAGTACAGTAGCGAGTTAAGTAGTAAGTTGTTGATTAAGTTGATTTAAATAGATCTCCATCCTATTTTTTGGCGAGTTAAGTTGGCGAGACGCGAGAGAGGGGGCTACTTCGTACTTAACTCGCCAAAAAATAGGATGGAGATCTATTTAAATCAACTTAATCTTAAAATACTACTTAACTCGCTACTGTACTTGTCGATGTGTAAATCGGGCATTACTACTAGTCTAATCTTGTGTAATTCTAGATATGTAGGTAATAATATTGTTATGTTATGTACTTATTTACAATTTTATCTTCTTCTACTAGTTGTACGAAGTGTTTTGTTTTTAAATAATACCTAGTCGATTACGAAGACAAAAAATGTTAAATTTTAAATTATCGCGATTTGTATACATAATACTATTTTTACGGGTCTTACTCGCGGTGTTACTTACTTTCAGTCCCTCCGCGACCACGGCCCTTGCAAGTCGGCCGAAACGTCGGAGAAAAACCTAGGTATTTATATAACTAGTATCTAGGATAATTAGTAACACCGCGAGTAAGACCCGTAAAAATAGTATTAAAAAATGTTAAGTTAGTTTACTTTTAGTAGGTTAACGTAAGACTGTAAGAGTAGGTAATATTAAATAGTGTACATTTAAACCTTTGTAGTTTCTATACACTATCGTGACCATGTTTTTTTTTATTTTATTTTATTAATTTAAAAAATATAATAGCTTATAGACATTCTGTGTTGCTACTTGTTATTTTATCTGAAACATATTGAATAAATAAACTCAAAACTACATTATAATCAGAGCGTTAGACGACGTACGGTCGGGGTATTTGCCGCTCGACCACCCTTAGGCGAGAATCGCTTGGCACGCGGCGCATGCGATACGTGGCACGCCCACGTATCGCATGCGCCGCGTGCCAAGCGATTCTCGCCTAAGGGTGGTCGAGCGGCAAATACCCCGACTGTACATACTGCCCCCGTATGAAATTATATTTCATACCGTTTCATAATAAAGTAGTTACGTGTCGAAGTTCGTGTTTGTCAAACTGAAACTGTTCACATGGACACACTTTCATATTATGTTATGTTTATATCCATGTGTTTCTGTTTTAATTATTTGTTTTATGCATTAGTTTTGTCTGTAAGGATTATATTTCTCGCTGTAGTTTCTGCTAAATACTACTGGAAAATGTCACAATTTTAGTATGGGGGACAAACAGTTATTTCAAAATATATCATGAATGACTTTGTCAATAAAATATTTTGAGTACAACATACGTGCGGTAAGCAACACGCGAGCAAATGTGAGTGAGTGTCACGTCAAACGTTATCACGGTGAATGAACTGCGTGACGCGAGGCAAGCGTGAAGCGTGACACCACCGCACCGCCGCGTGACCTTGCTGTACATAAACATAACTAAGTAATAATATAGTAGAGCAGGTACACGCACAACCCGCTGTTCATATTTGACAGACAATTACTACGCTCCTATTATATTATATTGATACTTTATTATAACACGTTTATATGGTAAATAAAGTTACTTGGTTAAGTTTATATTATTCGCCTGGTGGAGGTATAAAACTATATCGTGGCATATTATGTAATTAGTGTGACACACTTTGGTTTATATAAAGCCTATTTATGATTCTACATCATACTCTTAATCATATTTGTCATAAAGATGACGTATTACATTTACATCTCCACGTACCTATGTATATTTTATAGTGTTAATACGTACCTAGCTGTCTCGACACAAGTCCACAAACACAACAGGAACGAGGACGTAATAACAGTTACGACTTGTATTAATATATTATGTAGTGAATAGTAACGTAAACAGTGAATAGTAACGTAAACACGCTTAGTTCACGTTCATCTAATATTATACTCACTTGTGTTACTACGTACATAATTAGATTAATTAACTTTGTACCTATGTTTACATTAAACTTTGCTGTTTTTGTGTTTAATTGTTTTTGAGTTCAATATAATTTGGTATAGACTTCACATATTGTTCCCAATTATTAAAAAAACAAGAATGCACAATAGCTGGGATAAGTGTACAGTTAAAAAGTACCTAAGCTTGGCCTATTAATATCAGGCGATTGAGTTACCTACCTAAGTATTTGGTAAATATATTGAGACCCCGGACCGTTCTCCACCGACCCTACTTAATTGTTTGTGATGTTGATGATATGACGTGATCAGTTTAGACATTTATAGTTAATTTACGCGGCGAGAGATAGAGATACAAAGATTTTTACTCGTAGTAAAAAGAAATCGCCTGAGGCAGATCCTTAAAGGAATAGCAATTTCTAAGTAATTTAAAAAAAATCCAATAAAGTAAATTGTATTTTAATTTAGTCACTAATAATTGCACTGCGCTATAACTAAATTAAATAACGTTTTGTCCTTGGTATAGAAGTAAATTTAAATAAATGATAGAAGTTCACCGCCGTCAGTGCGTGCGCCTTTATCTGAACGATGTCATATATTATTAACATTTATATAACAATAGGAAAGTGAAAATCAATATGTGCTTCATGAATACTAACAGTGGTTGACCCTTTTGGGCCAAATAGTAAGTATTATTGTGATTTTTGTTTAATAACTAAATCGTAGCCATTACGTGATTTCGCTTTTAGTTATACCTAGAGATATTAAAACTATCCCTTTCTTTATGTTTCATGTTGTATGTAAACAAAGTAGAAAAGTTAACGCTTGGTATTATTAATAGACATTTATTTAGTAAAATGTAAACATAAATATCTAAATAAACTGGTATGTATACAATGCAAAGCGGTGGAGAGGGTAAGGATAATATCGTGAAGCAGAGGCTAGATCCCCTAGAAGTTAAGCAATAAAACGCCAACATATTTGAGGCATCTCACCTGTAAGGCTTCTGCCTACCCAGACACATCCGGCTTTGTGTCCTTGAGCTACTCTTGTGTTACACTTTATTTAGACAAGTACATCATATTTCATATTTCTATTTCATTATAGTTTTCAGTGATTTTACCCAGGTAATCGTGCCAATAAGTACTAATTTTCATATTATTTTAGATATATAGCATTAATCTATTTCATTTTGAGGTTACTTATTTTATTTGTGTGGGTACGAATTGATCAAACTGCCTTTTGGTGTTTATTTAGCTTTTCATTTATAAAATCAAAATGCCAATCACACGTAGCATGTCTTCTGCACGCCGTGATGAAGTTAAGGTAGATAATATCATTAAAAAACTTGATTTGACGTTAAAGGAATTAGACATATCCAAAGGGCTGGTTGAGCAATTGCACAAAGAAAGAGATGAAAATGAGAGGGAGCTACTGGATATTTTGAAGAAATATGATTTGATAAAAAAGCAGTTGGCTGAGCTGCACACAGAGCATGAGTTAGTGTTAGGTGAGCGGGACAGATTGCACAACATTGTGGCTGGGTTTAGGGAGTGCAGTGAAGAGTACGAACAGGGCCTCAAGCGGATGTCAGTCTTAGAGCAAGAATTGCAAGAAGCCCACCACCACATTACCCACCTTGAAGCGGAGAAACATGAAACAAATATATCCCATACCCACAGCCTGTTTGAGGAGTTAGTCGGTAGTGTGCCCAGCCTTGTTTCTACTGAACTTAACTTAGATCCCACATTTACTATTGACTTAACAAAGGATAATACCTTGATAGATCATACTTCTAACTCCAAGATGGGCATAGTTGAGTGCAGTAGGAACAAATTCAAGAAATATGTAAAAATTAATAAATATATAAGAAAAACACAGAAACTTATCAAAAGGGAAAAAACTTTATACAAAAAAGTCAAATATATTAAAGAGAGAAGGCAACTAGGTGATGAAATTGATATGTACTCTATATTAATAGAAAAAAACTTTTCAGAATATAATAATAACATTTTAAAGTTAGAGACAGAAATTAGTACTTTAAAGAAATCATTAGACTCAATGACAGACAGATATAGTAATGTTAAAAGTGAGTATCAGGAATACATTCTGGCCATGAAGGATTTGATGAGTTTAAATTCCTCAGTAACATCTAAAGATAATTTAATCAGTCCTCAGTCAGTCTGTAAGTCCTTACTGACTTCACACAAAAGCCCTTCACTTGAGTTAAATGAAAAACCCAGTAGCTCCTACCCTCAACAACAAAATAATGCACAATCTAATATATTAATGTTTTGTGATGAATTAGGAAAATCAATGGGACAGTCACTAAGTTCGGACTTAGACCAAAATGTAATTAATTATTGTATGCCAGGCCTAACATATAGTTCCATTATAGAAAAAGTTAAGAATCACAATTTAAACAGTAACAGTACTCTTATAATTTTAGTAGGAGACAGAGGAAATGCAAACAGAAATACACTTATAAATTGTTTTGAATTATTGAGTTTATTAAATGTTAAAAATATAATCTTATTCACACTTCCTTATAGCCGTAGTTTGTCACAGGCAGAAAACAATATAAGATATACGCTCAATCAAACATTACATACATTAACATTTAATAATTCAAACAAGTTCCATTTGATTGACATAAACTTTTACTTAGAAAGTAAATTATTATTGATGAAAGATAAATTCTATTTGAATAGATTTTTTAAGAGACAGATAGCATCTTCGCTATCATATTGTATTAGACAGTCAGCCAAGAACTTGGCTAACCAACCTGCTTTTATTGAGCAAAATCTTAGTTTAGCGACTTTGGAATCTGTTCCAAATCATCATTTAAATTTAAGTGTAGGACAATAGGGGAAAACTCTAGCGACTTAGTTTTAGGGACACAGAAGAACTCTTTGTTCTTAAATAATATACAACAAAATATTGTAGGATCTTTTGGCAAAGAATTAGATTTATCTTTAAATGAGATGCATATTCATAGAGATATTAAGAAGGTAGAGTTTCACTCTAGTTTAGAAAAAACGCATACTTTTCATAACTGTAAGAAAAATGCCAATTATATCAACTTTGTGCACCAGAATATTCAGTGTTTAAGAAATAAAGAGCTAGAAATAGAACTTTTTTTGAATAGTTGTAATATTAGTATTTTATGTATAACTGAACATTGGTTAAAAAGTTTTGAATTCATGTTTAATTTCAGTGGCCACCAGGTTGGTAGTTCATTCACCAGGTTAAATTCAATACATGGAGGTTCATTAATAATAATTAATAAACAATTTAAATTTAAGGAGCGTAAGGACATAGTAAATCTATCTGTTGAACGAACAATTGAATTGGCATCATTGGAAACAGGACAATTCATAGTAGTGTCAGTATATAGACCACCATTGGGTTCCTTTGATATTTTTGAAGTAATAATGGAAGAGGTTTTATTCAAACTGTCAAAATCTAACAAGAAACTTATTATATGTGGAGATTTTAATGTTAATATTTTAGAATGTAGCAAATTGAGTCTTAGATTGATAAATCTATTTAAATCATACAACTTACTTAATATGTTTATGGAACCTACTAGAATAACGTCAACTAGTGCAACATGTATAGATAATATTTTTACAAATATAATTCCTATTCAGAAATGTGTTATTAACAAATTAAATTCAGATCATAGTGGTCAATTAATCCAATTCCATAATGTTAATAAAATAATATCAAAGAAGTATATAACTTGTGTACCGGTAACTGCAAACCGTTTGAACAATTTGAAAGCAAAGTTACTTAGTATTGATTATTCATTTTTATTAAATATATCACATCCAAATGAAATGTATAACTCTTTTTTTACTTCATTTCATAAATTATTTAGTGAGATTTTTACCTCTAAAACATTTGCAGTTACTAATACATTGGTATTTAATGACTGGGCAACAGCAGAGTTACACAAAGATAGGCAATTATTATATAACTTATATGCAGAAAAATCAATAAACACTAGTGATGAGTTCAAAGAGTACCTATGTAAAAGAATTTTCAAAAAAATTTAAAATCAACTGTAAAAATACCAAAGCACAATTTATAACCTCTAAGATAAGAAACAGTAATAATAAAATTAAGACTACTTGGAATATAATAAATGAGGAAACAGGTCGGAAAAATCAACAACACAAAGACCTAAAATTAAAAATTGAAGATAAAATTATTGATTCTAATTTAGATATAGCGAATACATTTGAAAGATATTTTACAAACATTTCTATAGATACTACCAAATCTTTGAACTCCTCATCCAATGCAGCTATCACTCTCTTAGCAGAAAATGTACCAGAATGTAACAAAACTCTTAAATTTAGCCATGTTAGTCCCCTTGAGATTATTAAAATCTTTAATTCAATAAGTGTTAAGAAAACAGCTGATCTATGGGGAATCTCTGTTAGCATTTTAAAAACAGTGATAGATGTTATTGCACCAGAGTTAGCTGTCATTTTTAATAATAGTATAGACTTAGGTATATTCCCTGATCTTATGAAACCTAGTAAAATAACACCTCTGTTCAAATCAGGTAGTACTTTAGATCCTACAAACTTTAGACCAATATCTGTGTTGCCTACGTTTAGTAAGATATTTGAAAAACTAATTCTTAATCAATTAATTAGTCATTTTAATAAGAATAAATTACTTCACGATAAGCAATTCGGATTTACACGTGGTCGTTCAACTACCGATGCCGGAGCTAATTTAGTAGAACACATATTTGAGGCCTGGGAAGAATCACAAGATGCTTTTGGCGTTTTTTGCGATTTATCTAAGGCATTTGACTGTGTCGAACACGAGACATTACTGGGAAAACTAGGTCACTATGGTGTTAGGGATTATGCTTTAGGTATTATTAGATCATATTTAAGCGATAGAGTACAAAAAGTAGATGTAAATGGTAAGCGTTCGCCTGGGTCGGTTGTTAAAATGGGGGTACCCCAAGGCTCAGTACTAGGACCATTTCTGTTTCTCATATATATAAACGATTTGCCATATTTAGTTAAAAAGAACCCCGAGATAATTTTGTTTGCCGATGATACATCCTTTATTTTTAAGATTAATAGACGACAACCTGCGGTAGACTACATAAATAATTCTCTTTTGGAAATAGTGTATTGGTTCAATTCAAATAATTTGTTATTAAATAAAACCAAGACAAAATGCGTAAAATTTACCTTGCCAAACGTACTTAATATAAATCCAATTGTTAAGATTAGTGATGAGGAATTAGAAATCGTTAACACTACAGTATTCCTAGGTATTACTTTAGATAGTAAATTACAATGGGGCCCCCATATTGAAAACTTGTCAGGTAGGCTTTCTTCAGCAGCATACGCTGTGAAAAAAATACGTCAGTTAACAGACATAGAAACAGCTAGGCTAGTTTATTTTAGCTATTTTCATAGTGTTATGTCGTATGGTATTCTGTTGTGGGGTAGTGCGGCTGATATCAACACAATATTTGTATTGCAAAAAAGAGCGGTACGTTGTATATATAATATGGGCCCAAGAGAGTCTCTTAGAGATAAATTTAAAGTGATTAAGATTATGACTGTGCATTGCCAGTATATATTTGAAAATCTAATGTATGTACACAAAAATATAAACAAATATAAAAAAATGAGTGATATACACAATGTTAATACAAGAAATAAAAATAAACTTGCTGTTCTCCACACTAGGCTTCATAAAATAAGTAATTCTTTCGCTGGTAATGGTATTCGTTTTTATAATAAGCTCCCTATGGAAGTTAAAGAATTGTCAATTAATAAATTTAAATCTTTCATTAAACATAAGTTAATATTGAAATCATATTACAGTGTAAAGGATTACTTAAACGATAAAAATGCCTGGATCTGAATTGTCCTGTTTTCTTAATAAAATATTTGTGAAGTGATCACCTAAAAGAGCGATAGGAACCCAGCAGAGTTTCTTGTGGGTATCTTCTCTGTCATGGTAGTGTTCCGAACCCTCAGTAAACTTAGCCGTTAAGTTAGACGTGCTGTGATCACTATAAAAACTCCGACGTTTCATAAATGTCATTGATGTGACTTAGATGAAATAAAATATTTTTTCATTTTCATTTTTTAATACACTGGCGGACAAAAAAATCGACTCACTTCATACTTTCTCATTTAAAGTGCCCTAATTTCAAAATTAAGACCTAAATTCTAATTTAGATCTTAAATTCTTTAAGTTCTAGGTGTTAGCTTTAAAATGAGTACAAATAATGTTAACTTGCACTCATTTTCCTTAAAAGAAAATGGGGATAAACTTTATGAGTCCTAAAACTTGAAGAATTCAGTGGGAAATTTTTTAACAAAAAACAACATAACATTTAATAAAATCTTTATTACAGAATAAAAAACATTTTAATACCTAGTGTTACCCCCCCTAGCCCTTATAACTGCTTCCAATCGGTTCTTCATGGATCCAATAAGGTGCTTCACCCTTTCCTGCGGGATGCCATTCCATTCTTCTGTTAAGGCTGCTTGAAGGTCATCTCTTGACCCTGGTGCAGGAATTCTAGCCCGGACTCTTCTCTTCAGCTCATCCCATAAATGCTCAATGGCATTCAAGTCCGGACTACGCGCTGGCCAGTCCATAACAGTTATACCCACGTCTTGTAGGTACTGCCGTACAGCATTTGAGCTGTGTGGACGGGCATTATCCTGCATCAGGATGAAGTTATCGCCAACGAAACCAGCATATGGAACTACGTGGTCCCCCAGGATTTCTCCGATGTACCGATCTGCAGTCAATACTCCTACATGGCGGCCGGTTTCAATGAAAACCAAGTCGGTTTTTGCTTCCAATGAAATACCAGCCCACACCATGCAGGAACCACCACCATATGCAACAGTTTCTGCTATGCAGCATTGTGCGTATCGCTCCCCCGGCCTTCTGTACACTCTTCTTCTTCTGTCACTTCCATGTAGACATACTCTGCTTTCATCGGAGAAAAGAACAGAGCGCCACTGATCTTCCGTCCAATCAACGTGTTCTCTCGCAAAACGAATACGGGCTGCTCGGTGCGCTGGAGTCAATTCGGGTCCTGTTGCTGGTCTTTTTGGAGTCAGGGTAGCTGCCTTGAGTCTTCTTCTCACCGTCCGGGAACTGACAGCTACTCCACGCGTTTCTCGGAGCTCCCGTTGGATTTGAACCCCGTCGAGTGAACGATTTCTCAGTGAAGTGCTGACGATGAAGCGATCGTCTCTCTCTGAAGTGGATCGTTTCCTACCGGAACCTCTTCTTCGTTCAAAGCCACCAGTCTCCTGGTACCTTCGGTATATTCTTGACACCGCTGACTGGCTCATATTTAGAGTACGAGCCACTTGACGTTGACTCATGCCCTGTTCCAACAGGGTAACAGTTTGAGCCGCTACTTCTGGTCTTGTGTCCATATCTGGGAAGTCTTCTTGCTTGGAAATTCTGGAGATGTGTACCTGTTGACGTTTCACGGTCAACTGATAAAGCTCATAGGGGTGGGTCGCTTTTTATACCCCCTGAAGTCGCGCAAAATCAACTGAGTATACGAGCATAAAATTATACAGTTAACGTTCATAGACTACTGTTAGGTTATTTGAGAGTTAAAACTGCGATTATTGCTCTTTTTTTTAAGTTTAGACCTAGAACTTAAATAATTTAAGACCTAAATTAGAATTTAGGTCTTAATTTTAAAATTAGGGCACTTTGAATGAGAAGATATGAAGTGAGTCGATTTTTTTGGCCGCCAGTGTATAATCATATCACGAGTTCAGCGTACCTATCTAGTAATATATGTAAACTGTTAGTAAACATAATATACTTACACACACTTATTCGTATAAATATATGTTCACATAATGTTCAGAAGTAAAACTAAAATCATTTTTAACAATAGTGTTACGTGTTTACCTTCATATTGTCGAGCGAAATTGAATTTGTACCAAATTACGTCCTACCTTTTAGTGCTCACTGATTTGATCTTACATTAACATTAAACTACCTTTTACTGAAGGTCAATCTAGATAATACAACTCCATTTAACTTAAACTATTTATTTACTAATATAATATTATTATGTACAATCGAACTGACACTTTAATCCATTACGTAAATACTCGTAGTTACAATACATCAAACTTAACCCTGCAATCAGGGGAAAAATCAATTCATAGGTACCTACTAGTCGAGCTATCAAAATTGCAGGCATTATCTTCATTGTGTAGTTAGTAGTAGAAGGTGACATACATAATAAAAATGTTTTGTTTATTTCAGTTACATCAATATAATACTCAGTATTGCGAGCAAAATCTGATATCTAACTTTACCGGCTAGTATTATACTGCATACAACACAACTCTAGAAATACAAAACTAAAGTTCACCTCACTAGAATAGAAGCCGCTATCGATCTATGAGGTGACCTCTAGTAACAGTACGTGACATCATTACTTATTGCATTTTGTTTAGCGTCTCGGAGGTATCTCCTGTTTAATCTTAAAGAATAATAGAACAATGTTTGCATAACTTAAGTTTAATAAACGAAGTGAGGACGACACGGCGGGCGCGGCGCGGAGACGTGCGGACTTTCATTTTAAAATACCTGAGGAAGGGACATTCTGTTATCTTTTTGTTTATACTTTCACCTATAACAGCTTAAGGTATTCTTTAATAAGAAGCTTGTTTCTTAAATACGTGCACAATATGACACGGTGACATCCGTGATAAGATAATTATTTTTTGATATTCACTAAGTAAGTTTATTCGAGAATGAGTGTTTTGGCAGGAACCACCGCGTGTCCTTGTGAACGTAACATCAGCTCATAACATCACAATAGTTTATTAGTAGTATGTTGTATGTATGTAGTTTTCTGTTATACATATTATATTAGTTGGGAGTAGAGATGTGCCGAGTGGCAATATTTCCATTCCCAGCAATATTCCCAATGTTGCCACTGCCGGTAAAATACCAATATTCCCAGCAATATTGCCAATGTTGCCTCTCAAAATACCACTATATTTTATTTTACTACTGTAGATGAAATCATGATTTTTCAATTATATTTGCGTAGAATATTTTTCATAAAATATTAATTAATATATTTAATACTAATAATATACTCAACACGCGTGCCGTGCAAACAAATCGAACATTTATTTTTTATCTCTTTCGCGGGGACGCTCAGTGAGGGGTTGGGGACGCATACCCGTCAGCATGGAGCGGGGGCGGGGGACAGTAGTGGTGGGTCGTCGTCGCAGTTTTGACGAACGAAACGAAACCGTTTTCGCGACGATGAAAACGTCTGCAAAAAACGGTTCTCGTTGCGACTGGTTTGAGATAATGAAACGCAACAAAGACGACGAACGATGAAACCGTTTTCTTAGGTCGAAGATTACTGTGGATAATTTTTTTCGACTGTATTTAGTTTAAGTTAAGGCTCACTTTTGAATTCTTAGAACTGTTTATAAGAACGAAGTTGAGACGGGGGTCACCGAATGTCGTAGAATGCCGAAAGTTACATGACGTTTTAGAAGACTGTTTTGAGAACGAAGAAGACTGTTTGACTTTGTTTCTAAATCATAGAGTTTCACTTAACGTATTTTTGAAGACTGGTTTTGCAACTATAACTACTTTGACAATCTGTATAAAACGGTTTCATCGTCGCAGAACATAAAACGGTTCTCGTAATCGGTTTCACGTCGCCACGCACACGCCTAGGGGACAGTATCTTCCGGTATCTCGGAGAGTGCACACGTCGATTTCGTGCGTAAGCTAACTGATAAAATGAGACCTCGGAGCAAGATTATGTTACATTTCATTACCAGCACGGAAAATAGTAAAGATAAATATACGTGTTCTCGTCCACATTACCGCAGTGTCTGAAGACAAAGGTCTTTGACCAATGTGTATTGCCAGCGATGACATACGGAGCTGAAACATGGTCGTTGATTATGGGCCTTCTCATAAGGCTTACCATCACTCAAAGGGCAATGGAGAGAGCTATGTTGGGAGTTTCCCTGCGTGATCGTATTAGAAACGAGGAGATCCGCAAGACAACTAAAGTGACCGACATAGCGCTCAGGATTTCCTGGTTAAAGTAGCGGTGGGCAGGGCACATAGCGCGGAGAACTAATTGACGTTGGGGCAGCAAAGTTCTGGAATGGCGACCGCGCACCGGAAGGCGCAGGGTGGGGAGACCCCTCACACGGTGGACCGACGACCTAGTTAGGACGGCGGGAAGCCGATGGATGAGGGAGGCACAAGACCGCGCAGAGTGGAAACTTTTGGAGGAGGCCTATGTCCAGGAGTGGACGTCTATAGGCTGATATGGATGGATGGATATACGTGTAAATATAGTGATACAGTGTACACGAATAAAAATGCCACAAAATTTGCACGGCACATAATTAAGTGCAATAAAGCGCCGGTCGAAATCCTAAGGCTCTATTGCTTCTACCAGTGCTAGGGTAGTGCCACACTTGCCCTTAAGCCCGATTTACACAACGACAAGTACAGTAGCGAGTTAAGTAGTAAGTTGTTGGTTAAGTTGATTTGAATAGATCTCCATCCTATTTTTTGGCGAGTTAAGTACGAAGTAGCCCCCTCTCTCGCGTCTCGCCAACTTAATTCGCCAAAAAATAGGATGGAGATCTATTTAAATTAACTTAATAAACAACTTACTACTTAACTCGCTACTGTACTTGTCGATGTGTAAATCTGGCTTTAGTGAGCGATTTTATTCAGTTTACTATGATTGTGTAAAAATTTTGTCGTTACTTCTTATTTCACTATCATGTGTGGCAACATTGGCTATATTGCCAGTAAAATACCCGGAATATTGCCAAACATCCCGGCAATATTGGGCATTTTACTCAAAACAAATTTTTATAGTGTACAATGTAGTTCGTAGCCTTTAAATGCTAATTCTAAGTATTGTACATAAGTGATGTAGTTAATTTGACTTTTATTTAAGCAATATTGCCATAAATTTCCACTCGCGGCACTAATATTCCCACTTCGGGCAATATTGCCGGCAACGGCACATCTCTAACTTGGATTATTATATTATACTAGTTTCCGCCCGCGGCTTCGCCCGCGTGGTGTTTTGATAAAAAGTAACGTATGTTCTTTTTCAGATTTCAAACTAATATATACAATTTTGGAACAAATAAGTTGCCCAAGAATTTTTTACGACACCGACTGAATAAGATCGGTTTGTGACAGTTTTATTTTTAGTCTCTTTTTCATCACCTTATTGACGTAAAAGGTGACTTAGGGATTAAACGTTTTTATTATTTATGGCCTATATGTTATTCTGATGTTTAAGCTATATTACTGTAAAGTTATATCAAAATTCTATCCATCCTCACAAACTTTCGCATATCATATAAGTAAGAAGGATTATAACAGACAAGCAAGAGCACATAATCATAACTATAACAGTGTGGCTATAGGGGAGATACTCTTGTAATAATTATATATTTCTAATATATTCTAAACTGTTATAGTGTAGATTATCTATATAGCTAATCATAAATATCTTGCTCTCGTCACAATAAACCATAACGCAACGTTTGTACATTTTTACTCTGTAGCTTTAACTTTCTTTCGCACAAATAACAAATGTCCTCCTTAACATTTTTACATTTTTGCGCTTATTTATATTTAGCGGTGCTTATATTAACTGTGGGGTCGCGTCTCTCCCACTTTGTTATGAGTTATGTTTCCCTATAAACGTGCTCAGAGCTTTGGACATAAAATATATACTTAAGTAGAGACGACTTGAGACAAAATATTCACTTATTTTATTAAAATATACATTTGGAAGTAAATATTTTATGTTACAATATTTACATATATACAATAAAACGTGACAGTAAAGCTACAGCTTAGGAGAATCTGAAATATCTCTTATCGGCACATGAGAATCAAGTTTTTCGTTCATTTTAAAGTTGTAGCAATATATGGTCTACTTTAGTTATGCGGGGTGTGGGAATAAAATCCGGTTTACTTTAACATTGTTTAATATCACTTTTCCATAATTATTGCAAAAATACAACTGTCTGTCTTTCCCGCTCAGATTCGGATATCATGACCGCCGCCGACGCAGTGACGCGGCCTTGACAATACACTAACCAATTTTACATCTAAATTCTTAACATCATGATTTATCTATTTAAATGAATTCTAAAATACATTTGTAACAAAGTACTATTTATAATAACAGTTTACTACTTGAATAAATACATTAACTACCAATAACTTTCTCTATTGTTTACTTCCTGTTGTTTCGATCAACACAACGTCATCATTGGCAAAAACAATAATTTACGAAGAGTACATACGACATATACACAATAATATTATTAAAAATAATAGGTGAGCTTACAAATATAAGTAAGTACCTAACTGTATTTGATGTGTGTTGACTTTATAACTTGACTACCAACATTGCTTTAAAAGAGCTACTCAAGCTGTTATGGCGTAGATTAGGATAAACGAAACTGTGGATGCTGTCTTACATTCATGTTAAACGTTAACGGCTATAAATATTTCCATAACATTTTAATAAAAACGTGTACATTCTTGACGTATCAATAGGTTCTAATACCTATCTATATCTAGAACATGTGTAAACTTTCATGTTATTACCAAGCCAGATTTTTTTAGGACGATAACAAATATCCGTGTTCCATTCATTAATAATATTTGTGGAAGTGCTATAAATTTTACGTAAATTAAGTTTGTTTATGATGTAGAAGCAGCTCGTTTACGAATCAACAATAAACAGTAAATCAAAGTATTTATGAGTGACCTTCCTCAGTTCATTTACAAATTGGCATCCGTCGGGGACCCTTAAATAAGGAGGGCGCTTAAATCACAGAAAACGTACCTTTTATTATCAATGGACCCTCAGAGGAAACGTGTCGAGGAAGTGACCCCGCCACCGTGGCGCCCTCTCGTGACAAAGCGCGTTCTGTCGCACCAGCAAGGGTTAGTTTTGTTATGATAACAATATCATCTTATGTCCCCGCCTCTCTGTCACACATTGTAGAATCACTGCCGACATAATACGTCTCTTTGAATGTGCGAATATGACATCCATTATTAGATGTAATGTTTGTAAGAATATAATAAAACGTTTTATTTTTCGATAATGTGGGGCAGTTCTGTAGCTAGTGGTACTTAGCCTGGATTAATGAAGCAAATAATGGTTTCTTCATTTTGTTAATTAATTATAAATTCTTAACAGTATTAATTGTAACTTCTAACCTACAAACAGAGATGTAACCGTTATTTATTTATTTATTGCTCTCTTCACAAATGATGCCTTATGATCGATTTCATACACTATATTATGTATTAAAGTTAACAATTTGTTTAATGTTATACAAATTGTAATACAGCTGTTAGTGACAAAACATCCCATTAATCGGTAATAAAAATTTAAAATAATTCACTAAGGTTTTTTACGATTCGACATTCTTTTGTAATATTACAATATAGAAATAACTACTATCACCACTGAGGACAGCTGTAGCAAATAATTAATGTCAACTTCAACTGTAAAGATTTGTATACTTTATCATTCATTTAATTGTATCTGGTGGGGTGAACATACACTACTATCTCATGTCATGTATTTATTAATTCCTATACAAATTCTCATTTATCGTATTGTTTATTAGCAAATAAAATAAAATATTTTTATGGGCTCTCTGTGACGATACATATTGGGCTACGAATCCTTTTGACAAAGGAAAGCCTTATAAGTAGTCTTTATAGTCTAACCCTTTTATGTGGGCTTAAATTTGTCAACTCAAATTAATTTCTAGATTCTATTTTGTTACAGCAAAAGGCAAATTATAAGTGTTAGGTATCCAGACTACTTTAGCACGTATTTATTCATTGTTCGGTAGAAGTAAGAATCTACGTTCCTACTATTAATTCACCATCTCGTTTAAAACGCAAAGTGTACTCGTATTAGTATCGGAGTAGAATAAATAATCCTTACACATAAATAGTAATATTACGTACGTACGTAAAGAAATTTTAAATACCTATATAATACTCGACCGAATGTAGAGCTTGAAAATGTCTTCATAGTTTTTGGACTCTATTATATAAGTTAGTGTTGTTTTATAAGTGTTATATATTATGGAAAATAAGGTGTCATTAAACATCCTATTATGCGTACCGCGTTTCATTTAGAGTCGTATACAAGTTTTTGAACTGAACGCCATGGCACAGTCCTCACTCACAGAGGTACACAATGATAGACCCGCGGAGCGTTAAATAGGAGGCTCCACCGCCTCGACGTTTTTAATGTCGGACGGTATTCAATTATTTCAAGAATGTAGGTATGCTCTTATACTTTTATATTATAGTAGGTTATAATTGTTAAAGTAAAGTAAATAACAAATAACAGTCTTATATTCGCTGACAATGCTGTGCTGTTACTTAATTTGTAACAATATAATTTATATGTAACAAGAAAAGGCAATTATTACATAATAATCTATCTACAACCGAAAACAAGTCCGGACATAATCTTTTGAGTGAGGGATGAGGAACTTGATTCACAATAATTTAATAATAAGTTTCCCAGCGTGGTTTAGCTCCCAGCTCCACATCAACAACCGACTACCTACACTCTTTATGTAATCTAATCCTAAGTTACTGCCCATCAGCGAGTAAAGTAACGTGACACCGACACCACTATGTTATATTGGTAACAGTATGTGACAGCTACGGTGACGTTTTTGCTTAGTTCTACAACTTATATTACTTCCCGTAAACCCCTAACAAAGTAAATCCTCTTTTAAATAATGCCACAACAATGATTTGGGTCCGTGGGTTACGCCCCCGGTGTGTTTTGCCCCCGTGGTGGAAGCCCCCGATTTTAAATTAAGTTATTATAGTTGATTTCGCCGAAATAAAAATATTTTTTACTAGATACAGACGATGAAAAAAGTGTTTCGGAACCAAATACGTAGACAAACTTACTAAATAAGTATTCTAACTAACACAATATTGGATACTATAAACATGCTACAAGGATATTCACTTTATTACTATATTACAATTATTTACTTTAGATGCATTACTTTGTACTTTGTCTAAACGAGGCGCCCGTGCCCGGCCAAACTGGTTTTACACAATAGCCAGATCGAATTCTAAAAGAAAGAGATAGGTAGTCAAAGAAAGGGAAAGATAGGGTTGAAAACAATAGAGTCCAGGGTGACGGACAGTGAAAATAGCAAACATAGCGATGGGCACTATTTCTATCCCTTTCCCACATAGTTGCAATATGTTACTGATAAGAAAGTTTAGTCGGTCATGTTAACTCAAAATGGCAAGTCCAGGTCCTTCACGGGGTTTAGCACAAACCAATTACAAAATAATTTCAAATAAACTAGGTGGAAGAACGTTACTACATGTCGGATTTGCTTATAATCTTCATAGGAAAAATAATAAATCGAGTGTGTGGACATGCGTAAATAAAAGACATGGCAAGTGTAGTGGTTCTATAAAATTAAGTGAGGAAAGTGACAATGTACAAATCCAAAAGTGTCATAATGCTGAGTGTCAACCTAACTTAATGAAAAATGAAGTTAGAGTTGTTATGGAAAAATTAAAAAAGGAAGTGAAAACGAGTTTCTCGAGCTCTATACAACAAAAATTTGAAACAAAATTTGCCGAGTTAAAAAACACAGACACAGCCTTCGATGAATACATACCCAAATTCAATAATATCAAGCAACAGTTATACAACTCTCGAAAGAAAGCCTTAAATGTAGAAAAGACACAGTTTCGTAATCCAGCTGAAGTCATTATACCTGAGATTTTTCAAAAATATCTATTAGTTGATTACTGTGAGAACGACAACAGAATTATAGTATTCGTATCAGCACAGGCTTTAAAACACATCAAAAATATACAACACTACTTCGGGGATGGTACATTTGATTGTTGTCCAGGTCCATTTTACCAAATATTTACCATTCATGGAGATATGGGAAGTGATGCACAAGCAACCAATATTGTGCCTATATTTTATGTGCTACTAGTTAATAAAGAAAAAAGTACATATGAAGTCATGTTTAAAAAAATTAAAGAAGCTGTGCCGGACTTCAGCCCCATGAAATTCACTGTAGATTTTGAATTAGCTACAAAGTTCAAATCATCCTAATATTTTTACTATGTTTTTCTTCTTTTGTTACTTTTGTTATCTGTGATTTTAAATGTTAATTGTTTTTATTATATTTTAGTGTTTGAACATTCTGTTACCAATCTTCTAAATATTTAAGTAGATGCCTACCTATATACTTAGTACGTAAATAGTATATAAGTACTTAAAATAATCCTAATTTTAAACTGTGATTTTTAATTTCGTATCTGTGATTTTGCATGTTATTGTTGCTTTATTTTAATGTTTGGTTTTATTTGTTATCAAAGTTGTATTTACGTAGATACCTATTATTATTTATTAGACATTTAATTTAATTTTTATTACATATTAAGTACCTACGTATTACCTATTATTACCCATTAGTACCTATTATTAGATAAGCAAACGTTTGTTACACCGACATTGTTAATAAAGATTTATAATAATAAACTATGATTTTGATTTTAATAATGAACCATGACTTAGACATTTTTTATAATAGGTTACACTTTGCTATCTGACTGTACTTTTGATAAAAATATTTAACTAATAAATATTATAGTACTAAAACGAAATCGGGGGCTTCCACCACGGGGGCAAAACACACTGGGGGCGTAACCTACGGACCCGTTATTTTGATTTAGTCCACAGGGCGTAGGTACACAACTATATTTTAGTCAATATTGTTATGTCCAAGTTACATACAGTCTAGCGTGTTCACGGCCATAGATAATGAGTGCTCGGTGTAGCAGCTAAAGTTCATTACTTTCACTAATTATTACGTAAATTAGTTATCGTAAAATCTGGCGAAGCGAAATTTCGCAGATAATATTATCTTTAGGAACTCAAATTACGGAAAATTTTACATAATTTAATCGTACTTACACCAATTTGTCTGGCCAGCTCGACTTGGCTTACCTACTAACCGACTATTATTTCCTCTGGTATCGGAGGAGACCGGGAAAGATATTTATGAACTAATCGTTTATAAATGATTATGTAAATGCGAATACCTACACATTGATGTACAAAATACAATAAATAATACCTGCAGCCTACATCGACCTACTTATTGTTTTACTTTAAAGTTGTTCAAAAATCCGAACATGAAACTTTGAAAGCTGCGAACATGCAAAATATTACATCTAAAATACAAAACTCACTCTTAACATAAAGCCGTCAAAAAGGCTAAGCCGTATCTCGTACACGAAGTAAAAGTTGTATTATATCATGTAGCTACATGTATGTATGTATATGTAGAGAGATTAACACACGGGCCGGTGCGCACAGACCTTATGTAAATAAACCATTTACCGCACCTAATGTAAAAAACTGCGAGTTTAAGCTTTGATGTTGATTCAATGTAAATAGGTGGATAAATGTCCGCCGAGCTCAGGCGTGGGGTGTGGGGTGTGGGCCGCTATTGCTAAGTGACATCGCTTTGATTTCACTAATCAGGGTTTATTTACGTTTATCAAAACTGTTTGTAATTACTTGTTGCTGAGATCCTATTAGTAGAACAATGCTACTGTGAGCAATAGTACTGTTCATTTTATTATCCATCTACACTAAGTAGGATGAGCTGTTAAGGTATGTATAGAAGGACAGATTTTTCACTGAGAAACAGTCATGGTTGAGGTCAGACTTGGTAAACTAAGTTTCAAGTTCGGACATAATATTATATCTAGAGAAGACAGATTCTTCTGATGTTGCTGAGGTTACCTTTAACGCAAAGCTTTGGGATTAAGAAGCAAAGTGCGAATAAATAGAGTAAACGTTAAAACATTTTAGCAAGGCATAACCGAAGTATGTGCTAAATTCCCTCTATATTATTATGAGAAAGTCCGTAACCTCAGCTATAATGAGATGAAGTACACATAATATCGCAGAGAAATATGATGGCAACTAATAAATACTTGAAGACGCAAGGTGGGCAGACCTGGTCAAAGCGATAATAAAATGATGGATGAGGGAGGCACCGGCCTGCAACAGAGGACATTATTTGGTGACCTATGTCCATATACAGATTTTACTTCCGTTGGCTGATACTGACAAAGTGATAAGGTTATCTATTATTAGTTATATTATATTAATCATTGTATATTTAATGTTGTTTTAAGTAAATGTTTATTCTGATATAACTATAATTAAGTTTTGCGAGTAGAGAACATTAAGTATATCGAGGTAAAGTTCTAAATATAATTAATTAATAGTGAATGTCAGAGCGTTGTTAAATTTATCGGTACTTAGTTACGAGACAAAGATTCGTAATGAAAATCTAAACACAATATATTAGCGCAGCGGTGAACGCTCTCTGTATGTCCAACATTTACTGTAGAACACACGTTTATAACATGTTTTCTGACATTCTTACTTTATTAAATGTATTGTAGTTACGTTGTATTTTAGTTTTATTGCATGTTTAAGATATTTATGTTACAAACTGAATACAGTCACTTTCTGCGTAGTATGGTGTTAACAGCTCCTTAAACGAAATAAATTATACAAGTTTTTTACTCTCAATTATATGACGGACTACGAATACAAAGTGACACCACTCACTTTGTTCCGTAGGTATCATTCTAGTTCCCGTTCGTTGTTCCGAGACTCCTCATTTACCCCGAGGATGGTTACCGTGGAGGTTTTAGTCAGTAGACCGGTCTATGGGAGTCTGACATAACCATCTCACCAGCACCCCCAGGTGAGGATGTGTATGCCTCAAGCATTTCCTCCACGACAAAAAAAAACAAGTATCTGATTCTATTTAACATCGTTTTGAGAAAATTTAACAAAAAGTACATTACCCTACGAGGTTATTATACAAGAAGAGGCGGACGTCACTCGTGTCGGTGAAAGAAGTCTTCAACACAATGTTTTGTACGTGGGAAACTTCTGTTAGGCTTGTGATTGGTTTTACTGACCCAATTCCACGTTGTTTCTTATTCACCCGTATCGTAAGCTGAGCAATACTGTAGCAGTCCTGGCAAGAATTTCTCATCTTAATTAAAGTATTATATTCCTAGTTTGTTTGGTTCCCACTAAGAAATTGTTAAGTCAAAAATAAATAAATAATAGTAACAAAGTGTTTCTATATATAGCAGTAAACTGAAACAGATTATTATCTTGGTACTCAACGCATAAAAAGTTAAGTAAATACTCTTTTAACAAAACCCCTTTTACTTTGAACAATGGTTGCGCTGAAAGTTACAGAAACAATCATTAATCTGAGAGAACAAGAGCTCAAAGTTTTAACTTAGACCTTAAGGTCACTATCTATATTATTTCGTGAGGGCTAGTAAGACATTATTGTACCTAATGTACGCTTAAGATCTTTTTAGTAATGAAACTAATGTAATAGTTGTTGTTGTTGTTCTGAGATTTCCGAACGACGTTTAACTTACGAAGAAATGGAGAGGAGTCATGTTGTGCCTTTACTTTTACGCCATATCAGGATTATCAGATATAGACAGATCAACAAATCTAGTTCACAAAATGTAACAAGTCACGGCACAGACATCCAAGGCAACACAAAACATATAATGCTATATATAATATCATCATCATAATCAGCCAATAGACCTATTGTTCAACATGCGCCTTCTCCAAATATCTCCACCTTGTGCATTCCTGTGCCTCCCTCATCCGTCAGCTTCCCGTTGTCCGAACTAGGTCGACAGGTTAATGATAACTTTAAAAATGAATAATATTATGATTAGAAGTAGATTTATAAAGCCATTCAGCTAAGTGGACGTTGTAGAGGGAGACTAAAGCCTTTTTACGAAGATGGGGGCGCGAAGTGGAAGTTTTGTTTAAATTACTTTATTAATGTAAAAGTCACTGTGTTATCGACTATTTTACTGGGTAAGGGCTTTTATGAATTACTCAGTTTAAATGACTAAGCTGATTTTGATGAGATAACTTTTATATACTTTCTCTATTGCTATACTCCTGGTGTAAGCTACAACAAGGATGATTCAGGAAAAAAAAACATTTATTTTCGTTCGATGCCAGTGTATGACAATGTATACAAACAAACATTGTAGACATTTCGTAATTAATTAAACGTTTAACACATAGCAAAATGCAAGCGCCATTAGACAGAATGGATTATGGTTTTAAATAATGTATATGCATTTAGCATATAAATTATTTGATAAATACATAAAATATAATGAAACCACACGATACCTACTTATAATGATACAAGTAAGTATATTCTCAGTGTACTAGTGGTCGATGATATCATTAATCATTACTTCCTACGTGTTATTATTTGTACAGTCATTTGTTACTCTAACTGTTGACACACTGTCATTATACGCGCACTTGACACTTCACACACGCCCTCACACACACCTACACACATACTAAAAACCTTTCAACTATATCTTCACATTACAGACAGTATTTTGATAAGGTTTTCATGATCTAATGTGAGTGTTCTCGCCTTAGAGGATGTATTACAAAGTATAATGTTACAACTCATGGTGTTCCTGTCTAGACTCTCGGGAACCATAAAGTTTGTGACTTGTAAAAGCTTCCTGGTTTATCCATTTAACGAGTATTTACCAAAGTAAGCTTTAAGAGTATGGATAGTACGATCTATGAAGATAAATATTTTTATAATAAAGTATTTGTAAAAGTCAACACTTACATTATAGTATTTACAAACAAAAATTGATTTTTACAAAAAAAAAAAACCGACTTCAAAAACACAAATTGCACTAAAAAGTAAAAAATAATTACTTAGTTGTATTTTGGTCTTACAACATTAAATCAGCCATTCCTTCTACTTAATTTTAATATAAAGAATAGGTTCTTTTAATTATTGTAAAAAGTATTGTTTAAGATATTTCTTGAAGAGTCTGTAAATATATTGATTTGTAGATTATTTAAAAGATAATCAAATTATTACAAATAATGTAATATTATTGTTATTTTTGGAGTCGGTGTCAGCCACGATAGTTTATATACCTACCATTTTTTATTTCTGACTTAATATTTAAACAAACATTATGGCGTCGTGTTACACACAGGCTAAAGACTAACAATTACTTAAAATTCGCATTAGAAAATGAAACGGCCGTTTTTGTTTTAAATGCAATATTTATCTAATTAAAAACCATTTAAAGTGATTCGAGTGTGTTAGAAAAGGCAATAAAGTTTTGTATAACTTTATCGTACTTATTGCGTTGGCTGACACCGACTCCAAAAATAACAATAATATTACATTATTTGTAATAATTTGATTATCTTTTAAAGAATCTACAAATCAATATATTTACAGACTCTTCAAGAAATATCCTAAACAATACTTTTTACAATAATTAAAAGAACCTATTCTTTATATTAAAATTAAGTAGAAGGAATGGCTGATTTAATGTTGTAAGACCAAAATACAACTAAGTAATTATTTTTTACTTTTTAGTGCAATTTGTGTTTTTGAAGTCGGTTTTTATTTTTGTAAAACTCAATTTTATTTTCAAATTTTTAGTGAATACCAATTCTATAAATCCGTGTGGTGACGGAGTGAGAATGCATGTCACCACCTTATTTCAACCCATGGGTGTCGTAAAAACCAACTTAGGGACTATCCGTGAATATTATCTTTGAGAAATAAAAAGAAGGAAAACCTGAAATTAAACCCTATACCAATCCGTCTGGCCAGCGTGGTATTAGTAGGCTAAATATCCCTCCGTCAGTGGAGGAGGCCCGTCCCTGCAGTGGGACATTATTTTGTCTGAATATGGGTAGACCTACGAAACGCGCTGCTCATGAGACAGCGCTGATTGTATGAGACTGTAGAGGTGATAAAGCAAAAGTGACGGTTATTTACAAGACTATTTACTTACTGACACAGAATGAAAGAGAATACAGAGTTATTAAGTTAGTTAAGTTCACAGCACTGAAGTTAAGTTAAGTTATACAAGAATAAAAAACAAGATGTAGATTAGCTAGACGTAGCTTAGACTGCGAGTATATAGGAGTAGAAAACAAGATGTAAATTAGAATCTAGAGATCGAGTTAATTGCGTACGCATGAAGTGCGGGCGAACGTGCATTGGCTGTCGGTCTACGTCTCGCACTGTCGCTTGCGACTGAGCGGTAGCGGGCGGACCGGTCACCGTCGTCGGGTCGCGAGGCGCGCGGGGAGTGCAGCGCGGGCGCCGCCGCGGTATGTTCATTGGTGCGCGTCACAGGTCACAAGACTTGACGCGCCCGCCTCGGGTTCGATTCGATGACAACCGAAGAAAGGAAGAAACGCCATTCTCGAAGTAGGAAATCTACCTCCAATGCCATTTCAAAAGAGACTAGTGAACAACGTAAGAATCAGCTTTCACAAAAAAGGACCTACGTGAAAAAAGTTTTAAATAGGGAGAACATCGAAAAGCGTAGCCACACCGTCTCGGCGTGGTTAATTAGTGTAAGGGTAGTGTCCTTACACTTAGATTGTGGAGTGATCCGTTGTAGTTATCACTAACACAATAAGGGTGGAAACGGGATGTGAAGTAAAACGTGTCCGTTACCAAAGATGATGTTTATTGTATTCACATTTAATATATTAATTAAGCGTTTATAAAGTACACAAATACCTAAGATATGCAGTATTTCGCAAGCATACTTAGTTTATAATGTAGGTTAGTAAACAATTACAAATAGTGTCGAGTAAGCTCGTACATGCTCCCGACTTCAAATCAAGGAAACTAGAAGTAAATTAAAAATCGTAAAAAGTAAAGATTTAGTTAAGTACACAATAATAAAGTAAAATAAATGTAAACTTCGTAAGTAGAAACTTTAAAATTAAAATATAAACTTAAAATATTGTAACTTAAATATGCAGGTATAGAATTTTAACACTTGTAGTACTAAGGTATTGGTGACGTAGCCTTGTCGTTCTTCCCGTGGTGCATGTTGGTAGTGGTCTCGATGACGTCACCCGATGTTGTAGTGGCCTGGGAGACGACCGCTGGTACCGGAACGATTGTTAGCCCAATGTCTGTCGTATTGTGGGGTTTCTTCTGTCGTCGTAGTCTGGTCCTTGTAAATAACCAAATGCTGACTGACAGTACACATAGAATAATGAACCCGTACATGACATAGTGATGGACGTCATCTTCGCTGGAATCCAGTTGTACGTTGAACGTCTCCTGCTGTTCTTTTACCGAATTGATATTTTCTTTCAACGCTTTTAGCTGCTCATCATGAGATTCTAGAGGAGTGGATATACCACTTTCGTTGACTGTAGGCAAAATTCGGTTAATCAGTGAATGTGGTACATACGGTTCGTAATCTTGATTTAGTTGTACTTCACTGTGAAAGTGTGCGTGTGACTGGTGTTGTGTCGTAAATAAACAATGTATTCTAGAAATCATATAAGCAAATCAGTCTCCAATAAACCACCGTTCAATCTATACGTGTTTCGTTATTTACAATACCTGCTATTCTATAATCGACCTTAAGTCAATGAACATAACGTTCATAGTGGTCATTAACGAACCGGATTTTGTACCTAAATAATAAAATCTTAACTTCGAGTGCGAGAACAAAAGACTGCATTCCAGTTAATTCTATTCATAAAATTGACATTGTGAATTAGTCTTTATATAAAGTGAATAAAGTGCAAGTTAATTACGAGTTATCGAAGGACAGATACCTACACAGGTTGTTTACTACATTAGTTCCAAGAATCTGATTATCGAAGTGAAGCTACTTTTAGATAATATACCTATTTGTGTGAATATTTAAAATGACTAGCCAAATAGAACAATTCTTAAATCAACTTGAAGAAACTGCTAGTCTTATGAGAAAAACTCAGATAAATCTAAAGAAAAGTTCTAAGTCTAGATTGACCAAAGGATACCTACAAACAAGAATGCAGTGTATAGAATTGGAAATTGTTTACATTTACACACAACGAACTTGTTAAGATTACACCGCGGGAGAAACGCTCGGGCATACCATACTTTGAGAACGACGAGTATAGTATCTTCGAAGATTTGTACATCTGTATTAAAAGCGACATTCAAGATGCGATTGCACAGCTGATTCAAGATGCGTCAACCTCGTCACCCCATCGAACGAGGTCAAATAGTCCGTCTGACGATGGTTCGAAGTCAACACAAGTGAAGCTACCTAGGATTCACCTTGTGACGTAGTGGGTAGTTTAGGGAGATAAATGCAAACAACTCAGTACGACAATGTAGTATTATTCAGTTAAAAGTTTAGTACATACAATGTTATTAGTTTGTCACTATATATTTAGAAATCACTACGTTAACACAAATATAGTTTAAGCAAGCCGGTCTAATCAGAAGGATTTTGAGAGGATTCGATTACAAAGCACGAGGTTCGAAGGCTGCCCTATAGAAAGGCAAACACTTAGCTTCAGTCAGCAAGCCGGAACAAAAGGGAAGGGGCCGCGCCCCGCGTCTTCTTATATAATGGCCGCTGTGTAGGCCCCTCCACGACGCGCTCGCGCCATTGACGTGTAGCGAAGTGGAGCGCGCGAAGATGGACGCGCGAAGCGGGACGCGTGAGGCACGTCACATACCCCCCCCGCTAGACCAGAATTTTTCCTAGGGAAAATTCGGCTGCTAGCAGGGGGGCGACAGGCTGTTCAGGCACCAACACCCTGCAGGAGCGGTAGATGAGATCAGCTCCGCGGGAGGTACCTGAAACAGCCAAAAGAAAAGGGCAGTACATCCTATTTAAAAAAAAAGTTAGGGTTAGTAGTTAGTATTATCATGTGACGAGCCAGCGCTGTACGGATATTGTAATAAAAAAAAATGATAAATGATAGTTTTCAAGTATACTATGAAGATCAGATTCATTGAAATACGGAACCCATATTGCAAACAAAAGAACAGCTGTAGGCTGTCGCCGTGTTATAGAAAAAAAAATATAGTCAATTAAATCACAAAGAACAGGTTAACAACCTTCGAACAAAAGATCGTTCGAGCGAGGCCGCATTCCAATGGTTCAACTTATACCTAATATTTTAATTAAAATGTTTATTTTAGAACGTAAACAATCTTAATATAATTCAATAAAACATATTAACTTAGTGAGCAGCTTCACGGTTAACTTCTTAATGAAACAAGGAGCTTCAGGCATCGAACCCGTGATCAAGTTCGAATGACCTCTCTTTTTACCACTGTACCAAGGGGTAAAAAAAAATATATTTTCTATTAATCAGCTCGATGAACACCGAGTAACAAAAACAACAAGTTAAAATACAACACGCCACAGCGCAGTCTCGGGCTCGAATCCGAAACCCTGCGTAGTTTGTAGATAAAAATACAAAGTCTCGGGTTCGAATCCGAAACCCTTGTAATTTGTAGATAAAAATACAAATCGATAATATTATTACACCGAGGTGTGAAGGATAAAAGTCGATAAGCGACATGCACGAGAGTGCGAGTAATACGACGATGCCTAAACAAAATAATAACAACTATATGTAGGTAAAATCTATTTATGTTTATTTCAGATATCATTCTTTATAATTTATATTTTTAATATCTTTGATATGCCATTCACCCAGCGGTTTACCTGACATATCGGATAGTTTATAGACCAAAGGCGACTTTTTAGATGTGATTTTACACTTTATAAACTTAGGGGCCAACTTCTTACAAAAATATTTATCCTTATCGCTAAGATAAAAAGTACGTCTCCAAACAACATCGCCCACCTGGAATTCCACCGGCCTACGACGGAGATTATAAGATTGACAATTACGCTGGTGAGCCGACAGCAAGGCTGCCTGTACCTTCTCAAAGATCGAAGATAAGTAGCCGAGTGATTCAGCGTAGGAGTCTCGCGGCTCATGGACCATATTGGGGTCAGAGTCAATATGGCGTGAGCCGCAATTTACAAGCTCCCGACCGTAAACAAGAAACGACGGCGAGAAACCTGTCACTTCGTTCACCGCAGAATTAATTGCAAATTGAATCTTTGGTATAAGTGTGTCCCAGACACGGTGATCATTATCTATGAAGGTTGAAACGGCCGTGATTATAGTTTTATTATAACGTTCCACAGAATTTACATGAGGAGTATATAAAGGCGTGTAGTGCAAGTTTGGAATTTTATATTTAGTTAATAAGTTTTTAAAAGTTGAACTAATGAATTGCTTGCCGTTATCGAGTATGACCGTAGAAGGAATACCATGAACTAAGAAAACGTTTTCCTCCAGTATTCTGGTAATGACCTCGGCTGTTGCACGTTTAATGGGAAAAAGTAAACAATATTTCGAGAAACAACAAGAAACGACAAAAATGAAAGTATTTTGCTTCCTCGTTGGAGGCAATGGACCGACTAAATCGATGCTAATTACCTGGAAGGGTTTGGAAACCGACTTAGGACCGCCCATGTGACCCAAGTTTAAATGTGTCTGGTGTTTATGGGCAATGCAAGCTTCGCAAGAATTTACCGCCTTGACCACGTCACTATACATACCTGGCCAATAATAATTAAGATCTAGACGTTTATAAGTTTTAAAAATGCCAAGATGACCAGCCGTGGGCAACGAATGATTCTGAGATATAACCAACGCTCTCTCCTCGGACGGTACGATCTCCTTCCATTGAAATTCTCTAGTGAGAGGATTGAGACTTCTCTTAAAACGATAAAGTTTGTTATCAATTACCTGATAATCAACAAAGGAAGTAGGAGTTTTTAAACAACCGTTATATATTTTTAAATACCACGGATCGTTAGTAGAAACGTTATTAGATTTATTTTGCGTTTCTATACACATAATATTTTTAGAACGAGACAACAAATCCGGCACAACATTGTCAGAACCACGACGGTGCCTTATTTCGAAATTATAAGCAGAAAGACGAACACCCCACCTAGCCAACCGGCCGGTTGGGTTATTAAGCTTTAGGAACCATTGGAGCGCTGCGTGGTCACTATATACTATGAGGGGTTTACCGTTATCTACATAGCAACGCCAATGCTCAATGGCTGAAAGCACTGCGAGCGCCTCGCGCTCGGTAGCACTATAATTTCTCTCTTGGTCCGATAGCGACTTGCTATAGTAAGCAATGACCCTTTCCTCCCCATTCAAGATCTGGCAAAGTACCGCGCCTATGCCATAGTCACTGGCATCGGCGTGTATCTCAAATGGTTGAGTATAATCTGGACAAGATAAGACAGAAGGGGAAATCAAATGATTTTTTAAATTAACGAAGGCCTGATCGGCCTCTGGTGACCAAGAAAAAGGGGGAGACTTCTTTCCACTAGAAGTTAATTTATTAAGAGGAGTAGCCAAGGTACTAAAGTTAGGAATGAACCTCCTATACCACGACGCCGCTCCCAAGAAACGACGCACCTCCTTTCTATTAGCGGGCACAGGATAATTTGCAATAGAATCAACCTTATCGGGATCGGGATGAAGGCCCTTAGAATCGACAACATAACGAGTCGTGTCATCGGAATGTAGTTCCGTGACGTCCACAGTTTTTCTATCAACCAACACAGATTCTAATTCGACAGGAAACAAATCAAAACTCCTCCAAAAGTCCATACCGAGTATCAAGGAACTCTTTATGTCTGGCACTATGTGAGTGACAATATAATTAATTTTATTACCAAATTTAAAAGGAAGTACCACACTGCCAAGAGAAGAATATCTATCACCCCCAGCGGTGGTAAATTCTAATGATTTTGTTGAATCAATATTTAACTTGTTTAAAAAATAATTATGACAGTTGTTACCAAGAATTGTAAAACACGAACCAGTATCAAGAAGACCCACTGTACTTCTACCGTTCACTGTCACAGAAATATATGGCGTAATAGTTTGTTTTGAATTATCGATTGAGGAAAGTTTGTTACTGTTGCAGAAGTATAATGAATTGGAATGCAACAAGTCTTGCCATTTATTATTATTATACAATTTACTCTTTATTTTATTATTAAAGATTTTATTTTTCTTTCCCCAACCGTTACTAATTAGTTTTTTGAATTATTAATAATTGGACCGTTGCACTTCGGACAGTCCATTGCGCGGTAGCCCTTTAGGCCACATTTAAAACAAATCAAGTAACGCGGCTGCCGGCAAGTTTTCAAGGAATGCGAATCAGAACGACACCGAGGACAATACTGCCTGGGAGTATTAGATACCGCACTAACTTGGGGTTCCGCAGATAAGTTAAAAGAAGTTGAAGGCTCATTTTTAAAATTTTTATGAAAGTTTTTAAACCTATTAGGTTGGTAAGAACCAGTATACTTTTTATTACTATTATTATTATTATAAGCGAATTCAGGAGCTAAAGTGTTAGAAGTAACCGTAGGAGGCTCAGAGAAATCCCTACTACGACTATTATATTTTTCAAAATTACGACAGACACTAACCAACGAAGGAATATCAGTAATAGTTGTAGTCAAGAGACAGTTGGTATAACAAGGCCTAATATTGTTTAATAAAATTTCCAGTTTCTCACCATCTGGAACTGGATTGTCAAGGCGAGAAAACAACCCCTGCATTTTCGCTACATACAGGGTTATGTTCTCACCTTGACCTTGAGAGCGCAGTCTTATTTCAGACATTAATTTGAAATCATAGTTATGTGGGCTAAAATCCTGCTTCAATGACCCACACAACTCACTCCATGAATTTACATTGTTCCTAACGGAACGATACCAATGAAGGGCATCGTCCGAAAATATCTCATACGCGAAGGACAAGATCTTCGAGTCAGGAATGCCCCTAGACGATATAAATTCATTCATTCTCTCTATGAAACCGCGCACACACGTTTTACCCGAGTACTTAAACTTGCCTAACTCCGAAAAAAGTTTACGGTCATAATTTAATGACTCGGAGGTAGGTGCAACACCGCCTGGTTGCTGTACTGCTGTCTTTGCGACGCTCGTGCCACTAATAGAGGAAGGTGACAAGGCTTTAAATAAGTTAAAGATGGAGTTGAACTCCTGCCAAATGGATTCATAACTTTCCCTGTCACTAAATTCAACACGCTGTAACCTATGATACACGTGGTGCAAGATGGATTCCGTCCTAGCGAACATCCTACTATTAAAGTCTACTTGCAATAGTTTTAAATTATTATTAGCTCGCGACAAGGACAATTCACTTTGCGATATATCCGCGGCGGGCTCGTAACACGACTCTGAAATGTCCTCCGACGGATAAAGAGGAAATAATTTTACTAATTGCTTCCGCAACTCGTCTACCGTATCTGACTTATCGCCCTTTCGTACAAGGACCTCATATTGTAGTTCAGTCTTGTTTAAATGGTGGTAGTTAATCGCGTACGACATTTTATTTAAGAAAAGAAAAATAATACACGGCAAAACTGCAGAAGCAATTAATGTAAACAACGAACAATAGAATTAAATGTGAATTATGTGTTCTGTTCAGTAGGTATCGTCTACGAAGTCAATTAAATATCTTGTTATGATATTTTTTAAAAGGACAACGCGGTCACGCCACGTGCGCTGACCGGTTGTTTATTTAACGTACAAGGTAGTTAAATTAAATAAAAAAAGTAGATAATTCGCTTGCAGAAACGAAAGGAAAGTTTAAACTCTTTTTAACACAAAAGAAAGAACAAGAACAGTACCAACCTTGAACGGAACACTTTTTTTTTTCACGACACACAGAAAAGAAAAAAAAAATGGGCGTGCTCACCAAACCTCGTGCTTTTGCCTTAATACGTTGGACGCCACTGTGACGTAGTGGGTAGTTTAGGGAGATAAATGCAAACAACTCAGTACGACAATGTAGTATTATTCAGTTAAAAGTTTAGTACATACAATGTTATTAGTTTGTCACTATATATTTAGAAATCACTACGTTAACACAAATATAGTTTAAGCAAGCCGGTCTAATCAGAAGGATTTTGAGAGGATTCGATTACAAAGCACGAGGTTCGAAGGCTGCCCTATAGAAAGGCAAACACTTAGCTTCAGTCAGCAAGCCGGAACAAAAGGGAAGGGCCCGCGCCCCGCGTCCTCCTTATATAGCGGCCGCTGGGTAGTCCCCTCCACGGCGCGCTCGCGCCGCTGCCGTGCGGCGAAATGGAACGCGCGAAGCGGGACGCGCGAAGCACGTCACAACCTACCTACCTATGGTGGTAGCTATGAAGAGTGGCCGACTTTTCAAGACTTGTTTCTCAGTTTAGTACATAACAACAAATCTTTGTCGGATGTACAAAAACTTCACTACCTGAAGACCAGCCTCGCGGGTGAGGCACAAGCGCTTCTTCGACACGTACGTGTGACTGAAAACAATTATGCTAACGCGTGGGACATTTTAAAACAACGTTACGGCAATAAGCGTATTATAGTTTACTCTGTGTTAAATAGGTTATTTTCATATAAAAGGTTAAGTATTCAGTCTGCCAATCATATTAAAATGTTACTCGATAATACAACCGAATGCATTAATACATTAAATAATATAAATATTAACACCGACTCTTGGGATCCAGTTATTATATTTCATGTTGTACAGAAATTAGACCCAGAGTCACGTAAAGACTGGGAGACTGTTTCACACAATATTAACTCAGATGAATTACCTTTGTGGGCTGATTTGAAGGGTTTCTTGGAATCTAGGTTTCGTGCATTAGAACTAGCCAGGGCCACAACCTTACCCACAGCAGAGCCTTCTAAAGACAAGCAGACCAGAGGACGTACTTTCCACGCCGCAGCACCTCCAGTAAAGGTATGTATTTTATGCAACGAAACTCATACACTATGCCATTGTAAACAATTTACAGCAATGTCAATTATCGAACGCAACACTTACGTGAAGGACAAAAACCTGTGTTTTAATTGTTTGTTGACGGGACATTCAGTTTTGAAATGTCGTTTACCAATGTCCTGTCGCATTTGTCACAGGCGTCATCATACTCTTCTGCATCAAGCTAAAACGGAAACCAGTACAAATGCAGAAGATAAGAAGATTCAAGTCAATACAATGATGACGTCACACTACAATTCTAACCAGGGATACGCACTATTAGCGACTGCAATTGTTAAGGTCAGAAATGAAACGGGACATACCCTTTTATTACGAGCGCTAATAGATCAAGGTTCGCAGGCAACGTTTATAAGTGAACGGGCGACTCAACTAATAAAATTATACAAACAACCAGTGAAGGGAACTATTACTGGGGTTGGTTCTACAAAGACAAATATCAATAGTAAAGTCCAACTCCACATATTATCCAAATACAATTCGGATTTCTGTCTACAATTAGAAGCGTATGTTATATCAAAACATTTAACGACTAAATTACCGTCTCAATCTATTGTCGCCAGAGACTGGCCTCATTTGCGTAATTTACAGTTAGCTGATCCCACTTACAATAAATCAGAACCTATTGATTTATTGCTAGGTGTAAATGAATACGCACGTATTATTGAACCAAACCTAATTAAAGGGCCTCCAGGAACTCCTTGTGCTCAAAACACTGTTCTTGGGTGGATTTTGTTTGGTGAAATAAACCGTGAATACAATAACCAGCTACCTTTACAGGTAATGCATCATCAAGTAGATTTAGACGCAATGTTAAAAACATTGTGGGAATTAGACATAGACAGAAGTAGGAAACAAACACATGAAGAAAAGCTTTGTGAGAACATTTACGAAAAAACATATAAAAGAGACGAAGACGGAAGATATGTAGTAAATCTACCCTTTAAAACAGAAACACCAATTTCTCCAGATGGCAACAGCAAGGAAATTGCATTAAGAAGATTTTTACAATTAGAGAGAAAGCTAGAAAAGAATCCTAAATTGAAAAAAGAGTATACACAAGTTATCAAGAAGTATATAGATATGCACCATGCAGAAGAAGTACCAGAAGAAGAGTATGACAATAGAGCCGTTTATTTAAGTCATCATGCGGTCATACGCACCGATAGCGAAAGTACTCCAGTTCGTGTTGTATTCGACGCATCATGCAAGGGCACCAATGGTATTTCACTTAATGATGAGCTGTTGGTTGGTCCAGTTTTGCAAGAAGACTTAAGAAGCATTATCTTGAGGTGGAGGATGTATGCAGTCTGTTTTGTGTCAGACGTAAAGAAAATGTACAGGATGATATTATTAGCTAAAGAACACGTAGATTTCCAGCGCATTCTGTGGAGAAGCAATCCTACAAAAAATATTAAAGAATATCGTTTACTTACCGTTACATTTGGAACCGCACCAGCTCCTTACCTCGCAGTGAAGACAATAAGACAATTAGCTGAAGATGAAGGTTTGAAATTCCCCGTTGCCGCCAAAATACTGAAAGAAGATCTATATGTCGATGACGCTTTATCTGGATTTGACACGGAACATCAAGCTATAGCTGTAATCAAACAAATGAAAGACTTATTGAAAAGAGGTGGATTCGAATTACAAAAATGGTCCTCAAATAGTGCTGATGTTACGAAATCTATTGAACCTGAAAGCAGATCTACTAAAATAAAGCTTAACATAGATGTCGATGGAACAATCAAAGCCTTGGGCATTCTATGGAACTTAGCAAACGATGAATTTATATATATAAACATACCTCCTGTTCTTCAACATACAAATATTACTAAAAGAAATGTTTTGGCTGATATACAAAAATTATTTGATCCACTTGGCTGGATAGCTCCATCTATAGTCATGGCTAAAATTCTAATACAAAAATTATGGTTAACGAAATTGGATTGGGACGAAGAACTGGATGACTTACTTAAAAAAGAATGGCTAAACATAAGATTAGATTTTGAAAACGTTAAGGATATTTTTGTTAAAAGGTGGCTAGGAAGTACAACGAAGAACAATAAGAATATACAACTACACGGATTTTGCGACGCATCAGAAAAGGCATACGCTGCAGTAGTTTACAGCAGAATAATTAACTGTGATGGTACGATCACTACAAAGCTACTCGCAGCTCGAACACGCGTCGCTCCCGTAAAGCCGGTTACATTACCAAGACTGGAACTCTGTGGTGCTGTATTACTCTCAAACCTTTTGAAGCATGTTTCGCAAGCAATGAGATTATCTACTACTCAACTTTTTGCGTGGACTGACTCGTCTATTGTTTTGTCGTGGTTGTCGGGAGAACCAATACGATGGAAGCAATTTGTAGCAAATCGCGTCGTAGATATTTTAGATAAGGTTGATAGCAAGCAGTGGTATCACGTCATTTCCGAAAAAAATCCTGCGGACATTGCGTCTCGAGGTTCCTTTGTTTCAGACTTAAAGTCCAACAAATTGTGGTGGGAAGGACCCACATGGTTAAGCCAAGGTGAAATCAAGTTTACAAGACCTAATTTTATACCTACTGAACTAGAAACACGTAAAATACAAGCAAACCTGAAAATAAATGAAGAAACAAGCATTAACTTTGGAGATTTTAATAATTTAAATGAACTTTTGACAGTAATAGTACATAGTATTAGATTTTTACATAGCAAGATTAAACCAGAAGATATAGAAAAGCTAATTACTACAGAAGAATTAGACAAAGCTTTGAAAAGATGTATTAAAATAGCTCAGAGGGAGTTTAATGAAGAAATTGAAAGCCTAAAATCAAACAAAATTGTAAAAAGAAATAGTAAACTAAAATCTTTAAACCCTTACCTTGATGAAGATGGTATCCTCAGGGTGGGTGGCAGATTACGTAACTCCGTGCTACCGGAACACAGCAAACATCCAATTATCCTGAAAAATAAAAACGATTTGACTTACCTTATTATCGCTGATGCACACAGAAGAACTCTACATGGTGGAACACAACTAGTCTTAACATTCCTTCGGTCTAAATACTGGATACTGCAAGCAAAAAACACGGTTAAGGCTTATATACACAAATGCGTAATATGTGCTAGACAAAAGGCTGTTGTTAAAACACAGCTGATGGGAGACTTACCTCAAGCTCGTACAACACCAGCACGTCCTTTTCTTCATAGTGGCGTTGATTTTGCTGGTCCTTTGTTTGTTTTAATGTCGAAGGGACGTGGAGCGAAGCAAAATAAAGCATACATAGCTATTTTTATTTGTATGGCCACTAAGGCCATTCATTTAGAATTAGTTGGAGATCTCACATCGGAATCTTTCATTGGAGCATTTCGTCGTTTTGTCGCTCGCAGAGGTAAGTGTTCTCATTTATGGAGCGATCAAGGGCGTAATTTTGTTGGTGCCAACAAGATTTTATCACAGGACGTCATAAATGCACAATCAGAGTTACCAAATCAATGGTTATCAGATCTATCGGCAGAAGGAACGCAGTGGCATTTTATCCCACCCTACAGCCCCAACTTTGGTGGCTTGTGGGAAGCTGGGGTGAAGTCGATAAAGTATCACTTACGCAGAATTCTTACAGCTAGCCTAACATTCGAAGAGATGACCACCACTTTGTGTGAAATAGAAGCTTGTCTAAATTCACGACCTTTGATTCCATTAGACACTTCAGATCCAGATGCACCTGAACCTTTAACACCTGGTCATTTTTTGATAGGTGAAGCTCCACTTAATATACCTACTCCTGATTTACGAGATGTAAATATTAATCGTTTAAATCGTTGGCAAATGACTCAAAAATTGGTTAGGGATTTTTGGCATAGATGGCATACTGAATATTTAACTAGATTACAAACTAGACCTAAGTGGCTAAACAAACAATCAGAATTAAATGTAGGAGATATTGTATTACTTAAAGATGAACAGCTGCCACCTGGAAAGTGGTCCCTAGGAAAGATTGTTAATAAACATCCAGGGCCTGATGGTTTTACTAGAGTTTATAGTGTCAAATATCGAAATGAAATTGTAAAACGTTCTATTAGTAAATTATGTAAATTACCAGTAAATGATGATGAACCTCTTTGTAATATAATGCTAAATTAACCTAACTTTGTATAATTTTCTCATGCATGCAATTTAAAGTACTGTCGCACTTTGGTGGGCGGCATGTTGTGTCGTAAATAAACAATGTATTCTAGAAATCATATAAGCAAATCAGTCTCCAATAAACCACCGTTCAATCTATACGTGTTTCGTTATTTACAATACCTGCTATTCTATAATCGACCTTAAGTCAATAAACATAACGTTCAACTGGATTAAAATGTCTTCTCCTTGTAGCATACATCCTTCTGGGAGCGTAAGTACACCTGTGTTACGTAAAGTAAGTGAAGTAACCTCAGCTGTGCAAAAAATGCTAGTGATGCATTCCTCACAACAGGTGAATAGCCATGAACTTGGTTGTTGTAATTTGATCCAATCAACTTTGCAATCGGATACCGTAGTGCGGCAGGTCGTGGTTGCTCGCTTGCTGATTATTTGCGCTTCACAAATCGACTGAGTCGTTTTTATATCGTAGATAGGTAAGTTCAAATTGCAAAGCAGCGTATGTTCATTAGTAGAAATACACGACGACACTTCATTAGTGTTTAATGTTATTAATTGTTTCCTTTTATTATCCACAGCTAAATACTCCGTTGACGGAATAATTCTTCGTATTAATTTTTGTTGCTTCATGTTGATAGGTAATACTCGAGATAACTCGTAGAGTTCAGTAGTTACTAAAGGTATCTTCACTTCAAAAATCAAGAAACTATTCGTTAATCGTACGTGAACTCTCGATATCTTGTACATTAATCGAGTGCAACTGTAACTATTAGTGCAAGGTAATGTTAGTCCACCACGAACTTGTCTCGAGATCACGTTCAGCTGGGAGTCAAAGTCTTCGGGTTTCAATAGATGGGTATCTACTCGGCCATTTTTTACATCGGTAACGAGATCAAGTAACAATTGTTGTGTGTTTCGTAGACTTGATAGAATAATATTTCCAGTGAGCGCAGTGATCAATAAATAACGATCTCTCGAAGTTTCTTTCTGTAGATTGTTTTCGACATGTTGTAACCTTTGACTTATGGCGGAAAACTGCGTGTTCATAACTTCTTCGTGACGTTTTAATATGTTATATTCCCCTTCGATAATAGATGTGTGATTTTTGTACAGAGCCAGTAAATGATTTTCATTCAGCTGCAACCGTTTAATGTCTTTGTTATATTTTTCAGCAAAGCGCTCGTCGAGAACTCCAAACAGTGAGTTAGCAATGTAGCCCACTCCGTCCACTAAGCCGCGGCGTTTGCGTAGGCCGTGTTCAGTTTGTAGTATATTATTATAATGTTTTAGCTCGTTCAACTCGTGTAACATTTGAGTTATTAATATTTGGTAGTCATCTGTAGTAGTACACTGTCTGCTTAGATGGGATATGTATTTTTCCATGTAGTTAAAACTTTTCCAGTATGTAGTCATGTTGTAATATACAACCATCTTCCATTCATCCTGTATAAGTTTCATATCCGACAGTTTATCTAAGTAAATAAGTTTACCAGGATCAAGTGACGTCACATTTATAGAAAGAGACGTAGTTTGAGTGAGGCAGATAGTCATAAGGACCGTCTACACAGTTGTCATCGGTATCGTCTGTTAATGCGACGAGTGGCCTTGAGTTTAGGCAGGCCTCTATCTGGGTCAACAGCGTGGAAAATTCTTCAAAGGTCAGTCTTTGCTCTCCCAGCACGCGTTTCAAGTGATGTTTCAAACTTTTAACCGCGGCCTCCCATAGTCCACCAGCTGTCGG
Source organism: Schrankia costaestrigalis (assembly GCA_905475405.1). NCBI lineage: Eukaryota > Metazoa > Arthropoda > Insecta > Lepidoptera > Erebidae > Schrankia > Schrankia costaestrigalis. The sequence continues at coordinate 166,955 of FR997836.1, forward strand.
CCAGGAGGGTGCATTGAAATGCCACTCAACACCTTCCATTGATATGAAGTTGAAGAACTCTGTGTTTAGATAAGTTCGTAAAGCTTCGGCTTGTTCTTTCGCAAGTACTTTAGCGGCTCCGACAAAGTTAGTGCCGTTGTCACTATACATATGTGCGGGCGTTCCTCTTCGTGCGCAAAGTCGTTTGAAAGCAGCTATGAAGGCGTCTGTAGTCAAATCTGACACAAGTTCCAGATGAACGGCCTTGGTACATAGGCAAATGAAGACAGCTATGTAAGCTTTTAGTGTCTTAATCCCGCGGCCTTTGTTAGCTTTGACTTCCACATGTCCAGTGAAATCGACTCCCGTATGCGTGAATGGTCGTGAGGGGTTCACTCGTGGCTTAGGTAAGTCAGCCATAATCTGGTGATTGTGTTGAGTTCGATAACGATGACACGTAACACACGTGCGTATGTACCGCTTTACAGTGTTCATGCCGCCGAGTATCCAATACTGTGTTCGTATATATTGCAATGTAAGCTTCGCACCGGCGTGTAAGGTTATCTTATGAGCTTGACTGATAATTAATTCTGTCAACTTGTGGTTGTTAGGCAGAATTATAGGATGTTTTCTTGAATGTTCTAAGGTTGTATGTACTAGTCGTCCTCCAACTCTAAGAATGCCGTCTTTATCCAATATGGGATTTAAGTTTATAATTTTGCTTGTTGATTTGACCCTGTTATGTTGCGTTAAGTTTATAATGTCATTCGTATAGCAATCATTTTGTACGGTCTTGATCAACAAATAAATACTCGACCTTAATTCGACTGAAGTTAAGTACGATTTTCGCTCGACACCGGAGACTTTACGAGTATTATTAATAAATCTAATTATCCAACTCAGCACTCTTGTTGCCTTTGTTATTGAGCTGTAATTATGTAGAATTTGCTCGATAAGCGGGGTCGATGTATGGTTCAGTAGTACAATGGCCTTCTTTCGTTCTTCCTCACATGTTTCATAGTAACTTTTTCGTGGCAATTCGTTTGTTTTCAGCCATGTGGGGCCTTCCCACCAGAGTTTGAATGTCAAAAGTTGTCTTGGGTTCAATCCTCGACTTGCTGCGTCGGCGGGGTTGTCCTCGGATTTGACATATCTCCAACAGGATGACGGTATTAACTCGATTGTGTTAGTTACTCTGTTTGCAACAAACGTTTTCCACCGAGAGGGGTCACCTTGTAGCCACCCTAGTACCACCATTGAGTCAGTCCATCCGTATGTCGTTATAGACTGGGCAGCGACTGATTCCTTGACCTTTCTCATAAGTTGAGCCAATAGTAATGCTCCACAGAGTTCCAAACGAGGTAGAGTGATCTGTTTGTTTAAAGGAGCTAGTTTTGTTTTTCCCGCCACCAGCTTAATTTGTTTTTCTCCTTGTAAGCCTGTCGACACACAATAAATTACACATCCGTAGGCCTTTTCAGAGGCGTCGCTAAAGCCGTGTAACTCAACATGTGATTGTGTGTTACCTATATGTCGGGATAGTTTAATATAGCTGATAGTAGATAGTTCTTCACGAAATTGTAGCCATTCCTGTTGTATTTTTTCCGTTAGCGGATCGTCCCAAGTAGATGTCGACGTGTAGGCAAACTGAAACATGATCTTCGCCTTTACCGTGACTGGAGATATCCATCCCAGTGGGTCATACAATTTCGATATCTCGGAAAGTAATAATCGTTTTGTAATGACATTATCCGGTGTCAAAGTGTAAAGACGTGTAACAGTTGCTCTTCGCGAAATAACTTCAAATAATCGTGAAATTCCTCAAAATAACTAAAAACTCTTATTGTTGTTGTGACAAGTGACAAATATACGTGGTGAAATATAGTGGACAACTAAATAGTGAGCAAAATAGACATTCACTTTAATATAAAACACCGCACATATCGAAAAATATAATTACTTTTATTATTTTGACGGTGACAATCTAATACCAACATCCCGAAAAAACAAAACCATAGACTACAATTCTACACCTAGGTGGTATTGCCATACTAAAATTAGTGTTGCCGTGCCTAAGCCTGTGTTACCAACCAAAAACAAGTGTTGCCAACCTCAAACTAGTGTTGCAAGCTCAAAACTTGTGTGACCAACTCAAAACTAGTGTGGTCAACGCAGAACTAGTGCTGCGAATTTGTAGACAAAACAGACAGCCCAACATGGATCAACAAATGGATGTTTTTTGGCAAAAACTAAAGCAAGAAATGTCACTTCAAACCCGAGAGATAACTGAAGCCGTCACTAAAAATGTAACCGAGAGTATTAACGAAAAATTAACTGCCCTTGTAGAGGAAAATAATAACTTAAAGGTCGAAATCAAGAGCTTACAAGACAAAATAAAGTTAATGGAAGATCATAAAAGAAAAAATAATATAATTTTTTTTGGAATCAAAGAAGAGCAGAACAGTATTTCTACAATCGAACTCATCGCAGAACTTCTAGAAAAAAATATGAACATCCAAATCAAGCCTCAAGAAGTAAATAACGCCTACCGCCTAGGAGCGAAAAAAGATAACAAACCACGGCCTATCCTTGTGGAGCTAACAACAAGCTGGAGAAAAAATGAAATCCTCAAAAACAAAAATAAACTCAACCAAGATGTTTATATTAAAGAAGATCTTAGCAGAGAAACCTTAGAGAGAAGGAAAGAACTTCTCCCTCAACTAAAAGAAGAAAGGACAAAAGGCAATATTTGTTACTTTGTCAAAGACAAAATTGTCGTAAAGAAACCGAAAGAAGATAAGAGAGATAAGAGGAAGAGAGACAGTAGTACCTCACCTAACAACCAACCTATCTTGGCCCCAAACAAGATTAATAAGTCAAACAATATGCTTAACTACATGGTACGGGGCAGATCTGCGTCACTATCAACATCCTCAACAACAAAAAACGATCAATAGACATCGACAACAGAAAACCGGAACAAATCAACAAAAACTGTACACCCAACGAAACGAGTTACACATTCACCCCAAGACGGCCGGTCACCGTGGGGGAAGCTGACCACTACCCTCCAAATACGATACCCTTAACCAAGAATTACAAACATAGCACCAAGAAACAGCATAACACAGAATACTTATACATAGCAACTTATAATACACTCTCTCTAAGAACTGAAGAGAGCCTACAAGAACTTTTATACTCTATACGTGATATAAAGTGGGATATCATTGGCTTGAGCGAAGTAAGAAGATACGGCGAAGCTATTGAGGAGCACAATGAATTCTTACTATATTACAAAGGCGAAACACCAGGAAGACATGGCGTAGGATTCCTAGTAAAAAAAGCACTCACACCATTCATTACAGAAATAATTGGTATATCTGAAAGGATTGCTATACTAAACCTAAAGATACCTCCAACCAAAGAAATATGGTCTATTGTACAGATTTACTCGCCTACCGAACAATCCTCGTTACTACAAATCGAGTCATTCTACTCATCTCTTAAATCGGCTCTAAAAGACCATACACAGAAAAACTATATTGTTATGGGTGATTTTAATGCAAAAGTTGGAGAATCTAGAAACGGAGAAGAAATAGTGCTAGGTGTTCACAGTAGTGGGAAACGAACAAGAAACGGACAAAAACTAATAGAAATGGCATTCGAAAACAACTTAAAAATACTAAATAGTCAATTCAAGAAGAGAGATTCAAGTAGGTGGACATGGGTATCGCCAGACGGCCGACACAAAAATGAAATAGACTACATTTATACATATACAAACAGACCCAAATTATTTGATGACTGTGGTACCATCGCAAATCTCAACTTTAATAGTAATCATAGAATGCTAAGAACTTGCTTGAACACAGCATCTACTCTATCAAGCCGGCCTTTCAAAATGAAAACAAGAGTTCCACGTGATGACCCAAAATCTATTACCACCGTAAAAGAAAACCTTAGCTCTTTGACAAAAGTATCTCTTGAGCATTTAAATACCCAACAGAAATACAACACTATACACGAAGTACTAAAGGCAAGAAGTGAAAAGAAGAATGAAAACGAACCTAGTAAAAAACGACACATATCAGAAAAATGCAGGGCACTCCTAGAAAAAAGAAGAGACTTAATTAGCACAAAAAATAAATCAAAAATCATCAGAAATGAAATAGCAAAATTGAGCAAAGAGATAAAAATACTAATAAGAAAAGATAGAAAACAATTCAGACTCAAGACCATAGAAGACTTCATCAACAAGACCGGGGGAATAAAAAAGGCCCTAAAATCTTTATCAGACAAATCTAACTGGATAACTAGTATGAAAGACCGTCATTGTATGACAGCTACTAAAAGATTAGATATTCTATCAATAGCTACGAATTTTTACAGAAGCCTATACACCAGCAAAAACGACATTGATATTACTGAACTAAGCAACGATGATAATGTGCCACTTATACTAGAATGCGAAATACATAAAGCAATCAAAACACAGAAAAATGATAAAGCACCTGGCCCCGATCAGATCAATAATGAATTACTTTTGAGCTGCAGAAATTACATTGCACCCCTACTTACAAGTATTTTTAATGACATATTAAATACAGAAAATATTCCGACACAATGGACAGAGTCCACCATCATCTTGCTTCACAAAAAGGGTGATAAGACAGATATAAATAATTATAGACCAATCAGCCTGATGTCCAATATCTATAAAATTTTTGCTAAAGTTATTTTAGCCAGAATTACAAAAACTCTAGATGAAAACCAGCCTATAGAACAGGCCGGTTTTAGGGCAGGCTATTCCACACTAGACCATATACACACTGTGCGACAGATTATAGAGAAGAATAAGGAGTTTAGAGTGCCCTTCTATTGCTGCTTCGTTGACTATAATAAGGCATTTGACTCAATCGAGCACGAATATATCTGGCATAGCTTAAAGAACCAAGGAGTCGAACAAAAATATATCAGAATAATTAAAAACGTATACACTAACAGTACAGCCAAAGTTAAACTGGAAAGAGAAGGGAAGGAAATAAAAATCAACAGAGGTGTGAGACAAGGGGATCCGTTGTCTCCCAAACTATTTACAGCTGTCCTAGAAGAAATCTTCTGTGAACTGAAATGGGACCACTATGGATTAAATATAAACGGAATAAAATTGTCCCACTTACGGTTCGCCGACGATATTGTACTGTTCGCTGAAACAAAGGAGTGCTTGCAAAACATGCTTACAGACCTGGAAAGAGAAAGCCTCAAGGTAGGTTTATCGATGAACGCCTCCAAAACCAAAGCACTAACAAATACGTCCGAAGACCCATTGCTTATAAATGGCGTACCACTTGAGTATGTTAAAGAGTACACTTACTTAGGTCAACAAATCGCGACAAGTGATATAATGTCAAAGGAAATAGACACTAGAATTGGCAATGCGTGGAAGTGCTTCTGGGGGTTAAAAGAAATAATGAAGAACAAAGAAATTAAAATATCAATTAAATCAAAATTGTACAATACCTGCGTGCTGCCCGTTTTAACATATGGTTGCCAAACCTGGGCTCTTACTAAAGCACAAAGCAAAAAGCTCGAAACTTGCCAGACAGCTATGGAGAGGAGCATGCTACATTTAAGGAGATCAGACAAAGTCCGTAATGAAACCATCAGAAACCTAACAAAAATACAAAATGTCACAACCAGAATACGCAAACTTAAGTGGCAATGGGCAGGACACACGATAAGAGGCCCTGAAAAGTGGAGCAAAAGGATAATGTTTTGGTATCCCAGAAATAGAAAAAGGAAACGAGGTAGACCATTTCGAAGATGGGAAGACGAGATAATGGCGCTTGCGGGAAAACTCTGGACAAGGAAGGCTCAAAACCGGTCAGAGTGGAAGGAAATGGAGGAGGCCTTTGCCAAAATTGGGCACACAGACAGTGTTGGCGATGTCTTAGACTAAGTAGAGTTCCAAACTTAATTTATATTATTGTAAAAAATATTTTGTCTGAATAAAGGCTTTTATTATTATTATTATTATTCTCTTTATTTACATTTTTCACATTAATTTACATTTTTAAATATAGATATAAAAATAAACACATTTAAAAATATAAAAAAAAGGTAGACCCACCAGCATCGGGTACAGGGACTAAGCTACTGGTGGTTAGGGCTCCAGAGATAGGAACCTCCTCACAATACGTGCCGTGTCAAGCAGTACTGCCTTCTGCATCAGACCTATGATCCAACTGTCAAGCGAGAGTCTCCGTAGATGTTGATAGAGACTCTTTGGAATAAGTCCATTGACCGAAAGTACTATCGGAACAATGATCGCCGAATCAACATTCCACATGTCGACAACCTCGTGAGCCAAGTCCAAATATTTCGTTTGTTTGTCTTTTTCTGCTTTAACAAGATTCTCGTCATGAGGAATGGTGATATCGATTATCATTGCACGGCGTTCTGACCGATCTATCACCACAATATCTGGCTTATTGGCAACAATAGTCCGATCAGTGATGATAGATCGGTCCCAATATAATGTAACACTACTATTTTCGAGAACTGGGTCGGGTACATACTTATAATACGGTACTTCTGCATCGACAAGATGATATTTAAGAGCAAGTTGTTGGTGGACAATTCTGGCTACTTGGTTGTGTCTATGCAAGTATTCACCATTCGCAAGACGAGAACAACTGGAAACAATATGTCTGAGTGATTCTCCGGGACAGTGACATGCCCGACATATGTCAACTGTACCATCCTTCAGGATATATTTCCGATAATTCTTAGTCATTACGACTTCGTCCATAATTGCAAATACAAAACCTTCGGTTTCTCCAAAGAGATCACCGAATCGCAGCCAGGACACAGATGATAATGTGTCAACATCAGGCCCATTTAAGGCCCGGTAAAAACGACCATGCAACTCCTTACTTTTCCATATTTCTTTACGATCATCGATAGTTTGTATTATAGGTTTGCGCCAATTCTCTTTACACAAACCAAGCGGAGTAAGTCCGACATCTACCGACACAACATCTCTGTGTATATCCGCATCCACAGTGAGAAAATATTCTCTGAGATTGTACACCTCGCGATTGTGGAGGGTTTTAGCACTTAAATACCCACGACCCCCACTCTTTCGTGGAATGTACAATCTCATTACCGAAGAACGCGGATGATGCATTCGATGAGCTGTCAGTAGAGTTCGTACTTTTCTATCCAAAGCTTCTAGTTCAGTCTGTGTCCACTTTAGTATGCCAAAGGAGTACATCAGAACCGGCATGACCCAACTGTTATAGGCACGAACTTTATTGCCCCCTGTCAAAAGGCTATTCAAAACCTTTTTCAAGCGGGCAAAAAAGCGATCCCGTAACTGTTGTTTCATGTCCGTTTCCGTTATACATAAAGCCTGTGACATACCAAGGTATTTGTATGTGTCGGATGGAGAGAGACATCTAAGTTTTATGGAATCTGAAAGTTGTAACTCATCAGATTCCACAACCTTACCTCGCTTAACATGCATGACAGCACATTTATCCACACCAAATTCCATTTTAATAGAATTACTAAAGGTTTCTGTTTCTTTTAGTAAAACTAATAATTGGGATTTAGTTGGAGCAAATAATTTCAGGTCATCCATGTACAGGAGGTGGGATATAACTTGACCATGTCTCTTTAACCGATAGCCTAACCCTGAACACTCTAGCAAAGTACTAAGAGGATTCAGTGCTAGGCAAAACCACAACGGACTGAGACTATCACCTTGAAATATACCTCGCTTAATTTGAATAGGCACCTCGTTTCCTAAGCCCAGTCTACATCCTGAATAAAAAAGAAGCGTATTCCATTTTGTCATACATGTCCTCAAAAAAGTGCATAGAGTTGCATCAATCTTATACAACTCCAGCACTCTCAGAAGCCATGTATGAGGAACAGAATCATACGCCTTCTTGTAATCTATCCAACATGTAAACAGGTCCTTTCGGTTACGACGTACCTGTTCACTAATAGTAGTGTCAATAAGGAGTTGTTCTTTAGTTCCACGTGCCTCATTCCTACATCCATTTTGAGAAATGCACATGATAGAATTTTCTTGTATATGTAAAGATATTTTTTTTCTCAAAATAGATGTAAGAAGTTTGTATATTGTTGGGAGGCAAGTAATTGGTCTATAATTTTTAGGATCCGTGGAACTACCTGATTTATAAAGCAAGTGGGTTACACCAGTAGTAATAAAATCTGGTAGCGTACCTGTTTCTAAAGATGACTGGAAATGAGAGGCTAAACAAGCGTGGGAACTATGGAGCCATTTTAACCAAAAATTGTGCAATCCGTCTGGTCCAGCTGATTTCCAATTTGGTAGTCGACGGACTGCACAAGTAACATCCTCAGTTGTTATAACTACTGGCTCCATTTGGTGAATATGTTCACACGCTTTTTCAACATCCCCTATCCAGGCACCTTCTGTATGATTGACAGGCACCGACCAAATGCTGCGCCAAAAATCATTCGTAGCATCAGCATCGGGTAGTTGCATGTCAACCGAGCCTAGAACAGGACGCTCCCAGTTTCTGTAAACCCACCGCTCATCCTTTTGGAATGCACGATTCTGGGTATATCGTTCCATTCTCTTTTTAAATCTTTTGATACGATTTGCCCACGCATAAACCTTCTGCTTCAGGAAGTCAATGCGTTCTGTGACATGTAACATATAATCTCGACGATCTATATTGGTTTCAGAGAATGCACGTGTCACAAAACGCATTACCCTCGGGCGCGTATTACCCGACCTGAAGCAGATAAGCTTACCTATGAGTGCCCTAGCCTCAGCAATACGACGCTCAATCCTGCACTGCCACGCCGGCACAGTTGGTCTGAGTCGAGTAGCAATATCATCGACTGGAAACTTAATATGTGCTACTCGACATGCAGCGACAGCCCCACAGTACAAAATTGAGTGTGCATCGCCGAGATTTTCACTGTTATCAAAGTAGTTTAATAACAGTGAATCCAGAGCACACACAAGAGCTATATTTTGTTTATGCGTAGGTAATCGTGGTATTCGGGGTCTCCTACCTGGGTCCATGAAACGATATTCCCGAATAGCACATTCCAAAGCACTCCTTAATTGATCATTATATTGGATACTTACATTTGTAACCTCACAATCAATAGTCTCAAAGCTATTTAGTTCTGTTGGCTGAGACAGAGGTATGGTGGTATTTACCTGCGTCGTAACTGATGGTGGTGTAGAAATTGTGAGATTACTAAGTATATCAGAACGAATCCTATCAAGTACAGTGTCATTCAACAAATGACAACGTTGAATGGCACGTACTTGATCCGATAGACGTTGGGTCGAAACGTTGACAGCTGGTTCAAGTTCCTGAAATAGAGACAGCATGCGATCACGATACGCAGTGAGGTTAGTTCCTCCCTCTGTTGCCACAAAATATGCCCGCATGACATTTTCATTTATTGATGATGTCCATTTCATGCGGTGCACATTACCACCAGCAGCGGGGACCCTGTTTGATGCCTGTGGGGCTCGGGGTCCTAAGCCAATTGGTGGCCGGCCTCTTCCCCGCCGAAGTACAGGTGTTGGCGTATGTGTTTTTTTTTTTTTTTTTTTTTTTTTTTTTTTTTTTTTTTTTTTTTTTATTTTATTATGTTTCTCTTTTCCATAATACTCGGGTCTATTGGAGACCCGGTTCTTTGGAAGGCATACATCGGGCCGAAGCCAAGACGAAGAGGCCCTTTAAGAGATATTTAATCTGGTAATGGATACACAGGGCAGATACCATCTCTGAACGCACAATATGATACATCCAGAGATGGTCCCTGCCGAGTGCAAAAACTATTGTAGTGCATCTCTAAGGATGCGATGGAAATTTAAATAATAGTCTATGGATGAGTATGTTCGGTGGATAAGTTATTGGGCTATGGAAGGAGACTACCGGATACCTGTCGTGATAATCAGTCTCTATATTATAAAAAGACAGGTAGTGACTTGCCACCTCGTTGAGTGGGCCCCACAAAACGGCCGCACGTACAGTGCGACAATGGAGCAACATCTCGTAGAGAGGCTAGAAGCTGCGGAGAGGTGAGTCTGCGGGGCGCCAAATTCCGGTCAACCGTTCAAGGGCCCCCGGCGTTATGACATTTTACACTTCCAGCTTGGAGCATAGGATCCGCTCTTGCGTATTCCAGTCCTGGCCGACCAATGAAGGTAAGCCAGGCCATCAAGGAATCAGGGTCCGTGGTGTCGCCACTCACCAACAGCTCGCCACAAGCTGCCCCCTTCTATGTGTAAAAACGAATCACCTGGCGTAGGGCTGAGTCTCAACAGATCGCAGCACGACGCTGCTCTACCGAGCACAACACCCCGCCAGGAACGGAAGTCGTCTACAGACTATTCCGAGCCCCGACATCGAACTGAGGTATATTCGGACCTTCGGAGCCGTGATGCACGCGTTAAACGGACAGCATCGATCTCCGTGATCCAAATGGGCTTCGACGTCGCACCTCACTATGTGAAGCGCGACTAGTAAAGTCACATTGTTTAGAGCCTCCCGACTCTCGGGGCTCCACAGTGAGCATATCCTTGCCGGATTATTATTATTATTATTATTAATGACATTATGCAGTTCTGTGTTTACTTTGTATTGATAAGTAAACAAGTCGGTTTGTGGATTCCACATAATGCCGAGCGTTTTGTTTGACTCAGCCTGTTGAAACCTTAGCATATTTTGACTGATAAGGTCTGCTGGTAAGTTTTTTAGTAACGTGGGGTTGTTACTAGCCCATTTTCGAATCTTGAAGCCACCCCCATTCAACATTGTTATCAATTGTTCTTGAGCTTCGTACGCTTCTTTTTTCGTGTTAAACCCGGCAAGCATGTCGTCACAATATAGCTGATTGTTCAGAATTGTGGCTGCAAGAGGATACTGTTTCCCATCGTCCATGACTAGCTGTTTGATAGTTCTCATAGCTAGGTACGGCGCCGCCCTTGTTCCATATGTTACGGTGCAAAGTTGATATTCGTCTAAACTATGAGTGTAGGAAGCGGTGTACTTGTGTTGCTTTCCCCATATAATTTTTTGCAGATGCTGGTCTTCTTCAGCTACCAAGATTTGTCGGTAAAATTTTTCAATGTCCGCAGTGAATACGAATTCATACGACCTCCATCGTAAGAGCATAGCTTGCAGATCTTGTTGCAGGTTGGGTCCACACTCCATTAACTGATTCAAACTGTAACCCGTACTTGTGTTGGCGGACGCGTTAAACACTACTCTTAGTTTTGTAGTAGTGGACTCAGGCCTCAATACCCCATGATGTGGCAAAAAACAACTAGGTGCACAGGATGTCATGCTTAACTTCATATGTCCAAGTAGAAGATATTCATCTATGAATTTGTTGTAACTTTCACATAATTCATTGTTTTTAGCTAGTCGTTTTTCTAATTGTCTGTATTGAGCAATTGCCTGTGGCTTGGAAGTTCCTAAGTATTGTTCGTAGTTTTGCTTCATAGGCAATTTTACAACGTAGCGGCCGTCACTCAGTCTGCGCGTCGTTGCAGCGTATTGAATTTCACAGCGGGCTTCGTCTGACGTCATATGTCTATTATTTGACTCTGTGATCTCTTCAATCTCCCAAAATTGCGAGACTTCATCCAAGTTGTGAGAGACAGCGTGACAGTTGTACGTTTTCATATTGCCAAGAAGTACCCATCCCACCTTTGTCTGTAAGGCAATAGGTGCATCTGCGGGACCGCGTACAATACTTCCTGTTACGATGTCTGCATATATACCGGCGTCGAGTAGAATGTCTACCGGTCGCGAAATGTTGTAATTAGGATCCGCTAAGTGTATCCCCTGTAGATGTGGCCAATACTGTTTGTCAAAACCACAGTTAGGCAAGTTGTTTAGAATTTTTGCCATAACTAATGCGTCTGTACCGAACGTGTAGTCACCGTATATGGATATGCATTCCAATTTTATGGTACCATTGCTTTGAGTGTTAGAACTTCCAATTCCAAGTACAGATGCATTATCCTTGCGTCTTGGCAGCCCGAGACGCTGAGCGGCGGATTCTGATATTAAATTGATTTGTGAGCCTTGGTCAAGTAGACACCGCATCGTGACATATGTCCCATCCACAGCCTTTACTTGTAATTGTAGTGTTGCCAGCAATACTTCATTATAGTTTCCAGCCACATGGCTCGTAAATCGTTCCTGTAGATTTTGTTGACCTAAAGAGGTCGTTGCCGTAGAATCGCGCAGTAGGTCATGTAACGAAGTATGATGCGCTGAGTTGCATACTCTGCACGTTTTATTCGAATTGCATTGTTTATTACCGTGTGGATATAAACAATTACGACAAATATGTAATTCTGCTATTTTTGTTAATTTCATACCATATGGCATTTCTTGAAACTTCTTGCAACTCATCAAAACGTGATTTGTCTTACACAAGGGGCAATTTCTATCAGCGCTAATATGTAAAGACTAGCTGTTGCCCGCAGCTTCGCTTGCGTCCAGAAGTATTATGATTAATTAGGCTTATTTTTTGTTTAGCGTGTGTAAAAATAAGGGGCCTACAAAACTTCTTTGTACACATATTCTTAATGAAAATAAATAAAATGATAAAATAACTTGTTTAATCCATACAAAGTTATCATCATCATCATATCACCCAATCGACGTCAACTGCTGGACATAGGACTTCTCCAAGTATTGCACCTTATGGGGTCCTGTGCCTCCCTCATCCATCGGCTTCCAGCCGTCCACAACAGCGCTGTCGCCGGTCGCCATTCCAGAATCTTTCTGCCCAAACAGCTGTCGGTTCTCCGCGCTATGTGCCCTGCTTGTCATACTTTAACCGGTTATGTCGGTTACTTTGGTTCTCTTGCGGATCTTCTCATTTTTGATTCGATCACACAGGAAAACTTCCAACATAGCTCTCTCCAATGCCCCTGAGTGACCATGAGCTTTCTGAGTAGACCCATAGGTCAGGCTACAACATAGCTCTCTCCATTGCCCTTGAGTGAACATGAGCCTTCTGAGTGACCATGAGCCTTCTGAGTAGGCTTATAGGTCAGGCTACAACATAGCTCTCTCCATTGCCCTCTGAGTAACCATGAAGCTTTTGAGTAGGTCCATAGATCAGGCTACAACGTAGCTCTCTCCATTGCCCTCTGAGACACCATGAGCCTTCTGAGTAGGTCCATCGATCAGGCTACAACATAGCACTCTCCATTGCCCTCTGAGACACCATGAGCCTTCTGAGTAGGTCCATCGATCAGGCTACAACATAGCACTCTCCATTGCCCTCTGAGAGACCATGAGCCTTCTGAGCAGGCCCATAGGTCAGGCTACAACATAGCCCTCACCATTGCCCTCTGAGTGACCATGATTCTACTGAGTAGGCCCATAGGGTAGGCTACAACATAGGTCTCTCCATTGCCCTCTGAGAAACCATGAGCCTTCTGAGTAGGCCCATAGGTCAGGCTACAACATAGCTCTCTCCATTTCCCTCTGAGTGAACATGAACCTTCTAATTAGGCCCATAGGCCCTCCAATTTTTGATTTTTTTTTATCATAGCTTGATGTTATATAGCCTATAACCTTCCTCGATAAATGGTCTATCCAAAAATGAAAACTAAATTCAATTCGAAGAAGTAGTTCCTGAGATTAGCGCGTTCAAACAAACAAACAAACTCTTCAGCGTTATATAATAGTATAGATATAGATATAGATAATTAATCTGTCAATAGGCGCTAAAACTATTAAGCTATTATCAAAGTGCTTTCTAAGGGGGTACCAACGTCATAGTAACTATATGCATGCAAAGTCTCAGCCCGATCGTATTGAAACTGACAAAGTTTCATACAAACTTTCATCCCCTATTTTATCCCCTTGGGGGTAGAATTTATCAAAGTCCTCTCTAAGGGTGTACTAACGTCATAGTAACTATATGCATGCAAAGTCTCAGCCTGATCGTATTGAAACCGACAAAGTTTCATACAAACTTTCATCACCTATTTTATCCCCTTGGGGGTAGAATTTATCAAAGTCCTTCCTAAAGGGGTGCCAACGTCATAATATCTATATGCATGCAAAGTCTCAGCCCGATCGGATTGAAACTGACAAAGTTTCATGCTAATTTTCATTCCCTATTTTATCCCCTTGGGGGTAGAATTTATAAAATTCCTTTTTGAAGGAGTTGCCAACGTCCTAGTAGCTACATGCATGCAAAGTCTCAGCCCGATCGGTTTGAAACTGACAAAGTTTCATACAAACTTTCATCACCTATTTTATCCCCTTGGGGGTACAATTTATAAAAGTCCTCTCTAAGGGAGTGCCAACGTCATAGTAGCTATATGCATGCAAAGTCTTAGCCTGATCAGTTTGAAACTGACAAAGTTTCATACTAACTTTCATCCCTTATTTTATCCCCTTGGGGGTAGAATTCATCAAAATCCTTTCTTAGCGGATGCCTACGTCATAACATCTACCTGCATGCCAAATTTCAGCCAGATCTCTCCAGCGGTTTGGGCTGTGCGTTGATAGATCACTATGTCAGTCACCTTTGAGTTTTATATATATAGATTTAGGACGAAATTGCTTGTAATTGTTTTGAGATTCCTTGTATGTTGATGCAGAGTATTCCTTCGTGGGGCCCTTATGAGGCTTAGTGTACGTTGATGTAGTGGGTTGGAATTTTTTCTTATGTATAGGTTCCAAGGCCATAAACTTATTTTCCAGGAATTCTACAAATTCATCGAACACTGGTAGCTCTCGTGGAGCATGTCTGGACTCCATGTACGATGTGTAGGTCTCAGCATCCAACTTTTCCGTGAGAATATGGACCAATATTGGGTCCCATGTCGATGTATCGACCCCCAGGTTGCGTATGCCGTTTACAGTTTCCATACTCGTGTCATGTAAACGTTTCAACTCAAATGCATTACGATTTTGTACTACAGGTTGACTCATAAACGTGCGAATCAAGTTTGTAAACAACTTTTGTGTGTTGTCATATCTATGAGTCAATAATTCCCAACATGTATCGTAATTTTCAGCCGAGACAGACAGATGTTGTACTAGTCGCTCCGCCTCTCCCTTCAGTTTTCCCTTAAGATGTTGCATCTTCTGGGCCTTTGACAAGGACATGTTATTATGAATTGTTTCACGGTACAAATCTAAGAATGTAGGCCATTGTGTGTAGCTTCCAGCGAACGTAGGAATTTCAACCTTAGGCGTAGATTGTATTTGTGACGTAGTTGCATTAAGTTTTAAATGCAACTGGCGTTTGATAGACTCGTAGCTTATTTCGTTATTTGTAAAATCTTGCTCGTAGTCCAAATTACTGTCAACAAGTATGTTGTCTATTTGCCAGTGGATGTCATCAATTAGCTTCCATCTAGCTTGCAGCATCTGTAGCTTATCTTCAATCTCCCATTTTTCTGCAATTTTACTCAGGTCGATATTACGTATGAGTCGAGACAATGCTCGGAAGTTTGAAGATTGTTGTAGGATTAATTCATCCGATTTTGATAACGTGCCTTGTTCTTCGCTTGAGCTCGTACCAGCTGTAGGCAGGATCTTGTAGTTCAAAAACTTAGAACGCAAAGCTTCAACGTGAGTCAAAACCTTTTGATAGGCTTTGCTTGTAAAGTAGTCCGTCTCTGTTATACCTGATGCTAATAGCTGGTTATGAGCTGTATCAAACTCTTCCCACAGGTTGTTCAGTGACTCGACGCGTTTTCTGATGTAATCAGCCGTTTTGCGTGAAGGTGAGTCCTTTTTGAAGTTTATTCCAAGTTTGTTTATCGCATCCGCGATAATTTCTTGACGTTGAAGTAAACTTTCCATTGTATCGGAGTTCAAATTGTCTATGAAATCCAGACGTGAATATAAATATGTTGTGACGTATATGACTGTTCTCTAGCCTTCTAGCCTTAGTATGTGCGTCCTTGTCTCAATCAAGACCGGTGAGACCCGCTTGTGGGAGGCCGGTTGACCGATTACGCTACTAAAGTTTGATAACAAGTCGAATGTTGACGTCACGCAGTGTAGCCGTTACTCACAGGATAGTAGATGTAGTCCACAGGCTGTCAGTTCGTAGTGCTCGAAGGACCATTAAATGTAAGGGTAGTGTCCTTACACTTAGATTGTGGAGTGATCCGTTGTAGTTATCACTAACACAATAAGGGTGGAAACGGGATGTGAAGTAAAACGTGTCCGTTACCAAAGATGATGTTTATTGTATTCACATTTAATATATTAATTAAGCGTTTATAAAGTACACAAATACCTAAGATATGCAGTATTTCGCAAGCATACTTAGTTTATAATGTAGGTTAGTAAACAATTACAAATAGTGTCGAGTAAGCTCGTACAATTAGTAATAAAAATTATTAATTTATTGTGCGACATGCACACTAAATTGATAATTTAAATAAATTGACATAAAAATAAATATAATAGTTATTATTATCAATTTGTTGTACCTAAAGAATAAGTTTAAAATAAATGAAATGCAATTCAAAAATTTGTTTATAGTCTGTTTATAATCCGGTATTAATTCCTATTGTAAATTCAAATAAGAACTTCATTATTAAGTCTTAAACCATACCTTCAATTACAGTCATAATGTTAGTGTAAAGTTTTCAACAATACGAATAAAATAAGCCCAAACACTAGGTAGCTGCTATATACTGTTAAAAAGTTCCCTTGACCCTCAATCTTCTTCATCATTAGATTATGTTTGTGTAAAGTTGTGTAAGGCTTTTATCAATGCGAATAAAATAAGCCCAAACACTAGGTAGCTGCTATATACCGTTAAAAAGTTTCCTCGACCCTCAGTCTTCTTCATCATCAGATGATGTTTGTGTCAAGTTTTGTAAAGTTTTCATCAATACGAATAAAGTAAGCCCAAACACAAGGTAGCTGCTATATGCCGTTAAGGTGTTCCCTCGACTCTCTCTGGTCTCCAGGATCTGACCAGTTCTAATTCTTAACTATTTGGTAGTGACGTCAAAGATGCACATGTATGACAAGATTTTACACAATGCGTCCCTACAATTTTCAAGAGATGCCCTCGATTTCTCTAGGATCCCCTCATCCAGATCCAGATCTGGTGACAATGGGACCAAATGGGAAGCATACCGATACGAACAAAAAAAAAATTTTTCAAATCGGTCTAGCCGTTTTCGAGAAATCAGGTAACAAACACAAAAAATAAAAATAAAAATAATAAAATTAATTTTCACAAAAAAAAAGAACCGACTTCAAAGACAAAAATTGCACTAAAAAGTAATAAATAATTACTTGTATTTTGATTTTACAACAATAAATCAGCCATTATTTCTATTTAATTTTAATTTATAGAATAGGTTCTTTTCATTAAGTATTGTAAAAGTATTGTTAAGGATATTTCTTGAAGAGTCTGTAAATATATTTATTTGTAGATTGTTTAAAAGATAATCAAATTATTACAAATAATGTAATATTATTGTTATTTTTGGAGTCGGTGCCAGCCACGATCGTTATTATTAAGTATACCATTTTTTATTTCTGACTGAAAACTTAAACAAATATTATGGCGCCGTGTTATACACAGACTAATAATTACATAAAATTCACATTCGAAAATGAAACGGCCGTTTTCGTTTTAAATGCAATATTTATCTAATTAGAAACCATTTAAAGTGATGAGAGTGTGTTATACAAAACTTTATTGCCTATTCTAACGAACTTGTAGACAACATTTTGCATTATTGATCCTATTCGCGAATTATTTCTTTAAATCTAATCTATTTTAAGTTCTGGAAAGCTTTAATCAGTTATTAAATATAATATTAAAACGTTTAAATGTGATACTGGTATTTTAAAATATATTTATTTAAATATGATAAGAATAGTTGTTTAATATTTGTTTAATTTTTAAACTAATCCATACACAATCAACAAATATAATGTCGAAGTCATTTATAATCTGTAATTCATGGCCGTCATTCCGTTTGCTTAGGTATTATCGTACTTATTCCGTTGGCTGACACCGCCTCCAAAAATAACAATAATATTACATTATTTGTAATAATTTGATTATCTTTTAAACAATCTACAAATAAATATATTTACAGACTCTTCAAGAAATATCCTTAACAATACTTTTACAATACTTAATGAAAAGAACCTATTCTATAAATTAAAATTAAATAGAAATAATGGCTGATTTATTGTTGTAAAATCAAAATACAAGTAATTATTTATTACTTTTTAGTGCAATTTTTGTCTTTGAAGTCGGTTCTTTTTTTTTGTGAAAATTAATTTTATTTCTAAATTTTTAGTGAATTCCAATTCTATAAATCCGTGTGGTGACGGAGTGAAAACACAATATGTCACCACCTCATTTCATCCCATGGGTGTCGTAAAAACCGACTAAGGGACTATCCGTGAATATTAACTTTGAGATATAAAAAGAAGGAAAACTTAAAATTAAACCCTATACCAATCCGCCTGGCCAGCGTGGTATTAGTAGGCCAAGTATTTCTCCGTCACAGAAGGAGGCCCGTCCCTGCAGTGGGACATTACTTTGTCGGAATATGGGTAGACCTACGAAACGCGCTGCTTATATGAGACAGCGCCGATTGAATGAAACAAACGAAGAAAGGGATAAACGCCTTTTAATGTAGGAAATCTACCTCCAATGTCATTTCAAAAGAGACTAGTGAACAACGGAGGACCTACATGCAAAAAGTTTTAAATAGGGAGAACATCGAAAAGCGTAGCCACCGTCTCGGCATGGTTAATTGGTAATAATAATTAAGTTAATTAAAATTAAAATAAATCAAATAAATATAATAATTATTATTATCAATTTGTTATATCTAAAGAATAAGTTTAAAATAAATTAAATGCAATTCAACAATTTTGTCTATTTATAATCCGTTATTAATTCCTATTTTAATTTGAAATAAGAATTTCATTCAAGTCTTAAACCACACCTGCGATTACATTCATAATGTTAAGTTTTCATCAATACAATTAAAATAAGCCCAAACACAAGGTAGCTGCTGTATGCCGTTGAGGAGTTTCTTCGACCCTCAGTCGTCTTTATCATGAGATCATGTTTGTGTAAAGTTGTGTAAAGTTTTCATCAATACGAATAAAATAAGCCCAAACACTCGGTAACTGCTATATACCGTTGAGGAGTTGCCTCGACCCTCAATCTTCTTCATCATCAGATCATGTTTGTGTAAAGTTTTGTAAAGTCTTCATCAATACAATTAAAATAAGCCCAAACACAAGGTAGCTGCAATATGCCGTTGAGGTGTTCCCTCGACTCACTCTGGTCTCCAGGATCTGACCAGTTCTTACTCTTGACTATTTGGTAGTGACGTCAGAGATGCACATGTATGACAAGATTTTACACAATGCGTCCCTACAATTTTCAAGAGATGCCCTCGATTTCTCTGGGATCCCGTCATCCAGATCCAGATCTGGTGACAATGGGACCAAATGGGAAGCATACCCATACGAACAAAAAAAAAATTTTTCAAATCGGTCTAGCCGTTTTCGAGAAATCAGGTAACAAACACAAAAAATAAAAAAAAAAAAAAAAATACAACCGAATTGAGAACCTCCTCTTTTTTGAAGTCGGTTGAAAATAAAAAAAAATAAAAATACAACCGAATTGAGAACCTCCTCCTTTTTGAAGTCGGTTGAAAATTAAAATAACTGAGCATCACAAATTTTAATTGTAAAACAAATAGGTAAATAGACTCAGTTTGATCTAATAATGTAAAAAAGTATACACTTGAACCAATTGTCATAACAAGAAAATAATCCAATATAAAAATTAAAATTACCTAACTGCCGTTAGATATTGATAAAAGTTTTTACTTAATTGAGAATACCGAAAAAAAGATAAGTCAGCTCCGATTTATTTTCACAATAAAAGTGAAAACATTCACTGAATCCCATATCTCACCAGAAACAGAAGCGAAGGTTTAAAACCGAGGGTCAGCTGAATATAAGCGAATGTTTTTTAAAGCTGACTACGATTCTATTCGGAACGCTCTTAAATCTTACGACTGGTCCGCCTTACTTTCTCAAATTGACGTTGATTCCCAAGTTGCATTATTTTACCGTATTATTGGGCAATTGATTGACAAATACGTACCCGCACGATATATATCTAACAGCACGATCTCTTATCCCCCGTGGTATACGCGACCTTTAATTAAATTAATGAATGAAAAACGCAAATTTCATAAAAAATGGAAGATATATGGACGTAGATCAGATTATGATACATTTTCTCTTTTAAGGAAAAGGTTATATAAATTGGAAAGAGAATGTTATAGAAATTATTTAGAGTTCTCAGAAGACAAAATAAAATCTAACCCAAAGTATTTCTGGTCTTATGTAAAATCAAAACAACAATCAAATCAGATTCCACAACAAATGATTTATGATGGTGTCGCGTTGTTAGATGGTAACGAGATTTGTGAAGCCTTTAATAAACATTTTCATTCAACTTTTATTAGTACTCTTTCAAATAGCAATCTTACAATATCACCCAGGCCTCACCATCAGTCTGTAATTGACATTAACAGTATAAATATTGACCCAACATCCATTCTAAAAGAACTAAGGAAAGTGGATATTAGTAAGGGCGCAGGACCTGATGGTATTCACCCCATTTTTATCTCTAAATGTGCTGACGAACTAATGCAACCGATTTATATTATATTTAAAAAATCTATTTTAACTGGGACGTTTCCGTCTTTATGGAAAAAAGCGCTTATAACACCTATACCAAAAAATCAACAAACTAATCTTATTACACAATATAGGCCTATATCTAAGTTAAGTGTTTTTGGAAAATTATTAGAAAAGATAGTTACGGTGCAGTTATCCTACGCGGTTCGTCATCACATAACTGATAAACAGCACGGTTTCATGCAGTCGCGTAGTGTTGACTCTAATATGTTAACTTTTACTGACTATTTATTGAACGTTATGGACTCTAATCTACAGGTGGATGTCGTTTATACTGATTTTTCGAAAGCATTCGATAAAATAAATCACGAGTTGTTAATTAGAAAGCTCGAAAACGTCGGTATACACGGCAACCTACTCAGATGGATGGAGTCATACATAAGTAATCGCTCCCAAGCAGTTTGTCTTAAGGGTTACTGTTCTAGCTACTTACCTGTCCCTTCTGGCGTCCCTCAAGGCTCCCACCTAGGGCCTGTGCTCTTTTCTCTATACATCAATGATATAGGCAACAATCTAAACAATACTGATCATTTACTATATCGCACCTTCGGTAAGACAAGGGCCGAAGTGCTAAAATTTTTAAAAATGAGTTAAATATGTCAAAGTGCCCTAAAAACTAATTTCTACCTGGAGGGACAAAGACATTCATTAGATTAAGTTTATTTTCGCCAGATGGCAAAACTGCCTTTGTACCATTCGTTCCATTTTTGAATGATGTTGGCGCGACAAAATCTCATTGGTCAGTTGCGGCGTTGCCCTCGTGAGTAGTGGTTGTTGTCCTGGAGCGTCAAGGTCATTAAGGTAAATATGCCCTTTTTTGTTTTACATTTTGGAAAGACATGGTCACATTTTGTGTAATTATGCCTAATTTAAGAGGTCGTTCGCGTAGTTGTGCCTTTGTGAGTCCAATATGTAAACATTACCTAGTCAAATCTGACTTTGTCTTTCCAATTACTTTATTTTTTACGTAAAATACATAACATTTCCGTTGTGTTTTTTAGGGAATAAAAATGGAATCTCGAGGCAGAAAAATTTTGAGGATGGTCGATGATCATGTTTTATACAGAGGCTACAACTATTGATGAAACTCAGGCTAATGAATATTTAGAAAAATCTAGTTTTGAAGTGTGTAATAGTTTTTAAAAGACAAATGGTACTCCTAAAATCAATTCTACATCAATTGTTGAGCAGTGGATAGATAGCAATGACTTTCAAAATCAGGATCCAATACCAATGACACCTGAAATTGCAGAAGCGATAAATTCATCCATGATAACCGTATCTGCTATAGAAGATCCAATACTAACTATTCTTGAAACTACAAAAGCGATAAATTCATCCTTGACAACAATATCTGCTATGAAGGATAATGTAATAACTAGCCCACCAATAATAAATACAACCCTGGGTAATAACGACTCTGAGTCTGAAGAAAATCAAGATTTTTTACCACCCGAAGGTTCAGAGTACAAGCCAAATGTGTTTATTTTGAAGTTATTTTTTTTTAATTGTAGTGTTTTTTGTCACTGATGAAGATGTTTCTTAGAAGAAGAATAAAGAAGTACAAAATAAAAAGTATTTTCATTTAATAAATCATTTCAAAATAATGTGTTACTTTGGTCACAATTGCACAATTTTTTAAATTTTGGTGGGATAAAGGCATAATTGTATGCATGCACTCATATTTAATTAAATATAAAATATATAAATAAATAACTCATTGTTTTAAATTACATATTTATATTCATAAATGTATTAGGTACATTTATACTAAAAATAAAATACTATTTTACATTAACATTGGCAGAAAAACACAATATAAATCTATAAAAACCTTAAAACGTTTGTCCTGAACAATTTGGAAATTAGCAGTTCGGCCCTTGTCTTACCGAGGGTGCGATATGCTGATGATACAAAGATATTCAGGGCTATAACTGGAGTCTCAGACTGTCAGGACCTTCAAAATACATTAGTATCTTTATCCAAATACTGTGATGACAATCAACTTTACCTCAATGCAGATAAATGTTTTATTATGACATATTCGCGTAAAAAGAAGAATATACAATACGACTACCATATCGGAGACAGTTATTTAAAGCGTGTTCACACTATCAGAGATCTGGGTATCCTAATGGACGACCAAGTCTCTTTTAATGAACACATCAATAATATTATAGGTAGGGCCTTTAGAAGCTTAGGCTTTATAAATAGAATTACCAAACCCTTTCGAGATTCCATCACTTTCAAAATTTTATACTTCAGTTATGTTAGATCAATACTTGACTTTGGTTGTTCAGTATGGAACCCCCACTATAAATGTCATATCGATCGTATTGAAAAAGTACAAAAATTTTTTATTAAAATTATCAACTATCGCAACTTTAGTTCTGACAGTTCTTATCTTGAATCATTAAACAAATACAATTTACTTTCCCTAGAAAATCGCCGTAAGCAATTCGATTTGGTAACCCTATTTAAAATTCTTAATAACCAAATAGATTCGTCAACACTACTTTTCAAAATTAATTTCATAACCCACGCTCGTCTTCCTGTCCGCCCCTCACGCACGTTAGATACCTTTGTACCGCCTTTACTTCACAAAAATTATACTTGTAACAACTTCATTACTCGTTCGCTTAAGTCATACAATCAACAATTCCAAGAAATAGACCTCTTTAACAACTCTCTAGACACACTTAAATCAAAACTTGTGCTAATATTAAAGCAGACACAGTAACACACAAACTTCTTATTTTTTTTTATGTTCACTTATTATGCTCACTTTTCCTGTTAACCAATGATGTGCCTATACAGTAGATAACATATGTGAAATAAATATGAATAAATTGTGCATCGCGTGAACTTGATACTACTTCTACTAACAATTATGTATGTATAACGCATTTTTTCTTTATTACAAGCATTGCATTATATCAGTTTATCCGCTTGCATTTTGCTATTAACTGTAAAACTGTTAACATTTGGGTACTTACTCCTTGTCTATAAGCTAAGTCTGTAATTTAATAATTATGTACTGATGACTGTTTGTACCAAAATAAAATAAAATAAATAAAATAAATAAAATAAATAAAATAAATAAAATAAATAAAATAAATAAAATAAAATAAATAATATATTACAGGCAACTAGTTCTCTTTTTATTACCGCCCTTAGTAATATATAACTTTACAAACTACAACTAAATTCAGTTTTTCTCTCAGACAACCCCTAATTAGTAACATTAATGAGCTTGGATTTGTACCCGTATTTAACTACACTCTTTATATTTCGCAATAGAGATATTAAAATCCTTTGTAAACAAAACAAAAGCTGTACACCACCTTATATTAAAACTGTGCAGTAACTAATTATATGTATTTATACAATTTAATAATAGACGGTTATACAGTGCTTTGTTTATTAATAATAATAATACATATAATACTCATTTATAAAGAACTTTTAATCATGATTTTAGAAAAAAATATATCTACAGAAAATTCAGATCTGTCACTATGTTTGACATGTTATTAAAAATGTATGATAAACAATTACTTATGTATATAATATGAAGAATTGAAATGTGATGATATGATAACAAGAGCTGCCTCACGAAGAGCACTATTAACACCTCCGGACTCGTCGCTCAGCTCCGCCTCGCAGACAGTGCAAAATGTACCAGATTCTGTTGAGGCGTCGAGCTCAAGCTCCAGCGACGAGTTTTTCTCGCCGTCGTCGCCAACACCTGTACTTCGGCGGGGAAGAGGCCGGCCACCGATCTTAGCTTAGGATCCCGAGCCCCACAGGCATCAAACAGGGTCCCCGCTGCTGGTGGTAATGTGCACCGCATGAAATGGACATCATCAATAAATGAAAATGTCATGCGGGCATATTTTGTGGCAACAGAGGGAGGAACTAACCTCACTGCGTATCGTGATCGCATGCTGTCTCTATTTCAGGAACTTGAACCAGCTGTCAACGTTTCGACCCAACGGCTATCGGATCAAGTACGTGCCATTCAACGTTGTCATTTGTTGAATGACACTGTACTTGATAGGATTCGTTCTGATATACTTAGTAATCTCACAATTTCTACACCACCATCAGTTACGACCCAGGTGTGTAAGGATGGGATTTATGGGGGAGACAAGTGATACACACGGTTGTCGTTATAATACTCCTTTATTAATAACAGTGCATGTACTTATATTGTACATGCACACATACACCATTACACCTCCGGGGGTGAACGAAAAAAAAAAAAACCAATTACATATGTTTTTTTTTTTGCATAACATACACAACAATTAATATAAAAAGCAATATTTGATTAAACACAAAAAAATACATTTTAATATACCATAGCCTTTAGTTTAATAATAGTAATATCTTTATAAAATATTTTATTTTTCTTATCACAAAAATAAACATGCTAAATCTAAATTATCATAACATTAGTCATAATTCGTGACATCACTCTCTGACACCAATTTATAGTACATATTGGGAAGAGGTGGAACTCGTTATTAAATAATAATCAGTTAGTACATCAAAGTACTCTTGAATGTCGTAAATATTTATTACTTATATTTATTTTCATTTTTCATTTTATCATACTTAGTCAAAATTTTTGTAACTCTTTCACAAATTCGGCTCGCGAGAATTGCGATGAAGAAGATACATCATCAATCTATTCATTTCATTTAAGTAGTGGCCGGTCCACTTATTTTTATCTACTACTTTTTGGTTAACCATTTTAATATTTTTTTATAATATTTATTCATTATAATTTTCTCATTACATTTCAATATTCGTTTTACATTTCAAAATGCACAAGTTCACTCAAATATTCGGCTCGCGATATATTCGATCGTAAAACATGGCATGTAATATGTAATTCTTTTAAATTACTTTTTTTTACATTATTTAATTCTCATCTTTTGTCTAACACAACAAGTCTCTTAATTATACTCGTAGCTAGATAACGATTTCCAAAGGCAGCGGGTGATCAGTCCGATTGTCCTAGGAAATGGTTATTTAACTTACAGTTACATTTTTTGTTTATTATCACAATAAAACATCATCACACATTTTTGTAATAGGTGCGTAATATTTTAATCTCATTTCATTGGATTCGAACCAACGCACGTCACTTGGCATCCTATCCTCTATCTACTAAATCAACTATCAAAAACATCTCAAAAATATTCATCACTTTACAATATTTTGTTTATAAATTCTCTACATTATTATTAAAAAACGCAACAACGCACAAAACTCATAATTATTTTATGTCAATATTTTACTTTTTCTCAATAAGTACATTGAGAACAAAATTTTCAAAATATCTCGATCTTTAAATTATTAAGTTCACAATAAAGTCACATAACAACTCTACATTTATCTTGTATACAAATTCCGAACCTTATATGGTTGGCAAATCTAAACAATATCATCACCAGTTCAAAGGTATGTATTGTTGCTAAGTACCTATACCAATATGGAATGGAATGTTATCACATCTCAATTTCACAAAGTAGTATCCAGGCTATAAAACTCATATTTAATTAGATTAAAAAATTAAAAAAAATCAAATCATTTTCTAAAACGTATTAAATCGTTACAGTAATAACAATTATTATAGTCAATTTATTATACCTATTAACTAAATTAATCTTAACTAAAAAACGATTTATGATTATCTAGTTTCTAAGTAAATACCTATTTTTAATAAAACAAAATACTTAAACATTATGATTAATATGAAAAATAAACTATTTATTTTAATACTAGCTGCTGTGCCCGCGACTTCGTTCGCGTGGCGGATGTTACTTACTTCGCAATTCGCTTTAATACTGAAAAATCGTTTTTTAAACCTTATAACAAACAGATATACCTACACACGAATTGTAAAATTAACGAACGAATCAAAACCTTTTCAAAAACAGATCTTTACAAAGACAGATCTATGAAGACTGTGTCTAAACTTATACTGAAAGACATGAGCGAACGTCATTCTTTCAAGTAAAATCTTAATACCGCGATACTGAAAATGACGTCACAGGCACAATGCCATCTGTTGTCAAATTTGTAAGTTAAAATAAATGACATCGCTTTTTTCATCATAACAGCCCATTAATGTCCCACTGCAAGGACGCGCCTCCTCCCGTGACGGAGGGATACTTGGCCTACTAATACCACGTTGGCCAGTCGGATTGGTATAGGGTTTAATTTCAAGTTTTCCTTCATTTTTATTTCGTAAAGATAATATTCACCGATAGTCCCTTAGTCGGTTTTACGCCACCCATGGGATGAGATGGGGAGGTGACATATTGTATTCTTGCTCCGTCACCACACGGATAATCGCTAATTAATTATGAATGAATACATTTGCACGCCACGTTATGGTGCGGCAGAATTACCTGCCTCGGTGGCGCGGCGGTCGCATTACATGGCTGGCGTGCATGAGGTCGCGGGTTCGATTCCCATGGAGGACAATTGTGATACACAAACTATTGTCCTTAGTCTGGATGTTCTTTGTGTCCGTTAAATTGATATTTTTAAAGGCTAGTGTGAAGACTTATAATTGATATTACACATACGATTCATGGTTAATTTTATTAACATTTAAAAGAAATAACTTATTAATAGCACTTAATAATAAAATAGTTATATATTATTTAAAACCTCTTTTATTTTATGATTACTACTGGTAACGCCATCTCGTGAACAAAAGAAACGAAATTTAAATTCATTCAACATTGAACCAAATCCATTTTTCATGACCCCTGATTTGTATTGGACTGTTCTAATAAAGAGATCTAGCGATATCTCGAGTATTACTTATCCGATTCCGATTGTTTTATTGTAGTATATAGATAAATACCTACTTTAAACTTAATACCTAAAAACTACGTATCTATGTATTTTAATATCTAAAGCGCGCTTATTCCGAGAAGAGTCAATAAGAACCACGTCCGTTCGCATTAAGAGTCAATGTGAATGAAATTATATAGATGCATCGGTTGGCCGTTTCGGACGTTAAACAAAAATCAACCGTACAGCCGTACTCATACTGGCGCGGCGACATTTGGAAATTTTCTTTCATCTAAATCTTGTGTGTTTATAAACCGATTTCTATAATTTTTTTTTATGAATAAGGTTTTAAAGTGTACTTTTGAAATATGGGAGTTTGAAAAAGATATGTCTATGCAAATTACAATATATTTATGTATTTAATACACTTTGAAGAAAACCCCAACGATTAAACAGGTTATTGTGGCTAATATATAAAAGATAGATATATACTATTCAAGACTTTTTTGTACATCTTTTGAAGACCATTATTTTTGTAATACATATTTTTGGCGTATGATCAACGTACGCGATGATAAGAGCTCGAACGCGCTTTTTTTCAACCGACTTGCTTCAAATTTATCGTCACTGCTCAGCTCCTATGTGTCTTAGCGTTATGTTATACAGCCTATAACCTGCCCGGGAGTATGGACTACAATTGTACCAAGTTTGGTTAAAATGCCTTCAGTAGTTTTTGACCCATGCGTGCACATACAGACAGACAGACAGACAGACAGACAGACAGACAGACAAAAAATTTATTGATTGCGTTTTTGGCATTAGTATCGATCACCATTCATCCTCCAATATTAATTTTTAACATATATTCAATGTACAGAATTGATCTCTCTACAGTTTTATTATAAGTATATAGATTTTAATCTATGCTAGTAGCTTAAAAAATAACACTTTAACTACGCACTTTCACTTTAATAAAAATTTGGATACGACACGTCGACGACCTTCGCGACATGGCATGCGCTCTACAGAGGGGCGCGATGCCGACTCCAATTCAGCCCATCTCGAAGCTGTGGGTCTCATGACCCATTCTCCTTATTTAACCATCGTGCAATAGCACAACATTCCACCAATCCACCATGGTGGTGACTCTTTTATCGGGAACATAATTATCACCCATTAACACACGTAATTTCTGCGATTTTTCCACATTTTTAAATTCTTTTTCTTTGTTCAAATATTAATAAACACTTATTAACACACTTTTTAAAATAAATCGTTCTAAAAAAAATTGTTCAAAATTATCAACGCTAAATTCGCACTTGCTATCCGATACCTTGCGGATCCATCCTGGCAGGGTCGCCATGTAAGGATGGGATTTATGGGGGAGACAAGTGATACACACGGTTGTCGTTATAATACTCCTTTATTAATAACAGTGCATGTACTTATATTGTACATGCACACATACACCATTACAAATACCATCATACCTCTGTGTCAGCCAACAGAACTAAATAGCTTTGAGACTATTGATTGTGAGGTTACAAATGTAAGTATCCCAATTAAGGAGTGCTTTGGAATGTGCTATTCGGGAATATCGTTTCATGGACCCAGGTAGGAGACCCCGAATACCACGATTACCTACGCATAAACAAAATATAGCTATTGTGTGTGCTCTGGATTCACTGTTATTAAACTACTTTGATAACAGTGAAAATCTCGGCGATGCACACTCAATTTTGTACTGTGGGGCTGTCGCTGCATGTCGAGTAGCACATATTAAGTTTCCAGTCGATGATATTGCTACTCGACTCAGACCAACTGTGCCGGCGTGGCAGTGCAGGATTGAGCGTCGTATTGCTGAGGCTAGGGCACTCATAGGTAAGCTTATCTGCTTCAGGTCGGGTAATACGCGCCCGAGGGTAATGCGTTTTGTGACACGT
This sequence comes from Schrankia costaestrigalis, assembly GCA_905475405.1. Classification (NCBI taxonomy): domain Eukaryota; kingdom Metazoa; phylum Arthropoda; class Insecta; order Lepidoptera; family Erebidae; genus Schrankia; species Schrankia costaestrigalis. The sequence continues at coordinate 196,497 of FR997836.1, forward strand.
GCATTCTCTGAAACCAATATAGATCGTCGAGATTATATGTTACATGTCACAGAACGCATTGACTTCCTGAAGCAGAAGGTTTATGCGTGGGCAAATCGTATCAAAAGATTTAAAAAGAGAATGGAACGATATACCCAGAATCGTGCATTCCAAAAGGATGAGCGGTGGGTTTACAGAAACTGGGAGCGTCCTGTTCTAGGCTCGGTTGACATGCAACTACCCGATGCTGATGCTACGAATGATTTTTGGCGCAGCATTTGGTCGGTGCCTGTCAATCATACAGAAGGTAACTGGATAGGGGATGTTGAAAAAGCGTGTGAACATATTCACCAAATGGAGCCAGTAGTTATAACAAAGCAACAAGCCTTGACACTCCCCGATAAATGGAAAATTCAACACAGAAATAATTTTTAAAATCGGTTTATTAGATCCAGAGATTACCCCCTACAATGTCACAAACAAACAAACACACAATCTTTACCTCTTTAAAATATTAGTATAGATAAAGCACCAAGTTATTCTGCATCTACTATGTATAAGCGTGGTGCTCACTAGGCGCAGGCGGCGAATTATTTGTCTCCTCAATATTGTATCAAAAGTAAAACGTAAACGAAATCTGAATGCGCTATGACTCTAACTACGCAACGATAGCAATATATAGGTAAATAGCATACCGCATTACACTGCATTTATGTTTGATATGAGCAAACATGTTCGTACCTACATGCAACATACTCGTAGCTTAAAGTTATAAAAAATAAAATATATTTGAGTAAACTTAATAAATACGAGCAAGACGAAACACCATTCAACAGAATGTCGTGGGTGTCAAAGCTGCAGTATATTTAGTACGTGCCAGCTTGTGCTAAGTTATAAACAGTCTCGCAGTACAAAAGAACTGCTCGTTCCATCTGTCACAATATGAAGATATAATGAAGACAAGTTGTCGCTCACATGTGTTATTATGCTCAGATGTGACGAGTCTGCAGAGTAACATCTTGTTCACAACTATGATTGCTTATCAACTATTCAGTCTGTAGTTACCTACGTAGTGTGCGCGCGCTCTCTACTGACACTTGTTCTACTATTCAAGTATACAAGTTATACTCATGCTTATACCGGAAAACATCTGGTGACCATATAGGTTGCATATTGGAGAAGGGCCAAATAAAGAGCACTCGTAACCGACGCGCATGTATGACTCGCTTAATGAATGTGGACGAGGCCGAATCTGTTTGCCAGGATCGTGACAAGTGACGTTCTGTCGCCTCTGCCTACCCCGGCCGGGATAAGGCGTGAATTTATGTATATATGTATACCCCAACATGTATGTATGTATATATGTACTCATGCTTAAAACTTTATAACAAGAAGACTAAATTAATGCACATCTTTATGTGTAAACATGTATTTTTATTAACTATAGCAATCATATTTTATTACATTTCGGTGGTTTACGATAGATTTATGTTTTAGTACGATGTCTCACTGTGGATATGTTATTGTAAATTCAAAGACAACACTTACATAATATTAACATAATGAATATGCTAAAGTAATGTCAGCCATGTTCAGAAATAAGTAATGATGTTAATAAATTTAAATGGATGTCAACCTTCTACCTTTTAAAGTTTAATACAGGCAGTATCTATATGTCCATTAATATTTTGTGTCCTTATTTGTTAAACATGGAGTTAACAAAGAGAACATACAAAGTTGTGTAACATTACACAATTAATAGTACATAACTAAGAGTAGTTAACAGTTAGTTAGGTAACGTTTATATAATATAGTGTATTGATAACTAACTAATAAGTTTGAATCTTCTCACCGCATGATGTTGCGGTACTGAAGTAGTTACGATCTAGTTGTGAACATGAAACATATACGTAACAAGAGTATACTCAGTGTTTTGTTTATATTTATTTTATACAATTTCTAAACGTATGTATACTCGTATACCTATAGATTGACAAAACTACGATAAAAAAAATACAAGGTTCAGAAAACACTCTTGGTGTATATGATAGTACTTAGTTTGTAAAAGTCCACAAAAACCGAGTACGGGAATTATCTTTTAAATGAAATTACCCTTAAAAATTTACCGCTATTAATTTCTGAATAGCCTAATGAAACGGTCGTAGTTAGCCGTTTTAATTCCACTATTAGTTTTCTACTAGTCTCGTATGAAACACTTCATCTAGTGTATCGTAGGCACACATAGTCTCACGAACGTTCTCTACGTTCAATAACAACAAAGAAGAACATAAACCTCGTTCTCTATTACAGACTCGTATAATTAGAACAGATAAGAGCTGACGTCACCGACTTATCTCTCAACATTATTTTGTTATTCACTTCCTGCACTAAAACCACCAACGTTCACAGATTCACAGAAAATCTACGAATAAATATAAAGGAAAATTACAGATCAAAGATATTCGATATCTTTATTATCTGGAAGCGTTCTTATACAGAGCGCTTGTTCCGGAAATCGAAGCCAGAATACACGTAATGCGTTTCATATTACTTTCAGTTAAACTCAGTGGAGCTTTACGTAGTTATGTTGTGTTGTGTACTCTAGGGAGCAGCTATTTATACACAAACGATATGTACCGTAATGTTTGATACAAATACGTTCACTTTGATGTTACGTATTTATTTGCTTTGTAACGTACAAAAGTCGGAAAGCTGTATTTAAGTTTTATAAATATTTATAAAAAAGATTGTGAGGTACTATTTTCATTCCACTAGTTAAACTGTGTTCAAATGCCTCGTTAAACACCATATAATCCTGAATGTTTAAAAAACTACAGTTAAAATTAATCTGAAAATATAACGTTTTTTTTTACTACTGTTTGCTCACATAAAAAAAGTACCTACCTAATAGGAAAAGCTAGCTACAAGGACCCTAAACTAGAGAATAAATACTGACTTATACTAGCATCTTACAATAGCAATCACATATTATGTATTACGTAAATAAATATTTAGTAAAGATGTATGTATATATTAGTAACATATTATCAGATCACCAATGCCTCACTTTCTCCAGTAACAGGCCCACTGTACAGGCACATCAGAACCTAACGTACGATCACTTTTATGTCAAGTTTATCATGTTTTTGTAAAGATTATAATAATTTGCGATCAATTTCTTTGTTATCTTTTACTACACCCTCGGGATGAATTGGTGACGACAATAAGTATTCTTTATCCGTTACCACACGAAGCACAGAATATAAAGTCCCTTTATCTCTCCAAATTATAATTAAACCATTATATCTTAATTATTTATTAGAATGCCTCGACTCCTTTCCTTCTCGTTATATTAACTGAATTGTTTTCATAACATAACTCGTAAAGAATTTCTAATTAAATTAAAAAATATAAACTTGTTACGAACTTTTGTCTCGTCTAACTTTATCTTGGGAATCTAAATTGAAAAAAGAATTACATAAACATCCCCCGGGACGGGAACAACACTCACTTTATACGTATACAGTTAAATCGTTACACTCTTGTATTACTATGAACTATACATATACATAATATGAAACTATTTTATTTTTTATCATGTAGTAAGATTATATTGCCTTTAAGTAATCTATCAGAAGTGTCTAAAAATGGATCACCATGGTAGCTGCATCGATAATGAGCGTAATACGGTCCTTCCTTACATGAAGGACTCAGGAGATGCCTTCCCCGGCTTTCTTGAATGACCATGAATAATTGTGAGATTGAGAAGTTTACTGGCAGCGTGCTATTAACCTTTGCGCTTTATTCGTATTCTGTTCCGACGCCTCAAACGGAAAAACACCTGTTAAATTTTTAGTTCTTACAAATAGATAACTGATTAGTAAAATATAACAATCTGGTTTTTTCGTTGTTTGGAACTAGAACCAATAACTCCCCATTTAAATCGTAGGTTTATTTCAGCTGGTAAATTTTATTTATCGATCAGATACGTATACTTCGTAATATTATTATTTTATTTGTATCGTAAAGTGCGAAACATGTTCAAGGTCGCGAAGTAATATCAGATACAATACCGACAACAATATACCTTAAGTACAAAACACATAAACTTGAAAATAAACAGATATAAAGCCTCCACGCTTTACGACATCGCTTAAGAGCTCAAAACTAATAGTTTTCCCTTTCTTTGTACAAATCCAATGAACGTAACGTAAATACCTACGTATATTGTATATATATACATAAGCTCAGCTTTACTTCGCAGGGTAAGCTAGCTTCGATACGAGATGAAGCCTTGCCGAGTTACCTTCGTTATTACGTATTTATGTGCATTCAATAGCTATTAAATGAACAAAGAATGGTTGAAAACATTTATTTGTAAGCAAACCACTTCTTAAACTTGAAGGCTTTACATTTTACCTAGAAATGTAGAGAACATGAGAAATGAGGAGAAATGCATTCTACTAATAATTATAGTTCATGAATTGAGAGGTCTGTTAAGTAATGAACAAAGTTTGACAGGTACTCGGGTATAATAAGCAGTACAAACTCTTTGGTCCTTCCCGGGGTTCCCGTACTGGTTGAAATTAATATTTTTTCTTTCATTTTGATTCATAAAAAAAGTTTTAGTAAATCTAGCTTAATGTTCTTTTAGTATTAAAGTAAAAATAACTACTTTTGAGAGGCTGTCAGTATGTCATAACGTATTAATAACTTCTTTCTTGCATATTAATAATGTCCTAAAGTATTCAGAAACTGTTGAATCACGAGCACAAGGTAGTTAAGTATACAAGTAGGTTGTATTTGTTTATCGTTAGGTGAAGGAGTCTGGGCGCGGGCGGGGACCACCGCTCGAGCCCGACATAATGGAGACCTTTATCTTTGCTAACGATCTACAGAACAATAGCCCACTGCTGCATTAATTGATTCCTGATCAATCAACTTAACCTTAAGGCCACGATTACTAACCAGCTGTAGACTGGCAACTATTTACAATCACTAAATCCACTTGAGTGAGTGACAACTTTTAAACAAGTACATAAATAATAAATATGACATTTTGGAATCATAATTGTCTAAAATTTAGATACTTACGTAGATAAATATAGTTTTACTAAGAAGTACTTAATAAGAAAATCTCAAGAAAAGTTATGTTATTCACTAAAGTAAGTTGCGGAATAAAAATGCTAGAAAAATATAACTCGATAAACTAACCATCTCAGCGTGATTCCTTACAAAAGATATTGCCTCCTGTCTCTCACCCCTGATAAGATACCTGACTCGCTACCTGTCCTATTGTGGTATAGACTAAGACAGCACAGAAACAAGCAAACAAAAAACATTAAGCAACCAAAGGTTGCCGGTATGTAAAACATCGTCGTAGTGGTGTGAGTGGAAGGAGTCGAGGGTGACCGATAAGGATTCAATTAAGTTCCCACCGAGGTCCTGCGCCCTACAGCCCGAGCATGCACCCACCCACGACTAGAGTCGGAATTTTAATGAATATAAAGCAGATTGATTAAGATATTCATAAATCATTGGGTTGGTGGACTCGTAGTAATATGATTAATGTCCCTAACTGAGACGGTTACCAACACTGATTTACTAATGGACTGAATTAGCTCTCCTATTTAAACGAGATCAGAGGCTCAATCACTCATTTATTGAAGGCGTATAACAATGAAAATTAGATCTACAATAAATGTGCAAAGATACAATACGTAATACGTCTTGTGGTATGTTTAAGAATAGAAAACATTTATATAACAACAAACTGTTGACAGTTGCTAATATCAAGTTCGCAGTTACTAATAAAATGATAGTTAAATAATGTGCCACTCTGAATATCTAAATGAAATTTCATTCGTTCGCGTGTAAGATAATTTCAAATGAATTCGTGATTTATTAAAATATAGTTATTATATTTAAATAATATTAAAGTCAGAACTGATAACATTATTAAAAGTTAGAATGAAAGTTGTGACAGTTCTTAATACTTCGTTTGATAAGTTGTATAATTAGTGCAAGCGGCGTTTGACATCTACTTAGTACAAATTAATTTCGCCTCGGGATCACATTTATTTATAGTTCGTCGAAGTAAAAAAGAGCAGATATTAATTCAAAAGTCTTACCTAAATCGTTTTTACACTGTAAAGTATACTTAGCTACCGTAATAATAAGTATGTAGATACATTCCACTCCAAGTCCAGCTCATGACTAAGGTAACTATCCACAAATTAAACTATATTTCCTAGTCATTAGAATAATAACAATGTATTTTTTTTTTAAATTAATAAAGTGATTTAGAAAGATAATCATCTAAATCTAGCATTTCTAATGGTGTACAAAAGCACGTTCTGTTTGGGTGTATGTACAGCTACCACAAATTTCGGTGACACAGAGAGAAACGAAGTTTATTTCACACGTATTGATCGCATGTCAAGTGTCACGCCGCTCATTCTTCACTTTTATGTATAAACAGGTTTTATATCTTTCACTTATTTTTCTTATCAATTGAATAAACAGTAATTCTTGTTCACAAATAAGCGTTATTTGCAAAAGATCTCGTAGGATCGGACATTGTTGATTAGGTAAAGTTTATTCGAGTCTTTAAATCTGTGAGCGCGTGCTTCGACAAAATTTATAAGGATTTTAGCTTAGTTATTGGGGATCGTATTCACAAGGTCGTCCTATTATTAACTCTATTGTCTTAACAAAATGAGATCACATTGTTGTCGAATAATAGAGACGCATTTAAACGAATTTAGTATCCAACCTTTACAATTGACATTATTTTATACCTACATTACATCGAATATAATAGTGAACTTAGTAGTTTAAATTCATTTAAAACCGCGACATAGGCTTTATCCCTAGTGGCAGTTGTTTTAGTAATTAAAAGCAATGGATTAATTAAGAGTGTTCGTCATAAAACACACAGATCAATAAAATATTATGATACACTCGCATGACAGACACAGGTCGTTGACCTCGCCATATGATCCCGTTTTGTGTTCACGTCTGAAATTGTATCAATCTTCATAAAATTGACAATATACGTACATAACTGTACTATATTGGTGTATAAGTATAACTGATATCGTTTTCTTATATTTAGATCTCTTATGAAAAGGTTTTAGTGTTTATTTAGTGAGCCCTCACGATGAATAAGAGTGATTTTATATACTTATATTATAAAATCAACTTTTATACATCCTGCAAAGCATAGAAACTCCCTTAAACAAACGTAAATTAAACATAAATCGTTTACATTAAACTTAATCTGAAGCTAAGAGCGTAATATTATCAAGATAAATGTAAAGTAAATATATGTTCATGTACCTAGGTATCCACCACGGGGACACAATGTCACCTCGCCTTATGTAAGTACAGTCGGTTTGTACTCGGAGGTAACAGGTGGCACCACCGTCGCGACTGAGGACGACACACGCAAAACAAATCTATACATATAATAAAACTGTAGAAAAGTCGTTTTTGTACATTATAAATAAATAAAAAAAATAGCCAGGGTGTTAAAGGACAACCAAAAGACCCCATTTCCGGCATTTTTAGAATTTTTGTATGTTTGTCTGTTTATCTGTATACTGAAAATTATTTCGGGCATCACGTAAAATCTACGAAAGCAATGTAGATGACTTTTATACACAACGGTTAAGATTAAGTTGAAGTTACATTTAGTCATAGTTTCATTGCAATCGGTTCAGTCTAACAAAAGATATTTGAATTTAATTAATAATATTAAACAGCGCCATCTTTCAAACTTAGACTGAACTACATCAAGACTTAAACTGCGTGCAATATTTTTAAATATAACTTAAAATGTACGTAAGCAATGTAGATGACTTTTATACACAACGATTGAGGGTAACTTCGAGTTCCATTTAGTTTTTGTTTAATTGCAATCGGTTCAGTCTATCAAAAGATATTTATAAGTGCTCAAGAATAGTTTTAGTTTTATGAGTGTTTTCGAGGTGAAATATCAAATAGCGCCATCTTACGAACTTAGATTGCAATATATTTTGAGATAAGCTGCGTGCAGTATTTTTGAATAAATAAAATAAGCACAAACACATTTAACAATAATTTAATGTTTTGTGATTGTATTTCTATATTTTATTGTCAGTTATGTATTTTTTTCAATGTTAATAATTAACAATAATTTGTTACTTAATTGACTGACTCAAGCATTTGACAAGGTGTGGCATGTAGGACTTATACATAAATTAAGTAATATGCTTCCAAAGCAATATGTGGACCTTCTGGAATCCTATTTAAGCGAGAGGACATTTAGAGTGAGACATGAAAATGCTTATTCAGATATCAAACAGATAAAAGCTGGTGTGCCGCAAGGGAGTGTTCTTGGTCCTATCCTGTACCTATTGTACACAAGCGACATCCCTGAAACCAATAACAGCATTATTGCTACCTTCGCTGACGATACGGCTATAATGGCTACAGGTGCCACTCACAAAGAAGCCGCAGAGAAGGTTCAAATTGCAGTCAATGCTATCGCCGATTGGACAAAAAAATGGAAAATGAAATTGAATGAGTCAAAATCGACACATATCAATTTTACAAACCAAAGAGCTGTTCACATACCGCTATACATTAACGATAGTATAATACCATACGAAAATACGGCAAAATACTTGGGCATGACGCTAGACGCAAAACTTCGCTGGAAGGCACATGTTAAAAAGAAACGTCAAGCGTTAGACCTGCGCTATAAAAATATGAACTGGCTACTTGGCAGACATTCTACCCTATCAATTTCCAACAAAATACTTTTATACAAACAAGTACTCATGCCGGTATGGACATATGGCATTCAATTGTGGGGATGCACAAAACGAACTAACGTAGAAATCATTCAGAGATTCCAAAATAAAGTACTTCGGGTTATAGTAAATGCTCCCTGGTACGTCAAAAATAATGACATCCACCGTGACCTTGGTGTGGAACTTGTAAATGAAGTTATAAGAAAAAACGCAGTAGCACATGAACAAAGGCTTCTTCATCATGTGAACGTTGAGGCTATCCAGCTCCTTGACACCACGGACATAGTGAGAAGGCTAAAAAGAACTAAACCTTTTGAATTAGTGAAGTAAGTGTAATCAGTGTAATCAGTGAGAGCTAATCTTAAAAAACACAAGAACAAAGTGTCTTTCTCATATTAATAGAGACTATAAGAAAAGTGCCAATGGGCACATTCTTAACTGTGTGTATTGTAGCAAATTAAGTTAAATTCAAATTACTTATTAGCCATAAGGTCTAGATTGTAATTATTATGAGTAGTCGTTTAACAATGACACATCATAAACAAAATAAAAAAAAAAAAAAACTTAATTGATTTTGAACGTTATGTTTATTGACTTAAGGTCGATTATAGAATAGCAGGTATTGTAAATAACGAAACACGTATAGATTGAACGGTGGTTTATTGGAGACTGATTTGCTTATATGATTTCTAGAATACATTGTTTATTTACGACACAACATGCCGCCCACCAAAGTGCGACAGTACTTTAAATTGCATGCATGAGAAAATTATACAAAGTTAGGTTAATTTAGCATTATATTACAAAGAGGTTCATCATCATTTACTGGTAATTTACATAATTTACTAATAGAACGTTTTACAATTTCATTTCGATATTTGACACTATAAACTCTAGTAAAACCATCAGGCCCTGGATGTTTATTAACAATCTTTCCTAGGGACCACTTTCCAGGTGGCAGCTGTTCATCTTTAAGTAATACAATATCTCCTACATTTAATTCTGATTGTTTGTTTAGCCACTTAGGTCTAGTTTGTAATCTAGTTAAATATTCAGTATGCCATCTATGCCAAAAATCCCTAACCAATTTTTGAGTCATTTGCCAACGATTTAAACGATTAATATTTACATCTCGTAAATCAGGAGTAGGTATATTAAGTGGAGCTTCACCTATCAAAAAATGACCAGGTGTTAAAGGTTCAGGTGCATCTGGATCTGAAGTGTCTAATGGAATCAAAGGTCGTGAATTTAGACAAGCTTCTATTTCACACAAAGTGGTGGTCATCTCTTCGAATGTTAGGCTAGCTGTAAGAATTCTGCGTAAGTGATACTTTATCGACTTCACCCCAGCTTCCCACAAGCCACCAAAGTTGGGGCTGTAGGGTGGGATAAAATGCCACTGCGTTCCTTCTGCCGATAGATCTGATAACCATTGATTTGGTAACTCTGATTGTGCATTTATGACGTCCTGTGATAAAATCTTGTTGGCACCAACAAAATTACGCCCATGATCGCTCCATAAATGAGAACACTTACCTCTGCGAGCGACAAAACGACGAAATGCTCCAATGAAAGATTCCGATGTGAGATCTCCAACTAATTCTAAATGAATGGCCTTAGTGGCCATACAAATAAAAATAGCTATGTATGCTTTATTTTGCTTCGCTCCACGTCCCTTCGACATTAAAACAAACAAAGGACCAGCAAAATCAACGCCACTATGAAGAAAAGGACGTGCTGGTGTTGTACGAGCTTGAGGTAAGTCTCCCATCAGCTGTGTTTTAACAAGAGCCTTTTGTCTAGCACATATTACGCATTTGTGTATATAAGCCTTAACCGTGTTTTTTGCTTGCAGTATCCAGTATTTAGACCGAAGGAATGTTAAGACTAGTTGTGTTCCACCATGTAGAGTTCTTCTGTGTGCATCAGCGATAATAAGGTAAGTCAAATCGTTTTTATTTTTCAGGATAATTGGATGTTTGCTGTGTTCCGGTAGCACGGAGTTACGTAATCTGCCACCCACCCTGAGGATACCATCTTCATCAAGGTAAGGGTTTAAAGATTTTAGTTTACTATTTCTTTTTACAATTTTGTTTGATTTTAGGCTTTCAATTTCTTCATTAAACTCCCTCTGAGCTATTTTAATACATCTTTTCAAAGCTTTGTCTAATTCTTCTGTAGTAATTAGCTTTTCTATATCTTCTGGTTTAATCTTGCTATGTAAAAATCTAATACTATGTACTATTACTGTCAAAAGTTCATTTAAATTATTAAAATCTCCAAAGTTAATGCTTGTTTCTTCATTTATTTTCAGGTTTGCTTGTATTTTACGTGTTTCTAGTTCAGTAGGTATAAAATTAGGTCTTGTAAACTTGATTTCACCTTGGCTTAACCATGTGGGTCCTTCCCACCACAATTTGTTGGACTTTAAGTCTGAAACAAAGGAACCTCGAGACGCAATGTCCGCAGGATTTTTTTCGGAAATGACGTGATACCACTGCTTGCTATCAACCTTATCTAAAATATCTACGACGCGATTTGCTACAAATTGCTTCCATCGTATTGGTTCTCCCGACAACCACGACAAAACAATAGACGAGTCAGTCCACGCAAAAAGTTGAGTAGTAGATAATCTCATTGCTTGCGAAACATGCTTCAAAAGGTTTGAGAGTAATACAGCACCACAGAGTTCCAGTCTTGGTAATGTAACCGGCTTTACGGGAGCGACGCGTGTTCGAGCTGCGAGTAGCTTTGTAGTGATCGTACCATCACAGTTAATTATTCTGCTGTAAACTACTGCAGCGTATGCCTTTTTTGATGCGTCGCAAAATCCGTGTAGTTGTATATTCTTCTTGTTCTTCGTTGTACTTCCTAGCCACCTTTTTACAAAAATATCCTTAACGTTTTCAAAATCTAATCTTATGTTGAGCCATTCTTCTTTAAGTAAATCATCCAGTTCTTCGTCCCAATCCAATTTCTTTAACCATAATTTTTGTATTAGAATTTTAGCCATGACTATAGATGGAGCTATCCAGCCAAGCGGATCAAATAATTTTTGTATATCAGCCAAAACATTTCTTTTAGTAATATTTGTATGTTGAAGAACAGGAGGTATGTTTATATATATAAATTCATCGTTTGCTAAGTTCCATAGAATGCCCAAGGCTTTGATTGTTCCATCGACATCTATGTTAAGCTTTATTTTAGTAGATCTGCTTTCAGGTTCAATAGATTTCATAACATTAGCACTATTTGAGGACCATTTTTGTAATTCAAATCCACCTCTTTTCAATAAGTCTTTCATTTGTTTGATTACAGCTATAGCTTCATGTTCCGTGTCAAATCCAGATAAAGCGTCATCGACATATAGATCTTCTTTCAGTATTTTGGCGGCAACGGGGAATTTCAAACCTTCATCTTCAGCTAATTGTCTTATTGTCTTCACTGCGAGGTAAGGCGCTGGTGCAGTTCCAAATGTAACGGTAAGTAAACGATATTCTTTAATATTTTCTGTAGGATTGCTTCTCCACAGAATGCGCTGGAAATCTACGTGTTCTTTAGCTAATAATATCATCCTGTACATTTTCTTTACGTCTGACACAAAACAAACTGCATACATCCTCCACCTCAAGATAATGCTTCTTAGGTCTTCTTGCAAAACTGGACCAACCAACAGCTCATCATTAAGTGAAATACCATTGGTGCCCTTGCATGATGCGTCGAATACAACACGAACTGGAGTACTTTCGCTATCGGTGCGTATGACCGCATGATGACTTAAATAAACGGCTCTATTGTCATACTCTTCTTCTGGTACTTCTTCCGCATGGTGCATATCTATATACTCTTCGATGACTTGTGTGTACTCTTTTTTCAGTTTAGGATTCTTTTCTAGCTTTCTCTCTAATTGTAAAAATCTTCTTAATGCAATTTCCTTGCTGTTGCCATCTGGAGAAATTGGTGTTTCTGTTTTAAAGGGTAGATTTACAACATATCTTCCGTCTTCGTTTCTTTTATGTGTTTTTTCGTAAATGTTCTCACAAAGCTTTTCTTCATGTGTTTGTTTTCTACTTCTGTCTATGTCTAATTCCCACAATGTTTTTAACATTGCGTCTAAATCTACTTGATGATGCATTACCTGTAAAGGTAGCTGGTTATTGTATTCACGGTTTATTTCACCAAACAAAATCCACCCAAGAACAGTTTTTTGAGCACAAGGAGTTCCTGGAGGCCCTTTAATTAGGTTTGGTTCAATAATACGTGCGTATTCATTTACACCTAGCAATAAATCAATAGGTTCTGATTTATTGTAAGTGGGATCAGCTAACTGTAAATTACGCAAATGAGGCCAGTCTCTGGCGACAATAGATTGAGACGGTAATTTAGTCGTTAAATGTTTTGATATAACATACGCTTCTAATTGTAGACAGAAATCCGAATTGTATTTGGATAATATGTGGAGTTGGACTTTACTATTGATATTTGTCTTTGTAGAACCAACCCCAGTAATAGTTCCCTTCACTGGTTGTTTGTATAATTTTATTAGTTGAGTCGCCCGTTCACTTATAAACGTTGCCTGCGAACCTTGATCTATTAGCGCTCGTAATAAAAGGGTATGTCCCGTTTCATTTCTGACCTTAACAATTGCAGTCGCTAATAGTGCGTATCCCTGGTTAGAATTGTAGTGTGACGTCATCATTGTATTGACTTGAATCTTCTTATCTTCTGCATTTGTACTGGTTTCCGTTTTAGCTTGATGCAGAAGAGTATGATGACGCCTGTGACAAATGCGACAGGACATTGGTAAACGACATTTCAAAACTGAATGTCCCGTCAACAAACAATTAAAACACAGGTTTTTGTCCTTCACGTAAGTGTTGCGTTCGATAATTGACATTGCTGTAAATTGTTTACAATGGCATAGTGTATGAGTTTCGTTGCATAAAATACTTATAATAATTTTTGTCGCCAGGTGGCTATCTGTATCAGTTTCAGACTTCTTCAAGTAGGTAAAGGCTCGAGGTATTTTGGAAATAAATAGGCATAACTCTATTAAGTTACATTTTATAATCTCTTTTCTTATTGTATTACAAAATATATAGGTACTTAAAAACAGCACTAGCACACGGACACTATAGCAGTCCCTCATGTAATACCGGATGTACCACCAGCCTCACGGGTTCGGTGGATTCTTCCAGTTTTCATGACGTTCTGCTAGAATGACGACTCCTTGTCATTCTCGTCCGAACATTTTGAATGTTTGTTTCATACCAGTATTAACGTCTAAGAAGGTTTGACGCTGTCTAAGGAAAAAGGCTGGTTTAATTTCACGGCGCCAGGGATGCGCCTTCACGGCCGGACTGACAATCGCCCGTCCTCGGGCGTATACATTCCTGCAACAATGACAATACAATACCATTACTCAAGGCATCAGGCTCGTCCAACCTGACACGAGTCAATGCTTCTTACTTTCCAGCCAACATCTCTACAATTCAGCATCAATAAGTGAACTGAACCCATACATCACACACAAGCACAACGCATACGACCCAACCAGGCAACCCTGAACTAGCTACAAGTCAGGGTCTACATCTCTTCCCTGGGTGTTGCGTCCCTACTGCTAGCCACTAGCAGCCCAGGACCCACAACCACCCAGCACAGACCTTTGCGTCCCCTTAACCAACCCAAACAAGTGTGGTCTGGGTAGCACATCGCCGTCTACCAATAAACTAGAAGTGTCATTATAGTAAGACACTTTTTCTACAAATAGTCTCAAAATAATACTGTCCTTTTATGTTCCTCTTTACTCTTCTTCAGAGAGCCCTCGAGAATACATTTCGACTTCACCAGGAATAAGATATTTTGTTGACAGCTACACATCAAGTGCTCCACCGTTTCGTCTTCTTGACCACACGCTCTCCCTGTAAACATACAGTCAGATATAAGACTGCGGCTTAGGTTCCACAGCTTTTTTTTTTTGTTTTGTTTTCTTTTTGTGCTTTGGCAGTATTTACTTGGCGCTTCCTAAAGGCTATAATATTGACTCGCCTTCACATGACCGTCCTGACATTCACACGTCCTCGTGTAAGCTACCTCAAGGAGTTATTTTCAACGACAGTCGAACCAAAAAAACTATATTCTTATTTAGTTACTATTACTTGCAAAACAAGCATCACTCAGCCGACAAGCACTCTACCCACACCCTCACGGTGCCCTATCCAACAACACAGGACTCAGGCCACTCTCATGGTGCCTGATCCAACAACACAGGACTCAGGCCACCCTCACGGTGCCTGATCCAACAACACAGGACTCGGAACAACGTTGAGTGTGGGTTACCGTCCTTATCAGATAGCGGACAGCTTAATACTCCATCACGAGTTTACTCAATAAAATACTGCAAAGGACATGCGGTTCGACACGCGTGATGAAATAACTCCTATTAATCTTGAACCGACTTGACTTTAAACGGACCTTGGTATATTCATGGTACTAACTTAATGTAACAGCGTAGCTTAGCAGTGGTACACGCCAACAAAACAGACTTGTAATAGTATAGCACATTGTAACAATATAGTACTTACAGACATATTGGACATCACTTATTGTCCGCCCTTTAATCTTACCTTATTTTTACCCAACTGTGTTATGTAGCATAATCGTCATCATTACCAATTAATTTTCATTCCCTAGTATCGATATCCATTTTCCTTGTCGTGTCAAACACAGACACATTACTGTATTGCTGAAATCAAAAACACTTTAAACATGGCACAAAGCCGCCATGAGTCGCGCGGCATGATCACATTCTTCATAATACATTGCCGCAGTAGAAATCCATCTAATTTGTCAGAATTTTCCCGTCGGCAAAGATGGCGTCTTCATAGTACGAATATTCGTCATAAAATTCTTATTTTGTCGCTCAAGCGGCAGTTGCCATTTTTCATAGGTATTACCACGATTTCAAACACGTGGTGTGGTGTCTCGGATCCCACTTCTGATGTCGCCAGGTGGCTATCTGTATCAGTTTCAGACTTCTTCAAGTAGGTAAAGGCTCGAGGTATTTTGGAAATAAATAGGCATAACTCTATTAAGTTACATTTTATAATCTCTTTTCTTATTGTATTACAAAATATATAGGTACTTAAAAACAGCACTAGCACACGGACACTATAGCAGTCCCTCATGTAATACCGGATGTACCACCAGCCTCACGGGTTCGGTGGATTCTTCCAGTTTTCATGACGTTCTGCTAGAATGACGACTCCTTGTCATTCTCGTCCGAACATTTTGAATGTTTGTTTCATACCAGTATTAACGTCTAAGAAGGTTTGACGCTGTCTAAGGAAAAAGGCTGGTTTAATTTCACGGCGCCAGGGATGCGCCTTCATACCTTTACTGGAGGTGCTGCGGCGTGGAAAGTACGTCCTCTGGTCTGCTTGTCTTTTGAAGGCTCTGCTGTGGGTAAGGTTGTGGCCCTGGCTAGTTCTAATGCACGAAACCTAGATTCCAAGAAACCCTTCAAATCAGCCCACAAAGGTAATTCATCTGAGTTAATATTGTGTGAAACAGTCTCCCAGTCTTTACGTGACTCTGGGTCTAATTTCTGTACAACATGAAATATAATAACTGGATCCCAAGAGTCGGTGTTAATATTTATATTATTTAATGTATTAATGCATTCGGTTGTATTATCGAGTAACATTTTAATATGATTGGCAGACTGAATACTTAACCTTTTATATGAAAATAACCTATTTAACACAGAGTAAACTATAATACGCTTATTGCCGTAACGTTGTTTTAAAATGTCCCACGCGTTAGCATAATTGTTTTCAGTCACACGTACGTGTCGAAGAAGCGCTTGTGCCTCACCCGCGAGGCTGGTCTTCAGGTAGTGAAGTTTTTGTACATCCGACAAAGATTTGTTGTTATGTACTAAACTGAGAAACAAGTCTTGAAAAGTCGGCCACTCTTCATAGCTTCCACCATAGGTAGGTAGGTGGATCCTAGGTAGCTTCACTTGTGTTGACTTCGAACCCTCGTCAGGCGGACTATTTGACCTCGTTCGATGGGGTGACGAGGTTGACGCATCTTGAATCAGCTGTGCAATCGCATCTTGAATGTCGCTTTTAATACAGATGTACAAATCTTCGAAGATACTATACTCGTCGTTCTCAAAGTATGGTATGCCCGAGCGTTTCTCCCGCGGTGTAATCTTAACAAGTTCGTTGTGTGTAAATGTAAACAATTTCCAATATTCGTCTATACACTGCATTCTTGTTTGTAGGTATCCTTTGGTCAATCTAGACTTAGAACTTTTCTTTAGATTTATTTGAGTTTTTCTCATAAGACTAGCAGTTTCTTCAAGTTGATTTAAGAATTGTTCTATTTGGCTAGTCATTTTAAATATTCAATAGGTATATTATCTAAAAGTAGCTTCACTTCGATAATCAGATTCTTGGAACTAATGTAGTAAACAACCTGTGTAGGTATCTGTCCTTCGATAACTCGTAATTAACTTGCACTTTATTCACTTTGTATAAAGACTAATTCACAATGTCAATTTTATGAATAGAATTAACTGGAATGCAGTCTTTTGTTCTCGCACTCGAAGTTAAGTTTTTATTATTTAGGTACAAAATCCGGTTCGTTAATGACCACTATGAACGTTATGTTTATTGACTTAAGGTCGATTATAGAATAGCAGGTATTGTAAATAACGAAACACGTATAGATTGAACGGTGGTTTATTGGAGACTGATTTGCTTATATGATTTCTAGAATACATTGTTTATTTACGACACAACAGATTTTATAGACAAAAGACGAATCACTATACATGAGGTATCAAGCCCTGTGTCGCGGGGGACTTTACAAACATCAATTTAACGGACACAAAGAACATCCAGACTCAGAGCAATAAAAGCAAAATTTTTTTATTATTATATTTTTTTTTTTTTTTTTTTTTTTTTTTTTTAAAAGACAACTCCCGCACTAGGGATCATGCCCTGTGTCGCGGGGACTTTTACAAACATCAATTAACGGACACATATAACACCCAGACTCAGGACAATAATTTGTGGATCTCACAAATTATTGTCCTGCGTGGGGATCGAACCCACAACCTCATGCGCGGCAGCCGCTGGCTTTACCGGCGCGCCACCGAGGTCGTCAAATATATAATAATTTGTGGATCACACAAAGTATTGTCCTCCATGTAAACCGAACCTGTGACCTCATGCACGCCAGCCAGCTAATGCCACCGCCGCGTCATCGAGGCAGTTTATTTAGTTATTTATCAATGGACATGCCAACATGTGTGTAGGGACACAACATGTAACTTGAGCGACTGCTGACAAATCACCTTTACAGGCGCGCCATTGTATAGCGTCGCCCAGCAGTCGTCTCCCCGCAACCATGTAGCTAGGTCGTCGTAAATATATTGTTAGTGTATTTAAGTATAATCTGGTACCAGGAAATATAATATATAGTATATTATTCATCTGCATTTTATTATGGAACCTATAACACTAGAACTTCAACCCCCACATTGGTGACCCCGACAAAGAAGACGCAACTTTTGGAATGGACTCGGGAATTGGAGCACGCGCATGACAACGTGGCCGGAAAAGCAGCGCGCATCGTTAGCGTGGCGTCGAGCACGCACATGTGACGCTGCACAGCCAAGATTATGGAGGTAAGCGCACACGGATACGAGCCATGGGGGACGACTCGCCCTTTTCACATCAGAAGGGCTACGACCTAGCTTTTCAGTTCTACGGCAGCACAAGCACGAAGTTTATCGATTATACGAAGAGTACGGCGATCATCTTAACTCTTGTCAGCGCAAGCATTTGGAGAATCATGGCTTATGTAACGCAGTAGTATGCGGCATAATCCGATGATGCAAGGCATGGGACACGACGGCGACACTCTCAAGTACAGTGTGCGCGTCGTAAGCATGGCATCAAACTTTGGTAGCGCTAAGGGAAATACGTACCAAGTGCTGGATGGCCCGACCTGCCTCATTAGAAGACACGGAGCTGACAGAGCATGTGGACGATGGAAACCGCCGCAAACTAAGGACGACTCACGACAGCATTGCTTCTTCGTACGAAAAGCTAGATCATATTCAGCGTCATACGAAGAGCAAGAATATACGTAAAGGGTATTGTGAAAGTGTCGTTAGTGATAATATGTGCAAGTGCCGGTCATATAAAAGGTTTTATAGTAGATTTTATTTTATTATGGCAGTATTTATTTGTGTATTATGTCCGACTTTAATTTGATAGTTCTGTATGTCATTGATATTTTTTATGAGTATTGTTTTTGTGTAAAATTGTTTATAAAGTCCCTAGTTTTGTTAAAAATATATGTTTTAAAAGTTAAAGGTTGATTAAAATTAGTTTTCTTAAATTGTATTACGCACACCTGCACGGTGTTAGGTTCCGAACTTTGTTATTGTTAGCCATTTGATCCTATAGACGAGTAAGCAAAATGTTATCGCTGCTCACACATAGCATTGGACTTATTGTTATGTTAACTTGTATAAGTATGATTATTATTGAAAACTGTTTTAGATTTTTATTTTGTAAAAAATTTTTAATTTTTTTTAAATAAAGGGGGAAGTAGGGACACAACATGTAACTTGAGCGACTGCTGACAAATCACCTTTACAGGCGCGCCATTGTATAGCGTCGCCCAGCAGTCGTCTCCCCGCAACCATGTAGCTAGGTCGTCGTAAATATATTGTTAGTGTATTTAAGTATAATCTGGTACCAGGAAATATAATATATAGTATATTATTCATCTGCATTTTATTATGGAACCTATAACACTAGAACTTCAACCCCCACATGTGTAATAGGTCTTTACCTAAGAAATTCCCGTTTTATTTTTGCGCAGTCTTTAGACTCTATATTCTTTTAAAACATTAACCACCTTACTCATAAACGCCTTTTAAATTTAGTCAGTAATAGTAATTTAGATTTTTTTTAAATCTTATTCTACCTTAACCACTCGTGCAAGGTAAGGTTCATATTTTTTTATTTATTATCAAGAATCTTATTAGATTTATACAAAATTCCATTTAGAATGGGAGATAATCGGCTTATAAGAATCTTATTGGACTTATACTAAATTCCAATTAGATTTAAAGAAAATCTGCTTTTTCAAACATTGGTCAGTTTAAAACCCCTGTCTGGCAAAGGCGCCAGAAAGCTGTTGGCCAGATGTGCAATTTTTCCGCCATTTTGCCTTGCCAGACGAGTGGATAACGTGACGTCCAAATGTATTCATTTATATTATGCCATGTCATTAATTCTAACTTATAAATTTGACAACAGATGACGTTGTACGTGTGACGTCATTTTTGTATCGCGGTGTTAAGATTCTCCTTGAAAGAACAACCTTCGCACATGTCTGCCAGTTTGACTTTTGAAGCAGTCTCTAAAGTTGTGTCTTTAAAAAGGTGTTGGTTTATTAGCCTATTTGACCTAGGTTCTCCACCTGGGTGAAGCACGGGGACTTGCTAGGTCCCGTGCTCCAACTGATGACGTTATTGTACAGTGAACCAGTAAATTGTTTTCCCTAATTATTAAAAGGATCTAAAACAATTCTGTAAAAGGAGTGAAACAGTTTATCTAATTATCTAAGTATACTGCTATACTTATCTATACTAATATTAAAAAAGAGGTAAAGTTTGTGTGATTGCGTATTTGTGACGTTGTAGGGGTAATCTCTGGATCTAATGAACCAATTTTAAAAATTCTTTCTGTGTTGAATAGTCCATTTATCGGGGAGTGTCATAGGCTATATAGTATCACGCTATGACAAATAGGAGTGGAGCAGTAATGAAATATGTTTAAAAAACGGACGAATTTTTTCGCCGCCCAACGAAGTGGGCACGGGTCAGCTAGTACTTAATATTGTTATAATGTAACGTAAACTGATTAACTGTGTAACAGTATTAGTTAATACAAAGACTTAAACTATGACTATGTGATTAGGTGTATAGCGTAGTTTACATAGGGCATTTTTTTTAAATTGATAAAATAAGTTAAGATAAGATAAGATAATTGATTGTCTTAATGCGGTTTACGAGCAAGTGGTGCACCTGATGGTAAGTGGTAACCGCCGCAGGACTCCACTAATGCCAAATCACAGTCAGACGACTGCCTACCCTGCCTCCCCCTGCACCATCACATTATGTTCTCTACCTTCCCCAAAAGAAAACATGAAAAAATGTGAAGGGTATATTTCTCCGTGTGGTGACAGAGTAAAAATACAATATGTCACCACCCCATCTCATCCCATGGGTGTCGTAAAAACAGACTAAGGGACTATCCGTGAATATTATCTTTACGAAATAAAATGGAGGAAAACTTAAAAATAAAATCCTGTACCAATCAGTATCCCTTAGTCCCGGGAGGAGGCTCGTCCCTGCAGTGGGACATTAATGGGCTGATATTTGGGCCAGCGGTACTACACTCTCACCGAAGCAAATACATCAGTAAAAGAAACTGCTGCTTAACGTCGGTCTTCTGTATACAGGTCGTACTGTCACACTCGAGTTAGTCCACTCATGTTGTAAACAGCCTAACTCTACCATTCATAGACTGAAGCGGCTACAATCTACGAGTATCTCTTCTCTTCGGGTGACCCGTGGGATGATTGGCTTTGAACAGGTTCGTTACTAGTCTAAATGAAACGAGGTATAGTCGTTTGGTTTGTATTGATACAGTAATAATATCGTATAAAATGTATATCTAGTTACGACTAACTGAGCCGGCAGTTTCACACCCATTTTAACACAATTAACAAAGAAGCAGAGAGTAATTTATTATGTAGGTAGTGTGTGTTCAACATTATTGTAAATATTATAGCATTCTATTAATGTTCTGCTGCAGGCACAGGCTTCCTTCACTCTCCACTGAGGTACTTAGGGAAACTTAGTCTACTAATAAGGAGGATTGCTAGACGTCAGGTTTACCCTTTTTGGGCTTCATAGAGATAATATCTGCGAACTTTTGTTTGTACGTCTGCTGCGCGCGATGTCGCAGATTATTGTTTGTGCTGATTAATAATTAATTATGCTCTGTAGTCTAGATTATGTAGTTGGTATCTGTTATGTTTATTAAAGTTTTCATGATCAGGAGTCGATCCCTAGTGCGGAAGCTGTATTCTTATTTTATGTTTTTCGAAGAATAAAAGCCGTTGATTTGGAAGAAAACTGACCATTTTATAGTATTAATATCTTTTTAGGTAATCGAGTTCATAGTCAAAATATCTTCTATTTAAGAAATAAATCAATTTTACCTAAAATATACTAAATGTCTTTCATCTATTGAATATTGTTATTATTAAAAAAAGGGGGGATGTCTGCCCTTACTTTTTAACATTTCACTTTTCATAGTGTGAACGATAATTGGATGAGTGAACGAGTGAACGAGTGAGCCGTTCCATCGCTCTGCGGAGAGGAACAGATTGATTGGACAATTAAGCGTGATCGAACGTCAGTTAGCTTCACTCTCTATATACTCATAGAGCCACTTTACATCGAGTACTTACTGCTATATACCTCTGATCATTTTTATTATAATGAATGTGAAATCTAATTTAGTTAAGTGAGGGGTACTCGACGACGTTAAATGTCAACGTTAAACTCAATTGTGACACGTGACAGAGATGTACTCTGTCTATTACTTAATAAACGTTTTGTTAAAAGGTGACCTTTGAAATTATACCTGATTTTGTCATTGTTTTATCATTATTAAAGCTTGACTATGTAAATCTATCTGCAAGACAAGAATCTCCTTATTACCGAAGAAAAACAAAGGACACCATAATAATTAATATATTACATCAGCTTTACCATACCTTAATCATTACTTTTAAGATGATTTACTTACATTATGTGATTTGCTTTCTGATTTATTCTGGTCATAATAATATTGTTTTGGTTTGACAAAAGTTTGACTCAATTCAAACTTGAGTATTACGACAGTGCCGTGATGATATATTGTTCGTATCTTGCATTTGTCAGTCCAAAAAGAACGGACATAAACTTCCAAGCAACGCTTTCAGAAGTAAAAAGTAACTCTTTCTAAACATAATATTTCATAAAGTTTGTGATATTTTTGTGAACTTAGGTCCGTTTGTATTACTTTGTGTTCTCCCCCGGGATGTCATTAGGACCTTGTCGAACTTAAGTTTCAAAACTTTTTATGTGAACCACTCTCTGAGGTTGATGACGCTTCGCTCTCACAGATAACAAAAACTAACAAAATAACATCACTTTTCTTCTAAAAGAAAGAAATCTTTGGAAGTACTTTTCTAAGAAAACCACATTTATGGGATAAATACCTCTTACATTTTAAACACTGGATTCAAAAGACATTTAGACAAACGATAACGGTAACCGTGCGCGAACAAGAAACTCAATAAATGTAAGTGCATTAATCATGTTAGTTCATTGAGAGACATAATACATTGCAGTAACACAGTACACAAGTCACGAACTGAACAGAGCAATACATACAGAGTGGGCGACACCAAATGTTTTACAACTACTAACTATTGTATCTTTGTCTACGTGACGGCGTATAGTTTACAGACACTGGGATATTGTGGTAATAGTTGCATTACAGGGAACGTGATCACGAGCAGAATTGTGACCAAAATCATAAAATTAAACATATTAATGTGTACTTAAATTTTAACGTACTTTGGATTTACAGAAGACAAGAGGATGAGGTCCTTGAAAAGAAGAATGAAAGGATTTTACTAGTTCGGTAAAGAGTGAGCTTTACCTCTGGTGCTTACCAAAAGGTGGGGTTAAAAGCGTGTTTGCCACAGAGCGATATAGTCTTTTTATTTACCTTGCCTTATACCTATTAGTATCGTAAAACATAGCATTTACGTACTTCGAGTTTAATCTTGTTATTATTAAAATAAATTTTCAAAATGCTATTTAATTAATAATATTTATTGTATCTAATTATATAAACATTCATCCTCATTATGTGCACCAACACTAGTATATCTTCTATCTTATCAAATTAGATAAATAAATGTTGTAATAATTTACATAGTAATAACAGTTTGCGGCGAAGTTCTGTTCTATAAGTAATGAGCGAGCCGAGAGTCGAACACAAACGCCCCGCAAACAATGCTCCGTGACGACATTTGAATAATGAACCACTTGAGAGCCACGAGCGAGCGAGCGAGCGGAGCGCTCCTCTACTAACTTTGATACTAACAATACGTACTTGGGAACTTATTCTACTACTGATAACCAATATTGTATAATAAAGCATTTGTTGTTGAACTTATCTCTATAAAATATATCTTCTTGTATGTCAACAGCTTCTAGGTTACATATTAGGTTTGATTTCTGTGCGATGATGCCTACCAACCGTGTTTTGTATTTCTGATTATAGTTAATCTGTATCATGGGGACCTCACTCAACACTATCGGTCCTAGATCACACTAATATTAATATTGTGTAGGAACAGCTCGCGCTCGGCACACTCATACACAACTGCTTTAAAAAGCAACTACTTTGATAAAATAATGAAACCTAATAAAATTTAATACAAGGCACGTAGCATATAATATTATCGCCACGAGAAATATGTTAAAATTATTGAATAATTCCAATAAGGTGTAGAACATGAATTGAGAAGAATGTGAGAGAGATGAATGTTATAAAACATTCCATCATGTCTGCAAACTAGTTCATAATGTTCAAGTTATTTAAGTCACAATTCTTTTATTTATACATTTTTCAAAGTAAAGTACGTCTACGCGATCTTACATCTACCACATAGACATGTGTTAGTTTGTTTTTATTACTTTAAGTTGGCAGACGTAGGTATAAGAGGTTCACCTGGTGGTAGACTATAACAGCTATTTGAGCAGCGAGGTTGCCATGCTACTCAGTCACATCTCTCTTTAGATTACGTTTAAAGAAGCACAACTCTTCAGCGAAGTGGAGTGCTACTACAAGAGACCGTCTCCAGGTAGTACATAGCAGTATACTCTTCAGTCTGGCTGTCTGCTGCCCTAGTTCTACTGATACATATTTCTAATATTTGTGAATTCTTCAGTAATTCTATTATATTGTACGTTATAATCATAACAGCCCATTAATGTCCCACTGCAGGGACGGGCCTCCTCCCGGGACGGAGGGATACTTGGCCTACTAATACCACGCTGGCCAGCGTGGCCACGTTATAATATTTACGTGTTTTCTAATTAATTAAAACTTTTCTCTCAAGCTAAGGCTTCCCTAGCTTTACTTAACTCTTTGTATATTCTAATAAAAGTATAAACGCGTAGCGCTACGAGCGTAGTACACGAGTCTACGGCGTAGCAAGGTCTACGAGCTGTAGTTATCTAACAAGCGCGTTTACTTTGTAACTAGAGTTAGTAAAACATTAAAGTTATGTTATTATGCATAATAAAGTGATACTAAATATGTTCAAGTTAATTTTTATGATTTTATTGCTTGTTACATTGTAAAATAATAAAGTTTCATACAAACAATTTCTTTTAAAAAATATTTGTTGAATTATCTCCAGGGGATTGAATCTTAAGTCGTTAAAACTCGGTATTGATATATCGGTTTCTGTTTTTTAAGCAGCTTGTGAAAGTTTAGTTTCACGGATGGCCCACCTCCGGTATTGAAGTACAACTTGTACTAGTACCTCGCTGTGAGGTTGATTGTAGTAAATTACAAAGAATGAAGATTTGTGTCGAACTCCTGTGTAAGACTACAGGTCACTATCACGGTATCACTCATAATCAATAGACACATTAGTTAGTATAAAGTAGAAACGTAAAACAAAAAGAACTCATCATTTTATTTAGCATGGTGGTTGACATACGATAGTGATAGTAAGGTAAATATAAATGTTTTCATTTAAAATAGTAGTCACGTTAAGTAGTATAATATAAAATAATACTAATAAACCGCACGACAGACAATACCTGTGAACATGGAAGTTGACGCTTAACTTTAGCAATAAGGAGCTCATTATAGCACTGAGCACATCTACACTCACTACGACACCTGAACTTTACTTAGTTTTGTGCGACTATCTGATAACAGTGTATGTGTATCTACTACTACTACTACTTGGAACCCTACGCTTAGTACGACGGACCTATGCGTAGGAGAGTCTTAGAACCTATCATATTAGCTTCTGTATTATCATTTACGGTTTTGCGAAAGAGCGTGTTTCACTTTTAAAAAAATAACACACACGACATCATAACACAACATCAACAAAAAGTTATTGTTTTAGGAGCTAATTTATAAATTCTAGCTATTTTTATTGCTATTAGACGGTAGAGGAGCAAGAGAGCCAACTGATAGTAAGTGGTAACACCCGCTCATGAACGCTTGCAACGCCGGGACGCCAAAATATTATAAATTAAAAGACGTCTGCAGTTTTCCAACAAATGTTTCCATGCATGTCACATGCGGTCACAGTTACCAAATCGTTAACTGAATAGGGATTACGCAGTTTTTGTCTCTAGTAAGATAAAATTATTCTCTCCATCACAAAACTACTGCCAGTTAGTACACAGAGCAGTGGTCCACCTCGTGAATGTCACATTAGTATGTACCTGGTGACGTTCATTAGTAAGTTAAATACTTTCATTACTTAGTAGTTACACCGAGCGCACATACATTATCCCTCAGAGCCTACACCCTCCCCGACCTCACCCCTACAATGAATACTAAGATGTGACGTCATACTGTATTCTAGCCACGACCGCGAGGACGTCTCTGAGGTATTTTGTGTTGGCTCAATAATTAGACATTAGTTGGTCGCATAGTTAAGTGAAACGTTCATCGGTCAAAATATTTGTCTTTAGTAAAAGATTTTGGAAGCTGCTGCATAAGACTACTGTTGTCTAAACTCCACATACAACTTCACAACCTACATGTACATCTTTTTCTATCTACAGTTGCTGCCGATCTATTACAAAAAAATCGCTATTTTGAGTAGTTTCTTCAAGCATCCTAACGTTTTGTCATCATGCCATTGTTAGTGCAAACAAGGTTTAACTTCAGTGCCTGAAGTAATTAGCAGCCACATGATACTGACAATACAAGCTAACATAGCTTAATAGCTCAATAATATACAATATGTTGTAGTAGATACTTGGATAGTAGCTACTATCTTTCTTAGATATTAGTTGTAAACTATTCTGTCAACCCTTCCGTGAGTGATGTCCGATCTTTCATCATGTTGTGCGAGTACCTACCTACTCGCGGACGTCGTTAGAGCAAGGAGGCCTCCATACAGATGAGCATACCCTCGTCACGTCACACACATCATACATTACACACACATACACATACACACACACACACACACCTCACAACATTATCGACACTATTATCGCCATAGTTTCTGACCTTTACTATTTGGATTGTAAAGTGAATTCTGTTTTGATAGGAACAATTAGCATACTACTAAATACATGAGACATTTCTGAATATTATATTGAGTTACTCACATAACATTGCTTTGTGTGAAACCAATGGGTGCAGTAGTAGTTTATTTTTGTCTTTTTTATTATGCCAACATTTGTTTATAATCTCAAAATAGAAATATCTTTTTACAAAATACACTTATAAAATTTGTGTGTACGGAGTAAAGTCACTAAGGTAGTGACAGAAGAATTAAATTAAGAAAAACCTCAGATTAAAAATTAGAACTTGATATTCCGATTATCCGGTGCTAACTAAATATTATAATCTAAGTTTTCCCGAACATAATTATGAAACTACCTCATCTTTCCTATGTGATACTTACTTCTAGGGTTATACGACGTGTAACGACGGACTAAGAAAACTCATAATTTTCATCCATAATGTTGTAAAAGACGAAGTAACAACAAACAATTAATAGCATTCACCAAATCATATTAACTACAGCTGGATAATAAAAACTCTAAACAATATTAGATACATACAGTTTTCGAGTTGTTGAATAAATTAGTGCGAGATTGCCCTCAAATACATTAGAGCTGACATTAAAACAAAATTGTTTTAGAGAGAGGATTTACGAGCTAACGTTATGTTATGAATGTATTTAAATATGTTACACGCGTTAGAATACGTAATGACGAGTCGCCAATTTATACCAGATGAATATATTAGCTTCTACATAATACTGAAAGAAAGTATGAAAAGAATTTCACGACCTTTGTGGCGTAGTGTCGATTCCCGCTCAATGCACATCTTAGTGTGCATGAACATGGCTGTTTGCATTGGTCTGGGTGTTTTTATGTATAATGTATTTACAAAAATATAAGTATTAATATCCGTTGCTCGGTTACCCATAACACAAGCTGGTTAAGCCTGGATAACTTTGGGAACAGATGGCGCTGTGTACAGATGTCCCTAAATAGTTTTTAATTATTATTATTTTTTAATAGTTACGAGTAAGTAATGTGCAGAGATATCCAGAGCAAACAGCTAGTTGTAAAGATAAACATGAGGAACAAATTAAATATCTTACTGAAGCCGACCAGATACGGTACTTTAATTACTTTAGTGAACTTTTAATAACTTTGCGTGGAACAGTTTTTCTGAGTGACGTCATCGGCGCCTCGCCAACGTTTGTCCAGACTACAAACATAATAAACTACTAATTGACAACTGTCTTTGAAATAAAGCTTTAAAATAAAAGCTAACCATGAAAATACATATGTTAGGACGTATATACAGAAATTTAGTAAAGAATATTATTGTATTCAGATACTGAGCTTGCAATAAAACACTAATGAATGTGTAATAATACGGACTCAAATTATTCCACTGATGGTGTCTGGTACCGTTTAATTACAATAATAGCTTGTAGAAGCCAGTCTGCTAATATTGTACATTGTAAATGTTTCAAGTTTATTTCGCATGTTTAAGTTTTAGAATTGTTGTTATGCCAAATAATGTCAAGCATACTTCTAGGTATGAAACGATGAACATGAAGGCAGGTCATTTCTCTTTTTTCAGAGCCGTGATCGCCATTTTGATCTTACCTTGTTACTGTTTCTTATATATTGTGCATTTGTGCCTGACCACATAAAATGAGTACTCTGTTGTAACTTATACTAGTATTTTTTATAAATACAGACAATGAAGTGCTAGTTCATAGTTCGTATAATTTGATGCCTATCGTAGATTTTCAAGTTATTACATAAATTAAAAAGAATACTTATAATAAAGAGTGTATTATGAGATATGATATCTCTCATAAAGTAAATAAATAGTTCTTCAATACAGGAAGGGACGTTCATAATGGATTGATCCTAGCCTATTTCCCACATCTGTTACTGCTGTTACCCATGATCAAAACGTGACGAAGCAAAAATCACCTATCGTTATGGGATCCCAAGATTACCTACAACATTTTGTGCATTTAATTCTAAAAGACTAAATCGACTACTACTAAAATAACTAAATCGACTACTACTACTAAAAGACTAATCGTAAGCGTTAAAAATATAGTTAAAATTACTGTTAAAATATAGTATGATAACAAAATAATACGTTTCAAATATAAGTTTATTGGCAGATCTTTGATTAGAGTTCACCTGTTCTAATGAACACTTTTAACTGAACCTCACAGAGACAAAAGCTTAACGTTCAAAGTTTATCTCTAGATACCACCCCGCGCAGCGCCGCACCCCCCGCAGCCCCCGGCGCTCGGGGCACCCTCGGGGCACGCGAGTAATCCTGTCGCTTAACAACTTAATTAATTAAATAGAAATAACAAGACATTACTTTAGAATCGAATATTGAGTGAGCTTAACCGCACAATAATTAACTTTGTTTTAACTTTACGTCAGCCTATCTATCTGACAAGTTGACTGTATAAGTATTAGTTAAGTAATTAAGTGTTGAGTCATTGAGATACAGCGCTGGTTAAGTTAACAAAAGTGGTACTTAAGT
Source organism: Schrankia costaestrigalis (assembly GCA_905475405.1). Classification (NCBI taxonomy): domain Eukaryota; kingdom Metazoa; phylum Arthropoda; class Insecta; order Lepidoptera; family Erebidae; genus Schrankia; species Schrankia costaestrigalis. The sequence goes on from FR997836.1 coordinate 226,249, forward strand.
TGTTTCTTAGTGAAGCTCATTATTGTATCAGGTAATGTTGATGTCAACCATAGATAAGGACTTGATAGCTTTTATAATTATAATCTGAAGAATATTTCCTTTGTAACAATAACTTTTATAATATACAGGATGGCTCATTCAAAGGGGTCAGTATGGGAATATCTTAAACTATAAGTCATACGATGTTTTGTTCTTAGGAACCATGACACCGATTTTGATAAAAAGAAAAACTGCATTCATACATTTGAAAAAGATACTGTACCCAGCCGGGAATCGAACCCGGTTGTTTTACAAAAATAAACTTATACTTTTTCTATTTAAATACCGATTCTGTAGGTCATAAGCAGTAAATGTCTCTAAGAAACATTATGTCTAAAATGAATAAAATGCATTGTTTTCACATAATTTAATTTATCATAGTATGTAGGTGTTCAAAGTGGACACCGTTTTTTTACAAAACAATATTCAACACGTTTAGGTAACGATCATGTCATTGCATTTTGTATCTTTATGTGGTGAATTTGCGTTAAAATTGATTTTATGGCTGACCTAAATGGTCTTTAAAGTTATCATAGCTTGTTTTGTACACTTCATCCTTAACGTAATCCCACAAGAAATAGTCAAGAGGCGTTAAATCGGGCGACCTCGAACGACGCACGGTGGCCACATCGAACACCTACTATTATAAATGTAAGTATGTAAAAACAATGCATTTTATTCTTTTTAGACATAATGTTTTATAGAGTTATTTACTGCTTATGACCTACAGAATCGGTATTTAAATAAAAAAAAAGTATAAGTTTATTTTTGGAAAACAACCGGGTTCGATTCCCGGCTGGGTACAGTATCTTTTTCAAATGTATTATGCAGTTTTTCTTTTTATCAAAATCGGTGTCATGGTTCCTAAGAACAAAACATCGTATGACTTATAGTTTAAGACTTTCACATACTGACCCCTTTAAATGAGCCACCCTGTATATTGTGATGAACGTAAGGTCAAGTATGTGATAGATGGACGGTTGATAAAATGAATAAACCGTGAAATTTGATCGAAAATAATAAAAGTGATAAATGTAAGTAAATTGTTATTTAACTAATAGTCCAGTCAAAATAAATATCCAGTTTGCATTAATTCCCAACAAGCTGGATTTTTGTGCAGGCCTTAAATACGTCATTACAAATGATATGTCAAAAGTCCCCATCGATCCCGCTTGTGCGTTGTTTTTTATTCAAGGTCAAAGGTCACAAATTTGCGTTTTTTGCGTATATCTCTGAAACAACGAGAGCTATCGAAAAATGGTTCAGACAAAGTTTGTAGATCGTAAAATTGCCTACAATAAATATCTGAACACTTTTCTCCTACGAAGCATCGCTTTCGAGATATCGTGACTTTAGAGCGCAGGAAAGTCGTATTTTTGACTATATGCACACACTAGCTTTTTCCCGCGATTTCGCCCGTATTTATAAGTATTATTAAAAATTAGGCTTATTTCTATATAAATAGTAGCATATGCATGCTTGGTCTCAGCCTAATCGGTTATAAATTGACAAAGTGACATACAACTTTCATCCCCTATCTTATCCCTTTAAGGGTCCAATTTATCAAAATCCTTTCTTAGCGGATGCCTACGTTATAACATCTACATGCATGCCAAAATTCAGCCAGATCCAACCAGTGGTTTGGGCTGTGCGTTCATAGATCACTATGTGGTAGGAGAATTCCTTCTGGAGAAACCACGTTAAAAAAAAGCGCCGTGTACTTGATTCAATGTACTGTTGTATTTAATTCCATGTACGGTTGTATTTGATTCAATGTTGGTGCAAGATTGGCCTTACCTACCTCAGAGGTGGTGCGGAAATCTATATATATAAAACTCAAAGGTGACTGACATAGTGATCTATCAACGCACAGCCCAAACCGCTGGAGAGATCTGGCTGAAATTTGGCATGCAGGTAGATGTTATGACGTAGGCATCCGCTAAGAAAGGATTTTGATGAATTCTACCCCCAAGGGGATAAAATAAGGGATGAAAGTTAGTATGAAACTTTGTCAGTTTCAAACTGATCAGGCTAAGACTTTGCATGCATATAGCTACTATGACGTTGGCACTCCCTTAGAGAGGACTTTTATAAATTGTACCCCCAAGGGGATAAAATAGGTGATGAAAGTTTGTATGAAACTTTGTCAGTTTCAAACCGATCGGGCTGAGACTTTGCATGCATGTAGCTACTAGGACGTTGGCAACTCCTTCAAAAAGGAATTTTATAAATTCTACCCCCAAGGGGATAAAATAGGGAATGAAAATTAGCATGAAACTTTGTCAGTTTCAATCCGATCGGGCTGAGACTTTGCATGCATATAGATATTATGACGTTGGCACCCCTTTAGGAAGGACTTTGATAAATTCTACCCCCAAGGGGATAAAATAGGTGATGAAAGTTTGTATGAAACTTTGTCGGTTTCAATACGATCAGGCTGAGACTTTGCATGCATATAGTTACTATGACGTTAGTACACCCTTAGAGAGGACTTTGATAAATTCTACCCCCAAGGGGATAAAATAGGGGATGAAAGTTTGTATGAAACTTTGTCAGTTTCAATACGATCGGGCTGAGACTTTGCATGCATATAGTTACTATGACGTTGGTACCCCCTTAGAAAGCACTTTGATAATAGCTTAATAGTTTTAGCGCCTATTGACAGATTAATTATCTATATCTATATCTATACTATTATATAACGCTGAAGAGTTTGTTTGTTTGTTTGAACGCGCTAATCTCAGGAACTACTTCTTCGAATTGAATTTAGTTTTCATTTTTGGATAGACCATTTATCGAGGAAGGTTATAGGCTATATAACATCAAGCTATGATAAAAAAAAATCAAAAATTGGAGGGCCTATGGGCCTAATTAGAAGGTTCATGTTCACTCAGAGGGAAATGGAGAGAGCTATGTTGTAGCCTGACCTATGGGCCTACTCAGAAGGCTCATGGTTTCTCAGAGGGCAATGGAGAGACCTATGTTGTAGCCTACCCTATGGGCCTACTCAGTAGAATCATGGTCACTCAGAGGGCAATGGTGAGGGCTATGTTGTAGCCTGACCTATGGGCCTGCTCAGAAGGCTCATGGTCTCTCAGAGGGCAATGGAGAGTGCTATGTTGTAGCCTGATCGATGGACCTACTCAGAAGGCTCATGGTGTCTCAGAGGGCAATGGAGAGTGCTATGTTGTAGCCTGATCGATGGACCTACTCAGAAGGCTCATGGTGTCTCAGAGGGCAATGGAGAGAGCTACGTTGTAGCCTGATCTATGGACCTACTCAAAAGCTTCATGGTTACTCAGAGGGCAATGGAGAGAGCTATGTTGTAGCCTGACCTATAAGCCTACTCAGAAGGCTCATGGTCACTCAGAAGGCTCATGTTCACTCAAGGGCAATGGAGAGAGCTATGTTGTAGCCTGACCTATGGGTCTACTCAGAAAGCTCATGGTCACTCAGGGGCATTGGAGAGAGCTATGTTGGAAGTTTTCCTGTGTGATCGAATCAAAAATGAGAAGATCCGCAAGAGAACCAAAGTAACCGACATAACCGGTTAAAGTATGACAAGCAGGGCACATAGCGCGGAGAACCGACAGCTGTTTGGGCAGAAAGATTCTGGAATGGCGACCGGCGACAGCGCTGTTGTGGACGGCTGGAAGCCGATGGATGAGGGAGGCACAGGACCCCATAAGGTGCAATACTTGGAGAAGTCCTATGTCCAGCAGTTGACGTCGATTGGGTGATATGATGATGATGATAACTTTGTATGGATTAAACAAGTTATTTTATCATTTTATTTATTTTCATTAAGAATATGTGTACAAAGAAGTTTTGTAGGCCCCTTATTTTTACACACGCTAAACAAAAAATAAGCCTAATTAATCATAATACTTCTGGACGCAAGCGAAGCTGCGGGCAACAGCTAGTCTTCTATATATTATGTAAAACTTAAAGATGACTGACATAGAGATCTATCAACGCACAGCACAAACCACTGGTGGGATCTGGCTGAATTTTGGCATGCAGGTAGATGTTATAACGTAGGCATCCGCTAAGAAAGGATTTTGATAAATTGGACCCTTAAAGGGATAAGATAGGGGATGAAAGTTGTATGTCACTTTGTCAATTTATAACCGATTAGGCTGAGACCAAGCATGCATATGCTACTATTTATATAGAAATAAGCCTAATTTTTAATAATACTTATAAATACGGGCGAAATCGCGGGAAAAAGCTAGTGTGTGCATATAGTCAAAAATACGACTTTCCTGCGCTCTAAAGTCACGATATCTCGAAAGCGATGCTTCGTAGGAGAAAAGTGTTCAGATATTTATTGTAGGCAATTTTACGTTCTACAAACTTTGTCTGAATCATTTTTCGATAGCTCTCGTTGTTTCAGAGATATACGCAAAAAACGCAAATTTGTGACCTTTGACCTTGAATAAAAAACAACGCACAAGCGGGATCGATGGGGACTTTTGACATATCATTTGTAATGACGTATTCAAGGCCTGCACAAAAATCCAGCTTGTTGGGAATTAATGCAAACTTTAATCATAATAATAATAATAATAAATCTTTATTTGAAACTAGAATTAGTACAAGCGATTACAATACTTATACTAAACTATACTACATAAATGATCACTTACATGCTAGATATTACAAATTCTCTGGACCCCACACTAGGATACCCTGTGTCGTGGGATCCAGTCTCTTCCCAAGTACATAAATGATTATAAATGTTGTAATACTGTAATCACGCCAAATATTACTTATTCCGCACATCCGAGAATTAGGTGCTTACATAATACATAAGTACAACTTAAGCTAAATCTATACAATAAGAAAAAAGAAGAGAACAGAACCAAAAAGTGTTAGTATCTTATAACTATCTACCTACCTATATCGGACATCTGTGTAAGTATATTGACTCTTGATAAATTAATTAAAGGTAGCTTGAGTAAGCCTTATAATGGCTATTGTGTCACATGCAGTAATTCCTCCGTTTGGTTATAATTTTTGGGATGAAGCCAATTGAATATTATAATTTTACAACGACTATAAGTCATATCATGGATGGTAGAATTGAATTTATATATCTTGGAGTAAAGGTAAGGGCCAAGGAAGGCAAGGGATCGCCGTGCAAATGAAGTACGCACTCTGGGTCGGTCCCACTTCAAGGTTCTGTGTGAGGCACGAGCCTGTTCCTTGGCATGGCGATGGAATCTTAGCAAGGCACCTACAATATAAAGTTGCCTTACTCGAAGATGGTTGCAATCAGAGTACAGACTGTCAGTTGAGTAACGCCAGGGCTTTCTGTAAGCTATTTTCAAAATTGCTCGCTGAGCACGTTCTAGCTTTAGTAAATGTGTCTTATGTGCAGAACCCCAAACTGGCACACAATATCGTAATATTGACTGGCAAAGGCTCAAATAAACAATTCTTATCACCTTAAGATCTGAGATTGAACTGAGTTTTTTAAAAATATGTGACAATTTTTTGATGCGGCTTACGAGGGCATTGATTTGGGATTTCCATACAAGTCGTTCGTCAATCAGTATGCCCAGATATTTGATCACAGAAACTTGTTCAATGGCCGTGCAATTGCAAATGGGATTCTCAGCATTACAAACATGAAGTTTGATGTGAAATGTGCGGTCAGGTCCTGACCGATTTGATATTCTAAAGGATAGCATTTTAGTTTTATCAATATTAATGGTCAGCAGGTTGTTTTTTAACCAACAAGATACTTTGCTGAGCCCTTCCTGGGTTACACAAGCGACCCCGCTCCAAGATTTTGCATAAAAAATTATGGCTGTATCATCTGCGAAGGCAAACGTGCGGGCATTTATCAGTTTTAGTGAGCAGAGGTCGTTTATGTACACCAGGAACAGCGTAGGGCCTAAAATGCTGCCTTGCGGCACACCATAGACAATGTCCGCACAATCACTCACATATTCCCCTATACGAATGCGCTGTTTCCGATCTTCTAGATATGACCTAAACCATTCAAGAGACAGCCCTCTAACTCCTGCTGACTCCAGTTTTTTTAAAAGTATCGGTCGAGAAACTGTATCAAAAGCTTTCGCGAGGTCCAAAAAAACACCGACACACTTTTGTCCTTCATCAACTTTGTGTGTAACAAAATCGACAAGTGAAGTGACGGCGTCTTCTGTGGACCTCCCTGAGCGAAAGCCAAATTGATTTCTAGCTAATAGGCTATTACTTTCTAGGTACCTAACCAAACGACTATTAACCACTTTCTCGATTATTTTAGACAAGGCGCTTAAAATAGAAATTGGCCTGTAGTTCTCAGGTTCGTGTGAATCCCCTGCCTTAAGTATCGGGATAACGTAAGCTATTTTAAACTCATCAGGAACTGTCCCTGAAGAAATGCTGAGGTTGCATAAATACGTTATAGGCCTAGCTATTGCATATTTTACTTGTTTTAACATATCATTGCTTATGTTGTCATGGCCCATTGCCATGCTAGATTTTAGTGTATCAATTAGTTTAATGACTTCCATTTCATCTGTCGGATTAAGAAACAGGGAGTGTGGTGAAACATTGGTGTTAAGTTTCACATTGTCAGCCAGATCCTTTTCATTTTTGCCTAATTTGCTGAGTACTCTATTTGCTAGTTGGTTGCCAATTGAGGTAAAATAGTTATTTACGTGGTTTACTGAGTCTATGACATTCGATTTTATTTTAAGTAAGCTGTCGTTTTTATTTATATTTTTGTTTAAATTACATATGGTTTTAATAGAGTCCCATGTTTTTTTAATGTTGTTTGTGGAGTCCGTAAGTAGTTTTCGTTGGTATTGATTTTTTTGTGCTTGGATAATATTATTACAATAATTTCTATATATTTTATATTTTTCATGTATATGAAAGTCATTTGGATTTTTTCTAGCGGTAATATGTAGTTTGTCACGTATTCTAATACATTTCAGTAACCCAGGAGTGATCCAATGTTTGACAATACAATCGGAACTACGCAATCGACGCACGTATTTATTGCAATCAACAGCTTCATTAAACTTACAAACAAAAAAATTTGTGGCTTCATTTACATCATGAATTTTATACAGATCGGACCAGTCGCTTTCGATTAGGTAATTATTTAAGTCTTCATAATTAATTTTGGTGTAGGTTTTTGTAGGTTTTTCTTTAGGAGGTAAGTGACCCAGACTGCATAATACGGCACTGTGATCCGTTATGTCTGAGTGACATACAATCGTAGTGGAGCCCAATTTTGACTTAATCATACAATGATCTAAGCTATTCATCCCTCGTGTTGCAATAGTATGACCTGGTATAAATCCGTAGTGGGCTGTAAGTGTGAGGTATTCCTCTGCTCGGGAATCTGTGGACGTTTCTTTTATATCCAGGTTAATATCACCGAGTAACACACAGTGCTGACCATTGCAGGTTTTCAATACCTTTTCTAAAGAAGCTAAGAAATTACTAACATTATAAAAGGAAGGTGATCGGTAAATAGCTATCACATTGTAGGTTTTATCTATCTCAATTTGTAAGCAGTTGGCATCAGTAAAGGGAGGTTCCGACACAGATATCTTGAGGTCAGTCTTGGAATAAATTACTATTCCGTCATTTTTATTAATGTACCTTTTCGAGTAACTGCAGTTATAGCCTTCTATATTCACTACACTAAAGGAATTGTCTAACCAACACTCGGTCAATACTATGAGATCTGGCTTGTATTTTAAGCGATGTAGGAATACTAGAAGCGAGTCAATGTTTTTGTTAATGCTGCGTATATTCTGAGAAAGGATTGTCAATTTGGTGTTACTTTTGTCTAAGTGCTCTTTACAAAGATCGGGAGTATCAACCTCAATACAGTTCAATAGGCATGTGTTATCTATATTATAAAGAAGTTGGGTTTGATTAAGCATTTCTATATGGATATATTACCACAAGTACAATTATATAAATTAACCTTATAAATACTATAGTTACTTGAGCACAAATTAACATCAACATGTCCTTAATCAGCTTAAAATTTATATTTAATAATAATATATTACCGCAATTCCTACTTATTATACAGTAGTATTTTGTTGTTAAAACTATCTATATATATAAAACTCAAAGGTGACTGACATAGTGATCTATCAACGCACAGCCCAAACCGCTGGAGAGATCTGGCTGAAATTTGGCATGCAGGTAGATGTTATGACGTAGGCATCCGCTAAGAAAGGATTTTGATGAATTCTACCCCCAAGGGGATAAAATAAGGGATGAAAGTTAGTATGAAACTTTGTCAGTTTCAAACTGATCAGGCTAAGACTTTGCATGCATATAGCTACTATGACGTTGGCACTCCCTTAGAGAGGACTTTTATAAATTGTACCCCCAAGGGGATAAAATAGGTGATGAAAGTTTGTATGAAACTTTGTCAGTTTCAAACCGATCGGGCTGAGACTTTGCATGCATGTAGCTACTAGGACGTTGGCAACTCCTTCAAAAAGGAATTTTATAAATTCTACCCCCAAGGGGATAAAATAGGGAATGAAAATTAGCATGAAACTTTGTCAGTTTCAATCCGATCGGGCTGAGACTTTGCATGCATATAGATATTATGACGTTGGCACCCCTTTAGGAAGGACTTTGATAAATTCTACCCCCAAGGGGATAAAATAGGTGATGAAAGTTTGTATGAAACTTTGTCGGTTTCAATACGATCAGGCTGAGACTTTGCATGCATATAGTTACTATGACGTTAGTACACCCTTAGAGAGGACTTTGATAAATTCTACCCCCAAGGGGATAAAATAGGGGATGAAAGTTTGTATGAAACTTTGTCAGTTTCAATACGATCGGGCTGAGACTTTGCATGCATATAGTTACTATGACGTTGGTACCCCCTTAGAAAGCACTTTGATAATAGCTTAATAGTTTTAGCGCCTATTGACAGATTAATTATCTATATCTATATCTATACTATTATATAACGCTGAAGAGTTTGTTTGTTTGTTTGAACGCGCTAATCTCAGGAACTACTTCTTCGAATTGAATTTAGTTTTCATTTTTGGATAGACCATTTATCGAGGAAGGTTATAGGCTATATAACATCAAGCTATGATAAAAAAAAATCAAAAATTGGAGGGCCTATGGGCCTAATTAGAAGGTTCATGTTCACTCAGAGGGAAATGGAGAGAGCTATGTTGTAGCCTGACCTATGGGCCTACTCAGAAGGCTCATGGTTTCTCAGAGGGCAATGGAGAGACCTATGTTGTAGCCTACCCTATGGGCCTACTCAGTAGAATCATGGTCACTCAGAGGGCAATGGTGAGGGCTATGTTGTAGCCTGACCTATGGGCCTGCTCAGAAGGCTCATGGTCTCTCAGAGGGCAATGGAGAGTGCTATGTTGTAGCCTGATCGATGGACCTACTCAGAAGGCTCATGGTGTCTCAGAGGGCAATGGAGAGTGCTATGTTGTAGCCTGATCGATGGACCTACTCAGAAGGCTCATGGTGTCTCAGAGGGCAATGGAGAGAGCTACGTTGTAGCCTGATCTATGGACCTACTCAAAAGCTTCATGGTTACTCAGAGGGCAATGGAGAGAGCTATGTTGTAGCCTGACCTATAAGCCTACTCAGAAGGCTCATGGTCACTCAGAAGGCTCATGTTCACTCAAGGGCAATGGAGAGAGCTATGTTGTAGCCTGACCTATGGGTCTACTCAGAAAGCTCATGGTCACTCAGGGGCATTGGAGAGAGCTATGTTGGAAGTTTTCCTGTGTGATCGAATCAAAAATGAGAAGATCCGCAAGAGAACCAAAGTAACCGACATAACCGGTTAAAGTATGACAAGCAGGGCACATAGCGCGGAGAACCGACAGCTGTTTGGGCAGAAAGATTCTGGAATGGCGACCGGCGACAGCGCTGTTGTGGACGGCTGGAAGCCGATGGATGAGGGAGGCACAGGACCCCATAAGGTGCAATACTTGGAGAAGTCCTATGTCCAGCAGTTGACGTCGATTGGGTGATATGATGATGATGATAACTTTGTATGGATTAAACAAGTTATTTTATCATTTTATTTATTTTCATTAAGAATATGTGTACAAAGAAGTTTTGTAGGCCCCTTATTTTTACACACGCTAAACAAAAAATAAGCCTAATTAATCATAATACTTCTGGACGCAAGCGAAGCTGCGGGCAACAGCTAGTGTTTATATAAGTATAACAGTATGCCTTTATTAATAGATCAGAGGATATCCAATAACGAATCACTTTACTTTGATTGTACGCATAGCGTGTTCTAACATATATAAGGAGCTTACTGACAAAAGGTAGGATATTCAAGATATGTTTTGTTGTATATAATAAACACCGTAGCAAGTTTTGGTAGGAGATAAAATTAATGACACTTAATGTACTAAGATTAATTAGACTTAACGTATTAAGATTAAATGCGGGTAAATAAAATATAAAATGAATAAAAGAAAAGTAAATAAAGGAAAAATAATTACTTAGTTTCTGTAACATATCTAGTCATTTCGACTGTTTAATATTATTAAGTTGGGAATAATTTTGTCTATTTTGACTGGGCTATAATGTATAGTTTATATGGTTTTTACTGTACTCGTAGTATACTCAAATATAATATGTATAAAACAGGCTATTTATTTAGTCGTGTCTAGGATTATCCCTAAATGATCAAAATAATGATGCACATTGCTAGACGTAGCCCTCGTCCAACTATTTCCATCATCATATCAGTCAATTGACGTCCATGATCTTGTACATTACTAAATCATCAGCTACTTTGATCAGATGGTGGCCCAACACGTGATGTGTCTGCCTACTCTGTGTCGTACGTATCGCGATAGCCTTTGCACCTCATCAGGTTTGGCGTATTGCCTCTTGCTACTTGTTATTTGGTTATTTTAAGATCTCCTCATTTATGTCACGATAGCGCAATGCCTTAAATGTTCCCTGTTAATAATATTTTTTTTTTATATTAATCTTTTTTATTTTCTTGTTTAGGAATTATTTACCCAAGAATAATAAGAAATGATGATCGCAAGAAATAATTACATACAGTACAAGTATTAAATATTCAGCAAACTCTAGTTTTGTTATTTATACTACTGCAAGATTAAGATAAAACCGTCTAGACTAGCGCTAGATTTATGTACAAAATTATACACACTATAATTAGATATAAATATCAACTGTAACATAACTCTATACGCCGCGCTTCTCAAGAATTATAATAATTAATGTTTACCTAAATAAATCTGTAAACAACGACAAGGTTTAATTAGCAAGTTGTGATTTATTCTCTTCCTGATTTGAATACAAGAACAAAAGTAATTAAAGATGTTTCAACAGCATCTATATACGAACAATAAATGGCCGAAATAGTCCTTAACATTGTCTGATTATAGTGGCGGCGTATTAGTTAATTTGTGGTCAACTGTGCACCTAGACTAGTAGTACTTGTTACTTAGTGCTGTAGTTTCTTTTTTAAATCACAATAAAATATGTTTTCATTTAAAAAAAATGTAGATATGTGATTGTTATTCATATATTTATATATGAGTGAACAACCTCCCTTCGGAGGTGACATTCTTTATATTCATTCATTTATATTCAAGAATCCAATCCTTCGCAAATCCTCTATAAGAAAATGTTTAGGTAATGTGTATTTAATGAGCTTTCTATAAATAAGTCTTAATAAATATTTAAAGCTCAATGTACATTCATACAAACAACATGAATTCAAAGTAATTCTGGGGTTTCGTATTTATTCCGTCCTTCTTTCATATCATTCATCAAACGACGTTTAAAGAGGACGGGGATATCAGTGCAGAGAGCAGCTTGGTTGTGCTGTGGCAAACTACAAATATAGGAACAATAAAATTGTCATGTTACCATGACACATAATAATATTGTAAGTCTCGTGAGAAGCTGTAACACTCTTCCAGCTGGTTACATCACACTCATTCTATGAGCACGCACATACTCGTACATACTTACTGCTAATTTATTTTAACTAAAAACAAATTTACAAAGTTCAATACGGAGCGCGCATACTAAACAGTCTCGCTTGTGAAAGGCCTCGCGAAATATAATTAATTAGACTGAATGTTGAAATACATCATCATAATTTATTAATAATTACTTAATTTGAGTGTGAAATAAAAATGAAACTGTTGGACATAAAAGAAGTAGATTAATACAGTTCCAGGAGCATAAAGGTTTTATTGAACGCTGTTATTATCTACTAGCTGTTGCCCGCAGCTTCGCTTGCGTCCAGAAGTATTATGATTAATTAGGCTTATTTTTTGTTTAGCGTGTGTAAAAATAAGGGGCCTACAAAACTTCTTTGTACACATATTCTTAATGAAAATAAATAAAATGATAAAATAACTTGTTTAATCCATACAAAGTTATCATCATCATCATATCACCCAATCGACGTCAACTGCTGGACATAGGACTTCTCCAAGTATTGCACCTTATGGGGTCCTGTGCCTCCCTCATCCATCGGCTTCCAGCCGTCCACAACAGCGCTGTCGCCGGTCGCCATTCCAGAATCTTTCTGCCCAAACAGCTGTCGGTTCTCCGCGCTATGTGCCCTGCTTGTCATACTTTAACCGGTTATGTCGGTTACTTTGGTTCTCTTGCGGATCTTCTCATTTTTGATTCGATCACACAGGAAAACTTCCAACATAGCTCTCTCCAATGCCCCTGAGTGACCATGAGCTTTCTGAGTAGACCCATAGGTCAGGCTACAACATAGCTCTCTCCATTGCCCTTGAGTGAACATGAGCCTTCTGAGTGACCATGAGCCTTCTGAGTAGGCTTATAGGTCAGGCTACAACATAGCTCTCTCCATTGCCCTCTGAGTAACCATGAAGCTTTTGAGTAGGTCCATAGATCAGGCTACAACGTAGCTCTCTCCATTGCCCTCTGAGACACCATGAGCCTTCTGAGTAGGTCCATCGATCAGGCTACAACATAGCACTCTCCATTGCCCTCTGAGACACCATGAGCCTTCTGAGTAGGTCCATCGATCAGGCTACAACATAGCACTCTCCATTGCCCTCTGAGAGACCATGAGCCTTCTGAGCAGGCCCATAGGTCAGGCTACAACATAGCCCTCACCATTGCCCTCTGAGTGACCATGATTCTACTGAGTAGGCCCATAGGGTAGGCTACAACATAGGTCTCTCCATTGCCCTCTGAGAAACCATGAGCCTTCTGAGTAGGCCCATAGGTCAGGCTACAACATAGCTCTCTCCATTTCCCTCTGAGTGAACATGAACCTTCTAATTAGGCCCATAGGCCCTCCAATTTTTGATTTTTTTTTATCATAGCTTGATGTTATATAGCCTATAACCTTCCTCGATAAATGGTCTATCCAAAAATGAAAACTAAATTCAATTCGAAGAAGTAGTTCCTGAGATTAGCGCGTTCAAACAAACAAACAAACTCTTCAGCGTTATATAATAGTATAGATATAGATATAGATAATTAATCTGTCAATAGGCGCTAAAACTATTAAGCTATTATCAAAGTGCTTTCTAAGGGGGTACCAACGTCATAGTAACTATATGCATGCAAAGTCTCAGCCCGATCGTATTGAAACTGACAAAGTTTCATACAAACTTTCATCCCCTATTTTATCCCCTTGGGGGTAGAATTTATCAAAGTCCTCTCTAAGGGTGTACTAACGTCATAGTAACTATATGCATGCAAAGTCTCAGCCTGATCGTATTGAAACCGACAAAGTTTCATACAAACTTTCATCACCTATTTTATCCCCTTGGGGGTAGAATTTATCAAAGTCCTTCCTAAAGGGGTGCCAACGTCATAATATCTATATGCATGCAAAGTCTCAGCCCGATCGGATTGAAACTGACAAAGTTTCATGCTAATTTTCATTCCCTATTTTATCCCCTTGGGGGTAGAATTTATAAAATTCCTTTTTGAAGGAGTTGCCAACGTCCTAGTAGCTACATGCATGCAAAGTCTCAGCCCGATCGGTTTGAAACTGACAAAGTTTCATACAAACTTTCATCACCTATTTTATCCCCTTGGGGGTACAATTTATAAAAGTCCTCTCTAAGGGAGTGCCAACGTCATAGTAGCTATATGCATGCAAAGTCTTAGCCTGATCAGTTTGAAACTGACAAAGTTTCATACTAACTTTCATCCCTTATTTTATCCCCTTGGGGGTAGAATTCATCAAAATCCTTTCTTAGCGGATGCCTACGTCATAACATCTACCTGCATGCCAAATTTCAGCCAGATCTCTCCAGCGGTTTGGGCTGTGCGTTGATAGATCACTATGTCAGTCACCTTTGAGTTTTATATATATAGATTGTAGGTCTAGGTTAGTGACACCTCCCTGATTGTTAATTCCATTTCCAAGCGGTGCGGTAGTGTAAGATGCTATTGTGCTGGAGAATATACACTGATATGGGACTTAATAGCTTGTATACGTGACTGCTAGCTCAAACAAGTCTCCTACTACAGGCAATTGTGCCTAAAAGGAGGCTCCAATCACCAACTATTGTTTGTATATTTGGTTTATGAAAATAAAAGTTATTATTATTATTCTTTATTTACATTAATCACATTTAATTACATTTTTAAATATAGATATAAAAAATAAAAACATTTAAAAATATAAAAAAAAGGTAGACCCACCGGCATCGGGTACAGGGACCAAGCTACCGGTGGTTAGGGCTCCAGAGAGAGGAACCTCCTCACAATACGTGCCGTGTCAAGCAGTACTGCCTTCTGCATCAGACCTATGATCCAACTGTCAAGCGAGAGTCTCCGTAGATGTTGATAGAGACTCTTTGGAATAAGTCCATTGACCGAAAGTACTATCGGAACAATGATCGCCGAATCAACATGCCACATGTCGACAACCTCGTGAGCCAAGTCCAAATATTTAGTTTGTTTGTCTTTTTCTGCTTTAACAAGGTTCTCGTCATGAGGAATGGTGATATCGATTATCATTGCACGGCTTTCTGACCGATCTATCACCACAATATCTGGCTTATTGGCAACAATAGTCCGGTCAGTGATGATAGATCGGTCCCAATATAATGTAACACTACTATTTTCGAGAACCGGGTCGGGTACATACTTATAATACGGTACTTCTGCATCGACAAGATGATATTTAAGAGCAAGTTGTTGGTGGACAATTCTGGCTACTTGGTTGTGTCTATGCAAGTATTCACCATTCGCAAGACGAGAACAACCAGAAACAATATGTCTGAGTGATTCTCCGGGACAGTGACATGCCCGACATATGTCAACTGTACCATCCTTCAGGATATATTTCCGATAATTCTTAGTCATTACGACTTCGTCCATAATTGCAAATACAAAACCTTCAGTTTCTCCAAAGAGATCACCGAATCGCAGCCAGGACACAGATGCTAATGTGTCAACATCAGGCCCATTCAAGGTCCGGTAAAAACGCCCATGCAACTCCTTGCTTTTCCATACCTCTTTACGATCATCGATAGTTTGTATTATAGGTTTGCGCCAATTCTCTTTAGCCAAACAAAGCGGAGTAAGTCCGACATCTACCGACACAACATCTCTGTGTATATCCGCATCCACAGTGAGAAAATATTCTCTGAGATTGTACACCTCACTATTGTGGAGGGTCTTAGCACTTAAAAAACCACGGCCACCACTCTTTCGTGGAATGTACAATCTCATTACCGAAGAACGCGGATGATGCATTCGATGAGCTGTCAGTAGAGTTCGTACTTTTCTATCCAAAGCTTCTAGTTCAGTCTGTGTCCACTTTAGTATGCCAAAGGAGTACATCAGAACCGGCATGACCCAACTGTTATAGGCACGAACTTTATTGCCCCCTGTCAAAAGGCTATTCAAAACCTTTTTCAAGCGGGCAAAAAAGCGATCCCTTAACTGTTGTTTCATGTCCGTTTCCGCTATACATAAAGCCTGTGACATACCACGGTATTTGTATGTGTCGGATGGAGAGAGACATCTAAGTTTTATGGAATCTGAAAGTTGTAACTCATCAGATTCCACAACCTTACCTCGCTTCACATGCATGACAGCACATTTATCCACACCAAATTCCATTTTAATAGAATTACTAAAGGTTTCTGTTTCTTTTAGTAAAACTAATAATTGGGATTTAGTTGGAGCAAATAATTTCAGATCATCCATGTACAGAAGGTGGGATATAACTTGACCATGTCTCTTTAACCGATAGCCTAACCCTGAACACTCTAGCAAAGTACTAAGAGGATTCAGTGCTAGGCAAAACCACAACGGACTGAGACTATCACCTTGAAATATACCTCGCTTAATTTGAATAGGCACCTCGTTTCCTAAACCCAGTCTACATCCTGAATAAAAAAGAACCGTATTCCATTTTGTCATACATGTCCTCAAAAAAGTGCATAGAGTTGCATCAATCTTATACAACTCCAGAACTCTCAGAAGCCATGTATGAGGAACAGAATCATACGCCTTCTTGTAATCTATCCAACATGTAGACAGGTCTTTTCGGTTACGACGTACCTGTTCACTAATAGTAGTGTCAATAAGGAGTTGTTCTTTAGTTCCACGTGCCTCATTCCTACATCCATTTTGAGAAATGCACATTATAGAATTTTCTTGTATATGTAAAGATATTTTTTTTCTCAAAATAGATGTAAGAAGTTTGTATATTGTTGGGAGGCAAGTAATTGGTCTATAGTTTTTAGGATCCGTGGAACTACCTGATTTATAAAGCAAGTGGGTTACACCAGTAGTAATAAAATCTGGTAGCGTACCCGTTTCTAAAAAAGACTGGAAATGAGAGGCTAAACAAGCGTGGGAACTATGGAGCCATTTTAACCAAAAATTGTGCAATCCGTCTGGTCCAGCTGATTTCCAATTTGGTAGTCGACGGACTGCACAAGTAACATCCTCAGTTGTTACTTGTGCAGTCCGCCGTTTTGAAAAATTTTGAACTGCGTACAAATTATTGTTAATTTATTTCATATTTTAGTAACTATTAAGCCTAATATCTCAAAATCGCTAGTTAAGTTGTTTATTGTTAGTATATTTCGTAAATCAGTGCCCAATTTTGGTGTAAATTGTAAAAATAAAGAAAAGTGGTTGTCGAGCTGTCAGTGAGTTCATTGTACTGGTATCTTTGAATTTAGTTTGTGTATTTTATGAAATTTGTTGGAAAATTGGTCGGCTGGTAAGTTTGTTTACCTATTATTTAGTATAATCTATGTTGTAAGCTGATATTTCATTAAATTTGCATAAGTACAGATCCTCACTTTGACATAACGAAAACCAACTAACCTCAATCTGTTGAGCAAATTGTTCCTTGACTTTCAAATAGTATAAAGTTTTTGACTAGTTTCCTTTTATTTCAATAATGATGACACGCAGAGGTTTGGCTCGTCAGGAGGAGTCCAAACTTCAACAAGTTCTTTTAGAACTTAAGACTACCAAGGAGCAAGTTGTTCAACTGAACAATGAACGTGAGGAAAACGAAACTGAGCTTATCTCGGTAATAGAAAGAAACGGAAAATTAAAACAAGAATTGTCACTGATGAATACAAGGTTAGATGAAGCTAGGTTTGAGCGGGACAGCCTTCAAATCATGTTAAATAATTATGATAGATGTAGCGTTGAATATGAGCAAGCCTTACAACAAATATCCAAGCTGGAGCATGAGCTACGAGATGCCCACCGACAGATCACACATCTTGAAGAAGAGTTGCTCAATGTCAACACAAAACAAAACATATCCTTGTTCGATGAGCTGTTAGAGAGGTCCCCGCAGTTGGTTATTGATTCAAAGCCTAAATGTACTGACATCATAGATCTCACCAAAGACACTCCTCAACGCCATATAGTGTCAGACATGGTTCATTTAAGCAATTGCAGCAATAACAAACTAAAAAAATATATAAAAATTAATAAATTTATTAGGAAAAATCAAAACTTAATTAAAAATTGTAGAAGTATTAACAAAAACATTAAGAATTGTAAACATAGAATGGAGTCTGTCAAAGAATTAAGTTTGTACACATTAGAGTTAGAAAATTCACAAAAACAGCATGAAGCTGAAACACAATTACTGAACACAAAGTTACAAAAATTACAAGATTCTCTTAATTCAGTGACAAGTATGTATGACAAATCACAACTTATGATTAGGGAGTATTCACTGGCAATGGACAAACTCATTGAATCAACATCACACTATGCTGACCGTTTTGCCTCACTTGAAGACAAAACTAATTATAACTGCAACCGCTGCACTTTGCCATTGTCATTGAATAGTCCTGAGGTGTCGAATCTATGTATATCTAATCACTTGTGTGATAGTTTCGATACTATAGGTTGTGATGTTTTGAGTCAAACATACATATTTAGTGATGAAATAGGAAGAGATATGGGCTCTAAGTTAAGTTTTTACATGAAGGGACAATCATTTATAAACTATTGTACTCCTTCAGCATCCTATTGTGACATTATGAAACAAGTAAGTAATCATAATTTTGTGAAGGATGATAATTTAGTTATTTTAATAGGGGATAGGGGAAGTGTAACAAAACAGGAGCTCATAAAATACTGTGAATCATTAAGTAATTTAAATGTAAATAAGATTGTTTTGTATACACTGCCCTATTGCAACAACTTGCCAGATGCGGAAAACAAAATTAGATATAATTTGAATTTAACACTACATACTATTGCATGCTATAATGATAAAATTAATATAATTGATATTAATTCTATTTTTAAAAACAATTATTATCTGACAAAAGGTAAGCATAGGCTTTCCAACTATTACAAAAGACAAGTAGCATCCTCGCTACATTATTGTATTGACATTTCAGCCAAGAACTTGGCTACTCAAACTGCTTTATTTGAGCAGTCTAATAACAGTATGAGTGAATCTAGTCAGGATAGTCTATATCCAAATAATTTAAATTAGATTATAAGACAAAAGAGGCAATCTCTTGCATTGACACATTTACATTTAATAATTTTAATTCAGATCATAATAATTATATTAATTATCCCTCTGTCATTCAAAATAATATAAATTTACAAAATAAAGATATTAGTCAACAATTGATTGCTTTATCGAGGGAATCTAATCATAGAGCTTACAACAGTAACTGCCCCTTAAGAAATAAAACCAATACAAAATGTAATATTAACCTAGTGCATCAGAATATATATAATCTAACGGAGGGCAAAATACTAACACTAGAATTGTATATGAACATGGAAAATATTGATATCATATGCCTAACCGAACACCATCTTAGGGCACAGCAGCTCATGTTCAATTTTAGTAACCACCAAGTTGGTAGCGCATTCTGCAGGGTAAATAGGACTAAAGGAGGCTCTCTGATACTTATAAATAAAAAGTTAAAGTATAAAGTAAGAAATGATGTTGTATCTATGTCTGTGGAATGTGTAACTGAAATAGCCTGTGTAGAACTAGAGCAATTTATAGTAGCAAGTGTGTACAGACTGTGCCTGTAGAGAGGAATTTTGATGATTTTTTGCAGATTCTGGATGAAATGTTAACAAAATTAACTAAGTCAAAAAAGCAGCTGTTGGTCTGCGGAGATTTTAATGTAAATATACTAAAGGTAAATGCTTGTACAACTAGACTTCTGAATCTGTATAAGTCACACAATTTGTCTCCCTTGTTTCTAGAGCCAACTAGAATAACAGAAACTTCTGCAACATGTATAGATAATATCTTTGTTACCGATAACATAACACCAATTAACAAATCCATAATCAGTAAGTTAGAATCTGACCACTGCGGTCAATTGGTCAATTTTACTATTGAAAATACACCAACACCCCGAAGGAGGATATCGTATGTACCAGTAACATCTAACCGTATTGAAAAGTTGAAAGATAACTTAACAAACATCTTGCCATTTCTTCTTTCTGACAAGGACCCAAATGTACTATACGATAACTTCTTTAAGGTTTTAAATGACCAATTTCAATCTATATTTACATCTAGATCTTTGATGGTATCTAACAAACGAGAGTTTGCTGACTGGGCAACGGTTGGAATTAATCTAAGTAGAATAAAACTATATGAATTATATGCACAGAAGCAGAGTAATACTTCAGAAGAGTTTCATAGGTATGTTAGGAATTATTCAAAGATTTTTAAAAAAGTGTGCATTCAGGCAAAATCTTTTTATATTAGGTCGAAGATAACATCAAGTCATAACAAAATCAAAGCAACTTGGAATGTTATCAATGCTGAAACAGGAAGACTCCGCTCCAAGGTTACTGAATTTAAACTGAGCATTGGTGGAAATATAATTACAAAGGAACCAGAGGTAGCACACCAATTTGAGACCTTCTTTACTAGTGCTCCAATTCTCTTGACAAAAACACTTGGTTCTTCTACCTCCCTATCAGAAAATTTGTTGAAAGCAAATGTAGCTAGATTTGATGAAGTATTTATATTTAGGCATGTTAGCGCACAAGATATTCGTAGAGTGCTTAAAGAAATCAATCCCAAGAAAACTAAAGACTTGCACTCGTCACCCAAAGACATATACTTATTCAGTCCAATAGCTTTGTAACTACTACATTAGCACAGCATAGTACCAGACCAGTAGCGGCTCTAAGCAAGGCGGCCTCTTTCTAAAAACAATTAAGCACGGCGCTTTCTAAACTGAATAAGCAGTTATGGGTTTCCAGAATAGGATACCAAATTTAAATTATTTATGGTTCTGAAATATATATCTTAGTTGTTATAATAAATACTAGGTTTTTATCGGCCACTTGGATTGTTTTAAAAGTCACTCACCAAATTGTCATGTCTATACAGACAATTAATTTTATTGTCTGATTTTCGAACCCCAAACCTCAGTAGTGAGTTTACAATTAGGTCACGCCGCGCCGCGCTGGTCGACAATGTAAATCAACTTTGAGGACACCCGGGAATTGATTTCCAAAGTACAATTATAATGAACAAAGTAAGCATAAATAACTAAGTATGAAACAATACTCAGGTGACATAATAAATCATACTAGATTATACTCAGACATAACAATCCTACTTGTGAAAATAGACCTTGTGAGTTTAATATACAAACAGAGGTCACCGAGTTTTGACCTAGAGAACCTCTTTAAACCATTGAGCCCACTCTACTTCAAATCATTACTGTGAATAAGTTACCATGCTTGGGTGCAATGTTGCAGCAGGTAGTGAAATTACAGAACTTAAAGTCCATTAATTTAAGACTACTGCCGTAACTTAATGCGTGATAAATATTTTACTTTTCTGTTCTATTATCTGTGTTAGTGTAGTAATGTAGGTAAATGAAACAATAAGTGTACATTAATGGTGTAATAAGTAAATATTGTAAACATTTTCATAAAAAATAAAAAATGTTATGGCGAATGGCAGTGTTCGGACAAACCGAAACAGGTTTTTGTATCACTGTACATGTTTTAAGTTAAGTGTTAATTGTATTGTTTTGTTTTAAATAAATAATAATAATTGTGTTAATCTTAACCTTCTTCATTTATTATATTTATTTTTACTTTCCGTTGATGCATCAATTTAATTTAAAAGTAATAAACAAAAATATGGAAGCAGACGTATCTCTGCATAAATCTGTGTCACATTTCTATTTCCATATATTGAATTACTAATTGTATCAGGAGACAGGGGAACAGTATGATATACCGATATTACAAGCAATATAGGGGACTGAAATATATTATTATCTAAGTATATAGATATCATATACCTTTATTTAGAGGGTGCTTTAGAAGCCAAATGTACGTTATCGTTTGTTAACTGACCCAAAGTGTCGAGAGCTGTTTTAGTCGTCCATAGACTTCTGACTGTGTCACCACTACGACAGCCAGGGTCGCCATTTTACGTGCACTCCGAAGTACGGAGATGCTCAAGTAATACCACTGTGCGATCACTCATCTATGGAATGAAGTCTAAGTAGAAATGGCAGCTAAAATTCTAACTACACCTCACGCGCCTACGGTGAACCGGTTTTCTCGCATCAAACGTCGTAAACAACATGATTTGCATAAAATTATACGAAACATGTCGTGCGCCGTGGCTATGCTCGTCAATTAAAATTTAATGTTTTGTATATAGTTTTTTTTCTTATTCTTTTAGTAATTAGTAGTTTTAATTTTAGTTATTTAGGTTTAGTTTAGGTAGTTTTAGTTTTTTATTTCGTAAAAAGTACTTATATAAAAGTGAATTATTTATCGATCCTTACTTAAATAGAACGAAGAGTAACGAAATCGTTACATACCCCCCTTATTAGATTAGGATTTTTACCTAACTAAAAAAATCCGCTTATAGTAATGAGCTCAGGTTAACTTGAAGTCCTTAACATGCCAAGTCCCCAAGCTATTACCTGACATATCCTCGACATCATAAACAAGTTTTGATTTCTTTGCAATAATACGGCATTTAACAAATTTAGGCGCTAGTTTCTTTGAAAAATTCTTATCCTTATCGCTCAGATAAAAAGTTCGCTTCCAGACTACATCTCCCACGTTAAAATCGACATTTTTACGTCTGAGGTTGTAATGATTACTATTGCGAGAATGCGCTTTAATTAATGATAGTTGAACCTTATCAAAAATCTTATGTAAACAGCCCAAATTTTCAGCATAAGCATCGCGTGGCATAAAAATAATATTATCTTTAATATCTGGATCAACGTAATGAGAACCACAGTTTACCATTTCACGACCAAAAACCAAAAATGATGGTGTAAACGCGGTCACGTCGTTCACCGCGCTATTTAATGCAAACTGAATTTTTGGAATGTTTACATCCCAGGACCTGTGATCATTCTCAATAAATGTAGACACAGCGGTAATTATAGTTTTATTATATCGCTCGACTGTGTTTACTTGTGGAGTATATAAAGGAGTATAAAAAACGTTAGGTATATTATAGGTAGAAAATAATCCTTTCATTGTATTACTTATAAACTGTCTTCCATTGTCCATTAACACGGTACTAGGTATTCCGTGAACAAGGAAAATCTTTTCCTCTAAAATACGTGAAATAATTTCGGCAGTAGCACGACGAATAGGAAATAAAAGGCAATATTTGGAAAAACAGCAAGTAATGACTAGTAAAAACATATTTTGTTTTCGGGACATGGGCAAGGGCCCAACAAGATCAACGCTTATCATCTGGAACGGTCGACAACAATCTTTCGGCCTACCCATTATACCGAGAGTTGCATGATTAGGATATTTGTATGACAAACAGGTATCACACTTTGTAACGTAATTAGTTACGTCCTGGTGCATATTAGGCCAGAAGTACTTAAGAGATAATCTTTTAAATGTCTTAAGAATACCTAAATGACCGGAAGTAGGTTCATTATGATTTTTAGATATAATATTTTGACGCTGTTCAGACGGTATTACTTCTTTCCATTCAAACTCGCGGGTTAGTGGATTTAAAGTTTTAATACGCCGGTATAACTTTCCGTTAGTAACGCGATAGTTTTTAGTGGTCATACTCTGTGAATTTTGACATTCATTAAAAATGTTAGTGTACCAATAGTCGCTAGTTCTTGTACAGTTATCTACTGTTGTACTATCAATAGCACTTATAGGTACTGCACGAGACAAACTATCTGGTACCACGTTATCAGTTCCTTTACGATGCTTAATATCAAAATTATAAGCAGAGAGACGTACACCCCAGCGTGCAAGTCTCCCGGTAGGGTTATTTAAATTTAGAAACCATTTAAGAGAAGAATGATCTGTATAGACTGTAAAACGGAGACCATTTTCTACATAACATCTCCAATGCTCGATAGCGGTGAGAACAGCTAAAGCTTCGCGTTCTGTGGCGCTGTAATTGCGCTCCTGCTTAGTTAGGGACTTACTCATATAAGCTATCACTTTCTCCTCGCCATCGATCGATTGTGTTAGCACAGCACCAAGCCCATAGTCACTGGCATCAGTGTGGATCTCAAAAGGTTTTGAGTAATCGGGACATGATAGAATTGGCGCCGATGCTAAGTGATTCTTGAGCTTGTGAAATGAATCATCAGCTTCTTTAGACCAAGAAAAAGGGATTACATTTTTTCCTTGTGATGTAAGTTTGTTGAGAGGAGCAGCCAAGTTGCTGAAGTTAGGGATAAATCTGCGATACCAAGAGGCAGTACCGATAAAGCGACGTACCTCTTTGCGATTAGACGGGGTGGGGTAGTTAGAAATAGATTCTATCTTCTCGGGATCAGCTTGTAGACCGTTAGCATCCACTATATAGCCGAGATACCTGAGTTGCTGTCTAAAAAATTGACACTTTTCAAAATTTATAGTCAAATTTGCACTTTTAAGTTTCTCCAGAACGCGCTTTAGAAGGGAAATATGCAGGTCGTATGTATTTGAGACAATGATGACGTCATCAATATAACAAAAAACTCTATGTTCAAACTCAGGCCCATAAAATAGTGCATCCACAAGTCTTTGTTGTGTAGCGGGAGCATTAGTTAAACCGAAGGGCATAGCTTTAAATTGAAAAGTGCCCCTAGAAGGTATATAGAAGGCGGTTTTACATCGGTCCTCATCTTTTATTAGAATTTGCCAAAAACTTTTTGAAAGGTCGATGCTACTGAGGTATTTAGCATCTCTAAGATTGTCAAGTATCTCAGATATATAGGGTAGACTATATGCATCTTTCCTCGTTACCGCATTAAGTTTTCTGCTATCGAGACAAAATCGCAGTTCACCAGATTTTTTAGGAGTGAGAAGTACCGGGGACGACCAGGGACTCTCGCATGATTCGACAACATCGTCTTTCAACATTTCATCTAGTTGGTTAATCAATATGTTTTGTTTTTCAGGCGACATTCTGTAGTATCTTTGACGTATGGGGGCAGCATCCCCAGTGTCAATTACGTGCGTAATCAAAGATGTACGTCCTAAACCTCGTTCCTCATATGAGATTTGACGAAACTGTGAAATTATGTTATCAGCTGTAAGCTTCTGATGCTCCGTCAAATGATCATATGAGCACAAGATCTCGGGTCCAGATAATGAAAATGTAGTAGTGCATGAGGAATCGTTAGTAAAAGTTATAGCATCTAGATATTTAGGGAAAAGTCCGAATATCCGCCAGAAATCAATACCCAAAATTAAACCAGTTGTAATACCAGGCACAACATGTGCTCTAATGTCATGTTTTTGATTTTTAAAACAGAGTGGAAGGTCGATAAACCCAATGGATTTAAGGCTCTCTCCACCAGCTGATACAAAACGTTCCTGGTCACTAGTTTCTAAAACAAACCCCATTTTTAGTAGTTGTAAATGAGAGTTATTTCCCAAAACAGTAACACAGGATCCCGTATCTAATAGTCCAACTAATGGTTTTTCAAAAATTTTGACGGTCACATAAGGTCGTTTTCTATTTTCATTATGTTTTCTTTTATAATCGACTGAGGCGACAGAACTAAAAGTAAAGTAGTTGTTTATAAAAGTTAACCACTCCTGCCATTCTTTAGCCTGATCACCCCAATCGAACCTACTTAGTTTTTTGAACTTTCGTCTTTGGCATTGGGTTGACAATCAGGACAGTCAGGATATCTCACATCCTTTCTACCACATTTAAAACAAATTAAGAACCTTTCCTGATTGCAGTTTTTAAGTGCATGGGTATTAGATCTGCACCTAGGGCAGTATATAGATCTAGGAGGCTGGACATTAACAGAGGCAACGTTATTTTCATTTTTGTAATTATTATTATTTGAATAATAACTGCTGTAATTTTTTTTATTATTATATGTAGCGTAATTATTTTTATTATTATTAGCGTAAGTTTTTGATTGTATACCTTTAGATTGGTTACATTTGTAGGCAAACTCAGGAGCTAAGGTTTTGTTAGATATGCTAGGAGGTTCGAGAAACTGAGAAAAGCGAGCAGTAATGTTTTCGTAATTACGACAAAGTGATTTGAGTTCGTCAATTGATTTGATACAAGGAGAAGAGGCCAATGTATTTGCATAACAAGGACGGATATTATGCATTAATATTTCTAATTTATCTTCTTCAGAGAAGGATTTTTTAAGGCGGGCAAACATACCGTGCATGATTGATAGGTAGATAGTAATATTTTCTTGTTCTCCTTGTGTTCGTGATCGAATTTCAGCAGCCAGTTGGTAGTCATAGTCACTGCTACTGAAATCTTCTTTCAAAAGAGTACTCAACTCACACCAGTTTGAAATACGGTCTTTATTATACCGATACCAATGCAATGCATCGTCAGTGAAAATCTCATAAGCTAGTGAAATTATTTTCTCGAAAGCTATGCCCCTAGCTTGAACAAACTCTTCCACCCTTTGAATAAACGCATGGACACAATTTTTACCAGAAAATTTTAATTTAGTAATTTCAGAATGAAGACTGCGTTCGCACGTTATAGAGAGATTTTGAGATTCTGAAACATTGCTTGGGCCGGGGTTGGAATTTTTATCTTGGCTTGAATTAGGCTTAAGAGCAGCCAAGTCTTTAAATTGTGCATTTAAGCTGTTAACACATATCTTATAGTTATCAAGAACCTCTTGTGTTCTGTCAATACGATTTAAGCGATGATAAATATGGTGAAGTAAAGTTTCAGTCCTACTAAACAGATTCCTATCGAATTTTGTCTTGAGTGTAAACAAATTATTTTGTGATTTTAATAGGGACTCTTTTGCGCCTTTTAAATCATCTACAGGATTTAAATGCGATTCTAAAATATCATCGGCAGGATGAAGTTGTAATAATTTAGTTATCTGTTTCCTAAGCTCCTGTACAGAGTCACCAGTACTTCCGCGTAGTTCTACTTCATACTCTAACTCGACGTTTTTTAACCAGTGTAGTCGTTAATGAGTCACACATTGCAACTGACTGCGAGACTATAAAAACATATATTTTTCTGTTTATTATTGAGCATCTTGTATTGACGTGAAAGTATACACAAGTATTGTAAAAGTAAGTAAAGTAATTAAGTAAGTTCTTATTCTGAGTTCTATACTTGAGAGTTAAAGATTTTTATTTATTTTAAAGACAACTCCCCCACTTACAAACATCAATTTAAAGGACACAAAAACATCCTTACACAGGACAATAAATTGAGGACCACGCAAAGAATTCCCCTGCGTGGGAATCGAACTCATGACCTCGTGCACCGCAGCCGCTTCTGAAACCGTCGCGCCACCGAAGCAGTTTGAATTTTAATTAAAACAATAAGTAACACATCACCAAAAAACAATTTGTAAAAAACAATAAGTTATCAAACTGACTGCATATAAAACGTAACGTTATACTGGTAGTTAAGCTCACAGCTGTAGTGTACGGGGCGACAGGGGGCGACAGGTGGCCAGCGCTAACTAACGCTCACACAGTTTTTATACAAACACATCAATAAACAAACAGACAAAATTTACTGCACTTTATGACCTCCGAAATAGAACGCACGTGGAGTTGTACATATACAACTGTTGCTGTTAAACATAATCACTTGTCACAGTCGGAAATCTCAACACTCTAACAAACGTCTTTATATTACGACTAGAAATGGTTATTAGATATAACCATTTTATTTCTATAAGGTAAATACACCAGTGGATGACTCTATAAGAAAGAATTTTACACATTTTTGCACATATCTCCTTAATTATCAATTTTATCGACTTCTAACAAACGCGAATACACGAACTGGTTCTTCATCCATGATATACGAATAAAACATTGTATAATAATATTTCTATTATTGAGCTATTTCAGTTTTTCACAACCTCTGAAATTGTACTAGTGGATGACAGACAAAATCTCGAATGCCCCAATGTATGACTATGAAAAAACAAAATCGGTGACCCAGTATATGACAGGATGTTTTAGGGATTTCCATAGGTATCTAACCAGTTTTAGAGCAATGTATGAATAGGCCAACTATTGGAGATCGTCGTGGGTGGCAACCTACAGTCATGTGGGTGAGAAGTATGAGGAATTTTGATCCATCATCAAGTAGCTTGTAGGTCTCATGCGCCGTTCGATTGGGTGTTTACCTTTTACTTTGTACAACAAAGTAATATGTGGGATATCATACTTATTTGCTACCGCAGCCACAGACATGCCCTTCGATACCTCGACTAATGCCCCTAACACGTCGTCCAGACTATATTTATACGTCCTTGGAGGCATATTTGTAAAGCAAAATATCTGAAACCAATGTATGACACTGTAGTCTTGACCCAATGAATGACACCTGTCATACATTGGTACTCCATAGAAAACCAGTCGATGACACCCCGTGTCAGGCACTACTCAATCATCAAATAAAAGTTTTTTGTTTACAGGGCAATTAAAATATAATGCTCTACTTCATTATAATTCAATAATAATGATGTTTTAAAAAATATTAATTTGAACTAGAGAATGACATAGGTGTCATCCACTACTCAACACATATAAGATTACCCAGTGAATGACACCCCTCTAAAATACTAAATTATTGAATAAAATCAATTTAAAACCGTTTATATTTGTCATTTGTTTAATTATGTAACAATTTCAATAATCACTTACCTATATAACATACAATCCTGGCTATAACATGCACTTTCACAAAACAGTTCCTTAACAAATCAGATAAGTATCGCGATGCACGTCTTACTTAAAGCACTCGCACTCTAAAACTAATTCATAATTACAAAAATAATGATCCCATCGATGCCAAATTTTGCAAAAATATCTTAGATAGTACTAGTAGTCTATTTAACTAATTTTTTTAGTAATATTATTATTTGTTGCCTTATTATTTTATGTTAACTGCAAAAAAGTCATTCATTGGGTACCTGTCAGCCACTGGTGCTTTTACCTTAATTAAAAATAGTTTAGGAGTTCTCCGCACAGGAGTAATAAAAAGACAATTCCAATTTATTAATGTCAATACTTGAGAAGATACCATATCTTTACTTTTGTAGCGTACGTACGTAATCTGATCAAGAGTATACTTATAGAGATTTATATCTCAGATCCTGTGTGAACTATTTAACAAAATCAAATTAGTCTGAATCAATCTTAAAAAACTTAATACTGTATCATGTAAAACTTCTATTATTTTTATCTTTAAATGTCAGTATGCAAACACTTAACTCTTCGTTAGTTTCGATTTGGTTCAACTCTCAATTAACCCCCGATATAGAATGGTTATTATTTGTCACTCCATTATCAAGCAATAGGTTTATTAAGAAAAGTTGCATTTACATAGGTATTAAAACCGAGTAAAAACTGAAATGAAACTCAGACCACAGGAGAATAGTGTAAGGTAACGCTGCAATTCCTAGTCCAAACTAATTATGTTCGCTGTGTTAGTGAACAGTTAAACTTATCTTGTTGTAAAAACCGAGCTCCGGTGTCCCTCAGGAACATGATATTGTTTCATCTAGGTTTAGATACCACTTAGGAATGAGTTGCTTTATTCTATTAAGATTTAAATAAACTAGTAGGTGTACATTAGGTTATTTCATTGCTTTTATCGTAATATGGGTTTGTATGCAGTAAGTACTACATGTTCTGGTAGGTATGTACAATAGACGTCCACTGCTGGACACAGGCCTCCTCCACAATGAATCCACCTTACGTGGTGCTATGCCTCCCTCATATAACAAAAATTATTTAAATGATATATTTTTTAATTAACTTAGGTATAACATAAGGATAATATTATATTGTTGACAATATTAATTCGTCCTGACTTTTCAAATCGACACCCTAATGAGCCCCCACGTTAATTAATCATATTGCTTATTTATTAATTTTAAAGGTAACGTTCTGTTTAATTTACTCAAGTTTAATCGACTACTGCCAGAAGGATTTAGAACTAATGCTCTGCACCAGTTGATGGAAAGCGTGAATAAAGTCCAGGAATGCAGGCAACGATTAGTAACTGTGATCATAGAGTGAAGCGACCATCATCACGCGACCGTGTGACCACACCAATCTTGGTGAACACCGGGTGATCCCCGAACACAACATGTTAATAATCTCTAGCGCCGTTTGTTGTCTGCGTAGTATCCTTTACATCAAGAAAGTTTCAGTTTGCATATCTTCGCGAATTACTTGTATATATAGTTTAAAAATTATTTATTAACAGTTATTTGTTTGATGAAGCTGTTGTTTATACAGATTGTATAGTACAGTGAGTATTTAGCGCGCTCCGTATAATAAAACGTCTATTTTAGTGTTTAGCGCGTAAACGAGGCGGAGTATGGTGAACTTGTTGTGACAGCTTTATGTGCGCACTACGTTATACTGTGTACACATCACTTATAATGGACTCATCGCAGATACAACATATTTTTATATAAAACACAATACACAACATCTGCACTCTCATGTTGTGTTCATATTTTAAAGTACTTATAGATAATATGAGTGAGTGATGTATTAAGGCATCACTTGCACTTATTTTATATTAAGGCACAGTTCATATTTACTTTATTCGCTGATCAGATCTTTCGTTAATAGACAATTATTAGACATCGTTTTACCTTTTCTAAGGAACGAGAGTTCTCTCTGGTTAGGTTATTATAAGAATGACGTCTTATATACAGCTTAAAAATGTAAATGTAAATGTTGTCCCACCACGATAAATCGTTTTCTAAGAATACAGATAGCTCAGTGCACACCCCATTGCCCCCGAAATTGTTTCAGTTCGGTGTGTAGTAGATCGGTGCGGTATCAATTACGTCGTTACCGAGGCTCGGGGATCGATACCCAGTAGCCGGCCCTACCCTCGATACCTTGTTCACGTAATTAACTTCCACCATTATTTGGATTCAATTTAACTGGGGACTAAATGTACAGTAGCTTCATAAAATATTTTTTTGTAAAAAGACATTAGTTTGGTTCTTCGAGTGGTAAAAATAGATGGTGTCATTACCCCATCTCACTTTATGGGTGTCGCAAAGGCTAAACTAGAAAAGAAAGCAAAAATTATTAAGTAGGTGATGTTTTCCCCTGTCAATCAAAAAAGTCGGCGGGACGGAAGGGCAGTAATCAGCTGTTATGATCACGCATTAGATTGTGAAAGAACTCCTTTGTTTGATGTAATTACAAGATTAAAAATTGTGTATGTCGAGATTTTACTTTAAACGAAGCTTTTTGTAACTATTGATTGATTTGACTATATAGTACGG
Organism: Schrankia costaestrigalis; assembly: GCA_905475405.1. Lineage (NCBI taxonomy): Eukaryota > Metazoa > Arthropoda > Insecta > Lepidoptera > Erebidae > Schrankia > Schrankia costaestrigalis. Next base: position 257,523 of record FR997836.1, read on the forward strand.
ATGTCAGACCGGAATCGGAACTTAACAAAGGTTGTCAAATAGGTTATTTTATGGTATCATGGTCTCTGTTTATACAACGTATAATAACATGGTCGCTGTATCAAAAACAAAATATCGTGTATCATTAGGGTGACTCATATGGACAGCAAGGCGTGAGAGTTGGATAGATTTATACATTCTGATATAATGAAACACGTTCTAATTGTTTCAGTAAAAATTGTATTTAAGTTTTATTTTGTTTTGTCTATTTCATTTTTTTTTCTTTTAAATAAACTGAAAAATAAATGAAAAGTAAAGCACAGGCCTGGGATGTAACACGACTCATTTGGGCATACCTCCTAAATGTCTATGGAAATAGGTCACCCTAGTGCACTGACTGCTATTTTCAGGCATTTGACAGATACATGAATTTTCATTTGCTGAGCGCCATCTATATCGTCATGGCGAAAACATTACATTGTCTGTATTCACTGTTAGTCTGCATAGAGAAAGTGCTGAAAATACTAAGCCCGATACATTACAATTATTCTGATTTAGGTGACTTGTTTGTACACGTAGGTATACATTACAATATTAGCTTCACAGTTCTCAGAAGCAGTAAGTACGTTTGTATCTCATTCACCTTGTTGTCCGTGTTTACGCTCCACAGGTTGTTTACTTATTCAGAATACTAGTGATTCACGAGACTAATACCTCCCCCCTACCTCACCTCCCCTCCCCGCCCTACGTCCCCATGGTGGCAGTGACCCTGGCTGCGAAGGTCACAGCTCCTTTCATCTTGGTGTTCCCGGGAACGTAAATAAACTATCGGCCGGTACGTGTTTAATATTATAACAGTTTGACTTCTACGTCCATGTTGTATATTCATGTTTACTTAAATAATGTTATTATCTCCTCATGTAAGAGGCTAAGGTTAAGCTTAGGCTTTTAAAGGAACAAAATTCGTTTTCAAATCAAATCAAATTTATTTATAGATAAAATATTACTTAACAATATAAAGTATAATATAATTTATCAATGTTGACTGGTCTCAAACTAAGCAGAGCTTGCACAATGGGTACCAGGCAACAGGCATAAATACTTTATTTACAATTATTATTATTAATACAGACTATTTTTTTGTGATTGTGGAATAAGACAGTGTTATATTACGATAAAGCTATTTAATATCATGCGGATCTAACTACATCGTGAGAATAATTCCATAATTATTGTAACATCGCATAAAATCAGAGCTTTACATATCGACCATGTTATGTCATGTCTTACCCTCCAGATTTCTTTTATCTCTGGCGTAAGAGTTAATGTAACTAGTGTCACTACGGATTATAAATACATTTACATAAAACATAAGTAATTTACTTACTTCATTAAGCAATCGTTTAACGGTTTTTTAAATCTGTATCTTTATTTCGTTTATATTGAAAATAGCAATATCCCAAGAAAATAACAATAGCAACGTTTCATAACCGAGATGTTCAGTTCCTTGCTCAGGTAGGTTGTGTAGCGGCGGTACAAGAAGGTTGCTCGTTTGTGTAAGGGGCTCAAATTACACGCGCACTCCACCCACGGTATTCAGAGCCTCGAGCTTTGCAAAAATGTGTAAAGGTGCTCATACATTATCATACATGAAATATATTTCTGTACTGTTGTAAATACAATGCGTTTACCTGTTGTCACGTAATATAAATAAGTTTACAGTAATAATGTTAACTACTTAGTTCACAGTACTGTACACTTAGAACCTGAAGGACTCGTTGCAAAGCTTGCACTATTCCCTGTACTGTACCTCGTCACTAGCCTGCCTCCTTTACTTCCATGTCGTAAGGGTTTACCACCCTGCATCAATGGTAAGTATGCAACCGCCACTCTACAACTTTTCTGCTATAACGGTCCTCGAATTTTGCTGATACGTGCTCTGACCACAGCCACTTTATAGAGTCAAATGGCTATATTGTAACTTTAGTTCTTCTGCAACCTAATATAACCGAAAACTCGTAATATAGCTCTCTCTTTTGTCCTCTATGTGACTATAAGCTTTAAGCCTTTTTACAGGCCATAGAAGTATTCAATTTGTCGTAAAAAAGTAATGGTCATTTTTATGTAAGCACCCAAGTACACAGGGCGTGTAATATTGTAATAAAACGTTAAAGTAATGTGCGAGTACCTTTACCTGGTACATTATTGTTGTGGAAAGAAGGGCCCGCAGTAATAGAGCCTTCAGTATTGGAAGGATTATGGGCTCTAACGTGGAAACATTCCGACCTAGTGTAGGAGCCGACTGTATCACGCATGGCCTACACACGACCCGGTATTATATTACAATATGTATAAGAACAATCAATAGAGCGGTAAATACGATCGGGGATTTGCGTATTGTAATCTCACTAGCTATTTGTATTGTAATTACTAGTTAATAACTATACTATTGTGTATTGTTATGTAATATTTTATATAAAATAAATTTGAATTCGTTGGCGGTCGTTGGCGGTTTATTGTTTTGCGAAAGTGTTTTATGGTTGTTTTTTTTAGTTACACAACCCCTCTCTTGTGCTAGGGAACGGTATAATAGGGCCTCATCAAAGCATTTAAAGAACACTAAGAATAGCCAGACTCTGGACATCGTTTTAGAACAGCACAAATATTTGTCATGTCTGAGATTAAAGCTCGAAGTAGATTCAAGTAGAAGATAGTAGAGAAGTAAACTATTTTGTATAATTATTTAACTAAACATAAAATGTAAAAGTACTTAATGTGTAAATGTTAAATATTAATCGACAGATTAGGATACCAACGACATGAACCAACGCAACTCTTACTCCAGCATCATTCAGAACGTGTGTAATATGTATACAAAAACGTAGACATACGAACTCAAAAATCAACACATTCTCATACACGTTACACCTTATATTATGGTTATGCTTAGGTATGCTAGTTACGAGCCACTCTACCAAGTTAAAAGTTATTCACTTATGCTAATGCGATACTGATTGCAGCTTGCATGCCTTCATGAATAATACAGGAGCTCACCCTCCCCCCCTCACTCCTCACTCCCCCCGCCCCCCGGGAGGCTGCACGTAGGGTACCCGCAGCGCTTCACACAACACATTTTTTAATTACGCAATGTAATCTCACAGGATATAAGGTAGAAGCCTCCTCGTGTGGTATAAACCTCTTTTGTTCCACGTACGAGTATGTTCACTCTGATCAATGAGCTGCGTCCTCTACAGCGACGTGCACCATGTTACATTATATTATTATACGATAGATTCGTACTTCACTTACTTTACGTCAAAGAAATGTTTAATAATCTTTTATAATGGAGCTGCACATCTCTTTGGTAGAGGAACTGAAAAACTGTTTGTTTCTGTCATCAAATACTCATTAACGCTTTGCGAACTTACAATATTTTATATTGTTTTTAATAAGTTATCTACATTATTTGGAAATAATTTAAAATGAGGCATAAACATTACTCAAACAAACTAAGCAGTAAGTATTAATAATTATGATAAAACAAATATATTTCATCGTACTAATATTAGAATATGACTTTGTACGAACTTCGTGTAATGTAAGATCCTTGTGCAGGTTGTATCTCGTCTGCATCTATTAATATGTTCCTAGAGAGTGCACGAGTATGTTATCGTGGTTTAATATTTAAGTTAGTTCATAAGTAATATTGTAGATGTGCTGTCTCGAGCTGTTCTCAGAGCTAACAGACTATCGCGTCAGAGTTGAGTACACTGTTTTATAATGTATCTACTAAGGTGAATAAAGACGTAACACTTAGTAGACGATAGTAGAGTAAAAAGCGTTGTTTTTAATATTGTTATTTAGTTATTCCTACGACGAGCAAGCACCCTGACCCAGTTGCTTTGCATACACATACGAATTTGCATTAGCATTATGTAATACAAAGGTTCGTATGTACAAATTCGTATTGTACAGTACAAAAGCCTTTTTATGAAAGAAGTTACAATCATCTTGCATGATTCACAATGAGCTTGCAATAAACAGACCAAATTTGAAAGGAGAGAACTTGTTATGTTACAATGCATTGCTACAACAATATACCTCCGCATCATAATCTAACCAGATAGTGTATACCCCAACCCTATATACTTACTTGTATATAGTGTATAGCGCATTAATGTTGGTTCATTAATAGTTCTTTTTGTTTCTACAATTGCTGTAAACAAGTAAACATACAAATTATTATTATTTCATATTACAACTACGAGACGGTACCTACTTGGATTGCGTAAAATATTAATATTTAGCTTTTTATTATCTTACTTATTTCAGTTTTTAATATTATTTAACGCTGCTTAGGTCAACACAGTATAATAAAGTAGGAACAAGCTCATCATAGCTCGTGGCGGATCAAAGGATTCCGTTTATTGTACAGAATGTGCTCTCAAACAAGAAAAAATCGAGCGTTGCTTTGTACCCTTTTAATGAGTACAGCTTTGTCCCCCACACAAGTGACACAACTGACATTACACACAATGAACAAAAGAATTGTATTCTCTAAATTGTTTTTCAACTGTTTTTATCAAGAAATCTCTTTTTGTTCGAATAAAAAATGCGTAGAGTCGTCTGATAATGACAGTTTAGTATGCCATTAATGAGAGTTTAGTGTCTGGTGCTCCGTCTTCGTACTTTAGAGGTAACATAAAAATGTCTGTACTGATCGTCCCCTGAGACCTTCGTGAAGTTATTAGCCACATTAACAATAGATGTAGGCCAGGTAATCTTTACATGTTTTATGACCAGAAAGCTTTAAATAAGGATATCATGAATAATAAAAGTATTACACGACGACGGTACGAAATCGAATTTTATTCGATCATTAATCTATTTTATCTGGCTTATGTGCTGCTTTTTTTCTAGATTTGAACCAATTTACTTGTTGGGCTAAGGCATAATCTATCTAAAAAATAGTCTTGATAATAGAACTAGGTAAAGAACTAATATGTTGAGTAAGAAAGTAAGTAGAGCAAGGGAATAACAAGAGCATCGGTATTTTCACAAGAAAAGGAAAATAACACAAAGACAATTTCCTTACCTAAACCTGTTATGTTACCTACTGAAAGGAAAATTTACCTTTTCGTAAATACAAGTATAATAATATGCTCGTAATATCGAATTTAGTCGTAGAAGCCTCTTTACAACAAGTTTACAAACTTACGTACTTAATGTTAGTTAACATCCGAGTTTAGAAAGTTGGAAAATGTTACACGAACTGAAATTGGGCTGAATCCTCCAATAGCACGTTTCACTGCGAAGATAAAATTTGAGGGTTAAAGTAAAGAAGGAAAATCGATTAGGAATATATCGAGTGAACTTAATTCCACATTGATCAGATCTAAACTATACGATCCGAGGATTTACCTACTGATTTCAGATAAACTGTGACAACGCTTGTAGAGTCTATAATTAATAATATTCTTGTATAAATGACAATATTTTCTAATATGTAGCTGCTGCGCCGGTTTGTGGGAACGCCTTTAACTCTGTTCTTGAAAGTCGTTAGCTACAACAATACATCAATAGGTAAGGAAAACTGATTCTACGAAACTATATGCATTATTTGGGTAAAATACTTAATAATTTTAAAAGTATTATGTAAGTATGCTATGATAGAGCTTTGTGCTAAAACCATAAAAAATAGGCCAAGAAAATCGTAGAAAAATATGTAAATTAATTTTACTAAAAAAAATAGCCAAGTGGAAACTGTAAAAATTATTCATCGTGATTAGTTATAGACGCATTTTCTTTTCTTTGTAATAAAAGGAAAAGAATTAAAAACTCGTCTAACCAGTTTGCTATAAGAGACAGAAGGAATTTTGACCTATAGTAATAGTAGATTAAAATTCCCTCTGCATCCAGAGAGGTTCCATCGCATCACTGCCACGCTGAGATTAGGTTATAAAATATTCCAAAATCCGGATACCGGCAATCCTAAAGTCTTTGTTCTTATGAGAAATAATTATGAAATAAGAAGGCAGACACAGATGGTAAGCATACGCTGTTTGTAAACTTCTGCTGGTATAATATTCATATAGAGATGCATAACGTAATTGAACCGTAAGTCTAATACAAACTCGATGCTCTGTGAGCCTCGCGATCCAACGAATAAGTTTTTCAATTTGCGTCAGCCGTAAATCAACAGGTTAAGAAACTTTTGTACGCTTCACAAGCTACGTTTTATAATAACATCATAATATTGGGACAATCTATTTGGAAATGTAATGTAATTCGGTTGACAAGGCAAGGCAGCTTTCGTTATTAAGTTGGTTTTAATTTGTTCCTAGTTCGTGAGCTGACTGATTCAAAACACAGTTACGTAAAAGCTGATTTGAAATCGTAAGACTTGTAATAATAATAAAAAACCCATTAGGACTACAAAGAATATGTTAATGATAAGTAATACGATTTATGTAAATCATAATCGTATTCAGTTTGTATATTATATTGTAAAATTATAGACATCACCATCGGTGTGCCGCTGTCTTAGCTCAGACGATGGTCCACCGATCTCCCACTCCTTCCGGTAGGCGGTTGCCATTCCATGACATTTTTTCAGCCACAGGACCGCGCAAGGTCTACTAATTTGGAGGACGTCTATGTCCTTTTCCTGATACGATAAGCTGATATGATTGTAAGCCAATTCATGTCCAATATAGAACGCAGCCATCACTATATTTGTAAACAGTTATCTAAAATAAGCGTTAAAGTAGATACAATTAGGACAAACAGTATCGTATTACCTAACGGATCAGGTTAACGGATCTAAACAAACCGAACAACTTGGAGTTTACAAGTTTTGTAACGAGCTAATTATAATCTGTGTTGTAAGTTTAGACTCCACTTTCCTTTATCTTTATTACATCAAATATAGAGTTGTATAGCTTTTACGTTGTTCTTGTATTTTTCTTTGCCACCACTTTTATGTTCCGGTGGAGGAATGACTCTTTTTCAGTAAGAAGCGAAATCTTGCTAACACCACACTGAAAAAGGGTATAAGGTAAGAAGCTGGTATTTTAAGTAACATTTTCTGTTTCAACTACTCGCTATAACTCATGTGAATGTACATACATCTTCTTACTGTAGGCATGAATCAGACTGTGTGTACTTCATGGAAAAGGCAAATGACTCAAAGCAAGGTGGGAAATTAGGAAAAGGTTTCCCGCGAGATAGTCAAATTAATATTCCTTACACATCCACATAACGCCATCATGCTCTAAACTACACAAGTAAACAGTACTTACAAGCTCGGCTTAGTTTTATCTCAACGTAGAACTATCAATCACTACCAAAGAGGTTGTCAGTTATGTGTCAGGCATCATGTACAAACCTTTGAAAAAAATATCCCTAACCTGTCTAAATGCAATATGCCTACAAACGTTCTTTTATAAAATACGCGTAGCTTACGATTCTACAAAATGGTACAAACCAATCTGAATACTGAATGTAGCCAGATCGGATTACGAGTATAAAAATAAATAGACACTCAGTGAGTGCCGGGGGCGGGCACACGTGCGCTTGTAACTGTACCCGAGACTGGCTGTTACTTTTAAAACTTTCAGTACTGACTAAGTTTAGATACAAACTTTGCTATTAGGTGACTGTCACAGTTGTGTAGTTCGCTCCAGTGACCTTGACAGCAAGTAGGTGGTCGTGTAAGTGACAAGTAGCGAGAATTATATACACTTGAGACCAAAACTTTCAGCTCACTTACATCCATTACAATAACTCAAATTTATACAATTAGCCTAATAAAATAAATTGCACTTTAAAAACTAAGGGACGGGCACAACAATTTTTGCGACATTCCAATTGAAACTTTTTAGAATTGCAAAAGACCTTTAAATGGAAAGGCACCACACAGTAAGATAAATTACGATGCGGTCATAAATGAATTGCGAAGGCAATACCGACAAGATGTACCTTTGTTATCTCAAGTACCTGCTCAGAAAAAACGTTTTTGAAATATGCGAAAATACTCATCCTGTCAATCTTCAGTAAGTGCACTACTTTTGTTTGTTCCTAATTTTCCTTGCCTGTAGGTACATATTATTTGAAGCATTTTAGATGAAAAACTATATTTTCTGAATATAAAATAATATCGTACTACGTATCCTGTCTTTCTTAAAAATATTCAATAACTTGACAAGCTTCTAAGAGGAAGCAAAATTACTTTCACGAAAACTACGCGCCAATTTATGTCGCGAACAACAGGAAGCTGAATATACAACGTATTCAAAACTGTGAGAGATATGAGGTTAAACGAGCGAGCGGAACATTCACGATCGTAAATAATAACTGTTACGCAGGGTTAAGGTATCGAATAGATAACGACTACCTTATTCTATACGTGAGAATTTTTTGTTAATATTCGTTGAATTATAAGTATATGTACTACGCTAGAACTAGGGTACGTCTAGTTCAAAACAATATCTTCCTTTCTGCACAGGTTCTAATCATACTTAGATTGCTACTGCATCACGCACTGTTCGGAGGATAGACAAAGCCGTCAAATATTACGTCTGTTAAATGAAAGTTTTAGGCTATTTTAAAGTACAGAAGTTTTAGATAGATAATATCGCAATTGGTTCTAAAGAACAATCGTGGTTTGTTATCATATCTAGTAAGTACGGCAGTTATTAGAAGCACTAACATTTCAAATCAGTATAAATGGATGAAGTTGCTCGTCTGCTCGAGGCCCTCAGTCGTACGATCAACAACATTCTATGATACGCTTCGAAAGTTTTACTCGTACGGATTATCGTGTACCGCTCTGTGTAGGTATGAGTACGTTGCGTGCCAATATAATGTTACAAACTGTTATTTTTTATTTTAGAATGTTTGAAATGTTTTGTGTAAAGTTAAAATCTCACGTTTTTAATTAAAAAGTAATAGCACAGAGCATAATATCGGTATCATGATAGTAGTATTATTATAATGTATGTGGTAGTAAATACAATTGATAAAATACACCTTCTAGCAGTAGTGTCTAAATATTACACTTAATAGCGTGTGTCGTAGTGTAACGAAGCAACTTTAGAGATGTTTTGCATCAGGTATGGATAACGCTAACCATTAGGCGAGAGGCTTGTTTATGATATGGTTTAAAGTCCGGCAGGTCAGGTATTAGTGTACTTAATGTCTTTGTCTAATACTTGAGCAGCAAATAATAAAAAGGCACTACCGCGTAAACACGGACTAAACGCTTCGTGTTCATGGCAAATAAATAATAATCCTCACACATTCACACAACCAAATAGGTGAACTACATAGTTGCTGATAGAGAGTTACTTTTGTTTTATATTTAAAATGTTAAAACTTTCAGTCATCAGTAAATGCGCTGCTAAACTGTTAACAAGCAGTCTGGCACAGATTGCCTTTACAGAGTTATGTTCTCAAAGAGTTTCTTAACCGAGGTAATCTCAAACTCACTTTAACTAATATAAAACACCACTCTTCTTCACTTAAATATGCCAGTACTAATTGAGTTCCTTAACTTCTATAACGTCTCTAATTTGTTTATACATGACTCGCTTATAACGTTATATTTTCTAAGATTGCCGTATAAAGGGAGTAAGAGTCACAAAACAACAATACAGCTGTGATTACAATTGTAATATCGTCTAGTAATATGTAAATCAGTGTGTGTATGTGTGTGTGTTTGAAGCTCAGTAACGCCTTTTTGTTATCAGACGCACCTTCACCAAACGGCGGCGGTTACAGTTTTCATTTATACTAATGAATATTGTACGTGCTTTATTTATTTAGGTATTGAGAGTGAGGCTTGCCTTACGAGTTGTTTGTTTACATTATAGGGACTAAGTAAAGATTCCTCAGCAGATATTAATATGGCTTTATGTTGTGGACGAAGGATAATGTAGTGTAAACTATTTTAATAGATTTTGTGGGTAAATGAATTCAGCCTTTATTGGTTAAGGCTCATTGGTCCAAAAAAAGTTTCTTACCGAAGCCATCCGCAAATTGCTCAACAAAGCCGAATCATAACAGTGTTGATGTTTCTGATGATAGTTACTCTGCCTTATCACCTGATATCAAATGAGTATCTATGCCATCTAGGACACCCATGTAGTTATTTAAGCACTATTTCCTCAGAGAGATGTAACCCTGTGGCGTAGGGACATATACGATCAGAAAATTTATGACCATCAATGGGCTGAACACATTCAAATGTTATCTTAACAGTAAACGACTAGTTTTATACTCTCTATGCCACCTACACAAACATGTACATTGTACACATCAGGTCTCAACAACTATCAAAATAGTATATCAGTTGGTACCGAACGTCTAAGTATAATATTGTTTACTGAAATTCTAGTTTGAGTTCATTGTGGTTGATGAACTAAAGATTGATGTGTGCAAAAGTACTGAACTCCTGTTTTATTTGCAAACATAAGACATACACAACAACTGTAGCGTTTTAGATGACAATGTAATTATCTGTAAAAATCTGTACTGAAGAATGCATAAACCAAAAAAATATCGATATAATTTACGAATCATGAACGTGTTTCGACAGGCGCTCGATACTGGCGCTAGTCAGTTTAACCATCTCACGTAAAATATTTTCAGCAAAGCCTAATTGTAAAATTATTTAGTAATCTAAAAAAACCTCATAAATGACTCTTAGCTAAAGTAATAGCAATATACCTAAAAGATGTGGAATGAGTCATGCTAATGTAGCAAGTTGCATGCAAAACTGAGCTGCGTGGTACTAGGAGCAGGGTACCCGTCCTTACTACAATAAAATTAAACATTTATAAAACGCTTTGATTAAGCAATATTAAATAAAATTTTGGATATTATTCCAAAATTTTATTTACACTATAAACATTTATTGGAATTGATCTGTAGATACTTATTGTAATTTGTTTAATTTATTGATTAAACAAATTACAATAAGTATCTATGACAGAACATAAATAAATATCCAACTTTACACAAGTCCACAGCTTGAAAAATGAAATAAAGTTATTAGATTGGTCATTTCGTTCTGTAGGTCCCGCCGCCGTCGTCCCGGTACTGTAGAACATTATAATAAAACAAAATGGTGAGCCACAACATGAAACAGAACTTTATTATACTCTTTTATTAAAATGTCTCTTTTATAAATAAAAACAGAACTCAACACGCGACCACGCCAAAGACAATTTGACTTTTTCTCTGATTACTTTTCTGCTCCTCATTAAAAATAGCATCACGATAAAACGACAGTCGGAAAATATTTAAATAAATTATTTACTGGATTTTGAGTTATGATATCTTACTACTAACTAAAACTAACAAAAACCAATTTGGTTTTTGTTACAATAAGGACATGTTAATTAATTTTAACTGTTCCGTTTTCTGGTTGTGTGTGTAAAACTGTTTCCGTCTAATAATACTGTTTACTTTCGGTGGTCGTTTCAATGAATGCAACTAGGTATACCAAATTAGAATATAAACAGAACTTAACATATTCTAAGTCATGTGAAGAAGTCACTACAGCTTCGTAGAAAAATAAACTATCTATCCTCGCTTAAAAAATAGCCTTGTAATGCTGACAGAAGATTTATAGTATCTTATCTAACCTATGTTCTGTTTTGTGTTCCTAAACAAATAGTGTCGCAAGAGCCAGAACATTGTTTCTTACAAATTGAGAATGAATAACAAATAACAATCACGCCTGTCCCTGGAAGGGTTCAATAAGGGCAGCCCTCACGCCTCGCGCATACTAAGATACTATCAAACATACGAAGGGATCTCTTTGAGCAGTCGTAAAGTGCGGTCGTGTTATTAGTTGTATAAATGTTTAGTAAATTATTATGTTAATTAATATTATATTTTTGCTATATAAGTTAAAATAAATCTGTGTCACGAATGACTCAACAGTATAAAGACTTGTGTGAATCATGAACTAAAATTGTGTGATTGACAAAAATGTTTAACTCAGGGTCGAGCCCTTTTGGACGTAGCCAATTGATGCAAAGAAGTCCTCCTTCTACGCCAACACCTATGCAGTCAGCCGAGCCTCCTGCTGAGGATATGCCTGCTGCAGTTATACCAAAGGAATTGCCCGAAGAAGTACTGCCCACATCTGAAATCCAGAGATGGATGAGTATTATTGAGGACTGTTTGAACGGTGTATGCACGATCGTTAGCGAAGGGAAAATGAACAGCGAGCAAAAACTTCGTGTCTCCAATCTATGCCGTAAGGTAACATCAGCTTCGTCGCAAATGGCCGTTGTTTACCAAGCACTGAAACAAAAAACCATACAAGCGCATACCACAATACAGCACCTCCAAACCCAGCAAAATGTGGAAAAATCCCTAAAACAATTTCAGGAAGTTGTTAAAGAGAAGTTAAAACCATCTGTATCAACATCTTTCGCCGACATGGTTAAAAAGGGACCCAGCGACTTTATTCGCCCTACTAAAACCAATTCTGTGGCCATCTACCCGACCGATAAGAGCAAAACAAGCGACGATACAAAGACGCTTGTTCAAAGCATTATCTCACCTGAGGAGTTGAAGCTTCATGTACGAGGACTAAGAAAAGTAGCCAACGGAGGTGTTATTATTAGCACAGAAGGAAAAAGCGACATAGAAAAGTTAAGGAGTTCAGAGAAACTATTGTCGTCAGGTTTTACCGTTGAAGAACCCTTAAAGCGCCGTCCTAAAATCGCAATAATTGGCGTACCTGTAGCTTTATCGGAAAAATATGTGTTTGAATGCATTTACGAGCAAAATTTAGCAGATAAACTTCCAAACACTACACGAGACTCCTTTTTAGCAAGCATAAAATTAAGCCACAAATCGGGGAAAAAAGATCTTACGACGTGTAATTATATCTTGGAAGTTCCTGCAAACATTCGGAAAATTATTATTAATCAAGAACGTTTGTTTATTAATTGGACCTCCTGCCCTGTTAGAGATTTTACTTTGGTAACAAGGTGCTTTAACTGTCAACAATATGGACACGTAGGGAAATTTTGCCGTGAAACCAAACCGACCTGTAGTCACTGTGGAGACGCTGGACATGAACACAAGGACTGTAAGAACCAGACCTCTGCACCAAACTGTGCAACTTGTAAGCAGTTCAAAAAGAAATGTGATCATGAAACTGGTGATGTGAGCTGCCCGGCCCGTAAATTTGCAGAGGAAAAATACATAAATTCTATAGATTATGACGGCGCCTAAGAGCGCTTTACGTATAATTACTTTATTTAGCTCTAACCGGTAACTGTAAGTTAACAACTTTATTTTATTTTTATATTTTAGTATTTTAATTAAAATAGCAAAATAATGTCAAGTCAATTAATTTCCGACTTGGATAATTTTACAATGTCTGAAACAAAAATTTGCAATGTTGAAGAATGTAAACAATATTTGCCATCTAGTGAAAATAGCCTTACAGTATTAACACAAAATATACGGAGCATAAATCGTAATATAAATGGACTAGACGTACTTTTACATCGAATGGGTTTATCATGCGATATAATTGTATTAACAGAATGTTGGCTTTCTAACCAGATAGTCAATTTACCATCTCTGAAGGGCTACATTTCACACAAAACCCAAACTAAGATAAATCAAAATGATGGCATAGTCCTTTATATTAAGGAAAATTTAAATGTAAATGTAAAAGAACCGACTTTACTAAACAGTAATTGTCTTTTAGTTACAATAGATACTGATACTGCTGTCTTAGCTATTTATAGACCACCTTCTCAAAACATTGATATTTTTTTACAATCGCTCTCAACTCTTTTGAAAAATCTCGCATCTTACAAGAATATTATATTAACAGGTGACATAAACATTAATATTGCTGAGGGAAAAACAGATTCTCACGCACATAATTACTTAAATATTTGCTCATTTTATGGACTGCTGCCGGCTCACTATCATCCTACTCATCAAAGCGGGTCATGCTTAGATCATTTTATCATTAAATCACGATTCGCCAGCACAGTGTTAGTCACTAACTCAACTTTAACAGATCACCATGCTATTTTACTAACTTTACCATTAAAACTAATTAAAACAAAGTACGAAGAACACCGCTCGAAAATTAATATGGATAATTTAGAATATGCTATTTTAAACATAAATTTTGACCCTATTTTTCAATCCCACGACGCAAATATTTCTTTAAACAGTTTTATTTGTTTGTTACAAACCGCAATATTGCATAATACGCGCAGTGTTAAAACTACGAACAAGTATAAACCTATAAAGCCTTGGATAACACCAGGCCTTGTTCGTTGTATAAGACAACGAGACAAACTCCACTTGCAGTCTAAATTAGCTCCTGAAAATGCAACTTTTTCTATAACCTATAAAAGGTACAGAAATTTTTGCAACACTCTTTTAAGAAAAATTAAAATACAGTACGACAAGGCTCAATTACTACAGGCAGGAAAAAACCCTAAACTTGTTTGGAGATTTATAAAATCTAACACTATTACAAACAAAACCAAAAACGTCCCTCTTGAATTAATTGCTATGGAAACTAATCCATCGGAAGTCTTAAATAGAGCGAATAAGTATTTTGCAAATATTGGTAAAGACCTAGCTGAAAAAATTTTAAATACCAAGGGAATGTCTCAGAATAATCTAGTCTCACATTCTTCTGTTTCTAAACTCAACTCTTTTGTTTTATTAGACACCGACGTTGACGAAGTCTTAAGGATAATATCAGGGTTAAAGGATACTTGTGCCATTGGGTGGGATAACATATCAAACAGAGTGCTTAAACAATTTAAACATATACTCGCTCCTCCATTAACTCACATTTTTCAATTGTGCTTATCTCAAGGTGTTTTTCCAAAATCTCTTAAAAAAGCTATCGTAACGCCCGTTTACAAGTCTGGCGACAAAAAATGCTTATTTAACTATCGCCCCATCTCAGTACTAACAGGACTATCAAAAATCTTAGAAAAACTAATAAACATTCGACTAGTAAAATACCTCGAGGATAATAAATTACTATCAGATACACAGTTCGGGTTTAGGTCCAACAAATCAACCGAACAGGCCGTTAACAAGCTAACAGATTACGTTGTCAGGAACCTGGATGAGGGCAAACACACGCTGGGTGTATTCCTCGACCTTGCCAGGGCATTTGATTCTGTTTCTTGTACCCGACTATTGAACAAGCTAGAAAACCTAGGGATCAGGGGTATACAACTACAACTTTTTGCAGACTATCTCTCTGATCGCAAACAGCGCGTAAAAATAGGACAATACTTGAGTTCTGAAGTAGAAATTGGTAGCTATTCTGTACCACAAGGCAGTATATTGGGCCCAACATTGTTTTTAATCTACATTAATGACCTTTGTAACCTAAAACTTCAAAATGGTATCATTATAACTTATGCCGACGACACAGTGCTTCTCTTCACAGCAGAATCGTGTAATTATCTTTATGAATATGCTCAAAAGGGTCTTAATCTTGTTACTGGATGGCTTCAACAAAACATTCTTTCCTTAAATACGGAAAAAACCAAATATGTTACATTTAAAATTAAAAATAACACTAACATAAACTCTACTAACCTCAATATTTACGCACATAATTGTAAAATGCTTACTAACAAAACATGCACTTGCCCTACTTTACAAAACACGAAACAAATAAAATATTTAGGTATCACACTAGACTCAAACTTAAACTTCCGCAAACACATCGATTTATTATGTTCTAGAGTCCGAAAACTAATATACATTTTTAAGAACTTACGAAACATTGCTGATTACCATTTAATAAAACAAGTATATTTAGCACTATGTCAATCTGTGATAAGATACTGTATATCTTCCTGGGGTGGCGCTGCTAAATCAATCTTGCTGCCTCTAGAACGAGCCCAAAGAGCCATTCTTAAAGTGGCCACATTTCGACCTATTATGTATCCAACACAACAGCTATACGAAGACTGCAAGGTACTAACCGTACGGCAGTTATTTGTTCTGAACATTTTAATGAGACAACATAGTGAAATTTCTGTCAAAACTGTACTGGAAAAGAGGAGGAAGTACATGGTTTGTATAAAGACACAAACAAACCATGCATTTGTAAATAGATTTTATATATTTCTAGGCCCTTTTATATACAATAAATTAAATAAAACTTTGCACCTTCATAGTCTAAGTCATAAAAATTGTAGCGTAACTTTAACTAAACATCTAGGGAACCTTAATTATAATGATACGGAGAGTTTAATGGTAGTTCTTAAATAGTTTTAGTGTTATTATATTGATGTTTTATTATATTTCTTTGATTAACATATAATTTTTTTACTAAATGTTTTTATGTAATAAGTAATCCGTTAGCCTGAAACACAGGTATAAACCTAGGTCAGGTAGGTTGCTGATTCAAATGAATACATTCAAGCAATTTGTGCTGACTTAGTAATATAATTATTAAATAAGTTATATTTTTGTAATAGATATAAGTAAGTAATTAGACGTATAATTATTATGTACAAACTACGTCGGCATTATATATACAAATGTAATAATGTTTTTTGAATAAATTATTTTATTTATTTTTATTTTTTTTATACAAAAACAACTAAAAACTAAAGTTACGAAAAAATCGTACAAATGAAAATGCAGAAAGCGTGCTTTTCGATAAAAATACTTTTACAAAAAAGTTTCAATTTTAAATTGATCTCCGACTTTTCGTAACTCATAACAAACCGAGAATTGAATGATGGAACTTTACTTTCCGTATCTTATTTTATTATTCTTTTGAAATTGATTTCTTTTACAACAATATTTTAATAGTAAATTTACAGCGAATCTACGTAAAGTTTTAGTATCGATGGTCAAGTACCTATAAACCTGCCGTCCTAATATTTTAAGTAAACGTTACTTGCGCAAAGTTTTTATAACAGAATCAGGAAGAACAGATTTTACTTTTATCTTGTTTAAAACGCAAACGTTATTAAATATTCTTTAATTAATAAATACATACCAAAGAGATTATAATTGTATACATGTAATGCGTCTATAATTTCAAATTCTATCTTCATATTAAATCTCTGAACACACAAATAATGTACAAGTCCAAAGGACCGCTTTCAGTGACGGAGGCTAACTAGACATACAGAATGGTATAGGCTCTTATGTCAAGTTTTACTTGTTTTATTTTTGTAGAGATTTTAGAGAAGGCAGGGGCAGTACCGCCTCATTCTATATTTACATAATGTTGTTTTAAATTGTGACTAAATTAGTTTATACAGTGTTGGGGACACAAATAATATACCCTCTCCTTTTTACCTTTCTCTTATGAATAATTCTATTGTTTAATAAAAATGTCAAAATTGCTTGAGAGAAATATAGAGGTTTTACCTATTTATATAATTTATAACATTCTTTCTTACCATCCCCATAATGCCCTACCGACCTTCTTAAAAAATAACTTGGCCTACTAATGCTATGCTTGACAACAGTTTTCATTTCTTCCAAGGAAATTATGTTAGATGAATTTCCCTTATCGGTAAGAAACCATTTTATATTATTAGTTATCACAACATTTAATTTTTTATCCTTAGCCTAAATAACAAGGCATACCGAACTACTATAGAGTGTACTAGGTTATACTGCTAGGAAAAGGTAATTAAATTAGCCACATCGTACGAGGTCACCAAACCGAGCGCTCTACAATACTAACTTTACAGAGATTATCACACTATAGACTAATGCAGAAGAAAGAATTTAAATGGTAATTATTGTCTATAGAAAGATGACCGTTCATATTTTTTGTTTTATTGTAATTTAAATAAACTTGTTGATTTGATGTTCGTTATAGAGTTAGCATCAAAAGTAGTTATAATGATAAAGGACTCTTAATGTGACACACACAAAACGTATTCCATTCCAGTGCGAGAGGCAAACCTCCTCCAGCAGTCCACATATACCAAGCTGGACAGACGGATTGATTTAGGGTTATTATGTTAAGTCATATCTTTTGTTTTCTTAGAGGAAGGGCGAGCGAAGTCGACGTTTACTACCGCCCGATATGAAATGCAGTACTGACATTATGTTGTGTTCTTCCCCTATCACCATTCGTTATATGTACGTAGATTCTACTTTACTTATAATAACTTTATTCAAATAACTATTGTACATGTATTGGAGCAATTTTAATTAACGTTTATTTATGTATTAAGTCTGTTCGTAATGTGTCTTCTGCACATACTTGTAGAGTGACATTTAGCAGTCCTGTCACGGCTCACAAACAAAAGTTTAATTTGTGTAGCGCCGACAGATACAGCTCTAATTGTCAAAGGCACCGCCACTCTCTCGTTAATGGGGAGTTTGAGCTCGTGACCCAGGAACCAAGCAGTGTTCAATCAAATGTACTACTAACCACTCGTAGCGTGCTTAGAATAACTTTATATGTATAATTATACAAGACCAGCTGACAAGTGGTCACTTCGTTGGGCGGCGAAAAAAACAAGTCCCTTTTTTAAACATATTTCATTACTGCTCCCCTCCTATTAGTCATAGCGTGATACTATATAGCCATAATACTAAATAATACATAAATAATACTAATACACTTACTATATGAACAAAATTTTTAAAATCGGTTTATTAAATTTATAGATTACCCCCTACAACGCCACAAACTTACAAACACACAAACTTTACCTATCTATACTATATAATAAAACTGTAGAGAGATCAATTCTGTACATTGAATATATGTTAAAAATTAATATTGGAGGATGAATGGTGATCGACACTAATGCCAAAAGTGCAATCAATAAATTTTTTGTCTGTCTGTCTGTCTGTCTGTCTGTCTGTATGTGCACGCATGGATCAAAAACTACTGAAGGCATTTTAACCAAACTTGGTACGATTGTAGTCCATACTTCCGGGCAGGTTATAGGCTATATAACATAACGCTTGGACACATAGGAGCTGAGCAGTGACGAAAAATTTGAAGCAAGTCGGTTGAAAAAACGCGCGTTCGAGCTCTTATCATCGCATACGTTGATCATACGCCAAAAATATGTATTACAAAAATAATGGTCTTCAAAATATGTACAAAAAAGTCCTTAATAGTATATATCTATCTTATATATTAGCCACAATAACGTGTTTAATCGTTAGGGTTTTCTTCAAAGTGTATTAAATACATAAATATATTGTAATTTGCATAGACATATCTTTTTCAAACTCCCATATTTCAAAAGTACACTTTAATATCTTATTCATAAAAAAAATATCGCACGTCACAAACAAAAGGGTATTATTTCGAAAACGTTGTTTTGAGATATCGCGTATTGAAGTTTTAAAAAATCATAGATTCGGAACTACTTACTCAAATATTTAAAATTATCTCTAGATTTAAAAGTACACTATCCTTCTTTATGCTGGTTAAGTTTAGTTTGTGTATCTATAACAGTTTTTTTATATTAATAGTTTTATGGGAACAGAAAAAGATGATACCCTTTAAGCAGTCCAAATAGCTCTTAAGTTTAACTTGCTACTCTCTAGCTTAACCAAAATTTACCAAATTATTTCGATAACCAGTTGTAATTAATATTGATACTATATTAAGCAGCACAGAAATTATCTTTTGCCTACATGGCTAAGGGATTATAATTCTTCTTCTTCTTCGTTTCGACGGCAATAAGTCTAATTTCAAATATATTTTAGATGTGTTTTGCCCAAAAACCAGCGACAGCAACAGCATTATCGTTGGCACTCTTTAGGTCTTCTGGTGTGCAGGTGGCAGGGCACATTGGGCATGATAGGAAGTGTTCCATGTCCTGGACGAGAGAACCGCACCCACATCCACTATAGGAGGGGTTCAGATAACCCCATTTAGTCCGGTTAGAGTTACAGCGGCCTACTTGGGTACGTAGCCTATTGAGCGACCTCCAGATCGGCCACTGCTCCTCGAAACCAGGTGGAAGATGTTCGGCGGGTGGAATGAAGTCCGCCGGTGGTGCAAAGTTTGAGGCCCACCCGTCCAGTCTAGCCTTACTGGGGTCACCGCACAGTGCACGTGTGTGTCGCAATAAACTCTTACGACTTTTGAGGCGTGCCCTGGGTATATTGTGCGAGTAAAGTGGATGACGAGGGTCGGTCTCTTGTTTTTCCTTTCACTTTCGCAAATGACCTGACGGCGAACACCAGGTCGAGCAATGGCGGCCAATGAGTATAATTTGACCAATGGGGTAGGTTTCAAGCAGCCAGTTATTATATGTTTCATTCAGGGCAGAGTCGATCATACCTGCGTGAGCTGAACGGTGCCATACCGCGGACGCATACTCTCCTGCCGTGTAGGACAATGCCAGACCCGTAGTCCTGACAACATGTGGGGCTGCCCCCCAAGACGCAGAAGTTAGGCGTTTGACCAAGTTGTTTCTGGTTGATATTTTTTGCTTGGTATTATAATAAATTAAATACTGAT
The DNA here is from genome assembly GCA_905475405.1 of Schrankia costaestrigalis. Taxonomy (NCBI): domain Eukaryota; kingdom Metazoa; phylum Arthropoda; class Insecta; order Lepidoptera; family Erebidae; genus Schrankia; species Schrankia costaestrigalis. Next base: position 277,999 of record FR997836.1, read on the forward strand.
TGCATCTAAAAAATCTAGAAATTCTATTTGTTTTAGTGTCATAATTAGTTATAATAAAAAAGAAACTCAATATGAAAGAAACATAATTTAACAACATTATGTAGGTACCTACAGTAACAAAACTAAATCAAATGTGATACTTTGGGGACATACGTTAGATCCCTGTTGTCACTGTCAGCAAATGGGTCTTCGTAGAAGTATTGAAGTGGGCCATAAAAGAGAAAGTTGTACCTGGGAAGTATGTGAAGTTAATTCGTGCTATGTAAAGACAAACCAGTTATACGTCCGATCGTCTTGCAACTCCAACCAGTTCAGTGTGGCGGTAGGCTTGCACCAAGGGTCGGCTTTAAGTCCTTACCTCTTACTGACTATGGACGCCTTGACGGCGGGCATACAGGAAATGGCACCCTGGTGCAGTGTTTGCCGATTACATTGTTCTGGTTGGGGAGGATGGACCTAAGATCCAGAGCAGATTAGAGCGTTGGCAGTCCTGAAGCCATAGCGCTTAACGGCATGCGCCTTCTAGTCTTCTCTGTCTTCCGGTATCTCGGTTCTTTCATTCAAAGCGATGGCGTAGTAGATCGGGCGGTCAAGAACCGAGTTAACATAGGATGGATGAAATGGCAGCAGGTCATTGCTTCACGGGAACCATCTGTGACCCCCACAGTCCCCTTAATTTAAGGGGAAGATCTATAAAACTATGATTACACCTGCCGTCCTGTATGGATCAGAGAGTTGGCCAGAAAAGAGATGAATGAAAGACAATCTGTGTGGTGTTACGAGAGTAGATAGAGTAAGAAATGAGTATGTAAGAAGATTTGAAAGTGGCACCGGTGGCAGAAAAATTACGTGGCAGCCGGCTGTCATGGTATGGGCATGTTATGCGGAGAAATGAGAGTCATGTAGTGAGGAAGGTGGTGAACATGTGTGTGGATGAATATTGGGGAAGAGGACGACCAAAGAAACGATGGATGGATTGTGTGAAAAGCTATATGGCTGCGAAGAGTGTTACTAGTGAGATGACGTCCGATAGGACAGTATGGAAGAAAAAAATATGCTGCGCCGACCCCAAATAAAATTGGAATAAGGGCAGGGAAATGATGATGATGAGCAAATGGGTCTTTGTTTTCTTCATTTTAAGAACTGTCCGGTGTACTTAGGCGATTGCTGATTGCTTTCATTATTAAACCAGCCTTCCTACTTCGCTTCATTGTTTTGATTATAACTAAAATTTAAAAAAGACAAAATATAATAACAACTTAAAAGGTAGTATTTTACTTGAAACTTGCAACCATAAAATACAATTGACAAGATGTACAGAATTATCTCAAGCAAATCGGGAGCTATAAAGTATTATTTTAATATTATTTCGTTAAAATTACCAAATTATATTATATTGAACAGGCAAGACAGTATTATTTAAAATAAAACATGAAACTAGTATAAATTTTAACAAGCAATAAGGTATTAACTTTACATAATACTGTTTAGAATACTTACAACTTTATAGATTGATTCCATATTGACGACTGGACGGGTTGTAACTCAGAAAGATACGTGCGACGGCCACGAACGATGCCCGGCTACTGAATCAACTAAGATGCGACTGTCTTACCTATCTCGAAAATAGGGTGCATAAATAGTCAAGAAAGAATTGTATCGTTATATTTCAAAAAGTATTTGGAATTTAAATACTATTTTCTTACCAATTTATAGAGAAAAAAATTAGGTTTCCGAATTCAAAATAAAAAAAAAACGGTTTTTCAGACTTAATACCCTTTTATTTATAGCGTGCGATATATAGAAATCGGTTTATAAACACACAAGATATAGATGAAAGAAAATTTCCAAATGTCGCCGCGCCAGTATGAGTACGGCTGTACGGTTGATTTTTGTTTAACGTCCGAAACGGCCAACCGGTGCATCTATATAATTTCATTCACATTGACTCTTAATGCGAACGGACGTGGTTCTTATTGACTCTTCTCGGAATAAGCGCGCCTTAGATATTAAAATACATAGATACGTAGTTTTTAGGTATTATTTTTAAAGTAGGTAATCTATCTATCTATACTATAATAAAACTGTACCTAGAGGTCGAAATGTCTGTTTTTTTTTCGAAAATTCAGATAAAAATGATCTATAAAATCTTGAAAAAAGTCAAAAAGCAACCACACTACACACTTACAATTTTTAAAATTAATGTCTATCTGTCTGTCTGTCTGTTTGTTACCGCACATCTTTAAAACGAATTAAAATATAATCATAAGACCAATACATTGTATTGTAGCCTTTCTTATTAGGCTTAAACTGAGGTATGTTTCATCAAAATCGGATAAGTATTACTCGAGATATCGCTAGATCTCTTTATTAGAACAGTCCAATACAAATCAGGGGTCATGAAAAATGGATTTGGTTCAATGTTGAATGAATTTAAATTTCGTTTCTTTTGTTCACGAGATGGCGTTACCAGTAGTAATCATAAAATAAATGAATTTTTAAATAATCTATAACTATTTTATTATTAAGTGCTATTAATAAGTTATTCCTTTTAAATGATAATAAAATTAAGTAACCATGAATCGTATGTGTAATATCAATTTATAAGTCTTATTAAATTAAATCAATTATTAAGTTTACTTGATTGTTATATTTTTGTGTTTTTCGTAATTGAAACGCAATTTAATTAAATATCAATTGTATTAGTAAGCTATTAATCTAAAGTATCAATTAATCTTTTGGTATTAATTTAGTTTAAACTGTAGTAGTTACTGGTCAACGTAAAAGTATGCAATCCAACAGACTCCACCTGTTTTTATTAATGTAAATAAATACAAATAACCATTATTAGTTAATCACAGGTACAAGACATCTGACAAAAATAAATAGTCTTTCCCTGTATTGCTAATATTGGCGTACAAACTTCATTTTTTAAAGTTAAACTATACCTATACTTAATCATAAATATTAAATTGAATTAAAATAGCATTCCTTTTCTCACAATCTTATTATAACTGCAATTATAACACACTTATATAACTATTTAATAATTAATAATATAACAGACAATATAATAAGTAAAACGTTTTATCTTTATAAAATCATTTTACACATTATTGCTATTTGTCAACATTAAAAAAATACAAAACTGACAATAAAATATAGAAATACAATCACAAAACATTAAATTATTATTCAAAGTGTTTGTGTTTATTTTATTAAGTAATTCAAAAATACTGCACGCAGTTTATCTATAGATAATAATAATAATATAGTCGAGTCTAAGTTTAGTCAAATATTTTTTGCTAACCTAACAAGGTACAATAATTTATTTCAGCATTTTTTTTAAAAAAGACAAATCCCACACTAGCCTTTAAAAATATCAATTTAACGGACACAAAGAACATCCAGACTAAGGACAGTAGTTTGTGTATCACAGTTGTCCTCCATGGGAATCGAACCCGCGACCTCATGCACGCCAGCCATGTAATGCGACCGCCGCGCCTCCGAGGCAGGTAATTCTGCCGCACCATAACGTGGCGTGCAAATGTATTCATTCATAATTAATTAGCGATTTATCCGTGTGGTGACGGAAAAAGAATACAATATGTCACCTCCCCATCTCATCCCATGGGTGGCGTAAAACCGACTAAGGGACAATCGGTGAATATTATCTTTACGAAATAAAAATGAAGGAAAACTTGAAATTAAACCCTATACCAATCCGACTGGCCAGCGTGGTATTAGTAGGCCAAGTATCCCTCCGTCACGGGAGGAGGCGCGTCCTTGCAGTGGGACATTAATGGGCTGTTATGATGAAATAAGCGATGTCATTTATTTTAACTTACAAATTTGACAACAGACAATGCCATATGGCATTGTGCCTGTGACGTCATTTTCAGTATCGCGGTGTTAAGATTTTCCTTGAAAGAATGACGTTCGCTTATGTCTTTCAGTATAAGTTTAGACGCAGTCTTCATAGATCTGTCTTTGTAAAGGTCTGTTTTTGAAAAGGTTTTGGTTCGTTCGTTAATTTTACAATTCCTTTGTAGGTATATCTGTTTGTTATAAGGTTTAAAAAACGATTTTTTAGTATTAAATCGAATTGCGAAGTAAGTAACATCCGCCACGCGAACGAAGTCGCGGGCACAGCAGCTAGTTTATAATATTAGTATAGATTATTATCGTATACTGATATGTTTTTCATTTTTATTTATTATACAAAGAACTTTATTTTCTTGGAATATGATTAGAATGAAATGCAGCATATATACATATATGTACCAGGAGATTTTTATAAACATCAGTTTTCTTTTAAAAAAAAAAAAAAAAAAAGACATTTTGTTTTCGTTTGCCTTAAAGCATAGACAATGGGACCACAAATATAGTGTTTCAGTTATTAAATTCCATGCACAAAAAAGTACACAGGCGGACTTAATGCCACAGGCAATCTCTACCAGTCAACCGTGAGTCGTGAAGAGAGAAAACAAATAACGTCAAATAAAAGAAGTTATGAGGAAAAGATATCCTAAAGACATAACAAGATGGTAACATGATTTATTTACTTAGGTAATATGTCACTTTACGTTTTATCCAGTTCATCTTCATCTGTTCGCAAAGTATAAATGATTCGCGAGAGCAAATTTGTAAATTAGTTACTTTATGTTCATTATATAGATATGTTTAGGAAATGTGTTTGTTAATTAGAAACACATTTGTGGAGTGTTACTGTGGAATACATCATTTGCCTATTGAATGAATGTATTAATGAAGGTAATTGGCGAGAATATTGACTGTGCTCCATGCTCTGTCGCACACAACTCAACTTTATTATCACTACTCTGCATTATTAATATAAACAACATGTTGTTGCTATGTAAATGGAATATTTTCTATAAACTGTTCTTAGGAACTCGCTTCTATCTAAAAATGTTATATTCTGTTAATTAAAGTATAATTACTGAGGTAGTGAGCCAATTTCAGGATAAGGTGCTAGACTAAATTTTCACAAAGCTTAAAACTTGGCTCGTAGTTGTTATCAGTAAACTTTTTACATTTTATTACCTATATTGTTGTATTGTGTTGTGTACATAAACATGATTCCGTATTTTCCAAAAAGAAAAAAACAAATTGTGAAAATCGCGTCATCAACCATAATGAGTGGTTGACAGATAGACTGACAGAAAGTAGACAAAGGCTTAGTAATAAAATACCCCTGGCACTGCTCCTTCGGTTTAAATTTGAAAATATATTCAATCTTGGCAAAATGCCGGTACATTTTACACTTTCCCGCCTCCCCACGGTGGGGTGTGTGTGTGTAGGGTGGGGTGGGGTGAGTTGGCGCAACAAGTAGGTAAGTGAAATAATGTGGCTTGTCGTCGGGACCCCGCGCGCGCCACGCCGCCGCCCCGCTGTCACCTTACACGCTTGTTATCCAGTAATATCTGTACTGATATGTCCTATCATTGTCAAACAACTCTACATCCGAGGAAGTTACCCAGATGGATTGATAATGGTGTTTTCTTATTTTCTTTGCCAAAAATACAAACTTCTTGGTTATTACTACACAATTGATGAAATGGTATACTTAGTAACATTTTGTATTCTTTACTTCGTAAACGGTTCGTTGACTTAAAATACACATCTTAACATAAAGCGCATCAAACAAATACATAAAACACAATTTAAAAGTTTGTTATTGTTTATTGAATTGTAAAATGAAAATGCAAAGATCTAAAAGAAGACTTAAACGTATTTTTACTTTGTCGAGTGATGGCTCAAAGGTAAAGAAAATTGAAATAACCTCAGCGACGTCACAGATAAGAAAACTTTGTAATGACTTGATTTAATTCATTTTTCCGCAAGACTTGAGCACGAACGTACAACATGTATATTACTGCTTTATGTAAATATGTATTATAGATAATATAAACTGAGTTATTTTCGAGAACTCAATTATTCTTTACTTTATAATTTTAAATGAGATTGCATACGAAAAAAGTATAATGAATACTTAAAAATACTAATAAAAATGAGTAGATTCTATGAGTGGTATTGTGTGTTATGTTAGTGGTCGCCATCATCATATCAGCCAATTAAAGGCGACTGCTGGAAAAAGACCTTTTCCAAATACCTTGCGCGGTAGTGTCGATTAAAAGTAATTTATTGTATTTCGATATTTATTTCACCTTAAATCATTCAATTTCATACTAAATATGTTCGTCTTAATACAAGTCGAGAACTATAAGTGTGAGTATAAATCATTACTTATCCTCTTCAATCTTACACCAGTTACGAGAATCAATCTTGTTGAAGAACGTGTTAAGTCATCGCACCCTCCTGTCATCAACATATTTATAACAGGTAGTAGGCAGGTATATTTATAAGAGGAAATATAAGATAATATTTATTATATTTCTTAGTTCTTAGCGCATAGATTAGTGCATGTTGTGCTCTTCTTTAAGTTGTGGGGCACTTAGACTCAAACTGCATCGTAATTAATTATTATGATTGTATCAGTGCACTCATTGTTGTAGAGTCAAATAAAAAAAAAATTTAATGTTGAAGTATTCCTATTGTTAAGATCGAATAAAACCTGCTTAGAAAAGTTGCATTATGCAATTTGTTAATAATACAGGTTTTATTAATAATCAAAAGTAATTAAAAAAAAAAATCTAAACCCATCGCCAACATCTCATTATCTTATCCGTATAACAAGAAATTGCTGCTATCAGCAGCAAGCTTCCAAAAAGTGCTTAAAGAAAAGTATTGATTAGGTAGGTAGGTATGTCTTTATTATATGAGGGAGAAAAGAAGTGGTCTGTACATAACATACCTGACCTTGATAGTGTTATTTATCATGAAAGTAGACATTATTAGACTGTGTTACCATAGAAATGATTACTGCGTGAAATAAGCCAGATATACATAAAAAAACAATGCTCCCAATTTGCTCTAGTCCACAGATTGCCCAATATCTCTAAAACAGTAATATAAACATAAATACTATATTACCATCTGGTCGATATTACGCTGTAAGGTACTGCAAGTTGTATTGTGATTTAATAACAAGAGGTCAGGAGATCGTCTTTAGGTTTGTCAGCAAGCTCACTACAAATTGGATCAAGTGTTGTTGGAGAACTATTCCGGCTTATTGTATTGTGAGCAGTTGGTTGTTATGACTTTGTTTTGTTTATATTTATAACTAAGTCAAACTCTATGAGACGAGACACTCAAGATTGTTGTCTTAATATGTTCACATGATGCGTTGGCCTAACAATCGCAGCAGACGATGTGTGCATGATGTTATAAGTTCGATTGCCTTAGGCTTGTGGTAATTTCGAGTCTATCTATTACTAAAATTCCTATTTAGTCGTGAGTTACTTTAAAATAAACAAATATTAGGTTTGTTATATATTCGTGAAGTAAGCTTTATTCCCCGTAGCCAATACTTTTACATGCGCCTTGTGTCGCAGCGATTCAATCAAGTGATTCCCGATATTATTATATTTTCTTCACAGATTTTCTTCGTCAAAATATTAAAGCAACCTCCTTTGATATTCAATAATACAATACATAATATATCAGGCACGCTCCACAACATTTCATAGCCAAAAGGCAAAAACTGTTCCGTTATAAATTTGTCATGTCAGTCCCTTCGTTCGTCACTCACACAAAATCCCCTATCTCTATATATCTGATAAAATATCTCAAGCAGATATCTTATATGAGCCCACATACGAATGTGAAGTAAAAACACGAAAAACCTATTATTAGGGATACCTCAAATACATCTAATTTTAGGATAATTCCAAATTGGATTTTATAAAAGGTAGGTTTGTATTTTGTTTTATTTTATGATTATTTGTTTTGTTATACGGATACGGATTTTAATAGTAAACAATAACTTTGAACGAATTTAGTTATTGTATTTATTAAATAGTTAATTGCGGAGTTTTGACATAAAACCAAGGTGCTTAACACTTTCGATAGTCGTTTGATAATTTCTATGATTAAAAACTATGATTTAGAAAAAATCAAATAGGTCACAAAATGACTGAATTCTGATAACAAACATAAAAGTACAACTAAATTAAGAACCTCCTCCTCTTTTGAGGGTATAAATAGAGCTACGTTATTCGCATCATACAAAACATTACTTCAAAGCTGTAACAAATTATTTAAGCTTCATAATCTAGCTAACACAGTCACCACCTCACAAGAGATGAGCTTAATACTAGTAACGTAATGAATGACACATCATTGTTCTAATTAATTACTATCATAAAACATGTCACTAACTCACACAAACTTCCACTAACACCAAGTATGATTGATCAAAAGCTTTCTAACACCTACATTTATATTAGGGACAGTAAGCGTCTAATAATAATAATACTCGTATATGGGTAACTAATAACTTAATAGAAACAATTAATGAGAATAATATGACAGGGAGGATAATAATATGATGAGGAGTTAGTCCAGGATTGATACATTTTACTACTACTACGGCTATTTCATGGCTACTTTTTATCCTGAAATATGGTATTTCCATAAGATGATCAAGAAGTAGGTACAACCGCCTGTCATTTTTGCCACTCACTTTAAAGACAAGCTGCAAGAAAGTCGCTTTTGCTCGTATACTTACGACACGTAGAGAAACCAAAAAGTTACAGGGAAACAGATATCTTTATGAAAACCAAATAATAAGTAGGCGTGTCCATAAGTACCAATAATTTAATTTATCATTGCAGCTAAAAGCAACATCCATCTAACATTATGTTTGAGTTCTATCCCGTTTTATTTTTGCATCTGTTTCTCATATCATATAAATGATAACATCATTAAATCCTTGTCACTGTTAATTATCATGAATTTTTAAGTACCTAATTAACATAATTTTACAGTTCGATATGACACAGGCATAATTTTATAGCACGCTCGTCACTCGATAGTAATTTATCGGCAGTTTTGACATTTTCCCATTAACACGACGAATCAGTTATTAATACGGTTATGTAATTACTTTCCATTTTACTTAATATAATTCTCCATTATCTATCTATCACAAGTGATAAGAAAAAATAATAAAAATAAAATTAAACCTGGGTGTATTTTAGGCTCAATATACTTCCTTAAAATGATAATACAAACATAATTGTTTCTAATTTACTTGTATCTGTTCAAATCATTTGTCTTAAAACGATGAAACAAGTAAATTGCTGTTATCAAAACACTACAGAAGAAGCTTGTCATGTGTCATGTAATGAACATTATATCAGTCATCAATCGTCTGTCCACGGCAGGACATAGTAGGTTAGTTCTAAATATTAACACATAAATATATTGTTTATTTTTATACATGTACATACTTAGCTATTAACTACATCAAACTCTGGGGCACACTGCACACATCATGTCGACCACAAATAAGAAAATTAGCTCACATTTGTAACAAAGTTTGTGCCCCGCCGGCAATTCTGTTTACTGTTTAATTAACTTTGCGTTGGCTCAGCATTTTTATACAGATTATGTAAGAGGTTTAGCCGCTACTCGCATTTGTAATCAAATACACATTTTGTGTATGCTTTACGTTCCGTTGCTCCACGGGCTAACAATTTAAAACTCTGATTGTAAATTTCATTTTTACGCTTAATTTGTTTAAATAAGCGTTTTGCGTTTTTGTTACAAATGAACCTAATGTTTGTTTCTCTGTAAAGATGAATAAGTAAAATTAAGTACATGGTACAACTTCCATTAAGGCGCTTTGCACACGACACGTAGCAACTTAAGTTTACAAAACTGACAACTTTCTAAAACTTGATACGTGTGTAAAGCCCCTAAGTGTTGTTGGCTAAATATGTTACAAAAACAAAAGAAGAAAAAGAAAGAAATAGATAATTTAGAAGTAGCAACAATACACAATGATGTTTCTACAAACAAACCATTCAGTTCCGATAGTTTGAATAGTTTTTGATCGTACTCCAACCGTTCGCCTACCGATCGCTTCATACCTTCATCATAGAATACATTCGATAGTACGCAAAGGTATAGTTTTATTTCTAAATATAGCCTGACGAGGGGACAATAATGACCCATCTCAAACAAGAATTGAGGAAATTTTGTGTTCATGTTTCACATTTAGAAAATGTACTTACATAAGTTTCATAAAAGATGATAACCATAATTTATCTAGCTTTTTGTCTGTTGAAATTTTTGTTTTTACCTTTTACCTTAAAAAGCCTTAGGATATAAATTTGCGGAAGGCACAAATTCTTTTTACACAGATTACAGGTTCTAGGTTTGTGTTTTTTTTAAATCGAGACCGTGATCAAGCGCCTACCTTACCAAACCACTGTGTTAGGTGTCAAGGTAGGCAATGTGGAAAAATATTGATCATACATCACAAAGTAAAGATATCTGCAAAAGTGTGATTTTGGGTATTTTAAATTTTGCATTTTTATCAACTTTCATTACAAAAATGTTAACAAAATATTGATGTATATTGTATATAATAATCATGTTACTCTAGAAAAATAACTTACAAACCATTTAACAAGAATTACATAAATAAAGGCTTTTATAAAAGAACCATTAGGTAGGGGAGAGGGGGGCATAACGGGGACGTTAAGGGAAATACACTAAAACATAATCAACGCAATGTATTTATTAATTAAAACTAATCACAACACTTTGGTTACTTATTAACCTATCATTTGGTACAAAACTTGGTAATGTAAATCATCATACAACGTCATAATTTTAGTTTTTTTAAACTTTAAGGAAATCCCCATCCTGCCCCAGGCTAGGGGCAGTACGGGGTACGTATTTAGTTTGTGTCACAGTACAAGCAAATGTGGATTTCTTCTGCATTGTTGTCGTCTACATTAGCACAAGCTGTATGAACCCACCGTCCACATAGTTGGAAAGCCACCCAACCTTCCAAATACTTAAAATAAGTATGATTCATGTCAAGACAATACAGGCACATGGTATCCTCGCTAGTATTTTCTACATCAGAGGCAGCTTCTTGGGATTTCTGTTTCTTAGCGTTCTTCTTTAACTTGGGATCATTCAGATTAGAACACTTCTTTGGTCTCTTAAGTTTTTCTCGTTCTTCTAACTCCAGTATGCATAACGGGGTACCCCATCGTACCCCGCAACCATGTCCCCGTTATGCCCCGATTCTCACATTATTTAAAATAACAAACTGAATAAAATTAATGACGCTTAGAGTATTTTTGTCCAAAACATATCAATAAGTAATGTATCTATAAAAACAAAATAAATAAATCATAGTACTCACTTAAAAACTTACCTTTTTACGTGTGAATTCGTAGTCACTCAAAATTACATAGAATGATGTTGAAAATAATTTTCTGTTATAAAAAATAAACGCGCGCAGTCTTGTCGCCTGTCACTGTCAGACTTAAGAGACTTATAAAACGGCTACCTATTAGCGAAAACAAAACACATGTAAAGTGTGTAAGTTTTTGTATTTGAGGGTGGCCCCGTCGTGCCTCGCGACCCCGTTTTGCCCCCCCTTCCCCTACCCATTTTATTAGTAAAGGTGATGTTTTATGATAACACACAACACATTCAAAGTTATTCTGTTAGTAACATTAATAATTAATGTGTATAAATTAGATAATGTTTGCGTGTAAGTATAATACATTTAATCGTAACAATTATACAATTGAAAACGTTTGTGTATTTCATTTATAAAGACGTGTTATAATAGGTTAGTGTGAATCTGTTTTCTATTCGTTGAAAATAAAATTAATGTGATCAATCCAATTTTGACGTGTATACGACATGTGCTTATTATGTATGTATTAACAAAAACCAGTAATTAGGTTTATCCGTTACCTAGTACGTATAGGTAATAGATACAAGGCCTGCTTAGTTTGAGGCTAACTATCGATGTCTAAATGAGTCTGAAATATTAGGTATACGTATAATAACAGCCATGTAACTGCAAGCTGGTTTTCGAAAAGTTGTACGTTATCATTTAGCTAACATTATTCTACTATAGAACAATTGTAAACTAAGTATTAACCTACTAATCTCCAGATTATAGTAACTATCTTTTTCATTGCATTTAATATTGTCCAACTCAATATACTTTTTGCCAAAAACATATTTGCATAAACTGAGATAGCATAGTTTGTGTCATGTTATCATGTTATCGTGTATAAAATTTACATTTTTTATTTATATTCAGTAAGTACCTAATCCTTTTTTTAATGTGTGACACCGAGAACCCCAAATAATCAAGAAAATACATTACAAATGTACAATGAATGCCACCAGATTTTACATCATGTGAGTATTAAATTGACTTAAAGTTACTACATTAAATAAGAAATATTACAGGAGTGAATCACATCAGGTATGTGTCATGCTTAAGTGAATACAGTTAAACAAGACATGAATCGTTTCACAAAGTGTACCTGTACGGGTGAATGGGCTATTTATAATATGAATTGCAAAGGCAGCTTGCATGCTATTAAAAAACACATTTTATAATAGCTATATTTTATGATTAACTAATACCAATAACATAATGAGTAAATTCTGACGACAAAGAATAAAATTGACCGCTTATTACTTAGTGAGTAAGACCTCAGCCAGTCTCTCTCCTATGGCGATGCTGATCGCTGCAGTGTTGGAGCGTGGTGATCGCGGCAGGATTCCTAGATCTGCCACTCTCAGCTGTTTAATGCCTTTAACGCGGAACTGACCATCGATAACAGCACCAAGTGCAGACGTGCCGGCAGCGCGGTAACCTGGGTTTGTCATGTGACGCACGTAACACTTCCAGTAAGCAGTACTATCGGACGCATAGTCGGGACACCCTGCCAAGCTCAGCCGCAGAAGTGAACTGTTGTATTGTTTAAACAGCGGTGTCTCCACAATATGTTCCACGATACGAGCAACGCGAACTAAGTCATCGACGTCTTTATCATTATCTAAAAAGTTAGCGAATACTGCAGGCGCTGCCTGGGGATCCTTGCTAGCGAGGCGAACATTACCCATTGATAACGTACGCAGGAGCACCGGCGACATTAAAATAAAAGCATATTTCTTATTAGCTGTAACCATTTGATCAATGACATTATCATTCAAATTAATAGATCTTTGAAATATAGATTTACCTAGACTTAATATGCTCCTACCTATGTAGATGTTGAAAAACTGAAGATTAGGAACTTGGCAGTCGCTGCCGTCAGAACTTGTGTTCAAGAGTAGCCGTCGCTTTAAGTCATAACAGTGAATGTTAATGAACCCACTAATGTCAGTGATGCCATTAGCAGTGAACGTGCCGGTAGACGTAATGACTAACTCTATCAGCTGACCTATCGTGTCGCCTATTCCCTTTATTTTCTCTAAGAATCCAGTACCCTCATCGACTTGTATTATTATGGTAGGTGATATTTGTTCTGTCATTTTGTCACCGACAGGTAGGTTTACTTTTACTGGAATGCCGATTTTCTTCAAATGGTTTTCAGGTCCGACACCTGACAGCATCAATATTTGTGGAGTTCCAATCGTCCCAGCACTCAGCACTACTTCTTTTCGAGCTAATATTTTTAACTTGTTTTTACCCTGTACAACATTGACTCCTCGTGCTATTTTTTTATCGTCAATAATAACTCCTATACATTTAGTATCCTTAGCTACTTTAAGTACTTTCTTAACATCATCTCTCGCTAAATATGCACGAGCTGTACTCATCCGCTGTCCCTTGTGAACATAACCTAGGACCTTACTGACTCCTATTTGTGAAACAGCGCTTACATCTAAATTTTCAGGGATCCCCAGAGACTTTATCGACTCCAAGAGCCTGAACTGCCATGGATTTTCGGGATCGTTAAAAAAACCGATTTTCATAATACCAGTCGTATTATGATATGGTATAGAAGAAGCTGGAAGCTTATCAAGATCTTGTAGTCCTTCGTAGCGGAGGTAGTAGGGCATGAGATCTTGGAAGGTCCAGCCACTGATATTGATCTCCTGGAAGTCCTTCCTGTTGCCTCGCGCGTACATCATGTAGTTGATAGACGTGGAGCCTCCGAGACACTTGCCGCGAGTGAACCTACATTGCCGATCGATCGAGGCGAGGCATGACTTGTTGTTAGGTATTGTTGGGAAATGCCAATCTATACTAGAACCTGCTAGTAACACAGCCGCTGCGGGAACCTGAAACAAACAAAATCCTTTATCAATTCGATAATTGTAAGTTAAAACGACTATTCACTTTCATTTATATTCATTAACTGAATGTTTTTTGACAAATATGGACGTACCTTAGAAAACAGATTAGGGTTCTCCCCTGCCTCGACGAGCAGCACATCGCGGCCGGCGAGCGCGAGCCTGGCCGCCAGCGCAGCACCCGCCGCCCCCGCGCCCACCACTATGTAGTCGAATGCCTGACCATCTACATTAACATATAACTAAACTTTATAACTATCGCGTTGCATTATTTATAACCTGTGCCGAAGCTTCAAGCAATATGAAGATAAATATAATGCCGCTCTAATCTTCTGTTTAAGTATATCAATCAATCAATTTAGCCTACCGCAGTCCACTGCTGGACATAGGCTGCTCCCAACACGCGCCACAGAACACGGTCCCGTTTATCTATCTATATATTAGGTTGGGGAAAAAGTCTTTTCGTATTTTTGTATGAAAAGTCAAGACATTTTTTTCAAAGTTTATTTACATTTATTTACAATATATATGTACCGTTTTGTTGAACAACTTTCTGCCATTTTGTGGGCAGAGACATTATCCCGTTACTGTAGAAACTTTGGGACTTCTGATCAAAAAAACGGGACAAATAGTTTTGGCAGTCCTCTCTTGAGGTCAACCTTACAGAACCTAAAGAATTCTGAAGAGACCGAAACAGGTGAAAATCTGAAGGCGCAAGGTCAGGGCTATATGGTGGATGCACTAGGACCTCCCAGTCGAACTCTCTTAATTTTTGCTGAGTGGCTAAAGATGTGTGTGGTCTAGCGTAATCGTGATGAAAGACCACACCCTTCCTGTTGAACAATTCCGGCCGTTTTCTCTCGACTGCTTCCTTTAATCTCATCAGTTGCTGGCAGTAAAGATCAGAATCGATGGTTTTGCCGGGCGGTAAAAGCTCATAATGAACAATGCCCTTCCAATCCCACCAAACACACAGCATCACCTTATTTCGTGTTAGGCCAGGTTTGGCCACAGTCTGTGAAGCCTGGCCAACTTTCGACCACGACCTTTTTCGCACGTTCTTGTCGTACGTGATCCACTTTTCATCGCCAGTTATCAATCTCTTCAAAAACGGCTCGGTTTCATTACGTCTCAATAATGAATCGCAAATGAGTACACGGTTCATTAAGTTTCTTTGAGTGAGCTCGTGTGGCACCCAAATATCGAGCTTTTTTGTATAACCAGCTTTCTTCAAATGGGTCAAAACTGTTTTGTGGTCAATTCCCAGTTCTTTAGCTACATCGTAACTACTAATATGCCGATCTTGCTCCACTCTTACAAAAATGGCGTCCATTTTATTCGTAACAGGGCGACCAGAGCGAGGTGCATCTTTAACATCAAAATTTCCGGACTGAAAACGTTTGAACCAAATTTGTGCTACTCTTACTGACACTGCATCAGGTCCATAAACATCACAATTTTTTTTCACTGCTTGAGTTGCATTTTTGCCTTTTTTATAATAAAATTTTAAAATGTATCGAATTTCTTCATTAGATTCACTCATTCACGATAGGCCTGAGACTTTGTATGCATATACCTACTATGACGTTGGCACCCCCTTAGAAAGGACTTTGATAAATTCTACCCCCAAGGGAATAAAATAGGGGATGAAAGTTAGCACGAAACTTTGTCAGTTTCAATCCGATCGGGCTGAGACTTTGCGTGCATATAGCTATTATGACTTTGACACCCCCTTAGAAAGGACTTTGATAAATTCTACCCCCAAGGGAATAAAATAGGGGATGAAAGTTAGCACGAAACTTTGTCAGTTTCAATCCGATCGGGCTGAGACTTTGCATGCATATAGTTACTATGACGTTAGCACCCCTTTAGAAAGGACTTTGATAAATTCTACCCACAAGGGGATTAAATAGGGGATGAAAGTTAGCACGAAACTTTGTCAGTTTCAATCCGATCGGGCTGAGACTTTGCATGCATATAGTTACTATGACGTTGGCACCCCCTTAGAAAGGACTTTGATAAATTCTACCCCCAAGGGGATAAAATAGGGGATGAAAGTTAGCACGAAACTTTGTCAGTTTCAATCCGATCGGGCTGAGACTTTGCATGCATATAGTTACTATGACGTTGGCACCCCCTTAGAAATGACTTTGATAAATTCTACCCCCAAGGGGATAAAATAGGGGATTACAGTTAGTATGAAACTTTGTCAGTTTCAATCCGATCGGGCTGATGGGAATTAATGGTTCTTATTCATCTTTTGTTTTATTAATCTAAACTTAAAACTGTAGCTTATGTAATTTTTTTTTATTTTTGAACATGGCTACCTAGACTTTGCATGCATGTAGATATTATGACGTTGGCACCCCCTTAGGAAGGACTTCAATAAATTCTACCCCCAAGGGGATTAATTCATCATAACAGCCCATTAATGTCCCACTGCAGGGACGGGCCTCCTCCCGTGACGGAGGGATACTTGGCCTACTAATACCACGCTGGCCAGACGGATTGGTATAGGTTTTAATTTCAAGTTTTCCTTCTTTTTATTTCGTAAAGATAATATTCACGGATAGTCGCTTAGTCGGTTTTTACGACATCCATGGGATGAGATGGGGTGATGACATTGTACACATTGTATTCTTACTCCGTCACCACACGGACATTATAGGGAATTAAATAGGTGATGAAAATTTGTATGAAACTTTGTCAGTTTCAATACGATCGGGCCGAGACTTTGCATGCATATAGTTACTATGACGTTGGCACCCCCTTAGAAAGGACTTTGATAAATTCTACCCCCAAGGGTATAAAATAGGGAATGAAAGTTTGTATGAAACTTTGTCAATTTCAAACCGATAGGCCTGAGACTTTGTATGCATATACCTACTATGACGTTGGCAGCCCCTTAGGAAGGAATTTGATAAATTCTACCCCCAAGGGGAAAAAATAGATGATGAAAATTTGTATGAAACTTTGTCAGTTTCAATCCGATCGGGCTGAGACTTTGCGTGCATATAGCTATTATGACTTTGACACGCCCTTAGAAAGGACTTTGATAAATTCTACCCCCAAGGGGATAAAATAGGGGATGAAAGTTAGCACGAAACTTTGTCAGTTTCAATCCGATCGGGCTGAGACTTTGCATGCATATAGTTACTATGACGTTAGCACCCCTTAGAAAGGACTTTGATAAATTCCACCCACAAGGGGATTAAATAGGGGATGAAAGTTAGCACGAAACTTTGTCAGTTTCAATCCGATCGGGCTGAGACTTTGCATGTGATAAAATATTTATAATATAATCATTATTAAATGATAGTATACATGACATTTGAAAGAAGAACTGAATGATTACTTGTTGAAATAATTTTAGGCATGTAGTAAATGATAAGGGGATGTCAAATTAAAATATAATTGAGTAATAACGGAAATAACTCAGTATTGTGAAATTAAATCATTTATAAAGAGGCTCTGAATATTAATTTCTAATTATTAAGCAATATTCAATAATTATCAAAATAGCATATTAAAAGAGCAAGGTGTATATCTAAGGCTGAGCGCACATTGGAGACTAGACTGTTTCAAGACTGACTTGCCTCATATAGACAAGTCTGTCTTAAAACTAAAACGAAACAGTTTTGACTACGATACGTAGCACACATAAAACAAAACTGTCTATCTGAGACAATATTGTCTATACGACGTTTTGTTCCAAGTGTGCGCATATTCATACATATTGTAAAGCAATAGTCTGTCTTAAGACTGTCGTGTTCCAAGTCTGCGCTCAGCCTAAATAGTATATAAATATGAACAAGAGTAATGTTTTCTAGCATTACCAAATAAAAATAATAAGATTCAGTTATACTTAACTTTTATTTCCACATGTAGTAACAATATTTACTATATAGAATAACCAATATTCAAAATAGCATATTAAAAGAGAAATAGTGTATATGTAAATAGTATATATGAACAAGAGTAATGCTTTCTAACTTTATGGTATAAAATAATAAGATTCAGTAATACTTAACTTTTATTTTCACACGTAATAACAATATCTTACTCTAATTTATAGAAAGTAAGTGTAATTTAGGTATCACTAGACGTCCACTCAGCTCGGCAGCTCCGTTCGAAGTGTGTCTCTCGCTTTTTTGTTTTGTGTGGACGAGTAGTCGGTCTCTGACGACCATTACTACTTTACGCGGGCTGTGGTGGGGCGGATGGCCCTCAACCAAAGACATTTAAGTGACGTGCCACAGGGGCACCCCCTTTGGGGTACGAACCTCGGCCTGGACCGTCACTGACTAACAGGACGTGCGGAAGGCACGCCCTCTAGGAGCGAACGCGGCGCGTATTCCGGCCTCGACGGCGAGGACGGAACCGCGGACGTTTTGTTGTGGCTTCGCGAGCCGTGTGAGCTCTACGTTGAGCGATCGTGATCCTATCGTCCGGCTCTTCGAGAGCATGCCTAGGTCTACGAATTTTGCTAATCTTGGAGGGGATGTACCCGGACGCCCCGACCACTAGTTGGTTGGGGTGCGTGTCTCTCGCCCCACCTCGTTCGCTTTTATACCTTCGATTCTCGTAAACAACATGGCGCGGTGGCGTGGTGCTGTGACGTCAGATGTTTTGTCATGATACATTAAAAACGTGAAATAAACATCTAAATTATTGAATTACACATAAAATCGTACTGATAATTAATAAAAGGTTTTTATAAATTACATATTTCATTTAAAATAACAATTTAATACCTGTTTTAATTGCTTATTACATACAATCCTGTTTTACAATATAATTATGTTTTAAAATGTGAAATAACTTTATTTTAACATAGTTTTATAGAATATAATCTTAATATTTAACTTTAAATACATTGTTATAGTGAAATGTATCTCAATAGTTAAAGAAATATTGCACAATCCTGTTTTACAATATAATTATGTTTTAAATTGTGAAATAACATAGTTTTATAGAATATAATCTTAATATTTGACTATAAATACATTGTTATAGTGAAATATATCTCAATAGTTAAAGAAATAATGCCTTAATTTTTAAAATAATCTATCACATGCATATAGTTACTATGACGTTGGCACCCCCTTAGAAAGGACTTTGATAAATTCTACCCCCAAGGGGATAAAATAGGGGATGAAAGTTAGCACGAAACTTTGTCAGTTTCAATCCGATCGGGCTGAGACTTTGCATGCATATAGTTATTATGACGTTGGCACCCCCTTAGAAATGACTTTGATAAATTCTACCCCCAAGGGGATAAAATAGGGGATTACAGTTAGTATGAAACTTTGTCAGTTTCAATCCGATCGGGCTGATGGGAATTAATGGTTCTTATTCATCTTTTGTTTTATTAATCTAAACTTAAAACTGTAGCTTATGTAATTTTTTTTTATTTTTGAACATGGCTACCTAGACTTTGCATGCATGTAGATATTATAACGTTGGCACCCCCTTAGGAAGGCCTTCAATAAATTCTACCCCCAAGGGGATTAATTCATCATAACAGCCCATTAATGTCCCACTGCAGGGACGGGCCTCCTCCCGTGACGGAGGGATACTTGGCCTACTAATACCACGCTGGCCAGACGGATTGGTATAGGTTTTAATTTCAAGTTTTCCTTCTTTTTATTTCGTAAAGATAATATTCACGGATAGTCGCTTAGTCGGTTTTTACGACATCCATGGGATGAGATGGGGTGATGACATTGTACACATTGTATTCTTACTCCGTCACCACACGGACATTATAGGGAATTAAATAGGTGATGAAGATTTGTATGAAACTTTGTCAGTTTCAATACGATCGGTCCGAGACTTTGCATGCATATAGTTACTATGACGTTGATACCCCCTTAGAAAGGACTTTGATAAATTCTACCCCCAAGGGTATAAAATAGGGAATGAAAGTTTGTATGAAACTTTGTCAATTTCAAACCGATAGGCCTGAGACTTTGTATGCATATACCTACTATGACGTTGGCACCCCCTTAGGAAGGAATTTGATAAATTCTACCCCCAAGGGGAAAAAATAGATGATGAAAATTTGTATGAAACTTTGTCAGTTTCAATCCGATCGGGCTGAGACTTTGCGTGCATATAGCTATTATGACTTTGACACTCCCTTAGAAAGGACTTTGATAAATTCTACCCCCAAGGGAATAAAATAGGGGATGAAAGTTAGCACGAAACTTTGTCAGTTTCAATCCGATCGGGCTGAGACTTTGCATGCATATAGTTACTATGACGTTAGCACCCCCTTAGAAAGGACTTTGATAAATTCTACCCCCAAGGGGATAAAATAGGGGATGAAAGTTAGCACGAAACTTTGTCAGTTTCAATCCGATCGGGCTGAGACTTTGCATGCATATAGTTACTATGACGTTGGCACCACCTTAGAAAGGACTTTGATAAATTCTACCCCCAAGGGGATAAAATAGGGGATTACAGTTAGTATGAAACTTAGCTTCTCTCATGGACTGCATGTTGTATGTGGCTTGCTCACGAGTAATTTCTCTCAATAGCTTAATAGTTTTAGCGCCTAATGACAGATTAATTATTAAGAATATGTGTACAAAGAAGTTTTGTAGGCCCCTTATTTTTACACACGCTAAACAAAAAATAAGCCTAATTAATCATAATACTTCTGAACGCAAGCGAAGCCGCGGGCAACAGCTAGTATAAACATATAACTGCTCTACACTGTCTCTACATGAGCGGTCCACTGAGGGACATTGACCTCCCCAAGTTATCGCCACTACTCCTGGTCCCTTGCCCTTCTTACCCAGCCAACCCTGTTCTACACTGTATTGTGCTTATTTGGATTTCTGTGATTTCTGGTAAAACCTGTTGCTAATATATAATGGCATAATGTGTAGTTAATGCTATCTGCATTGAGTTAAGTAGGAATTAACTACAGCAGACAAAATAAATTAATCCTATTTTGTGTGAAATCGGCATACTGTCATTTTTTAGATTTTACTAGGACATCAATCTTTAGCCTTAGGTACCTATAAGTACTTTGTCATTCCGTACTTAAAATTGACTTTTAAAATGTATTAAATTCTTGTGAACCACATTACCTTTCAGCGTGGTACTTCTAGGATACGTGTAGAAGTCCCCAGAGAACAGTCCAGGGATCGTCGCTCCCACATCCCTTGACGAGAACACTGCCAGTACTAGCAACCTAACGTAATTGAGAAAAAATTTGTCACATAATTGTCAAAAACATAGTAGGTATAGGCGTAGTGTAGTGGCTCAGATGTCGTCAGTGACGTAATCTCTAAAGAAGCAGGTTCGAGTCTGTCTCAAGTATCAATATTGTTTTATTGTCTTTCTTTCTTGTTATAATTCAATTAAAATACATACTAGTTCATTCAAAAGTACTTTAATACTTATACTACAAGGATAAGAAATAGTACTTGATAAGTTACATTTATATGCAATGGTATTTTTTGTCGCTTATCAACAGCCATACTATTTATTTAAATTTAAATTGCTGAGGCTAGCTAAATTGTAAACTCTAGACAGAACTCGACGCCAAGGACGTGAGAAACTTAGGAATTTAGGTAAATGAAGTGTTGATCAAGTGCTATAACTTTTGTTTTGTTGACTTGGGTTTGGAGTCACTTCTACTATTATTACTAAGTATGGGTTCAATCAAATAAACAAGCTAAAATCAAGACAACTTATCTTTTTAAACTCAAATAGATCCAATTTTAATATATAAAGGTGCTGTACTTACCTGATGGTCCAACTAAGAGCCCAGTGCTGTGTAGACATCATGACACTAACTACTAGTAGTTACTAGGTACGTAATTGTAGAATGTGTACTTTTGTAAATAACATCGAGTACATTAGATTAGTGTATGTTAATTATGTCGCCTATCTTTAAAGTGAAAGAGTGTTATGTATACCATTTTATATAATTAATATTAGCCTGGGTATTATAAATAAAATAATATATTGTTTCTATCATACATCACCCTGCTGTAGGTACGCTGTGATCACCCTAAGTTTATTAAGAAGAACTATCCAAAGAATATGTAGTAAAATCATATTATATTATCATAACAATTTTCTTTATTTAGTCGTCTCCTTGGATAACCAAATAGAAATCTGGAATACAGTCTACAAAACTAATAATAGCAAGATACGTTCGATTATAAAATTATCATGTTAGCCATTTTACCTCTGTTCATTATGTAAGGTGTACACATACGGTGTATGTGTCCTACTTAAACGGAGTTTTGTTTATTTAATAATTAATTCATTCAGGCGTTTTTTATAATTGTGCCCAATTTTCGTACACGGGTTTATGTGGTTAACGTTGGTACTGTTTATGTTGACGAATCATTTGAGCGTATGGTTTTAGGGTTTCACATTTTGTATAAAGATACCTATTTGGTGTTATTTAAAATATCTAAATATTAAGTTCCGTCCAAAGTTTTGGGTTACCGTAAACATACTTGTGTAAGTTTTTCAGTTATTTTCAATAAAGTCTTTATAAGAAGAGAGGCACTACAAGCACTGATGATTCACTAAGCGTACATATTAATATTTAAGAACGTATATTAAACCTCTGCCCTACAACATGTTTATGCCAATACCTACCTTGAAATATTGACTCAACTTCTAAATTACAATTATCTTTTAGTTATCCATCAACATAATAATGTATTATTTTTGCTTTAAAAACTCTCTTAACAATGTAATAGACAATATCACATTTATAAGATGCACTTTATCAAAAAGCTTAAAGCTTCTAACTAAGATAAAGTGCATACTTAATCTAGGTAAAAGCTTATCGTATGCGTTTATATTATATAGGTAAACCAGGTACCTATGTAATACTAAAATAACAATGTATAGCATTACTAAGTCTGGATGTACGTTGTCTATATAAATTACGTGTTTATATCCTCATGACATACAGTAATGCATGAGCGTGGCAGATCAACAGGCACGGACTCTACAACCCCCAACAACGATATTGTGTGATACCCTGGATTGGTTAGAAATGTTTGCCCGTCATTCTAAACTATTACCATAACATAGAGCTCGCTTCGTCTGATAATAGTTTGATTGTCTGTTGAGAGTAGTCGTCTATATACTTATAATAAAACTGTAGAGAGATCAATTCTGTACATTGAATATATGTTAAAAATTAATATTGGAGGATGAATGGTGATCGATACTAATGCCAAAAATGCAATCAATAAATTTTTTGTCTGTCTGTCTGTCTGTCTGTCTGTCTGTCTGTCTGTCTGTATGTGCACGCATGGGTCAAAAACTACTGAAGGCATTTTAACCAAACTTGGTACAATTGTAGTCCATACTCCCGGGCAGGTTATAGGCTGTATAACATAACGCTAAGACACATAGGAGCTGAGCAGTGACGATAAATTTGAAGCAAGTCGGTTGAAAAAAAGCGCGTTCGAGCTCTTATCATCGCGTACGTTGATCATACGCCAAAAATATGTATTACAAAAATAATGGTCTTCAAAAGATGTACAAAAAAGTCTTGAATAGTATATATCTATCTTTTATATATTAGCCACAATAACCTGTTTAATCGTTAGGGTTTTCTTCAAAGTGTATTAAATACATAAATATATTGTAATTTGCATAGACATATCTTTTTCAAACTCCCATATTTCAAAAGTACACTTTAAAACCTTATTCATAAAAAAAAAATTATAGAAATCGGTTTATAAACACACAAGATTTAGATGAAAGAAAATTTCCAAATGTCGCCGCGCCAGTATGAGTACGGCTGTACGGTTGATTTTTGTTTAACGTCCGAAACGGCCAACCGATGCATCTATATAATTTCATTCACATTGACTCTTAATGCGAACGGACGTGGTTCTTATTGACTCTTCTCGGAATAAGCGCGCTTTAGATATTAAAATACATAGATACGTAGTTTTTAGGTATTAAGTTTAAAGTAGGTATCTATCTATATACTACAATAAAACAATCGGAATCGGATAAGTAATACTCGAGATATCGCTAGATCTCTTTATTAGAACAGTCCAATACAAATCAGGGGTCATGAAAAATGGATTTGGTTCAATGTTGAATGAATTTAAATTTCGTTTCTTTTGTTCACGAGATGGCGTTACCAGTAGTAATCATAAAATAAAAGAGGTTTTAAATAATATATAACTATTTTATTATTAAGTGCTATTAATAAGTTATTCCTTTTAAATGTTAATAAAATTAACCATGAATCGTATGTGTAATATCAATTATAAGTCTTCACACTAGCCTTTAAAAATATCAATTTAACGGACACAAAGAACATCCAGACTAAGGACAATAGTTTGTGTATCACAATTGTCCTCCATGGGAATCGAACCCCCGACCTCATGCACGCCAGCCATGTAATGCGACCGCCGCGCCACCGAGGCAGGTAATTCTGCCGCACCATAACGTGGCGTGCAAATGTATTCATTCATAATTAATTAGCGATTATCCGTGTGGTGACGGAGCAAGAATACAATATGTCACCTCCCCATCTCATCCCATGGGTGGCGTAAAACCGACTAAGGGACTATCGGTGAATATTATCTTTACGAAATAAAAATGAAGGAAAACTTGAAATTAAACCCTATACCAATCCGACTGGCCAACGTGGTATTAGTAGGCCAAGTATCCCTCCGTCACGGGAGGAGGCGCGTCCTTGCAGTGGGACATTAATGGGCTGTTATGATGAAAAAAGCGATGTCATTTATTTTAACTTACAAATTTGACAACAGATGGCGGTATTAAGATTTTACTTGAAAGAATGACGTTCGCTCATGTCTTTCAGTATAAGTTTAGACACAGTCTTCATAGATCTGTCTTTGTAAAGATCTGTTTTTGAAAAGGTTTTGATTCGTTCGTTAATTTTACAATTCGTGTGTAGGTATATCTGTTTGTTATATATAAGGTTTAAAAAACGATTTTTCAGTATTAAATCGAATTGCGAAGTAAGTAACATCCGCCACGCGAACGAAGTCGCGGGCACAGCAGCTAGTTGTTAAATAAAAAAAAGCCATATTATGACAACTCACTCGGAGGAGAGCAATATGGAAGTCAGCGATATCCGAACAGGAAGGAAACAAAGCTTATTGATATAATTGGCCTTGTTGAACTTGTTACCAGGCAACGGTAGGGCCCCTTAAGAGTTTGATGTTATTTTTCTATTTTTCTTACTCTTAAGAAACTAGCATGGGGAAAAGGTGCTAATTCTAGGACACAAAATGCTTCTGTAACTTTCCTCTGTCGGTTGTCGTAGTAGTATTGAGTGATAAAGCAGCTACGTCACTTAAAATGTCATATTTTATTTAAACGAATATTGGTTTCAACTTTATCAAAAACGAATTTCGACATAAGCTTACATCAATCTTAATGCTTTCGAAGTTAAACTATTTTTAAGATTACTTGTCAACTGGTCAGTCACGTGGTGGGGGTGTTTTAATAGCAGCGCGCAAGGATTTATTGGTTATTCCTCAGCCTTCCTTTCATTCTACAGCTGAGGATCTTTGGGTTAGTATTCGATTAAGAAAGTGTACCTCTCACAACTGGATTAACTTATATATATGTGTTGTTTACTTATGTAAACAAAACCAGGGACTGTCCTTTTCAGCACAACTATGCAATTTCTTAACAAAGCTCAGTGAGTCAGTAATTAATAATTCTTTTAATACCTTCCTAATTGTAGGGGATTTTAACATGAGTGGAATCAATTGGTTGCCTTCACGAAATAAGTGTTTTCCGCCCAGCAATTTAAATTCAAATGACGAATACGCGATCGTTGATGAGCTTTGTACTTTGGACTTTGGTCAGTATAATGGAGTGCTTAATGGATACGGAAAAATATTAGATCTGGTTATCTCCAATGACATAGTTAGCGTGAGTGAGTGCTTACATCCATTAGTTCCCATTGATTCCTATCACCCGGCATTATTGATTGACATGTCTCTTAGGGAAATTCCTACACTAGTACAAGGACCGCGGGTAAGATATGTGTATGACAGAGGCGATTTTTGTTCTATCAACAGAAATATTAATATTATTGACTGGGAGTGTGAATTTTCCAGCCGCACTATAGACGAGTCAGTTGAGTTTTTTAATAATACAATTTTTAATTTACATAAGAACTATATACCTCAAAAAACTGTAAGAAACAAAGCGTATCCATTTTGGTACAGCTCATGTCTTATCAGATTAATAAAAGAAAAATACAAATATCTTAGAAGAATGAAGAAATACAGTAATTTATCTGACGCGAATTCTTTTAAACTACTTCGTGAGAAAATTAAAATAATGGAATCAGATTGTTATCTTAGATATTTAAAATTAACTGAAGAATCAATTAAGCATAACCCTAAACACTTCTGGTCGTTTGTAAAAAGCCGTAGTAACACAAATGTGTTGCCTAGTTCATTAAACTATAATGATGAATTAGTTACTACGGGTGAAAATATATGTGAGGCTTTTTCTTCACACTTCTATACTACATTTCTTAAGCCTAGTAATACATCTTCTTCTGACTCGATCTCTTCTATCTCTAGTTGCTCTCAACCGGTGTCTGACATTTCTGCAGTGACTGTTGATGTTGATACAGTTAATACACTGATCAGCAAGCTTGACA
Source organism: Schrankia costaestrigalis (assembly GCA_905475405.1). NCBI lineage: Eukaryota > Metazoa > Arthropoda > Insecta > Lepidoptera > Erebidae > Schrankia > Schrankia costaestrigalis. The sequence goes on from FR997836.1 coordinate 304,877, forward strand.
TAAGCAAAGCAGCGGGTCCTGACAATATATCGGCAAAATTCTTGAGACAGACAGCAGACTCAATATCAAGACCAATATCCCTGCTCTTTCAGAAATCATTGGCTTCGTGCGTCGTTCCTCGTATATGGAAATCAGCCTTTGTCACACCAATACACAAAAAGGGCTCTAAAACAGAGGTAACTAATTATCGCCCGATATCCAAATTGTGTTTAATTGCGAAACTCTTTGAAAGATTAATTTATAATCAGGTTTATTCTGCTCTTAAAAACTCATTCAGTCCGTTTCAGCATGGTTTCTTAAGGGATCGGTCTACTGTGTCGAACCTTGTTTTATTCAATGATTTTATCACAAATGCTATGGATAAGGGTGGTCAGGTGGACGTAGTCTATACTGACTACAGCAAAGCATTTGATCGTATTGATCACAAGATCTTGATTCTCAAGCTTGAGAACATAGGCGTACGTGGAGACTTGTTAAGATGGTTTTCTTCTTACATAGAGAATAGATGGCAGGCTGTCGTGGTTAGTAATTACATTTCTAGCTGGATTACAGTTCCTAGTGGCGTCCCACAGGGTTCCTTGCTTGGTCCTCTATTGTTTACTATTTATGTCAATGATATAGACCTCTGCTTCAAATTTTCAAAGCTGTTATGCTTCGCGGACGACATGAAAATTTATTCTTTTGTATCATCTTTAGCAGATACATCAGCCATGCAGGCTGACTTACACCGTCTAGAACAGTATTGTAAGCATAATAAACTAGATTTGAACCCTAGTAAATGCTCACTTATAACGTATACTCGTAAGAGTACAATCATTTCTACAGATTACACATTAGGGGGCCAAGCATTACCTCGATGTAACTCGGTGCGTGACCTGGGAGTGCATCATGACTCTAAGCTTCAGTTTGACGAGCAAGTCGATGCAGTTGTAAAAAAAGCGCTGAAAGCGCTTGGTTTTGTAATGAGATTGTCAAGGTGTTTCAAAGATGTAAAGACATTAAAAATATTGTACTGTACATTTGTCCGTTGTCATCTTGAGTATGCCACACAGGTCTGGAACCCGTGTTATAATAAATATATTGATCGTATTGAGGGGGTGCAGAGGCGGTTTTTGAAGTATTTATGTTTTCATCAAAAAATACCATATAATTCTGATAACTATTTTGACTTGTGTAAAGTATTCCATATTCTTCCTCTTGTAAAACGACGCGAGATAGCCGATTGTATTCTTTTGTTAAAAATAACAAATAATAAAATTGATTGTTCGGACCTTTTAACAAAATTTTCCTTTAACACACCTTGTAAAGTGACGCGGTATAATCCCCCTATTAGTGTACCCTCAGCGTCTACTAATTATAGACAGAACAGTTACGTGGTGCGAGTGAGTCGTAGTTTCAATAAATTGTGTAAGCAATATTATGATTTTGATATTTTTAATACCAGTCATAACTCGGCAAAGAGATGTCTAAGCCTTCAATTTTTCTCTTCATGATAAGTTACTTTTATTGTATAATTTTAAGTTTGAGCACAAAGTTTTATTATGTATCGTTTTTCTTTTCTTTTTTTAAATTTATTAAGTGTGTATAAACCTATGTTTGTTACAGTGGCGGATCCTCTATCTGTCTCCACTTTCTGTAATGTTAGCTATAAGCGAAGACTTGTTATTGGCTGTCAGATTACCACTTAATAAACTAATTTTGTAATATTAGCTGTAAGTCTTCCATGTTTAAATAAATAAATAAATAAATTATGTTAAAAAAAAGAAGCTTGAGCTTCGTAGCCATTTTCCTAAGAATCATACGACTTTCATCTACTAAAATTATTGTAGTAGTTTGGTAGGTATTTGTTAGATTCACTTTCATATATTTTCCATGTATCCTTAATAAGGAGCTTGACAGTGATTTCATACTTAATAGAGATTCATACTAACCTATCAACAAGGGCTAACGTAATTTACTGTAGCATACTTTACCCTTTCACATTCCCGCCAGCAGACACAATAGTAAAACAATGCACGTGAACCATAAATGGTACACTGCACTGGGAAAGGGTTAACATAACAGGTAGCACTGGAACGTATCTTATACATCAGTAGCTCTTTATTTCAACATAAGGTAAATAAAAAACAAAGTTTATATTTACTGAAACACGGGTATGCGTAGATTTCTTTTGAACATAAACATCCGACAAGCTTTGTCAGTTGGCTGTCAGATAAGACCACGTACGACTAAATGATGAGTGAATATAACAAACAGACACATACATAATATATAATTACGTAAATACACACATACATAATATATTGCAGTCTATATTTACGTAATTATTATAATATTAAAGAGCAGTACACTTTGAACTGTGGCACTGTAAACAATCGCTTAGAAACAGATTAACTACCAACTTTATTGTAACTTTAACTATACTTCAGAATAACTTCATCATTAAAAGTGCATCTTTGTGTATTTCCTACAACTACTTAACTTAACTGCAACTTCACAACTCAACTACAAAGAAAGGTGTAGTAGTTTCACACTGAAACCCTACATTTAATGGTCCTTCGAGAAGCAAAGGTATTTAGCAACTTGTACATTATTGACTATAGCGAATCGGTTTAACTGGCCTCCCACAAGCGGGTCTCACCAGTTAAATTGAGACAGGACGCACATATCGTCAATCTAGTGTACGAGGAACTAAGTACTGAGAAACGACCATTTCAAGAGACTTCTTTTGTAACATAACTTCAACTGGTTACGGAATTCGTCGATTGAAATTGAAGAAGACTACGAGAATTCTTGTCCTCTTCGGGTCACGAACCAACGCCACGCTCGTCAGACTTTCACCGTCAACTACGTGTTTGTTATCCTGAGCGAGAACAACTAACTATTAACATCATGGAACAACTTCAATTGCAAGCAAGTTGCTTTGAGAGTATCAAGAGCTTGTGTACTAACTATAAAAAAGATAGTATCTCAAGAAAGAACATCAACTACTTGCAAAAACGATTGGAATCACTGGAAAACCAATGGAGTGATTTCATGGATAGACATCAGGTATTACTACAAGAGATCGAAGATAAAACCCATAAATATTTTAGTGACGACATTTATGGAAAAACCAAGGCCATGTATGAATCGACGAAAAAGGATATGTTATCCCTACGCTTACACTTACAAAAACAACAAGAAAGTGAAGTAAAGTTTGATTTTTCTGGTCTTGGCGAAAATGCAGACGATTATATTAAAAGCAAGATAACCCAGCAAGAATGCAATTTTAAGGCAATTGACCGTGTTATGTCCAAAATTGACATCGAGGAAATAAGTGAAAAGTGGGAACTTGAAGATTATCTTTCGACCTTGAAGACAAAATGGGAAACTATTGATAAAATGCACTGGGAGCTAGAAGCTTCACTCAAGGGAACAAATGAAAGCTATTATGCTATGTTTCTAGATATTGAGAGTAAATACGACCAGATAAAAAAGCAACTTAACAGCAAGATTTGGTCTACAGTACATTATCAACGATCAGCCCCGAGAATAGAAGTACCAGAGTTTTCCGGGAGCTATACTCAGTGGATCTCTTTTAAAGACCTCTTTTTAGAGACCATACATAACAACCCTACTATAAACAAAGCCCAAAAAATGCAACACCTCAAAACAAAGCTAAAAGGAGAAGCTGAGCGGCTTGTACAGCACCTTACCATAAATGCTGAGAATTACTCGTCATGTTGGGAGATTCTCAAACAACGTTACGATAATCGTCGGCTACAATTTACATCATTCATGAACACCATGCTCAACTTGTCTGTTATACCTCAACCAGACGCATACAACCTAAAAAGAATGCATGACGTCATCACCGAGTGCATGAACGGTTTGAATAATATCGGTGTGGAAACATCAACATGGGGACCGATCATTGTACATCTAATGTCTTCGAAGCTGGACTCCACAACATATAGCGAATACATCAAAGACCTTCAAGACCATAGAGATTTACCGAACTTAGAAGATTTTATATTTTTCCTAGAGAACAAATTTATGGCATACGAAACTATGAAAAATCCAAAAAAAGAGATGTCCCACTATCAAAAACAAACTTTTACAAAACCTTTAAAGAAGAATAACCCTGCAACATTTACGTCTTATTCCTACTCAAGGACGTATCACGCTGTTTACGGCAATTGTCCACATTGCAACGGAAGTCACGTTTTGATGAATTGCCCGAAGTACATAAATATGAATACTATTCAACGAAACATAATAGTTGGAAAATTACGTTTGTGTAAAAACTGCTTATTTAGCCATGGAAACAAAGAATGTACGTCAATAAAATTATGCAAAGAGTGTAATTTGAAACATCATACACTATTGCACAACGGAAAGAAAAATAACTTGCAAAATACACCAAACCAGCAGACTTCTACTTCTAATCATTTATCTAATGACGAGATGGAAGTTTTATTAACTACAGTGCAGATGAAAGTGCTGTCCAATGACGGCACTTATATAACTCTTCGTGCTCTTCTAGACCAAGGCTCCCAGGTCAACTTAATAACAGAGAATGCAGCACAACTGTTACGTCTACCAAGGAAGAACTTAAACGCCTCAGTAACCGGCATAGGAGCAGTCTCGGGAGACTGTAAAGGCTGCCTCCAGCTCACATGTAACTCCATTCACTCTGACTACAGTTTCATAACTCAAGCTCTTATCATGAATAAGCTCACAAATAAACTGCCGAATCAATCCTTTAATCAAAGAAACTGGCCGCACTTAGAGAACCTTAAACTCGCCGATCCTGAGTATAACATCTCCCGGCCTGTGGATCTACTGCTGGGTGCGGACATCTACTCTAAAATATTGTTAGAAGGAGTACTAAGAGGAGAACAGAATAGCCCTATTGCCCAACAAACAAAACTAGGTTGGATTTTATGTGGCAAGTTAAAAACATTTAACTGTCACGCAACATTAGTTGATTTAACTTCGTTAACTCAATTTTGGGAGACGGAAGACATAGCCCACACTAACGCGGACACTTCCTGTGACGACCAATGTGAAGAATATTATAGAAAGACAGTGAAGAAAGATGTAGATAACAAGTACATCGTTAGCATGCCATTATCTACCGATTTTAACACTAAACTAGGAAAATCGAGAGCGGTTGCAGTCTCACAGTTTCTTCAATTAGAGAAACGTCTACAAAGGAACACTAAACTAGCGCTTATGTATCGAGAATTCATGAAAGAATACATTGACCTTCAGCATATGAAACTGTCGTCACCTGGCACGCCATCTACTTCATTAGAATGCTATCTTCCGCATCATGGTGTATTACGAGAACAATCCTCCACTACCAAACTAAGAGTAGTATTTAATGCCTCTCAAAAAACATCTACGGGCTACAGCTTGAATGATTTACTAGAAAAGGGACCCAACTTGCAGAAAGATATTCAAACCTTATTATTAAGATGGAGGTCATATCAATACGCCTTCATTGCCGACGTAGAAAAAATGTACCGCTGTATAAAAATTACTGACGAACAACAATCTCTTCAAAAAATCATCTGGCGCGACTCCCCAACTAAAAGGTTACAGGAATACCAATTATGTACTGTAACATACGGAACTAAGTGCGCTCCGTGGCTGGCAATGAGAACATTGAAGCAATTAGTAATTGATGAAGGTCACAATCATCCTAATGCTGCAAGAGTACTCTTAAATGACTGTTACATGGATGACATTATAAGTGGAGAACTGAGGCTACCACAGGCCAAGGACCTGCAGGCATCCCTTATCAGCTTGCTGAAAAGCAATGGCATGAACTTAAGAAAATGGTCAGCTAATCATCCCGAACTACTAGAACAACTTTCAGAAGATCAAATTTCAAGCAATTGTACTTTTGATTTTAAGAACGAAGAATCAACAAAAACTCTTGGCCTCAGCTGGAACCCTCGGTCAGACACATTTATATTTAACTGGAGTGTGCAAGAAATTTCCAAAGGTCGTATAACAAAAAGAAGTTTACTTTCGGATATTTCTAAATTATATGACCCCTTGGGATGGCTGTCACCTATTACTGTACTCGCCAAGCTTTTATTTCAACGAGTCTGGACAAGTAAACTAACCTGGGATGAAGAATTACCAAGTAACATATTAATCGAATGGATGAAACTTAAAAAACAAATTCCAGACGTAAAAAATATGAAACTTAATCGATGGATAAATTCCATACAAACAATAGAACTACTTGGATTTAGCGACGCAAGCGAAAAAGCATATTCCTGCGTAATTTACAGTCGAGTAAATGACGAACAAAATAAACCTGTAATTACGTTGCTTATCGCAAAAACTAGGGTGCCCCATTAGCACAGAAGCTCACGCTGCCTAGACTTGAACTTTGTGGAGCTCTTCTGTTGTCAAAACTTATGGATAAGACCACAAAAGCCTTATGTGGATACCACTTGACGATAAAAGCATGGAGTGATTCCCAAGTAGTCTTGGCATGGCTGCAAGGAGATCAATCAAAATGGGATAAATACGTAGCCAACCGAGTACAGCAAATAAAACAGATTATTCCCGCAGATAACTGGGAATATGTCAAATCAGAGCATAACCCCGCCGACTGTGCATCTAGAGGAATGCTACCTGCTAGATTAAAAACATTCCAGTTATGGTGGGAAGGGCCAGAGTTCCTAAAAATACCACAAAAATATTCACTCGAGAAGAAATGTTTGTTTACAACGGAAACGGAACTTGCAAAAAATAAAGTGACAACCCTAGCGACAGAAAATAAAGAACATTTTATTAATTGTCTTTTAAATAAGTATAGTTCCATAACAACGGTAATAAGAGTAACTGCCCAGGTGCGCCGCTTTATCAGCGCGGCACGCTTCAAAATGCAACCCGATACACTCTACCTATCTTTAAGCGAACTCACGTTGGCAATGGAACAAATTATAATATTTATTCAACGAATGGATTACGCAAATGAATATAAACAACTTTTAACAAAGAAAACTATAACGAATAAAAGTACTTTATACAAACTTTACCCTTTTTTGGACGAAAAAGGAATAATACGTGTGGGCGGAAGACTAAGAAATTCTAATTTGCCCTATGAGATGAAAAATCCCATCATTTTGTCAAGAACTAGCCGCTTAACTAAGCTATTAATTGAACAAGCGCATTTAAAAACTCTTCATGGTGGCGCTCGTTTGACCCTGGCCCAGCTGCGACAACGCTACTGGATTATCGGCGGCAATAGAACGGTGAAAGCTCAACTTCGACTCTGCGTACGCTGTCACCGATTTAAGCCGTCAGAAAACTATCAACTGATGGCCGATCTCCCTCAACAAAGAACTACACCATCACGACCATTCACACATACCGGCGTCGACTTTACGGGCTGTGTGGAAGTCAAGATGAACAAAGGAAGAGGCGCTAAGACTACTAAGGGGTACATCGCCATATTTGTGTGTATGGCCACGAAGGCGGTGCACATTGAACTTGTCTCCGATATGAGTACAGAAACTTTTATTGCCGCCTTTCAAAGAATGTGTGCCAGACGCGGTACACCTAAACATGTATATTCAGATTGTGGCACGAACTTTATAGGGGCCTCCAAAATGTTACGTAAGGAATTTGATTATTTTCAACAAGAGTTAACGCCAGATTTCTTCACGGAGATTGGAAAAATGGAAGTGGAGTGGCATTTTAATGCCCCTGCTTGGCCAACTGCGGGTGGCTTGTGGGAAGCCGCTGTGAAATCTTTAAAGTACCATCTTCGTCGCGTCCTTGGAGAGCAGAGATTAACATTTGAAGAGTTTACTACACTGTTAGCGCAAATCGAAGCCTGTATGAACTCCAGGCCCCTTTGCCCGCTAACCGAAGATATTGAAGAATTCCAGAACTATTTAACACCTGGACATTTTCTTACGGGTAGCGCGATGCTTTCTCCTCCTATATCAAACTACAGTGACATACAGAATGTGGATTTACGCCAAAGATGGCAACTAACAGAACATATGCTACAACAGTTCTGGAAAAGCTGGTCTAATGATTATTTAACTCAACTTCAAGTAAGGAGCAAATGGAACGAGCCAAAAAGAAATCTACGAGAAGGCGATATTGTTTTAGTTAAAGACAATAATTTACCACCAGGAAAATGGGCTATGGGAAGAGTACTTGAACTTCACCCCGGCTCCGATGGCTACGTTAGAGTAACCACAATAAAAACATCTTCCGGTCTTATCAAACGTCCAATCGTGAAGCTGGCTCTTCTACCACTTGAAGAAACATCTCAATCTCAACAACAAAACCATTCAACAGTCAAGCCATGCAAAACAAATCATTCTTTTTTTACATTTATTACGACACTTTTTACATTGTTTACATTAGTAACTGGATCATATGGCCAAGATATAAAATCAAAGGTTCACATTACAACCTTGGAACGTGAGCGACCCATCTATTACGACACGATAGGCAATGTGCAAATTATTCATGATGAATGGACTTTGCTCTTATATTATAATTTAACTACATACTGGGATGGAGTACAATGCCTTGAAGATTATATGAACGGATTGAACAAGTTATGTCAACAAACTGACCCAAGATACTGCAAGACAACTTTAGAACAACTGAAACACGAAATGAATATGCTCACTTATTATAATAGTATACTTCTGTCTCCTTCTAAACATTTAAGTCAAAGAAGGAAACGAGGATTGATAGACGGCGTGGGATATATAGCCAACAGCCTCTTCGGAATTTTGGACTAACATTTTGCGGAAAAATACCAAGATGATATTCAAACTATTCAATCCAATGAAAACTATTTACTTGAGCTATTAAAAAATCAAACGTCCATAGTACAACTACAAAATAACGTGCTGAAAAGAAACGAAGAGAATATTAAACGACAATTTAACTTAATTAACGACTTTATGAAGCAAACAGAAACAGATTTACTCAAAGTAGAGTCAGACATGGAGATTGTGATGGCAAGCAATTACTTTAACTCAATATCACTCTCAGCTTATTTGCTTATCACTAACTTGAACAAAATACAAGAAATGTTATTTGAGACTATAACTAATGTTTACAAAGGGCATTTAGACGTGCACTTAATAACACCTGTCCATTTGATCGAACAGCTGACTACGATTGCTGGAAAACTACCAAATACTCTGTCTTTGCCTGTTCGTAACATCAGAGAGAATATTAAAGACATTTACAAATTGCTGTATGTGAAAGCGCGTGTCACCAACAACTATTTTTTATTTGAAGTGCACATTCCTCTGATATCCGATGCCGACTTCACACTCTACAGAGCCATCCCATTGCCAATACAGCACTATAATGGAACAGCCATTGCTCAGCTATCTTCACAATACATTGCTATTAACTTCAGAGAAAATGCATACGTTTCAATAAACGAAGAAGACATGAAGCTCTGCGTACTTCTTTCTCAAGGTGACATGATTTGTAACAAAAACTTACCTATCTTCAACTTGCATAACAACAAGGCGCCATGCGAGGCAAAGTTACTCAGCCATCATACTACATCTCCGTGTAACTTAAAAAAGACGTCATGTAAAAACGAATGGATCGCGTTACACAATACAAACGCGTGGTTATCTATTTGCTGTGGCACAATACGAACAGTTTGCGAAAATGACGTCACTTCGCACTCAATCACTACCAGTATAATAACCATGGCGCAGGGCTGCGTTCTTCAAACACAGGATCTCACCATATACTCACACCACCAGTATAATGGCCAGATGAAGATTGACTTTCAGTTAAATATACCAAATTCCATAGTTAACGACATAGTAAATATTACTCGCCACAACTTTAGTCGTGTAACGATGCCCGATGAAACTGATGAACTGGAAAAAATAGAGAAGAAGCTAGCTATGCTGAAAGAACGAGAGGAAAAACTGCCATCTTCTTTTACTACACATGACATTCATCAATACGCTATCTCCTACAGCATTGTCGTCGTGATCATCATAGCAGTAGTCTTCTGGATTCTGAAAAGATACAAGATATCTTATTGTTCTAAACGCACTAAAAACCGAGCGAAGACAAACCAAATTGAAGAAATTGAGCTGAAACATCTACCACTAAGAAGAACCACTGAGACAAACATAAATAACACGTCTACGAGGCAAGTAGGGTCATCAAGCGAAGTCAACCTAGCATTCAGTTTCGAATAACAATATTAATTCCTTGCTTTGTAATAGTTTATCTTTTTTAAGCGATGTTCTTTGCCTAATCCCTTTTTTTGGGGTGCCCAATATGTACGGTTTCGTAACGTACATGACACTTTGTTTACGTAGCAACCTACCTTTTCATACGACACGTGCCTTATACACACATACATAATATATTGCAGTCTATATTTACGTAATTATTATAATATTAAAGAGCAGTACACTTTGAACTGTGGCACTGTAAACAATCGCTTAGAAACAGATTAACTACCAACTTTATTGTAACTTTAACTATACTTCAGAATAAACTTCATCATTAAAAGTGCATCTTTGTGTATTTCCTACAACTACTTAACTTAACTGCAACTTCACAACTCAACTACAAAGAAAGGTGTAGTAGTTTCACACTGAAACCCTACAAGTGCCTTTCAATTCTTCCGTCACAATGTCCACTCGCTGCCAGTTCCTAGGGCCAGATTCAGAGACCGCACTTTGACTTTACTTTAGCAAAGTCTAGTTATTTTCTCTGAATTTGAAAAACATTACAAGTAATCTTTCGCATGAAAAGTTTACTTTGGGAAGATTACTTTGAAAGAAAGTAAAGTCACGACTCTGAATCTGGGCCTTATATTTCGTTTTTGTTCGTTCGTTTTTATCAAAGTCGAACTTTCCTTCAAAGTAAAGTCAAAGTGCGGTCTCTGAATCTGGCCCCTAGTGTAGCTTTACGGCGAATACTCATACAAAAATTTATACAACTTTAAGATAATATTCGAATTTATGAACTCAGACTAAGGGTAGAAGTAACTAGTTTAGTAGCAGTAACCAGTAGTTACTACGATTAGTGTAAATTATAATTCCTGTTTCATTTTAACATTACGTCTATTTATTTAATTAATAATTGCTATTGCGAAATTGTGAGACAATTTCTTATGTGTAATTACAATACGACCTAGTGGTCCGTATTTGGTCATATAAGTACTTACTCATATTTATGTTGTCTACTAGTTATAGTAATTTTTACTCAAGCTGTTAACTAATCTTCAAAGGAGAGTGAAGTGCGATCTCAACCAGGACTTCATACATATTTACCAGTTACCATACTTACTATATTATACCGCTAAGACAGGTGCTGAAGACGTTCACGGGTAGCGATGGATATTTCACGAATGGTGATTATACCATTGCACAATATTTTACATTTATTTATCATCATCATTATCATAACAACCCATTAATTTCCCTACTGCAAGGACGGGCCTCCTCCCGTGACAGAGGGATACTTGGCCTACTAATACCACGCTGGCCAGACAGATTGGAATAGGGTTTAATTTCAAGTTTTCTTTCTTTTTATTTCGAAAGAAAGAACAAGAACAGTACCAACCTTGAACGGAACACTTTTTTTTTTTTTTTTCACGACACACAGAAAAGAAAGAAAAAAAAAACAGTGGCGTCCAACGTATTAAGGCAAAAGCACGAGGTTTGGTGAGCACGCCCATATTTTTTTTTTCTTTCTTTTCTGTGTGTCGTGAAAAAAAAAAAAAAAAAGTGTTCCGTTCAAGGTTGGTACTGTTCTTGTTCTTTCTTTTGTGTTAAAAAGAGTTTAAACTTTCCTTTCGTTTCTGCAAGCGAATTATCTATTTTTTTTATTTAATTTAACTACCTTGTACGTTAAATAAACAACCGGTCAGCGCACGTGGCGTGACCGCGTTGTCCTTTTAAAAAATATCATAACAAGATATTTAATTGACTTCGTAGACGATACCTACTGAACGGAACACATAATTCACATTTAATTCTATTGTTCGTTGTTTACATTAATTGCTTCTGCAGTTTTGCCGTGTATTATTTTTTCTTTTCTTAAATAAAATGTCGTACGCGATTAACTACCACCATTTAAACAAGACTGAACTACAATATGAGGTCCTTGTACGAAAGGGCGATAAGTCAGATACGGTAGACGAGTTGCGGAAGCAATTAGTAAAATTATTTCCTCTTTATCCGTCGGAGGACATTTCAGAGTCGTGTTACGAGCCCGCCGCGGATATATCGCAAAGTGAATTGTCCTTGTCGCGAGCTAATAATAATTTAAAACTATTGCAAGTAGACTTTAATAGTAGGATGTTCGCTAGGACGGAATCCATCTTGCACCACGTGTATCATAGGTTACAGCGTGTTGAATTTAGTGACAGGGAAAGTTATGAATCCATTTGGCAGGAGTTCAACTCCATCTTTAACTTATTTAAAGCCTTGTCACCTTCCTCTATTAGTGGCACGAGCGTCGCAAAGACAGCAGTACAGCAACCAGGCGGTGTTGCACCTACCTCCGAGTCATTAAATTATGACCGTAAACTTTTTTCGGAGTTAGGCAAGTTTAAGTACTCGGGTAAAACGTGTGTGCGCGGTTTCATAGAGAGAATGAATGAATTTATTTCGTCTAGGGGCATTCCTGACTCGAAGATCTTGTCCTTCGCGTATGAGATATTTTCGGACGATGCCCTTCATTGGTATCGTTCCGTTAGGAACAATGTAAATTCATGGAGTGAGTTGTGTGGGTCATTGAAGCAGGATTTTAGCCCACATAACTATGATTTCAAATTAATGTCTGAAATAAGACTGCGCTCTCAAGGTCAAGGTGAGAACATAACCCTGTATGTAGCGAAAATGCAGGGGTTGTTTTCTCGCCTTGACAATCCAGTTCCAGATGGTGAGAAACTGGAAATTTTATTAAACAATATTAGGCCTTGTTATACCAACTGTCTCTTGACTACAACTATTACTGATATTCCTTCGTTGGTTAGTGTCTGTCGTAATTTTGAAAAATATAATAGTCGTAGTAGGGATTTCTCTGAGCCTCCTACGGTTACTTCTAACACTTTAGCTCCTGAATTCGCTTATAATAATAATAATAGTAATAAAAAGTATACTGGTTCTTACCAACCTAATAGGTTTAAAAACTTTCATAAAAATTTTAAAAATGAGCCTTCAACTTCTTTTGACTTATCTGCGGAACCCCAAGTTAGTGCGGTATCTAATACTCCCAGGCAGCATTGTCCTCGGTGTCGTTCTGATTCGCATTCCTTGAAAACTTGCCGGCAGCCGCGTTACTTGATTTGTTTTAAATGTGGCCTAAAGGGCTACCGCGCAATGGACTGTCCGAAGTGCAACGGTCCAATTATTAATAATTCAAAAAACTAATTAGTAACGGTTGGGGAAAGAAAAATAAAATCTTTAATAATAAAATAAAGAGTAAATTGTATAATAATAATAAATGGCAAGACTTGTTGCATTCCAATTCATTATACTTCTGCAACAGTAACAAACTTTCCTCAATCGATAATTCAAAACAAACTATTACGCCATATATTTCTGTGACAGTGAACGGTAGAAGTACAGTGGGTCTTCTTGATACTGGTTCGTGTTTTACAATTCTTGGTAACAACTGTCATAATTATTTTTTAAACAAGTTAAATATTGATTCAACAAAATCATTAGAATTTACCACCGCTGGGGGTGATAGATATTCTTCTCTTGGCAGTGTGGTACTTCCTTTTAAATTTGGTAATAAAATTAATTATATTGTCACTCACATAGTGCCAGGCATAAAGATTTCCTTGATACTTGGTATAGACTTTTGGAGGAGTTTTGATTTGTTTCCTGTCGAATTAGAATCTGTGTTGGTTGATAGAAAAATTGTGGACGTCACGGAACTACATTCCGATGACACGACTCAGTTAATTTCCCTTGATAATCTTTCAAGTGACCAAAGAGAGAACGCTAATAAAATAATCTCCCAGTTTAAGGATATTTCTTATGAAAGACGAGGTCTGGGTCGCACTTCCCTTATTACTCATTCGATTGATACTGGGGACAGTCCCCCTATTCGCCAGCGTTACTATCGCATGTCTCCCGAAAAGCAGCGTATTTTAATACAGCAGGTCGACGGAATGCTTAAGGACGATGTGATTGAGAAGTCCGAAAGCCCTTGGTCGAACTCTGTAATATTGATTAAAAAAAAAAACGGGTGACATGCGCTTTTGTCTTGATAGTCGTAAATTGAATTCTGTCACAAAAAAGGATGCCTATAGCTTGCCCTATATAGCCGAAATATTGGATAATTTGTCAGACGCGAAATACTTATCTAGCATCGATATTTCTAAGTGTTTTTGGCAAACTTTAATAAAAGAGGAGGATCGTTGTAAGACGGCCTTTTATATTCCCTCTCGCGGAACGTATCAATTTAAATGTATGCCTTTTGGTCTTACCAATGCACCCGCTACTCAGCAGCGCTTAGCGGACAGCCTATTCTGCGGTCCTGAGTTCGAAAATAGGGTATTCTGTTTTGTAGACGACATCGTCTGCATTACGCAAAATTATAAAATGCATATTAAATTATTGTCCTTAATATTAAAAAAATTAAAGGACGCTAATTTAACAATAAATTTTGAAAAATGTAAATTTTTTAGAGAAAAAATTAAATATTTAGGTTATGTTGTCGATTCTAAGGGCCTTCATCCCGATCCCGATAAGGTTGATTCTATTGCAAATTATCCTGTGCCCGCTAATAGAAAGGAGGTGCGTCGTTTCTTGGGAGCGGCGTCGTGGTATAGGAGGTTCATTCCTAACTTTAGTACCTTGGCTACTCCTCTTAATAAATTAACTTCTAGTGGAAAGAAGTCTCCCCCTTTTTCTTGGTCACCAGAGGCCGATCAGGCCTTCGTTAATTTAAAAAATCATTTGATTTCCCCTTCTGTCTTATCTTGTCCAGATTATACTCAACCATTTGAGATACACGCCGATGCCAGTGACTATGGCATAGGCGCGGTACTTTGCCAGATCTTGAATGGGGAGGAAAGGGTCATTGCTTACTATAGCAAGTCGCTATCGGACCAAGAGAGAAATTATAGTGCTACCGAGCGCGAGGCGCTCGCAGTGCTTTCAGCCATTGAGCATTGGCGTTGCTATGTAGATAACGGTAAACCCCTCATAGTATATAGTGACCACGCAGCGCTCCAATGGTTCCTAAAGCTTAATAACCCAACCGGCCGGTTGGCTAGGTGGGGTGTTCGTCTTTCTGCTTATAATTTCGAAATAAGGCACCGTCGTGGTTCTGACAATGTTGTGCCGGATTTGTTGTCTCGTTCTAAAAATATTATGTGTATAGAAACGCAAAATAAATCTAATAACGTTTCTACTAACGATCCGTGGTATTTAAAAATATATAACGGTTGTTTAAAAACTCCTACTTCCTTTGTTGATTATCAGGTAATTGATAACAAACTTTATCGTTTTAAGAGAAGTCTCAATCCTCTCACTAGAGAATTTCAATGGAAGGAGATTGTACCGTCCGAGGAGAGAGCGTTGGTTATATCTCAGAATCATTCGTTGCCCACGGCTGGTCATCTTGGCATTTTTAAAACTTATAAACGTCTAGATCTTAATTATTATTGGCCAGGTATGTATAGTGACGTGGTCAAGGCGGTAAATTCTTGCGAAGCTTGCATTGCCCATAAACACCAGACACATTTAACCTTGGGTCACATGGGTGGTCCTAAGTCGGTTTCCAAACCCTTCCAGGTAATTAGCATCGATTTAGTCGGTCCATTGCCTCCAACGAGGAAGCAAAATACTTTCATTTTTGTCGTTTCTTGTTGTTTCTCGAAATATTGTTTACTTTTTCCCATTAAACGTGCAACAGCCGAGGTTATTACCAGAATACTGGAGGAAAACGTTTTCTTAGTTCATGGTATTCCTTCTACGGTCATACTCGATAACGGCAAGCAATTCATTAGTTCAACTTTTAAAAACTTATTAACTAAATATAAAATTCCAAACTTGCACTACACGCCTTTATATACTCCTCATGTAAATTCTGTGGAACGTTATAATAAAACTATAATCACGGCCGTTTCAACCTTCATAGATAATGATCACCGTGTCTGGGACACACTTATACCAAAGATTCAATTTGCAATTAATTCTGCGGTGAACGAAGTGACAGGTTTCTCGCCGTCGTTTCTTGTTTACGGTCGGGAGCTTGTAAATTGCGGCTCACGCCATATTGACTCTGACCCCAATATGGTCCATGAGCCGCGAGACTCTTACGCTGAATCACTCGGCTACTTATCTTCAATCTTTGAGAAGGTACAGGCAGCCTTGCTGTCGGCTCACCAGCGTAATTGTCAATCTTATAATCTCCGTCGTAAGCCGGTGGAATTCCAGGTGGGCGATGTTGTATGGAGACGTACTTTTTATCTTAGCGATAAGGATAAATATTTTTGTAAGAAGTTGGCCCCTAAGTTTATAAAGTGTAAAATCACATCTAAAAAGTCGCCTTTGGTCTATAAACTATCCGATATGTCAGGTAAACCGCTGGGTGAATGGCATATCAAAGATATTAAAAATATAAATTATAAAGAATGATATCTGAAATAAACATAAATAGATTTTACCTACATATAGTTGTTATTATTTTGTTTAGGCATCGTCGTATTACTCGCACTCTCGTGCATGTCGCTTATCGACTTTTATCCTTCACACCTCGGTGTAATAATATTATCGATTTGTATTTTTATCTACAAATTACAAGGGTTTCGGATTCGAACCCGAGACTTTGTATTTTTATCTACAAATTACGCAAGGTTTCGGATTCGAGCCCGAGACTGCGCTGTGGCGTGTTGTATTTTAACTTGTTGTTTTTGTTACTCGGTGTTCATCGAGCTGATTAAAAGAAAATATTTTTTTACCCCATGGTACAGTGGTAAAAAGAGAGGTTTTTCGAACTTGATCACAGGTTCGATGCCTGAAACTCTTTATTTCATTAAGTAATTGACGGCGAAACTGCTCACTAAGTTGATATGTTTTGTTGAATTATATTAAGGTTGTTTACGTTCTAAAATAAACATTTTAATTAAAATATTAGGTATAAGTTGAACCATTGGAATGCGGCCTCGCTCGAACGATCTTTTGTTCGAAGGTTGTTAACCTGTTCTTTGTGATTTAATTGACTATATTTTTTTTTCTATAACACGGCGACAGCCTACAGCTGTTCTTTTGTTTGCAATATGGGTTCCGTATTTCAATGAATCTGATCTTCATAGTATACTTGAAAACTATCATTTATCATTTTTTTTTTATTACAATATCCGTACAGCGCTGGCTCGTCACGAGATAATACTAACTACTAACCCTAATTTTTTTTTTTTAAAATAGTTTGTAATGCCTTTTCTTTTGGCTGTTTCAGGTACCTCCCGCGGAGCTGATCTCATCTACCGCTCCTGCAGGGTGTTGGTGCCTGAACAGCCTGTCGCCCCCTGCTAGCAGCCGAATTTTCCCTAGGAAAAATTCTGGTCTAGCGGGGGGGGTATGTGACGTGCCTCACGCGTCCATCTTCGCGCGCTCCACTTCGCTACACGTCAATGGCGCGAGCGCGTCGTGGAGGGGCCTACACAGCGGCCATTATATAAGAAGACGCGGGGCGCGGCCGCTTCCCTTTTTGTTCCGGCTTGCTGACTGAAGCTAAGTGTTTGCCTTTCTATAGGGCAGCCTTCGAACCTCGTGCTTTGTAATCGAATCCTCTCAAAATCCTTCTGATTAGACCGGCTTGCTTAAACTATATTTGTGTTAACGTAGTGATTTCTAAATATATAGTGACAAACTAATAACATTGTATGTACTAAACTTTTAACTGAATAATACTACATTGTCGTACTGAGTTGTTTGCATTTATCTCCCTAAACTACCCACTACGTCACAGTCCCGGCTAGCTCAGTCGGTAGAGCATGAGACTCTTAATCTCAGGGTCGTGGGTTCGTGCCCCACGTTGGGCGCCACTGTGACGTAGTGGGTAGTTTAGGGAGATAAATGCAAACAACTCAGTACGACAATGTAGTATTATTCAGTTAAAAGTTTAGTACATACAATGTTATTAGTTTGTCACTATATATTTAGAAATCACTACGTTAACACAAATATAGTTTAAGCAAGCCGGTCTAATCAGAAGGATTTTGAGAGGATTCGATTACAAAGCACGAGGTTCGAAGGCTGCCCTATAGAAAGGCAAACACTTAGCTTCAGTCAGCAAGCCGGAACAAAAAGGGAAGCGGCCGCGCCCCGCGTCTTCTTATATAATGGCCGCTGTGTAGGCCCCTCCACGACGCGCTCGCGCCATTGACGTGTAGCGAAGTGGAGCGCGCGAAGATGGACGCGTGAGGCACGTCACAAGATAATATTCACGGATAGTCCATTAATCGGTTTTTACGACACATAGAGGGTGACACATTGTATTCTTACTCCGTGACCACAAGGAAATTTATTATATTTACTGTTTATTCCCATTTAAAATCTCAAATCAAGTAAGAAAAACTTTGAAACATGATTTAGTTAAGTATAATGTAGGTATATCAAAATGTAATAGTTTCATTACTAACAGACGAAGGTCGCCGGATATCGAAGGAAATTGAACGAATTGAAGAAACAGATTGGCGTTAGTTTATGTTATTATGAGATTATATTTATATACATACATATTCGGTTCGTGTTATAAACGTTTAATTTAAGACTGATGAATTGTTCACTTAACCATACTGTTTAAATTGTTTAACAAAATTTTATCGAATCTATCATGTCAGCCCAGCCCATCAATGTGGTTCTCCTCGCGCAACAGAGGTAAATTTACCAACTCATGTGGTCGGACTAAGTACACGATTTTCCTTAAAAAAGATATTGTCTGTTAAATAATACACCCTTAGTCCTTCTTACGATACCTTACAAGTGGGTACTATTTGTAGAGTCTTATTAAATATTCTTTTTAAGTGTAACCGTTGTTAGACAATAATGGCCAAAATTAGGAGTTTTTAACAAGGTAAAGTAACATTTAGACATATCGATACTAATTAAAGTGACTAATTTTGTCACTTTACGAAAGCTTCAAAACTATTGAAATAGAAATATTACATTATTTCAGTATTTTACCCCGTGAGCATAGAGGTGCTTATCCGAAGTCTAACCTTATCTATCTTAACCACTAGACAACGGCTTTTAGTCTTTCTGCAAAAAGATTTTCTCAAACATTTTTTCTAAACTTAGCGTAGTTCGTGTTGTATTTAATCTTTTGTATTTAAAGCATCTTTCACTATTGTCAAACGTCAAAGGGCTTGTAATCCCAATTATTAAATCATTAAAAAATCTTTAAAATTAAGTAATACTTTTATTTCCAACCATGATAATTCGTGGGGTAATATTTTCTGTATTCAGTCCAATTGTCTTCCTCCAGAATAAAATCAGCAACTCTCTCTCCTATAGCAATGGTGACAGCTGCTGTGGTGGCGCGGGGGGCGCGAGGTAACACGCTGAGGTCGGCCACCCTTAGACGTTGTACTCCAAACACGCGCAGTCGTGCGTCCACCACGCGGTCCAGAGCTGCTGTGCCGGCCGCGTGGAACACAGCTGACGTTAGGTGACGCGTGTAACATTCCCAATACTCCTGACTATCGTCCTCGAAGTGAGGACATCCAGGCAGCTTCAGACGAACTATTGAAGCATTCGATTTTCTAAACAGAGGTGTGTCCACAAGGTGCTGTATGATCCTTATTCCCTTCACGATCCCATCAACATCTCTCTCATCTTCTAAGTAATTAGGATAAATTACAGGTTTAACCAGAGGATCCCTACTTTTCAGTCGGACTTTACCTACAGACCGTGGCTCCAATACTATTGGTGTCATAAAAATCAAAGCACGATCCTTGTTCACTTCATACAACTGATTTAATACATTGTCAGTGAATCCTGCAACACTTTTGAATATTTCCCCGACAAGTAATAACACATACTTTTCGACATACACGTTAATCAGATGTAAATTTGGTACTTCACAGTCGCTACCATCGTAACTATATTTCATCAGTCGGCGGCGTTTAAAATCGTAACAATTTGAGTTGATAAAAGTCATGATATCGGTGAGACCGTTCGAAGTCAAAGCTCCGCTTCCATCAGCAAATAACTCTTTGAGCTGATTAATATTTTTTACAACCCATTTTAGTGAGTTGATAGTTCTGTCAACTTGTACGAATACTAAGGATAGAACGTGATCAGTCCATCCATTACCGACGGGCAAATCTACTCTTACGGGTATGTTCATACTCTTCAAATGATCAGAAGGCCCAATACCAGATAACATCAATATTTGAGGAGTTCCTATTGCTCCAGCACTCAATATAACTTCCTTGCGAGCATACAGTTTGATACTTTTGTTATTTTGCACAACAGTGACTCCCCTCGCTATATTGTTTGTATCAATAATGACTCCTGTGCACATCGCATGCTTGGCTACTGTTAGCACTTTCTTAACATCGTTCCTCGTCAGATAAGCACGTGCGGTACTCATGCGCTCCCCACGATACACGTAGCCTAAAACCTTACTCACTCCTATCTGCGACTCGGCATTCACGTCAGGATTTATAGGAACATCCAGAAAGTTAAATGACTTCATGATTCGCCAGTGCCAGGGATTTAAAGGATCGTCAAAGAAACCGATACGCATCAGGCCTGTGGTATTGTGATAAGGTATTGATGAACGAGGAAGTTGATTTAAATCCTGCAATCCTTCGTATTTAAGAAAATACGGCATGAGATCGTCAAAAGTCCAGCCAGGGCTCCTGATCTCTTCAAAGTCCCTGAGCCGGTTACCGCGAGTGTAGATCATGTAGTTAACAGTTGTGGAGCCGCCGAGGCACTTGCCGCGGATGACACGACATTGCTGATCAATGGATGAGAAGCATGACTTATTATTTGGGGTCGCCATGTAAGACCAAATAATGTCTGTAGCCAGTGTCGCCATGGCCGTACCTGGAATCTGTTGGGAAATAAACATTTATAAGCAATAATTTGGTTTTGATTCCGGCCCAATGCTAACATAATAATATATCAATAATGCCACTAAATAACTTTTTTTATTTCCTGAAACACCCCAATTTTTTAATACGCTTTCTACTGCAGAGCTTTACTGAAAGTAGCCAAAGAATCCATTTTGGTCACATTTCTATTACTTTCTTCGGTTTTATTACATTTTATTGTATTTTCTATCTCTTTGTAAAATATATAATATAATAGTTTGACTAAGCACCTTAGACAGAACATTAGGATCTCCGCCCGCTTCCACGAGCAGTACACGATGCCCGGCGAGCGCGAGCCTAGCTGACGCCGCGGCGCCGGCTGCGCCCGCGCCCACCACTATGTAGTCGAACGTCTCACCATCTGTAGAAAAATAATTATTTGTAAGCCCACGATACTATACTTAAGTAATTTCTCATATTATAATGTTAGCGAACTTGTTATAGGTTTGAAAGCTAAATAATATTAGGTCCTTACCAATGAAATTGCTGTTTTGTATGAAGATTTTATCAGAAGTTTGATTTACATACTAACGTTTTCTTAGTTTTTTCAATAATTATCAAACTTAATAGAATCAAATTTGGCAAAGGCAATGGCGCACATTTAAGATAACTAAGTATAGTGTTTAAATCACAAATAAAAAAGTATCAGGGAAGAAGTTACTATATGTTTTAAAATAATATATGGGCTAAAGACTGCGAAGAAAAAAACCAGACATTTCATAGGTAAGGACTTAATACGAGTATAATACAATTAATACAACGCCATCTTAACGAGTTTATATCATCCGTACAAATTCAATAAATTTATTGCTAAAAGAGATTTAATACAATGATTGACGAAGCATAACTTTATAATGACTACGCCCGGTTGACCATTATATTGTGGCTTGTGGACAAAACATTACAAACAAAACTAGAGAAAATAATTACATAAAAATTATAAATAATACCGGGCGGAATTATAATAAAGTTTTAAGATAATTTCCAAAAACAAAGTAGTAAGTACATATATAAATAAAATGAATAATACTCACTTTCCAAGTGCACGCCTTCAGGAAAGAAATAGAAATCTTTATTGGAGACCGCGTCAACTGACCATATTGTTAATAATATCAGCAACAGACTCTTCCTACAATATACAATTGTTTATGTTTGTTATTCTGCCTATTTTATATTATTGAAAAACAACTAATATTTACATGAATATTTGTGCAATACGAGTAGGTATACCTACTTTGTACAACAAGGTAAATAGGTTGATGCATTCCTCTGTATTCATACACACAATCTCCGAATACATCAGACAAAGGTAACACATTTCTCTTGATAAATTACACTCACTGCAATGAATAAACTTTAGATCTACCTAAGCTTAGCAAAGTTTGAACTATACATTCTTAAACATAAATAAACTTCTTGAATAATATAACTTAGTACATTCGCTCTAGCAGCATTACACTTAACTTCATCGTGCAATACGAAAAAAAACTGAAGAAAAATGAATTAGCAACCATATTTATTATAAAGTTGTCACACGAGCATGGCGCGGTCGTATAATATTTTAAATGGGGAATTATCAATCGTGCAAATAAAAAAATTGGAAGACTAATAATGAGTTTCTTTAATGGAATAAGAATAAGAATATCCGTGTGGTGACGGAGTAAGAATACAATATGTCACCACCCCATCTCATCCCATGGGTGTCGTAAAAACCGACTAAGGACTATCCGTAAATGTTACGAAAATGTTGTACGAAATAAAAAGAAGGAAAACTTGAAATTAAACCCTATACCAATCCGTCTGGCCAGCGTGGTGTTAGTAGGCCAAGTATCCTTCCTTCACGGGAGTAGGTCTTTTGCAGTGGGACATTAAAGGGCTGTTATGATAATGATTTGCTTTAATACCCAACCGAGCATCTCAAATAATTTCTGCAAAACATTTTAAGTAGCGATAATCGTAAAAGATTAAAAAATCGGGCCTACTAACATCTAGTGGTAAATAATTGTGTCTTATGATTTTATTTTAAAAGCAGAATGAACAGAAAAACAATGAAAACACGAAAATACATAAGTGTGATAATAACATAATGTGTATATTTGTGAATTAATAAATCCTTTCAGTCTACTCTACCATATTTATTAGCGCAATAGCTTAGCAGCAGCACTGCTGGAAATTAATTCACCTATGTTTAATATATTATGCATGGAACAATGCGTGTAATGCTTGCCTACAGAATGGGAATCTACTATGGATGTGTACTATGGATGCGTGCAATGGTCGCTAGTGGCAATACGCCATCGCATAGTACGAGGGCGCATCTTCTTTGCTCACATCATAACAGTAACATAGTTTTACAATAATTGTTACTTCCTCGCAACATAGCTCATCATTAGTGGACAATCAACCTAATAATGTATTTTAGTGATTTGGTTCATCCTACTAAGAGTAAATATCATCATAAAATCCTAAGTAAAATGGTTGAAGACTACAGTTGGTTTTAAACACTAGTAAGTATTATTACTTTACTAAGGGACCAAGCCCTGTCTGTATCGTTTAGAACCATCAATTGAGCTTTGTGTGCACAAAAACTTTTAGACTTATTCATGTACATACCTATGCATTGCACTCTGCATGTGTCTTGAATATTTTGTAACATTTATTTGACAACATCGCGGTCTGCCATGCAAGACAATTGGCTGCGATATGTACACCGCGATCAAAAGCCATGGAGGCAGCTTAGTAATGATACTCTATAAAGCATATAAATAAATAAAAGCAATAGACAACCAATACCTCCACATTTTAAAGTCTGCTACTAAATCCGTACTGGCACATAAAGTAATTCACTACTACTACCTACACTAATATAAAAAGTCAGAAGGCATTGTTAAGTACACGTCACACAAACATATTAAGGATCTGCTTTCAATACGAACAGCTAAACGCTAATAAACGAAACATCTACATTAACATGATCAGATCATAATTATGATGACGAGATAATAGTACAGAATCAATAAACGCTATTACATATACACACATAACAAGAGTAATAATAATCTCATCCGCTACTGATGCTTACGAACACGAAGCTGTGTATGTAAGTACTTACAATTACTTACCAGCTGCTTTATTCTTTAAGTTAACTTTTTCTTAATTCATACAGGTTTTATCCATATAACCTCTTGTTCAAGTTTTAAAGGTTAAAAACCAGATCATTGCTCCACTTTACGATTGAGCTGTATTAAAGAACTGTTTCCTTAATAACAATAATGAAGGTCATGTAAATCAAAACATAGGTCGTTGGTCATGGTTCTATAATGTATATTTGATAAGATGATTCAATACTTAGATGTTTTGCTACTAAGACGATTTGCAAGTTAGACATACCTAATAATATTGCTAATTTGTATGTTATGAGGATTTGACATTTTGCAACTTGCAGGTGTCTAACATCAAACTAACTTTGACATAGTTTTTAAGTCCCTGAAGTAATTATCGACAATGATCTTATAATTTATTTTTGTAGCGGAATAAATAAAATAATAATTAAATTAACTTAAAAATCAGAAAACTGTAGGTATTAGTAAGGATCGGTGTGAGGCAAGATTACGAAACTGATATCAATACTTAAAGTACAAATAATTAATTATTTAGATATAAACTTGTTTTAAGATTCAATAAGTATGATATATGATTGCTAACTTGAGAGCGTCACGGGATATTAAAGGAAATTGAGTAATTAATTTGGATTCTATCTAAAACAAATTAATACAGTGACAGCCCAAGTAACACAGAAAGCATTTTAACAAGCAACAAGTGAACTTATATAGAGCTTACGACCCGTACAAACTCTTATATAAGTTCACCAAGCGTCTTGAAGCTGAACAATGGCATTTGAAAATCATTGTAATGCTTTACGCTGTATAACAGTTGGATAATAGCATATCAGAATGCTTTTGTAAAGCCTTTAGCTATTTTTAGTGCTTTTGGTTCTACAAAGACATTTTAAAGTAGTTAATAAGTGCTTGAAGCTGTTTTACAGCACAAACGTGAACCACTATAATGCCATGTAAATCCGATATCCAGCTTTAAGCTGTTTTTTGTGCCTTTAGCTGTGTAAAAGCACTTGTAAGGGGTAAGTAAAAGCTTAATGCTGCTGAACAGCATAAATGTGAATCAATATAATGCTTGCATTTTAAAGGAAGAACTGAGTGCTGTTGTGTAGCTAATAGCTCTTTAAACAATCACACGTGAGTAGTTGTAATGCTGGTGGCATTAATTGGGCTCACCGGGCTGCTTAAGGCTGACCACCATTTTGTAAATATTTTATAACCAAAAAATATTTTCTTTCGGACCTATTTACAAAAGGAATTGTCATTTAAAATATTTATATAACTTAATTTAATACAGTACAAGCAAAACTATGATTATATTTATTCAAAACTTATTCTATACTAGGAATACACATTTGTTTTGGTTTTACACACATCATTTTTATAAAACATTTTATATGAAAACCACAAAATATCGAAGGCGCGTGAAAATTTTCAATGAAACTTATATAAACAAGTACAGTAAACTACACTGCGCAGTAATATTTGAAGGCAAGAAATAACAAACGAGTCAAAAATTAATCCGTTGAATTTGTTTTGATGCAAACTATAATATGGCGTCACTTTTTTTGATTGTAATAACTTACACGCAATAATATAAAGTTTCCTAAGTGTGAACACTTAAATTGCTCCAATAATTCTTTTAGCACATTTAAATGCTAGTCTAATGCTTTTGTAATGCCGTTGGCATCTTCACTATCAATATTTTTGCTATTATAATGCTTCTGTAATGCAATAGGCTATCTCATTGACCATTTTAATGCTTTCTTAATGCGATTGGCAATATTATTGACCAAAATGATGCTTGTTTAATCCGATTGACATCTTTCTTGACCACAATAATGCTAATTTAATGCGCCAGTAATGCTATTAACCAGCTACTGTGAACCTATATAGGGCATAAAGCTGTATAATTTGTGCCCAAATAAGCACTACAGTAGTCATATAAACGTTTATAATGCGACTATAAAACTAACTCAAAATGCTAAAAGGATACAAGAATACTCTTATTCGGCCCTTATAATGCTTTGATGTGTTACTTGGGAGTCGCTTACCTTAATCTCCATATTGACAAAAATTGTAACAAACTTAAAATAATTATTAATAGTTATTATGTTTTAAAAAGATTGGCCTGTGTTATTTTTGTCAGTAGTATAGTAGTTTGGCAGATAATTTGTAACTATTCAAGATTCATCTGAGAAAGAATTACTTGAGTTTCACTTTACACCCAAAATAACTAAGTTAACTATTTGACTTTTTCGTATGAAATTTAAAACTTTAGACAGTATTTTCACTTAGAGATAGCTAACGACTATAGAGTAATTTACAAAATGAATATACTATTCCTCCGGAAATATTACTACGTCTGTAACAAAAGACATTTATTTACTTTATGGCATTGGGGCCATGTATAAATTAATATGTTATACTGAGAGTCATATGTTACAAATAGACATCTCTATTTTTTATCTTAATTCGTTGAATACAAGCTTCATTATGTTATAAAAACATTGCATTCATTTAAAACTAAATTGGAAAGTGAAAAGAAGTTAAAAAGCAGTGTTTCATCAGTATTTCTCATTTTATTAATTCTGTCACGTTAATCTTATTTTGTTTTATAGTTTAGAGTACCGTACTAATCAAAATGACAACATCGGAATTGGTAAAAATCACAAACTTTAGAATTACAAATAACGAAGAATATTCTCTGGAACAATTTTTTTCCTAAAGTTTAATATTTGTTATGTGAATATAATGTGAAATACAGCATCGTTCCGAAAATTTGCTTCTCGTACGTACTGGTAGTAAATAATATTGGCATTGTCTAAATCGCTTAGTACTACAGCATCTCACATCTAACGTGAAAGTAGCTCGTTCTGCTTTATATATTCGTTCTATTTTTATGTTTAGAACCTTTACAATTGAATTTAGACACGTTTTGTCGTCAACTTTTATTATCTTCCAGAACGAAGTCAGCAACTCTCTCTCCTATAGCAATGGTAACAGCAGCAGTGGTGGCGCGCGGGGCACGAGGCAGCACGCCGAGGTCTGCTACTCTTAGGCGCTGTACACCGAACACGCGCAACCGTGCGTCCACCACGCGGTCCAGCGCTGTGGTACCCGCCGCGTGGAACACTGACGACGTGAGGTGACGCGCGTAACACTTCCAATATTCTTCTTCACCGTCTTCATACCGAGGACATGCGGGCAGTTGTAAACGAATAATCGATGCGTTGTATTCCTTAAACAAAGGTGTCTCCATAATGTGCTCAACTAATCTAATGCCCCGCACGAGGCTGTTCACATCTCTCTCGTCTCCTAAGTTGTTAGGATCAATAGCAGGGTCATCCAGAGGATCTTTGCTCATTAATCGTACAGTGCCTTCTGATCTTGGCTCCAGTACGACGGGTGACATTATAATCAGGTCATGGTTCTCACTTGCTTCTAATATCTGATCTAGATTGATATTACTCAAACCGCTTACATCCTTTAATATACCTTTAAATATTGTCGTCAGGTATCTTTCAATGAACACATTAACTATATGTAAGTTGGCTACTTCACAATCACTTCCATCCACACTGGTGTTCAAGAGTCGACGCTGCTCAAAGTCATAGCAGTTCGAGTTAATAAACGTCATGACGTCAGTGAGACCGTGTGAAGTAAAAGAACCACTTCCATTAACAAGTAACTCTTTAAACTGTGTAATATTTTGTAGAAGCCATTTTAGCGAGTTGATAGCTCTGTCAACTTTAACGAATAAAAAGCATAGAACATGATCAGTCCACCCATCACCAACAGGCAAATCTACTTTTACTGGAATATCCATACTCTTCAAGTGATCAGCATGTCCAATACCAGATAACATCAATATTTGAGGAGTTCCTATTGCTCCTGCACTCAATATCACTTCCTTGCGAGCATATAGTTTGAGACTCTTATTATTTTGCACAACCGTGACTCCCCTCGCGATATTGTTTGTGTCCATAATAACTCCTGTGCACCTCGTGTGCTTGGCAACTTTAAGAACTCTCTTAACATCATTCCTCGTTAGATAAGCACGTGCGGTACTCATGCGCTCACCGCGATACACGAACCCTAACACCTTGCTGACTCCTATCTGCGATTCTGCATTGACGTCAGGATTTGTAGGAATATTTAAATAATTGTATGATTCAATTATTTTAGAATGCCAAGGATTTAATGGATCAGCAAATAACCCAATTCTCATCAAACCTGTGGTGTTGTGGAAGGAAACTGAAGAAGGTGGAAGTTTGTCAAGATCCTGTAGACCTTCGTATTTCAGAAAGTATGGCATCAGATCGTCGTAGGTCCACCCAGGGCTCTTAATCTCATCAAAGTCTTTTTTCCGGCTTCCTCGCGTGTAGATCAAGTAGTTGACGGTCGTCGAGCCACCGAGGCACTTGCCGCGGATAATGAAACATTGGTTGTTAGTGTACGCTAAGCATGATTTATTATTTGGTACTCCTTTGAATACCCAAATACGACCAGTGGATATTGCGGCCAAAGCTGTCACAGGAATCTGTTGATAATAATTTCAATTATTAATATTTGTCAGATGTGAATGTACTTATTGTATTATTACATTATTGTGGTATAAATTTTTGGATGTTTACCTTGGTTAAAAGATCAGGATCTCCGCCCGCTTCTAAGAGCAGTACACGATGCCCGGCGAGCGCGAGCCTGGCTGACGCCGCGGCGCCGGCTGCGCCCGCGCCCACCACTATGTACTCATATGTCTCACCATCTATAGCAACAAGATATAAGAGGAAACGTAAACACCTTATGCAGGTTAAACAGCTGATATTTATTGGTATAGGCTGTACTAACAGAATTATAATATAGTCATTTGTTTCATCTACATTTAACGATTTCTGAGGGAACTTCAAGTCAGCAACTGGCAAGAGGTGACCAAGGATCGAGCAGAGTGGCGTTCTCTCGTGTCGGAGGCCAAGACACATTTTGGGTCGTTGAGCCAGCGGAGTAAGTAAGTACATTTAACGATAAATAAGTAATGTTAATTGCAAACCGGCGGATTTGTTGGATGCAAGACACAAATACATTTATAGTTTCGCTATATTGTTCTTGTAACTTTTTTGTCTCGTTCCTCTACTGTCCAAGCACAAGTAATAATTACACATACCCTAAGTACTTTAAAGTTAAGATAAGCAGGAAGACTTTTACAGCCTGATAACGAAATGATATACTTACCTACCAACTCCACACCATCGGGAAAGTAGTAGAAGTCCTTATTGGAGACCGCGCTAACTGTCCAACTTGAAAATAACACCACCAACAGGACCCTACAAACGTCATATTTTATATAAATACCTTTAACATAATATATTTTATTACTAAATAATATGTCTAATTTGATAATAGAAAAACTTTTTCCTCAGATCCAGATCGTACCAAACCATAGCGAAGATAAATAAAAGCGATTCCATCCCGACAAAGATATGCTTCAATTCTTTTTTTATAAGCGTTATGTCATGGGCCTCAGAGGTATTCATTTATCCAACAATGACATCAAGGACAATCATTTGTGAATCTGACTATCAATAGTCCTGCTTTGTGCAATTTAATTTTCTACCTCTACTTTGTAAAATATTAAGATAAGATAAGATAAGATAAGATAATGTTTATTCAGGAAACTTATGAGCTAGAATTTACATGGTATATGAATTTTACATAATTAGTTCACATTTATTTAAGTTACCTGAACTAGGTAAAACCTGTATTTCAGGTACTGTGGAGATTAGATTATAATATTAAGTGCTTAACTAGGCAAAATGAATTATAAACAATAAATTACAGTTATACATATAGACTTACAAAACTACGTGATAATAAAATTTATTTACATACAGCTAGCAGAGTCTCTGTCTGGTCATAAGTTAAATTATGTAAAAATGAGTATAGTTTATTTTTACAATTAAAGTAATTTAAATTATAAATACATATTTTTTTATTTAATTTGTTGTACAGGTATGGGCCTAAAAATACATAAAATCTTCTAATATAAGTGTGTTTAGAGGCTGATTGTGAGTTGCAGACTATATCTCTCCGTCTTTTGTTAGTTACGACATTATTGTATGGAAGCTGAGTGTGCTGTTTTAGTACTAATCGCATGATGAATAGTTGGCGAACCGTCAACACGTTGCAGGATTTGTATAAAAGGTCGGTGGGAAATAGAAAGGGATGGAAATGTGCTACTTTTAACACTGCTCTCTGGTCCCGTTCGAGTGGTATCAATATTGTTTTTAAAGCTCCGCCCCATGAAGTAATGCAGTAAAATATTAAGGATTGACAAAGAGCAGAGTAAACTTGCAAAATCAGTTTTGGATCTGCTATTATTCGTATTTTTTTAAAGATTAATATTAGTTTTCTTAACCTCTTTGACAACCCCTCTATATGTTGTCTGAAAGAAAGGGTGTCGTCGATTGTGATCCCGAGATATTTTATAGTGTTAGTGCGTAAGATAGTTGGACAGTTACAAGCATAGCCTGGAGTGATAGTATTACAGTGGTGCGCGTGTAGATTAGTGCTATGAGTGTTAATAGAGGACTTCCGCATTGTGAAGTGAATATATTTTGTCTTGTCAGTGTTTAACGTCAGTAAATTGCTGACAAGCCAGTTGTTCACAGAATTAAAGCCTAACTGTGCGTTGTCGAATAGTTCTTGTTTGTTTTGTCCAAAAAAAATTAAGGCTGTGTCGTCGGCATACGATACTATGTTACAGTTTTTTATGTTTAAATTACAGAGGTCGTTAATATAAATAAGGAAGAGGGTTGGTGCTAATAAACTACCCTGAGGGACTCCAAAATTGGGAACTCTTTGATAGTCGCTAGTAACGTTGTCTATTTTTACACATTGGTACCGATCATTTAGGTAGTCCGCGAGGATTTTCAACTGCGTGCCTCTGATACCAAGTGTTTCTAATTTAGTCAGAAGTAACGAATTAGATAGAGTATCGAAAGCTTTGGCAATATCAAGGAATATTCCCAAGGATTGGTTCCCTCTGCCCAGTTCTTCTGTAATGTAGTTTGTCAAGTCGTGCACCGCGTCGGCTGTGGATAATTTAGCTCTAAAACCAAATTGATTTGCCGAAAGTAAACAATTTTTTTCGAGATATTTTACTAATCTACTATTTATAATTTTTTCTAGTATTTTAGATATTGAAGAAAGTAACGATATCGGTCTGTAATTTGTTAGTGATTCCCTGTTTCCAGATTTATAGATAGGTATTACTATTGCCTTTTTTAGGCATTTAGGGAAACATCCTTCAGAGAGACATTTTCTAAAAATATGGGTCAAAGGAGGGACTAGAATATTGCGAAATCGTTTAAGAATCTTAGTACTAATATTATCCCAGCCGGTTGGGCAGTCGTCTTTTAGTCCTGAAATAATTTGAGATACTTCGTTTTCGTCTGTGTCCAGCATTACAAAGCTTTTGAAATTGTGACAGTTGTGAGTGCTTTGAGGACGGGAGGGTGCTGTGCTAGAGATTTTGTTTTGGGCCTGTTGTGCGAGGTTTTTCCCAATATTTACAAAATAGTTATTTATTGTGTTAACGGATAAAAGCGGTGTAGTATTAGTATATTAAAAAAACTGTGTCTAGATCTACTTTATACACATTAGGTATATCTTCTACTCTTACAAGAAAATAATGAAAGACTCACCACATCTGGACGAGAAATAATCCGCACATTATAATTCACTTTCCAATCTAAGTTCACTTATCTTATGTATCCAACAGAGTACGGTTAATGTTTCAATATCACTTAACCACAAGTTATTAACATTACGCACTATATTTAAATAGTAATTAAACTTTAATTAACAAGTTTTACGCTTCCTTTAGCTGTGTAGACGATGCGCTCTTTATAATAAAGTAACAAGTACTGTAAAACTGTATTATATATGAGTTTTTTTTATTATACAAAAAATAAACTTATCCCTATACACACAGCCTTGTAAAGGTTTGAATGTTTGTGATAACTAGTTCAATATAACCTGTATTTTATATTGACGTAGTAAGTAGTCAAGTTTAACTACGCGAAGCAAGATAAATCATATAGATAGAGACAAGCCTGCATTAACAAGTGTAAATGCAAAAAGTTATTGAACCTATTTACATACAAATATAGTAACCACACACATAACTGGATCAAGTGCTAACTTTTTGTTATAAAAAGTATTACCTTTGAAAATACGAAGAATTTCCTTTTACAAAACAAATTCTTATTAATTGCTTTATTTCACAACTAATTTATTTATTTATAATACATATAATAATAATCTAAACATAAATAAAACGTAACCTTAATTAGATATAATTAAAACTAAGCCTGATTTAATTACCATGCGGTGAATTTATTGTTTCTAATTTTAGAAAAATAAATCACTAAGTTATGATTACGTAAAAAATGAAGTCATTCAATAAATTATAATTACGGCTGTTTTTGTTTGTACGAATGTATATAAATCTCACATTGTAACACAAAAACAGCTTTATTACCTTGCTTTTTTAGCTTTATTTTAGTATAACCGAATCGTAAATAAACTCTACTCGTTCCAATAACTTTTATGACGTTATAAGGTTAAAACAATTGATAATTAAAATGGTTACATCTCCTAAACGGATCGGTATTTTTTCTTGTTGTTTTTTTTCCTGCTTAATTAATAGTCCACTTTATAAATAGTTATATATTAAACTCAAATTAAAACAATTTTAATAAAATCACGAATATTAGATTACATGAGTACGTTCGATACAAACTACGAATTTGTGCGCGATACTATAAATAATTGTTATTTGCTATACGACCTATATGATAACTTATGGCCGTTGACATTTGAACTAAATTTAATATAGATTCCTGCGCTGAATTCGTTTATGTTTACATATTTTTTTATTATCTTCAATAGTAGCCTTTACATGATGTAACTATATTTATTATTACATAATTTATAGGTAAGTACATAATATTTTTCTTACATAAAAAGTATGTGTACAATAATATTAAACTGAGGTGGAGAACAAATCTATGTATACTACTGCCTCTTACCAATAAAAGGATTAGCATTATAAGTAACTAGCGGGGAGCGTGGGGAACAGGTGTATTCTTAGTACCTGTATCCACATGAGCAAACTTCTCTGAAATCAGGCTTCAGGCCGGTCAAGTAAGATTAGACGAACAGTGCTTGACTTATGCTCATATGAATATAATATCAGTAACTGTTTTTTTTTTATTATTTATTACCAAAAAACAAATAAACATTTAAGACTAAATAATACAAATTACCACTTAATCCTCTAGGGATTGTGTGTGGCAGTATTCACAACAGAGTAATTGTTAGTGAGGTATTCACAATAAACTTTAGTACACAACAAATTACAATTTATATGAATACATAGCAAGTGGGGGTTCCCTACTTGAGACATAAAGACGTCTGATACAACATCAATTGCTCGAAGACGCATACCCCATCATTTATGAGACCCATGAATCGCGAACTCTACAGCCCGAAACGCCTATGCATCAAAATCCCTAAAAGTCATGTGCCCTAACGATCAAGTGTTAGTAACAGACAGACTAACATTCAGTCAATATTCGTGATAACTGTGAAGGTGCTAAACTACTACTCTACCTGTCAAGCATACCGGTACCCACCAGAGACACCTCATAACTAGACTTACTGGTTTATGTACACGCGTGCCTGACATTATTTACCTAATTAATACAATAAAAGTATCTGTTAGTAACATTTTCAATTGTAACAGTTAAACTTTTACTGGTTGTATTCGGGCAAACAGCTGACCAAGACCAATATGACGACCAGGCCCTAATAATGAAACACAATAGTTTGAAATAAATAAAATAAAATTTGTTTTTTTTTTTAATTTTTTAAATGTTTTGATTGATTTCTTTGTCCTGTCAGTTTAAGACCCGGATAAACGAGGACAATGCAAGTTACATTTAAATGATTTAGTAGTAAAGTATAGGCTAATTGAAATAACACTATACATAAATTGTGATATTTATGTGATTGTGATATATCTCGCAGTTTAATTCCCATGCAGAGTGTGTAACACGAACATAATGGTTCAGATATAAGAGAGTAGTCGGGGCGAAGTACCCGCTATTACAATAACGCATGTCTCGTTAACCTTGAGTGGCTAGAGCAAGGATTGTGCTCTTACTACACAACATTTACTAATCGAGCCTCTTTTACATTCGTACTACGATGTAATAATAATAGAATATAGGTCTCCATTCCAGTCCATTTAGGACTAGTTTCTAATGGAACAAAGCCTATTATAGGTCTATAATCTAAGTAAGTAATAGTCGTATAGTTACATATTTAGTTTCTTTAGTGCATAAACGTTACATATTATATTAAATAACATTAAAAATGTAAAGTTTCTATTGATCTTTACACCCTTTCATTTTAATATAAAGATCGATTCAATTGAATATTTGGTTCCGCTTATAAAAGTATTTTTCTCCATTTCCTCGTGTCACGGACATGGATGGTCGACTTTTAATCACGACTTTTTTAAGTATGACACTTAAAAAAGTCGTCTTATTTCATCTATCCTTAACATCTGTTAAGGATAGATAAAATAAGTGGTTTATATTTCTCATATTTACTATTTTTCTTCCTCAAACCCGGGACATATCCATTAACCGGAAACGTCTTAAAGATTGAAGAGATTCTTTCACAAATATCTTTTATTTTGTCAGAAAAGATGAAACGTTTTCTCACCACATCTTTAAAAGGAGGCTTTATTATTATCTTGATGAAACGACGCTTAATATTTATTTCCTTTTGAAAACATTGAAAAGGAATCACTCCAGTAAATCTCCTATTTTATTTAAATAAACGCATCACTTTGCTTTTAAATAATACAAGCCGCTTTGTCGAACACTTTGTAAATATAAACTAAATAATTCAAGTTCGCTTTCGTCTCTTTTATAAAGAAGGGTATTGTGCCCCTAATTTGTCGTTCTCTTAATCCTCAAAGAGACAATGTATCACTACCCATAAGCAGAATAATGAACCTGCGACCTTCGACCGACTTTAGAGTGATGGAATATGAAGATTAAACATACACGAAAACCCTAAGATTGCAACACGACGATTCGACTTTTTTAGTCTACATAAAGTGCATTTTCTTATTTTATCATTTTCAATATCCTTTTGCTTATTATATAACAACGCACATTTTCTTTTAGTCAAGCTATTAAAAAGGGGTTAATACACTATAACACAAGGCCAGAAGGCTTTTATTCGCAAGTTGCAGCCACAAATGAGTCATGTGAGTAATACAGAACAAAGAAATACATTGATTTGTTTCTCTCAACAAGGAAAACCGAAAAAACCAACATTGAATTAAAGTTATAGCAAGTTCTCCGCTGTTAATGTTTCGAACTCCTAAAGAATTCGTTCGCAGTCCATTACGTTTGCGAAACTTTTGCACTCCGCGCTCCTGCCACTGGTCTACCTAGTAAACACGTTTGCGCTTCCATTGCGTTCAATTGTGCACAGTGCTCAACACAAAGAGAAGTTCAGTCTACATCTTAGCGGTTACGGGAGCGTGAGGAACAAGTGGTTCACGAACATAGTGGTAACCCCTTATACTCTGCTTTGTTAAGCAGGGTCTCCCTACTTCATTTCTGATTGTTCTCCAGTATGAAGTCAACAACTCTCTCTCCTATCGCTATAGCCACAGCGGCGGGCGCGGCTCGAGGCGCTCGCGGCAGCA
Organism: Schrankia costaestrigalis; assembly: GCA_905475405.1. Classification (NCBI taxonomy): domain Eukaryota; kingdom Metazoa; phylum Arthropoda; class Insecta; order Lepidoptera; family Erebidae; genus Schrankia; species Schrankia costaestrigalis. The sequence continues at coordinate 340,896 of FR997836.1, forward strand.
CGCTGAGGTCAGCGACCCTGAGCCGCTGCACTCCGCGCACGCGCAGCAGTGGGTCCAGCACTTGCCCCAGCGCCGCCGTGCCGCACGCGTGCGACATGGACGACGTCACGTGGCGCACGTAGCAGCGCCAGTAACTAACACGGTCCGCCTCATACTCCACACATCCAGCTAACTTCAGCTGAACTAGCGACGCGTTGTACTTCCTGAACAACGGAGTCTCTATGAAATGTTCAACAATGCTGATGCCCCGCACGATGATGTCCAAATCCTTTTCATCGTTCAGGTAGTTAGGATAAATGACAGGTTGTAGTAGCGGATCCCTGCTCGCCAGCCGCACGCTACCCACTGACTTGGGTTCTAGTAGAACAGGTGATATCATAATCAAAGCATGGTTCTTGTTTGCCTGTTGAAGCCGGTCGTCGCTTGGAAAATAGTTTTGATCAATGTCAAGAGGTATCTCTCTATGTAGGTATTAATTACTTGTATGTTGGGCACTGCGCAGTCGCTACCGTCCGAGCTTACATTTGATAGTCGTTGACGTTTAAAGTCGTAACAATTGGAGTTGATAAAAGTGATGACGTCAGCGAGACCCTGTGAAGTTAACGCTCCACGACCCTCTGCTAACAGTTCCGCTACTTGGCCTAACATTTTCTCGAGATACTTTAGTAAGTTGATGTGCCTGTCAACTTTGACAACTAACAATGGTAGAATATGATCACTCAATCCGTCACCAACAGGCAAATTAACTTTCACGGGAATACCGATACTCTGTAAGTGTTCAGCCGGTCCTATACCGGAGAGCATCAATATTTTTGGGGTTGCAATGGCTCCTGCACTCAATATAACTTCCTTGCGTGCGTATACTTTTAACTTTACCCCACCCTGGAACGCAATCACTCCTCGAGCTACGTTGTTGTTATCAATAATGATCTCTGCGCATCTCGTATTCTTGGCTACGTGTAGTACACTCTTCACATTATTCCTCGCTAGATAAGCACGTGCGGTACTCATACGTTCTCCGCGGTAGATGTATCCGATGGCTTTACTAACTCCTATCTGTGATTCTGCGTTTACGTCAGGGTTGTGTGGAATGTTCAAGGACAATAATGATTTAATTATCTTCGCATGCCAAGGATTTTGGGGATCGTCAAAAAAGCCAATTCGCATGAAACCTGTTCTATTGTGGTATGGTTTAGAAGAGTCCGGTAATTTATCGAGATCTTGTAAACCTTCGTATCGTAGAAAGTATGGCATCAGATCGTTATAAGTCCAGCCGCGAGTAGTAATGCCTTCAAAGTCTCTCTTGTTCCCCCGCGTGAATATCATGGAGTTGATACTGGTCGAGCCGCCGAGACACTTGCCACTAAAGTAACGACATCGCCGCTGTGACGAAGACAGGCACGACATGTTGTTAGATACCGTTGTGTACTGCCAGTTCATGTCTGTAGCTACTACTGCGGCGGCTGTCGCTGGAATCTGTTAATACATTTAATGACCTTGTTATTTAACTGTAATCAATAGGTATTGATACAGAGTATAATTATTTATTTATTTAAATTAAATTTCACGGCATGACAGAGCCGAGGCGCCAATGCGCCGTGAAACAATAGTTTATTGTACGCGCAGGTACAAACGTGTACTTAAAATAAAAGGAATCAATTCTAAATAAATTAAATTAATATTATAAACAGATATTTCAACGATCATCCATCCGCTCACAGAACGCCAAACACTCACGATACACACACGCCCACTCACTCCCCATCAAATCACACTCTGGCGCTGATTCAAGGAGAACATTGAGCATACGCAACACTCGAAGTAATGGTGAGCACAGCCAGCAGCGGGTGGGTGCGTGGCCGAAGCTCGTATGCAGGCACAGTGGGGACGAACAGTCTCACCAGCAACATCACTAGCTCAGGGCATCCCGACTCTCCACGGAGTGTGCGGCAAGCGTAAGTTAGTAGAGCACAATTACGCCTTACTTCCAGAGAATTGAAACCTAGAGTTCCCAACAAAAATTTCGTTGGATAAAGAAATGGGTAGAAACCGAACATTTTTCTATACAGAAACCTTAAAAAGGCCTTCTGTATCTTTTCTAGAAGTTTTGCGTAAGTGCACTCATACGGATTCCATACAATGGCAGAAGTTTCAAGCTTACTTCGCACGAGGGCCGTGTAAATCAACTTTATAATCTGGGGATTGTCGAAGTCTCGCATGTTGCGGATGACAAAACCTAACCTTCGATAACAGTCTGCTGCAAGAGCTCGCATGTGCTCGTGAAAGGTAAGACGCGCATCAAACAATACCCCAAGATCCTTAACAGACGAAACCCGGTTAATGGGGACTGAACCTAACATATATTGCGCACAAATAGGCTCACGCGAGCGACTGTACGTCATCACACAACATTTAGCCACATTGAATACGAGCTTATTGACGACGCTCCAGTGGTAAACCCGGTCGACGTCACCCTGCAACGACAGGTAGTCGGCCGGCTGTTCAATACCATACACGAGCTTTAAGTCATAAAGAAGACATCTAGCAAATCGAAGGACTAAGTCAAGATCGTTTACCATTATACTAAAAAGCAGAGGACCCAATACTGAGCCCTGGCTGACTCCAGAACGGGTGTGATACGGTTCAGAAACAAAGCAGCCATACTGAACAAACTGCTGTCGATCGCGCATATAACTTAGCTAAAGCCGACAGAATGGCTATTGGTCGATAGTTCTCAACACTGGAGGTATCACTTGTCTTTGGTATTGGCCTTACACGACTTATTTTCCAACGTTGAGGATACTTTCCGGTAGAAAGTGCTAGGTTTAGTATGTAAAGAATAGGGACTTTCAGATATTGATTAATAATTAATTAATTAATTATATTATTTTAACTTATATATATTATATAATATGAACACATGCCTTAGACAGAACATTAGGATCTCCACCCGCTTCTACGAGCAGTACACGATGCCCGGCGAGCGCGAGCCTGGCTGACGCCGCGGCACCGGCTGCTCCCGCGCCCACCACTATGTACTCGTACGTCTCACCATCTGATTCTGTAGGGACAATAAACCTACATAAAAGCCCGTTAGTTACATTTAGATATTTTCGTTCTCTAGATTTTTACTTCACAATGTTGGTTTAGATTTAGACAATTTCGATTTTATTCAGCAACATTTTTTCTTGGCATGCAAAATAGTGATTTTTCTGATTGATGATGATCGTGGCTAAGAAACGTCTCTGGCCTTATATCCATCTTCGTGTCAAGTATCATCCTAGCATCTAGTATCAATAAACTTGCACACACACGCACAAACCTACATGAGTATCGAATCAAGAAATACAATAACTTAAATTATGCCATAAATCTAATATACTTACTTATAGATACGAGATCTATAAGTATAACTATAGTTTTAAACTGTCACATAGAAGGATGAAATATAAATATTGAAGTGTTAGTTACCTCTCAAATGCACTCCTTCAGGAAAAGAATAGAAATCTTTATTATGTGTCAGCATCGCTGCCGGTAGCGACGACAATGCCAGTAGAAGTAACCTGCCGAATCAACACATACTCGTAATATTAAATAAATTTCTCTTTAAGTAAGTACATAATTAATTTTGAAAAATTAAGTTTTTTAAATGTTGTAAAAATAACTTTCAACAGTCTATTTTCGGTTAAAAGATAACCAAAGAATCAGAGAAACATATAGGATAATAGAGAGAACAGCGGATTGAACTGTAGGAAAATGCAATAATATTGAAAGCAAGAGGAATTGTGCTGGAACAAAAGCAGTGGTTTTTAATTTTAATTAAGATAAACTTACCACATAGTTAAAGATGGCCTCGTATGGCCTGGGCTGTGGGCACGATAAACTAGGAACGAACTCACTTCACTTGTCAATGACATAACTTCAAATCAATACCGATAGTTACCACAATCTTAAAGTTAAAATAAAACATACTTAATTTAAAACTTCTTCTCTAACTAAAAACACATGTATCGTCGTATAACTAACTAATAAAGATTTTTTGTTTTCTAATTATAGTATATCCTGTAGGTATTTAGAGTAATTGTTTTTTTACACTTGATACTTATTCGTCATTAACCTTGCAAAAATTAATCAGTACGTTAAGAAACATTTTATTAACAGCGATATTAACTTTATTTTAATTGTTTTTTTTTTAAATTGCTCATACGTTGACGCTATAAGTACCTACTCAGCATTGAAATCGTGCATGAGGGTCACCAGCCTATGAACATGTTGTGCCGGTCCACAGCTCATTCAGCAAATATTTACTACAATATTCTAGTAAATTAAATAAACATATAAAATATAATAAGTTGCTACTTTACTGAATGCGATGGACGGAAATTAATAAAAGCGACCTCGAGGCGGACCATTCACCTTACACTTGATATTTTAACATATAGGTTATATACCTATTTTGCTTATCGACTTTAAACATCTGTAGTAAGACAGTTTTTCTTATGTATGACAAGATAAGCTATATTTTAAAAAAGGAATTGGTAGCTCTTAAAGGTCAATTCAGTTCAATCCCATTTCGATAAGTGTATTGTGAATGTGGTATTAAATGTTTGTGAGGGAAATCCCCGGACGACCAAAGTGACTGAAAAGTAGCAATGCACGGGAAACCGACAGACGATGTTATAGAAATATTCTAGAATGGCTGTGATCGAAAAAAATGCAAACTGAAATTGCAAACCGTTGCACGAAAAAAGATCTGCTAATTTAAATCTTTGGTGTTCTTGTCAAGTTTCTAGTTTGTATTACGAGCTTCTATACCCGAAGCTTCGACGAGCATGAAAACCAGCCACCTTCGTACCTTTCACTTGCCTAGAGCTGGGACATCCGGCTGCGCAAAACAATATTAATTACCCTCCCCTCACGAAAAAAACGTCAGAAGACCTTATTTAAACATGAACTACATAACAAAAAATGATCTTTAGAACGCGTCTGTCGAAGAACCTTGAACACAAATTTCACTGATGTACAGTTCAATAGAATGAAACAAAAACATTTTTTAAGTGTAGTATTGTATCATTAAGTGTTAGGTTACGTGAGGTAAATACAAGAGCATTTAATACCTATTAATTTGGGGCAAGGACCCGTCTCTGTGAGGATTATACTCCTAATTTCAGTCTCAATGTTGCCCTCTGTCAATAGTGTGTGGGCACGTGCCTGGAGTTATGTATTTAGTTAAATGGAGTGAGGACGGAATAACGCACAATGCATTTATCATTTCTTTGCTATTCATTATTTACGAAATTGTTGTTGTTTGTTATAATTACATGTTCGTGTTGTTTAACTTTGTTCGTGTTCAGTTGAACTGGTGTCTTGAACTTGGGCTACTTCTATGATAAGAAAAAATCTTTTAGGTAGTATTTTGTCATATTAGGAGGATTTTTAAGTCAGCTTATATTTTCGGTTACATTATGCAGCAAGGGTACCGAACCTCGCATATCGTATCAAAAATATTTGTACAAAAAGATCTTTTATAGCGATTTTTTATACTGACGTCAGCTTGCGAACACGACCAGTGTAACAACCTGCCGAAATGTCAAGCATAATAAAGGTAAACAGAATGCGCGTTAATATCCCGTTTATAGGTTTAAGTAATAATATGAAACGCTTGCTGCCTTATTACAAAATACGGTCTAACTATAAACCACGATTTATTACGTCACAAAACCACTGTTTTTGAAATTTGTTATTGCAAAATCAGTCTTAACGCTAAAGCGTTAAAACTGATTTTGTATTAACAAATACAAAATCATAAATTTATTAATACAAAATCAGTTTTAACACTTTAGCGTTACGACTGATTTTGCAATAACAAATTTCAAAAACAATGGTTTTGTGACGTAATAAATCGTGGTTTATAGTTAGACCGTATTTTGTAATAAGGCCGTTGTAGTTTAAAATTTATGTATTATAGCTTTGTACGCCTGTCTATCACAGAGTCGTAACCACTTTAAATATATGTAGAATCTAGGATCGGCAGTTCGGCACTGAGCGGTATATAACCTATGATTCGGTGGCTAACACATTAAAATAACACAAATAGCTAAGTACACAAATAATAACAATCAGGACGACAACGAACGGACCTTAAGGTCCATTGTTCGTACAGTGGCAGAGCCACCCAAATGCATTTACAAAGTGTATCGGCTTATGAGCAGCAATACAGCTATGTAGAATAGTGTTGCAACAATATATCGAACTATCGATAGTACTATCGATAGTATCGATTGTAATGGCGATAGTCACAATATCGATAGACCTATCGATAGTATCGATCATATCGATGCTATCGATTCTATCGTTAGTATTTGATATACAGTAGTATTGATAGACATCAATACTATCGATAGTATCGATAGAATTGGTTTTCGATACTATCGATAGGCTCGATAGTATTGATATTTTTTTATTAATACTATCGATAGTATCGATAGTATCGACACTATTGTTGCTCTTATTTCAACGAACAATCGATACTATCTATAGTTTTTAAAACTATCGATAGTATTGCACTATCGATAGTATGTAAAAATTCAATAGTATTACTTTTGCATTATAGTTAACGTGGTGGTAACTGCATTAGCAGAACAAAATTAATTAATACATTATTTGTCCCGAAGTTCCTCGAGTTCCTCCTCCTCCTCGTCTACAAGAGTAATTATCGGCCACGTAAACAATAATGCAAAGGTCCATTACCTATTGCTATTATATTCAATACCATTTCGCTCCAAAAAATACATAGTTCATTTCAGGGTCAATGTGTGCGATTTTATAATAAAATTCCGAAAGATATTCAAGATCTAAGTTTTAATAAATTTAAGAATGTAGTCAAACAAAAACTTATCGTAAAGGGATATTATACTATCCTAGACTACACGAAAGACAAAAAGGCTTGGGATTAACTGCTTCTGTTCCATAGGCTGTTTCAAATAATGCAAGTTTATGCACTTTTTTTATATATGTGTGCTACTGTATTGTTTTATCTCTAAGTTCTAATTGTATTATTGTATCCTTTCTATCTTTTTTTTTTCTGTCTTCCTTGTTCTCATGCTTGTCTTCTACTTTTCTTTTCTTTGATTATTATTTTTTATAATGTATAAATGGTGTATTATCCTGTCTGGTACTGTCAAATATTTTGATAGGGTATATGATTAATGTAAAAAAAAAATTGTAAACACAACTGAATTTTAAAAGAGTTGCCATGAGTTTCTTTGCCAGGTTTCTTCTCATTGGCCCTACCATTTGGAAACTGGAATTTATAGATCAACACAGACAGACAAGTAGATTCGAGTAGTATAGTGTATTCAGGGAGACGAGTTAGTATAGCGCCTTCTTTATCGCACATTATCATACAAATGACAAGGACAAAAAATACTGTTCTAGGGTCGGTGGGCGTTAACAAATCCTTAGAAATATAAATGTGCGTTCACACTGCGCTTCTTAAAAGATCGCTTAGTTTATTACTGCGGCTTCGTCTGTCATATAAATTGAGAGACATTAATTTGATAGATTTTTTTATGGGTATCTGATGGATATGAAGGAAAGAAATAAATTCGAGGATTTAATTCGCAATGATACGGCGGCAGTCTCAATACAGTTTTGGTTTGTGATTTTGACATTTCGTCTATAATGCAAGCGTCGTATGGTCGGTCTATGATTTTTAACGATGTTTAATAATTCACGTTTTAACATTTCAGCGTTATAGCTAATATTTTTTTCTCGTAACCAATTACAATTATCCTGTTTTTTAAATTGGGCCGTTGGGATTCCCTCTATTTTTCTAGAGTGATAAGAAGCGTTATCCATGACTATCACAGAATTATCATCTAGCTTATTTAAAACTTCTCTAAACCAATTTTCAAATTCTTCGGCATTCATCTCCTTGTGATAATTGCCTTGTTTCTTCGACTCAAACATATTTAGACCACCTTCCATCCTCCATCCTCATCCTCACTCTCAACGAGAATATAAAAATGTTATAAAACACGTGTTTCAACAATGAGAATATAACAATAACTTAATGATAATAATAACAATGGATGTAGCGCACCAGTTTAATATACCAAAATTGGGAAATAGTATTTTACTATGGTAATGCTCATTTATGACAAAAGAACAATAAACGGGTCATTAGCACACCTGCGATGCTTAAAATTTACCGTGGACCATTTATTAAAAAAAAATGCACACCTGAAGGTGTTTTCAAGCCAGTCGTTAGTTCATTAATAAATTATAAAATCCAATACACCAGCCGGTTCACAAGTCGAGCATACAGTCACAGGTATGAGCACGTCTGCACAGCACGGGAAGTATGAGTAGACTAAAAAGTACTCGTACTGTGTACACCGCCTTAGCGTTTATCACTGACCAATCGCAATTAAAAAATTGTGTGAGTGAGATAGCGCTCTACTAACTCGTCTCCGTGAATACACTATAGATTGGTTTTATTTTTCTCCTTTAATTTACATTTGACAATACAACGCGGCTTTTCTTAGTGCTGTAGCGTTTGTCTGTGTCGATCTATAATTTTAAATGTAGCTTCAATTTTAAGTAAACGACGATTTCAAACAATTTGTAATAAATTTTATGAAATAAAGTATTTTGAAGTTTGAAGAAGTTTGAAGTTTGATTGAATTGAAGTATTCCGGCCTCGACGGCGAGGACGGAACCGCGGACGTTTTGTTGTGGCTTCGCGAGCCGTGTAAGCTCTACGTTGAGCGATCGTGATCCTATCGTCCGGCTCTTCGAGAGCATGCCTAGGTCTACGAATTTTGCTAATCTTGGAGGGGATGTACCCGGACGCCCCGACCACTAGTTGGTTGGGGTGAGTGGCAGCCGAATCAAAGTAGCGGCGGGAACAGAGTTTCATCTGTTGCTGGATAGTAGGCAACTCGAGGTCTATGTGAAGATCCTTGTTACGCGTGAACCACGGTGCTCCCGTCGCTTTGCGCATGAACCTATTCTGAACTGTTTGTAACCTATGGATCCTGTGTGGCCTAAGGTGGGCAAAAACTACGCACGCATACGTCATTATTGGTCTGATACAAGTAGTGTATAACCTAACTTTGTTTCGGATCGACATCTTAGACTCCTTCCGGAGGAGCATGTGCAGCCGTCCCAACACAAACGTGGCCCGCTTGCGAACCATGTTTATGTGGGGACGGAAAGAGAGCTTATCGTCGAGCAAAACTCCAAGATATTTGGCTTCCTTAGCCCAAGGGATCGGGGAGCCAAACATCTTGACTTTTTGTGTCGCTGCCGAGAGAGGCGAGTGGTTCTGTTTCTTGTGAAACATCACCGCTTGACTCTTTTCGGGGTTGACTGTTATCCTCCATTTCTGGAACCAATCGCTGAGGGCGTTGGACGCAGATTGGAGTCGCCTAACTATCGAGGGAGGGGAGGTGCCAGAGGCGTAAATCGCTGTATCGTCTGCAAAAAGGGCTGTTTGCACACCCGCAGGCCGAGGGATATCTCGAGTCTACAGAGAGTACAGAAGGGGGGCGAGGACGGAGCCCTGAGGGACTCCGGCCCGGATGGGGTAAGAAGAAGACAGAGTCCCTTCAACTTTGTAGCGAAAGGAACGATTCGACAGAAATTCTCGTAAGATGAGCACGAGTCTGTGTGGCCCTCCCATCATGAAAAGCTTGTATGTTAAGCCAGCGTGCCACACCTTGTCGAATGCCTTTGCCACATCGAAGAAGAGAGCTCCGGTCATTTGACCTTTCATGAGCCGAGCGCTGACATGTTCAACGACACGGTGAACTTGGTGGGTGACACGGTGAACTTGGTGGGTGCGCCTGCACTACTAAGTGCGCGCTCTTATATAGGGCGATGCTCCCACCTTACTCTCCCTCTCTGACAACTCTGTCCAATGACGTGCACTTCCGCCAAGTGTTTACCAAAGCAAACTACAATGATCTAAATCTATTAAGATTAACATTGTTAAAGCTAATCAAATATTACAAGAGTAATTATCATAAAGAAACAATCATAATTTAATAGCGTTTTACAATTTAAACTAAAATGACAACTTGGGTTATTTGTTTAGAACATAACCAAAGTTATTTGTTATCATATTGGGTTGTCAATGTAAGTTCGTAGCTAGTGGATAAATCATTTTATGAATTAACAGAGCACATTTGATAATAATATCATACGTTTATAACGTAAATAGAAAAATAATAAAAACCATAGCTTATCCACTATTTCTATTTACAACCGTCTCCGATATATATATTTTTTTATTTATGAACCAATTCTACGCGGGGAAATTCTTAGTGCGACCCACAAACTATTTTTTGAGTTTGGATGTTCAAAAACCATAATATAAAGTACCTACTTAAAACTATTTAAAAGACACAATATTTTTAAGTTTTTAAATTGATAGCAAACTTGGGGGGAATTTTTTTAAAGCGCCATCTGTTATCTATTTCTAACACTAACTACGTAACTTACATTGCCATCTATTAACTATAACATGAATCAAGTTTTACATAGAAATTTATGATGCTGAAGTGTGTATGTTCCTTTAGGATAGTATGTAGGTTCCTTTAGTTTGTAAGTATCATATAATATGCTTAGTACGTAGTTTACTGTAATGCGCATTATTTTATATTAATGTACTTTTTTACACTTAATAAAAGGCTTTCTATCAAAGTGGTTGTTAGTTATTTACGTCACCAAATCCCCAACATTACATGGCGACCCTGCCTCTGGTCTGGTCTGCCAAGGGGCTCATTATAGTTAAAGTATTTGCCTACATATAAAAGTATAAAATGTGTCGTTCATCCATCGGAAAAGAAGAGGTTTTTATTAACCAGAACGCGGTTGGTAAAAATGACGCTATACTCAAGGACATTGGAGGCCACGTGGAGCGGTTAAGCGTTGTGACCATCATTACCCTGGCCATATTGGCTGGCTTGGTGATCTACTTCCTCTTGCGCCTGTACAAAAATTGCCATCAACGTTGGATTCAAGATGAGATTGGACTGAACACGATTCAACGTATTCGAGCATCCATGCGAGGACGAATGGAAGGTACACCTGATAGCTAGATTTCAAGACGCCAATGATATAAAAATATCATCATCCGAAAATTTCACCTGTTTTGTTTCTTGTGGTAGATATCAAATTTCATTACTTATAAAATAAAACGTGCTATAATTGTGCATGAACACTACGTACCGCGTGGGAAAAGTGCAACGCAGCGGTGTTATATGTCGTGTCGTACGTAGTATTATCAGTGCGGGAGCTACGAGTATGTTCTTTGTTAATTTAAGTTATGTTATTTTTAGATAATGAGTGATAGTTTAATTGAATGTTATAATAGTTTGATAGATATTAGAAAATATTTGATTAAAAAGGGACAGAGTAGATATAAAGGTCAAGTGATAGAGTTAAAATTAAATGAATCCCAATATATTTTTAATAAATGTCGTGAGATATTATCTTTATTGGAAAATACACAGGACTGTAATTTAACATCGGCATTAGAGGTATATCAAAATATAACTACTATTTATAATGAAATAAAAAGTTTATGTATTGTTCCCACTAAAGAAAAATTAGTAAAAATGGAATTTGACTTAAAAGTGGCGTGTAGTTTGATTCCAGTATTGGACGGTGTTGAGGAGACAACCAAACGGTTAATAGATTCAGTTGAAATGTACGCCGATATGATTAATCCAGAAGGTGAGGTTTTATTAATCACTTTTGTTCTTAAAAACAGGTTGTCTGAAAATGCTAAGTTACGGTTATCTAGTTCGTACAAAACTGTAAAAGAGTTAATTGCAGATTTACGTCAATTTCTTTTACCTAAAAAGTCTTTTATAGCAATACAATCCCAATTACAAAATGCTCAACAAGGTTCAAGGCCTATTGAAGTATATGGTAGTGAGATTGAGAAATTATTAACAGACTTAACTATCTCTCAAGCCGATGGTAACCCGGTTACTTGCAAGACATTAAAGCAGATTAATGAAAAGTTTGCTATAAAACGGTTTTCAGATGGGTTGCGCAGTTCAAAGCTGAGTACTATTATTTCTGCCAGAAATTATTCTAGCCTGACGGAAGCCATTCAAGCAGCCAAAGACGAGGAGTGTACTTCATTTCAGCAAACATCAGGTAACATTTTACATATACATAGACAGGGGAACAGTTCATCTAGAATGACACGTTTTCAAGGCCATCAGCGCCAAAGGGGTAGTTGGCGTGGTCAATATTTTAATAGCAATTATCATCGTGGTCAACAGCGTGGTAGTTACAATAATAATGGTCAATTATGGCGTAATAATTATTTTAGAGGCAACTCGCGCCCGTCTTCAATAAACCAACGTGGTTTTAGAGGTTCAAGACATTTTAAAAATACTAGACGAGGACAAAATGTATTTTCATTAGAACAAACTACTACTGAAAATAAATCTAATATTGAGACAGATAATAAGAACCAGTTTTTTCGATCTTAATCATTTTATATTGTCATGTCAAGGTAATGCGAAATATATTGCATTTTACATCAACCATGTAAAGTATTATTGGCTTGTCGACACAGGAGCTTCATTATCTATAGTTAAAAGTGAAAGTTTACCTAAAAATGCTAATATTAGAAACAACTGCACACTGATAAATGGAATAGGTGGTCAGCAATACTCTCAAGGTTCTGTTATATTAAACCTTGAACATAATGATCAAATATTTCAACAAGAATTTCTTATTTTTAGTTCCTTGCCTTTGAAAGTAGATGGAATAATTGGTTTAGACTTCTTAAACAAATTTCAAGCTAATATTAATTTAAATTCAAATGTCTTAACACTTAGCAATTTTGGAAAAGCGTATGATTTTAATTTTGTTACTGAGCAAGAAAGACTTCAAAATACTTTAACTATTCCAGCTCGTTCAGAATCGATACATTTTATTTATGTAAATAAACCGTTAAATAATGAAGTGCTTGTATGTGGACAAGAGCTAGCGACTGATGTGTTTTTGGCCAACACAATAGCAATAGTAAAAAATAATAGGATCCCAGTAAGAATACTTAATGTTAGTGAAAAAGATGTTACTTTACCATCACTTTCTCCTAACTTGCAGACTTTATGTGATTATGATGTTTGTCAGTTTCATGATAACAAGGTAGATGTATCTAGAGTTAACACGTTATTTAACGAGTTAAAATTGAATTATTTAAATAAAGACGAGAGAGAATCTATTCAGAAAATATGTGCTAAATATGCAGATGTTTTCTATGTAGAGGGGGATAAGCTGACGACTACTAACATTTATGAACAATCGATAGTATTAAAACCAAGTTGCACACCAGTTTACACAAAACCTTACAGATTACCACAAGCATTAAAACCTGAAATAGCTAGGCAAATAAATAAAATGTTAGATAACGATATTATTGAAAAGACAAACAGTGAGTGGTCGAGTCCAATTTTATTAGTACCGAAACGGAGTAGTGATAGTAGTGAAAAGAAATGGCGATTAGTAGTGGATTACAGAAAAGTAAACGAAATGATTTGTGATGATAAGTTTCCACTACCTAATATAAACGAAATTTTAGATTCGCTTTCAGGAGCTGTTTACTTTAGTCACCTTGATCTTCATCAAGGTTACTATCAAGTTAAATTAGAACAGGCTAGTCGTAAGTTAACAGCTTTTTCTACAAGTACAGGTCAATACCAAATGAAACGTTTACCGATGGGACTTAAGATAAGTCCAAATTCTTTTAGTCGTATGATGTCTGTAGCTTTATCTGGTTTGGCTTTCGATAAATGTCTTCTATACCAAGACGATTTAATTGTAACAGGTAGAAGTCTCTTATGTCATAATAAAAATTTGATTAGCATTTTAGAGAGATTAAGGAAAGTTAATTTAAAGCTAAATCCTCAAAAATGCGAATTTTTAAGAAAAGAAGTTCTTTATCTAGGACATGTCGTTTCAGAAAAAGGTGTGTTACCCGATCCAGAAAAAACAAGAGTTTTAAAAGATTATCCTATACCTAAAAATGTAGAAGAAGTTAAACGTTTTGTAGCATTCTGTAACTATTACCGTAGATTTATAAAGTCATTTTCCCAAATTGCAATGCCTCTCAATAAATTAACTAGAAAAAATGAAATGTTTATTTGGTCAGAAGAATGTCAAAATGCATTTGAACATTTAAGAAACGCTTTAATTTCTTCACCAGTTCTTCAATATCCTGATTTTAGTGAAAGTAACGAATTCATATTACAAACAGACGCTTCAGGTTTTGCTATTGGTTCAGTTTTATGTAACAAAGACCTTCGACCCGTAGCATATGCTAGTAGACCATTAAATAAAGCGGAAAAGAATTATCCTACCATACAGAAAGAACTTTTGGCAATTGTTTGGTCAGTTAAATATTTTAGACCCTACCTGTATGGACGAAAATTCACTATTATGACAGATCACAAACCCTTAGTTTATCTTTTCGGAATTAAAGACCCATCAAGTAGACTTCTTAAATTTAGATTAACCATTGAAGAATATGACTTTAAAATTGTGTATGTAAAAGGTAAAGAAAATGTTGTAGCGGATGCATTGTCTAGAGTTTGTTTAACTTCGGATGATCTGAAGTGTATGCATGAACAAGTTGTGGCTGTAGTGACGAGAGCTCAAAAGAAGAGAATGAACGATATTATGGATGAAAGTAAAAGGAATGAAAAGAAAGTTGATCTTAGTAAATCCACTGACACAAGGCCTGATCAACCGAGAGTTGTGGATATATTAAGAAAACCGTGTGAATCAGTAGAGATGAATTTTATTAAACCCGATGAGTTAAAAAGAATTAGAGAAAGGAATATGATAACAGAAGAAGTAGAATGTTTTGCATTTGCTCTAAATAATAAAATGTTATTTATTAATCTTGATTTTAAGGCGCACTTCTCGCGAGCCGAATTTGTGCAAAAATTAAGATTATTTTGTGAGAAAATTTGTGTTAATGAAATTTGTATAATAAAAAATGAAGACAATATTGATTTTATAAAGAATTTGTGCGATGAAATATCGACACTTAAAGAATGGTCCGGACCCCGAATTTGTATATTACGAGGTGTAAAGAGAATTAGTGACGATAAAGAAAAGACTATTATTTTAAATGACTTCCATTTACTGCCATCCAGTGGACATGCTGGAGTGCGCAGGATGGTGAATACTATTAAACAAAGATATTATTGGCCAAATGTAGAAAAGGACGTCCAAAATTTTATAAAGACATGTACACAATGCCAAAAATCTAAATATTTTAGATATACAAAAGAGCCAATGGAGATAACCACAACGGCTTCTTCGGCATTTGATAAAATTTATTTAGATGTAGTAGGACCGTTAGATAGGGACGATGACGGTAATTGCTATATATTGACCATGCAATGTGAGCTAACAAAGTTCGTACAAGCTGTTCCTCTTAAAAATAAAGAAACTGTATCCATTGCAGATGCTTTTGTTAGACAGTTCGTTTTAAGGTTTGGCGTTCCGGCTACAATAGCAACAGATCGAGGCACCGAGTTCATTTCTTCGACGATGGAACAGGTTTGCAAAATTCTTAATATTGATAAATTATCTTCCACAGCCTACCATCACCAGTCCATAGGAGCTCTTGAGAATGCACACAAAACCTTAGGTGCATTCTTAAGAATTCAGTGTAATAATAATACAGGTAGTTGGAGTTATTGGTTACCGTTTTGGTGTTTTAGTTTCAATAACACAGTCCATTCCGAAACAAATTATACGCCATACGAACTTGTTTTTGGTAAAATTTGCAGATTACCTAGTAGACTTCAGGGAACAGTAGAACCATTGTACAATAGAGATGATTATCCTTTACAACTAAAATATAGGTTACAATTAGCCAACGCCGATGCAAAAGAAAAATTATTAACTAGTAAACACAAACGTAAATGTCTGTATGATAGGTATATTAACCCTATTCAGTACGAGAAAAATGATTTGATATTACTAAAAAATGAAACAGGTCGTAAATTAGATGCATTATTTGAAGGTCCCTATAAAGTTATAGATGATTTAGGTTCTAATGTTAGAATATGTAAAAATAATAAAATAGAATTAGTTCATAAGAATAGAACTAGGCTCTACTATCAATAGTTAAGCATTAAAAATGAATTAAATGTATGTAATATTAACTTGTAATAATTACCTTATCTTAACTTTATTTAACTGCAGTTAGAGAAAGTAGTGTTTTTACGTTTTCTTTTTTTTTTTAAATACTTATTAAGTAATAAGAATATTTTAAATATGTTATAAATTTTATGATGAGAACAAATTCACATTTATTAATGTAGTTCATTCCAAGAATTATCTTGGAATGAACGCTAGTTTGTTTCATTGTATAAAAAAAAAAAAAAATTTTTTTTTTCTTTTTTATGCCCCGGGAGGTGAAGTGTGTATGTTCCTTTAGGATAGTATGTAGGTTCCTTTAGTTTGTAAGTATCATATAATATGCTTAGTACGTAGTTTACTGTAATGCGCATTATTTTATATTAATGTACTTTTTTACACTTAATAAAAGGCTTTCTATCAAAGTGGTTGTTAGTTATTTACGTCACCAAATCCCCAACATTACAATGCTCTACTATTTGAATTGATTCTATCTTCATTCAAAAGATGGCGTACTGTGGCACACAAGTGTGTCCTTGAATATCGTATTGAAAATGACAAATGAACATCATTTATGTCCTTCAGTAATGACCTATCACATTCATTGATTTACAAAAAAACCAAAGATACACACTCCACTTCCCAAAACCGTCCGCAACAAATAAGCGCACAATTTCAAATTGTGCGCCTCTTTTCAATTAGTATCGCGTTGCCCGCGTTAGCGTGTACACAAGACAAAATGCCGAAGTGTTCGCTGAGAAATTGTAGAATCAGAAATTGTATCACATCAAGAACGTTAAAAAAGGATGGGATATCGTACTTATCGTTAATTGATTTGTTTTTGTTGTTTATAGGACTAAATATATTGAGCAACATATAATTTTGATTTAATTTGTCTTAAAAACCTCACTTGACACCATCTTGACACTCCCCTACAATCCGGCAAATTACAATGGCCGCTTTTTTAGTGAAAGAACAATGCATAACAACCTCTTTATTTTTCTTCCGAGTTATACTATGACTCTGTGCTTATTTCTAATGGAGTCGACTTTTATTGAATTTTTTTATGGTATTAATTTTTTTATTAATTTTTATACTTTTTTGTATTTTGTTTTTAAAGAATAGTTATAATTTTACATATATTTATATAGTTATTTACGGGCGTTTAAAAGAGAACGAGGTCATCAATTCGTCAATTTTTTTAAGTGTTTATATTTTGAATACTTAGTTTAGGGCTTCATTGAGTATTTTTTTATTTTCTTTTTAAGAATATAGTCTTTATGAACATAATCAAGATCTGTTTATTGTTTTTTGGATTTTTTAATATATCTTTCTTCTGAAACTTCGATTGTTAGGTTAGCTATAAATAAAAGAGATTTTGCTATAAACATTGGATTATTTCATTTATCTACCTAATTTTATGACTTATATTACAGTGCTGATAATTGACTCGGTCGATGCTAGTAATTGATGATGATGGTGCCAATAATTGGTGTTAGGGTAATTATTTAGTCAGACTCATCTAAATAGCATGTGTATGAATAAAAACATTTCTTTATAATTAAAATCAATTATTTATTTAATAGTGAACCGAGAAAGCATGTTGTTAAAGTCGTTATCTGTATTAACACTGTGATAAACGATATTAAAGTAGGAGTAACTCTTAAAGTGCTGATAATTGGTAGCTTCACCCTACATGTCATGTTATGTTCTGCTAGGTTTTTTTTTCGTATGGGCCAATATTGTTGTTTTTCTACTAATGGTACACCGTACAAAAATATAAAAAAACTATTTTAAGGTTAATATTGGTTTTGTTAATTTTCTACCTAATAATATATTTACAATAAATATATTTCATATATTTAGAACAAACATTTATAACATTTTGCAAAACTAATTCAATGTATAAAAAATTTAAAAAAAAAAATTATACATTAATTGTCTCCACTTCATTCCCTTACCGACTCGTAGTCACACCAAGGTTGTCACACCAGTGTGACAAACAGTAATCTTTTTCTTGTTAGTCACACTACTGATTTTTCAACATCATGTATAACATAATTGCTAGTGCAGTGCCTACATAGTAAAATCGTTTGCCGACAATTAATAAGTATTTACAAGTTACTACAACATCATCTATAGACCTGACCGGTTTAAAATATTTGATTTGGTGCTCCCACTTTTATGTGCTACCTACAGGATGCTTCCTTATAGTTTTAGATATTTAAAATGTATATTGATTCCTAAGTATATTCCTTAGTTTTTATGCTTATACTTACCTATATGGTAAACCAATATGGTTGCTGCACCTTATTGAAGTTCCAATGTTATTAAATTATATAGTCTAGAAATAGCAGTTAGTTACGCGCCGTTTCTTCTCTACTAACGCCTTATGCCATTGAAGTGGCCACTCATTATTCAAAAAATGTTTGAGTTCTCGACCTTTGACACGATAGAAGAAGAAGAAGCGCCTTGGAAACGGTGGGAAAGCTTGATAAACTTTGAATATGTAAACTTCGATTAAATAGTAGAATAAATGAAACGGAATAAAGGAGAATTTGCAACGAGAACTAAACTCAATTCCGGAAATAGTGCTTAAAAATATTTTGTTTTGTTTCTTCTTTGGTAAGTAAGTTCGTCGTTTCCAGAAAAGCAGAAGATGATATAATTTAATGAATAAAAAACGTTTTGTTTATTATTGGCACATACTTTGATGATTTCTATATAAAAAAACTTAGTACTGTAACTTGGACATCACTAGTTTAGAAATAATACATTAAATGGTGTGTCAAAATCAGTAGTGTGACAAACAAGAAAAATATTACTGTTTGTCACACTGGTGTGACAAGCTTGGTGTGACTACGAGTCGGTAAGGCTTCATTCATTGTTCTACCGGCAAATGTCAATCATTAAATTTTTTATTGCTTTTTGTGCATTACTTTGTAAATACAACTTTATGTCATGCGCGTAAGAATTAATTTGAAAAAAAAATATGTTTACGATATTACTATACGTATTTATTGCGTATGTATAATTGGTGACACATTTCGCTGTTAGTTTTGTTTGAAACTGTGCATCTTGGGTTTTTTGTAAATCAATGATCACATTAGCTTTTATTTTCATAATTTTACACTAACCTAACAAATTTTTAACCTAGTACTTCTTTGAAGCGGGTCCTCAACCTAAACAAAGAGAACTGCCTCGGTGACGTGGCGACTGCGGTAAAAGTATTCCTTGTGTGATTCACAAATTATTGTCTATTAAATCTAGATGTTCTTTGAGACCGTTAAATCTGTTCGTCAACTCAAACAAGAAATACACAACAAAAACAAGAGATACCTAGTTTCTTCAGCCTTGTGAGAGGAAACTGACAATGATTGATCATTAAAAATCTCAATTATCTTGACGTGTTATTATAATAATTTAATATAACAGCTAGGCAGACTAGACACCAGCTCCAAATCTTTATGTGTATGAATTTAGTACTAAATGGCCATTTGGGACTAGATGACGTTGTGTGAATCAGTTCGAAGTTTATGAAATAAAACAAAAAAAATATTTTTCTACATTTATTATGTGTTACAACATACAAAACATATAGTAACAACAATACAATGTTTATTATTATTATACCGCCCGTGCACAGCGGGACCAGCAGATCATTAGCATAACTCTTATATTGGACATGTTAAATAGTACTAGAGGACTAGAACATAATAAATATAATGTTTTATATATCGTGTAAAAATCAACAATAAATAATATGTCATGGAAGCACTTAAAACTACTGTGGAATGATAAATAATACTTGGTTTTAATAAAACCTTTGGGATTTATAAAGATTAACACAATTAAAGCTAATAAATATTTGGTACAGTGTAATCATTAATTGAATAAATTAAAAACTATGAATACTGTAAATATTTAGACTTTTATTGAAATATATAATTTTAATATAATCATTTAATTTTATTTAATAAATTAAAACATATAGACAACTTGTCATTATTATTTCAATGTACTTATACATAAGAATAACAACATTGAAATAAAAATTCTTCAGTTAATAGTATCGCTTTTAACAATGGGCGGTTAAGTTCAAATAAGTGACCACCCTACGAGTACATAAAAGAGTATGTTAGATTGTGCTGGCTGAGTGGCTGTTTATAATGTCTAGTAATAATAGCCTCAACCAATCAGATCTCGTTTAACCTCAAATATTTGAGTGTAAAAAAAATGTTGTATATTAATTAGCATTTTGATACTTTATATTGTGCTTTATATATATATGTATAGCTATACATAACTATGACATGTTTATATAAATCAAACAGGATTTAGTATATTATACAAACATACCAAATTACTAACAGGTTCTTGTAAAAACACTTAATGTTAATGTATAATGAGAGCATTAGTTAACTAACTCAAGACATCTTACAACAGTATAAACAATAACTAAATAGATAAACAGATGTCATGATAGTATAGAGGTGATAATGTAACAAATATGAAGTAATCTATCATCTACGTTACAGATACAGTTACGTTGCATCACGACGGGGTTTTCCTTTACTTTGTAAATTCCACAAGTTTTATAACTTTCAATATCTTATATACAAATTACATAATTCAAACACAGGAATGTCGATAATCAACTATCTAGGTTTTGTATATACACGTTGTCCCAAAACTCGACGTTAACCCGAAACCAGATGATTTTTCTGATAACCAGCGTGACTTGCTTTATCACCTGGTTTCGGGTTAACGTCGAGTTTTGGGACACCCTGTATATCTTTATTTTTTTTAGTGCGTATTTATCTATTAATGATATCTAATAATAACAAAAAACTTTGGCAAACATTTGAAGAATCCTGAGCGAATTATAAAGAGCATGGAAAGCTAAACATAATGTAAAGTCCATTTCACGAAAGAAGTCCCACGGCAATTTGTGGAACTAAATTTGACAGCACGGCCATGTTGTCGATTGTCGATGTTATCAAGGGTGTTAGTTGTTGTAAACGATGCCAAAAACAGTAAAAAGTGCTGGTCGAGAAATGCTATCAAAGGTAGAGGAATTCTGTGAAGCGGAGCACAAGAATCAGAGTCTTTTAATACCATGAAACAATGTTTGCTAGAGTGTTGCGCACTTTTTAGGGTTGCTATACGAAGAATTTTTGAATTTTTAATGGGGTTTTGTTGTGTTTGTAATAGGAAAATATTTTTAAAGTTATTAATACCTACGTGTTAATATTTTATTAAACTTAAATAATATAAGAATAGTATCATTACACAAGATATAAAATATATAAAAGAAAATATTTTATAATGCTAATTAATTTATAAGATTGGTAGGTTAGGTGATTTTTAAATAATAATTGTAATATTGAATACTTACTTGTAACAATAAGATGTTAATAGAAAAATAATTGTTATCCTATAAAGTCGGTTTGGGTGTATTCGTGTAAAGGTATTGTAGATTTCATGCACAGAAATGTTTGATTTAATCATGAATCGAACTCGAGACCTCTACGTGGTATTCAAACACACTAGCCATTAAGCCATGGAGGTCGCCATAACTGCTTACCTAAAATTAGTGCATTTTTTTCATGAGTAAAGAACTCTTATTTCGTATTTAAATAATTGGGAAGATTTTTTTTGTAAGATTGGCAACATTGTTTTTCGCGAATACAGCGCCGCACCAAAAGGACTTCTTTCGTGAAATGGTCTCTATAGAATTATTTTAGTTACATAGATAATATAAATGTTAACGATTCTTTGTGTATGCTACATGAGAGTGACAACTCTTATTTATAATAATTTATATTCAAGATGACATATTCTTCGTCCAATTGCTTTTGATAAACAAAATCTGGGTATTGGTAGCCAGTACACAGTAGCTAGTAGATACATTTTGTGAGCGATGTATGTGTTGCGTATAACATATACATATTATTATGTATAGTTAACAGTATGCTTATCGTATGTTACACTTATTACAATTCAATTCCTTCACGTTTTTTATATCATACCTTTATCTCTGTAATTCTTATCTCTATAATGCTAAATTTTTGAAAGTGCGGTAACACTGCAGTTGAGACACTACCGTAATATTTCTATTACACTTATAAGTGCTCATGTAAATACATTTCATAGTATCACAAATAAATGAATATTAATTAAATAATTAATTTCAAATCAGTTATTTTGCTTGAGAGAGCAGTGTGACCATACTTAGCAACAACATTTACTATTAAACGTAAATTATTTTATACATTTAGTGTTTATGTAATGTAACATTACATATTTTGTGTAAAATAATATTCATCTTTACTATACTGCATTTAGCACTAGTGTCTGTAATGTGCACAATTTTGCACAACAGTTTGGTGAATAATATGGTAGCTTTCTAGCTATGCTAATGTCGGGATAAGAAAACATGGTTTATCTATTACGTTGTGTCCCCATTACAAACATTCAGCAAAGAAAATATATATTACCATTCCTGTTACAAATACATAAAAACATAATAAGTTTGCAATACGATCTTTATTACAATGCACTTTTATTATTTATATACATTTAAACATTATATTTCTAATATAATATTATTTGCTGAATATGAAAATAAACGCGAAACTCGTTACAATATCTTTGGTGTATCGTTATATATAAATGCATCTTTCGTTAGTACATACATTTATAAGTAATCAAGGTAGAATTATCTTTGGCTAACTTACAATAGAGCTATTGCACATAAACAGTTTAATGACCAAATTTAGACAAATATTACACACTTATAACTGGTATAAGTTTAGGTAGATAGAGGAGAGCTTAGTCCAAGTGTCTAGTTGAACATAACACATAATATTGTTCGTAAATACTCTTATACCTATGGACACTTACAGCTAGTACGAATGCTACGCATCGTTATATATACTTTACATGTGACATAAACAAATGTATAAATAATATATATTTATCGTCCGTGTGACGCTACACCAATATATATGTTATGTTAGAGCATACGTTACAATATTACCTACAGAGGTAAATGTGTAGCGCGGGGGAACCATCCTATTTTATTAACATTATTTTACATATTACCTGGTACAGAAACAAGTTACAAACGCAAAGCCGTACAATAACTTTTTATATCAAAATACAATTTGATTTTAGGGCGCCTTCAAATTTGCCGCTAAGTGTCGCGCGGAGGCAGCGCGACTGCAGCGCTGCGGTCGCGCTGCCGTCGCTAGGTTTGAGAATGGTAGTGTTGTGTTTTAGTTTTACGATGGACTCAGACGAAAATACACTGCTCGTAGTGTTACTATTAAAAAGAAAAAGTATTCTAAACAACACTAGTCGATCGATGAACGAATGCGGAGACGCAGCGCGGGCGTAGCGCTGCAGTCGCGCGTTTTTTATCTCTATGAATTTACAAAACAGCGCGACCGCAGCGCTGCAGTCGCGCTGCCTCCGCGCGACACTTAGCGGCAAATTTGAAGGCGCCCTTAGAGTAATAAAATATATAGATAAATAAAAATGAAACGCTTAAGAATCCATAATATTTAGATTCTTATATATACTCTATTGTTTCTACAATACAAAATACCAAAAAAGTAATCACTACACTTTGGTGTACAAAAACCTTTAAATATTTTGTAAAAATATATTTTATGTTAACATAAAAACGATAGTACTGTTTACATAAAATAAAATAACAATGTACAAGTTTATGTAAACACTTAATTAATTTCTGCGCATGTTTACGTATATATTTGTGCAATACATTAAGCTATATCATGTTTGTATTTATAAGAAAGGAATGCACTAAATAATTTTGTTCTGCTCACAAGCTACATAAAATTCTTTATTTCTCTCTTATAAGAAGTCACTCATATAAGAAGAAACTGCAAACAAGTATAATATACTTACTTACCTTACAAAGTAAGTCATCCAACTAAATAAAAATATGGAATGTCGAAGTGACCTAGTGCTATGGTTATAGTTCATTAATAAACACATACTATTCTTAGTTTGTTTAAATACATAGCAGCTTTACAATACAAGTTGAATTAAAAGCTAACTAAAACAACACATTAAAAATAATAAAGTTGATTGAAATTAACCCTCAAGCTTCAAGAAATAATAAATTTTTTCATAAAAATACGACATGGGTATGTAGCTGAACAATAAATTACATCATCATGACATACAAAATAAATATTCTACAATATTCTTATTATGACTGTTTCATACACCTATGTTTAACGTTATAAAAGTTGGCAGATATAAATACCATTTCCCTTGTCAAAACCCACGTACAATAATGAATACAAAACATAGTTTTTGACCCCGTGCTGATATTATATCCATGTCTCAGGCTTGTTATCAAAATAACACAAACAAAAATTATTTTCATCGATCTGATGATAACAAGTTATCAGCACTAGATGGCGTTAATATTTATGTTACTTCAACGCCATCTATTATCACGCCCCTATAACTAGTCATGGTTATAATTCTCGTACTCTCCGCCAGGTGACGCTGTCTGTATGACGGCAGCAAACATGAAGTTAAAGATCCTGTCAGCTGTCAGTGCCTCCATGTATACAGATATTATCACAAAGGTTACATGTTATGTAAAGATGTTGTTTGTCACTTACATGAGCGCGCACTTGAAGCCTAACAGTTTTCGACGACGCCGGGTCTTCTCTTCTTGTTGTGGATGATTGCGAATTATACGGACCAACTGGAAGTAGACGTAAATTTATTAGCAAGCAATTATTTTACATATTAATCTGTTAAACTATTTCATAGACTAACTATTATATTATAACATAAGATAGTACCTTTTATCTGCACATTTGTTCAAGAATTAATGACATCAAACAACATCAGTACTTCGAAGTACTCGTGATCGAGAATCAGGCAGATAATGTTTTCCAGTCTTATTACTTAAACCACGGAAGAAAAATCCAGTGGATATGCAATACAACTAATTTACTATGGAAACCGCTGTCGCCAAAAAACAAATAAACACATAAATAAACTACTAACAAAAAATAACATATATGTAGCTGATCCTACATCTGGGAGTGAACCTTCATTCAATATAAATAGAAGTTATTTTACTGTAGCGCAAGAAGCATGGGTTATTCCTTAAATGGCAGATTCTGAAAACGGCAGATTCTGTAAATGGCAGATTTAAACGACAGATTCTTTAAACGGCAGATATTGTACAGTCGTCAGCTAAAAACAAAATGTTATTAAACATGATCTTTGTAGCTTTGCTTGACCTTTCTAAAACATATAGATATTATGTTAATTAGCCTTTTTGCACTTACTTAATTTTTGTCTATTATTAAACCATCCCTTTATTTTATTTTTTTATTGTCTTTGAATAATGAAGTATCTCCTTTAGACTGCTTAGAACGGTTATGTCGTGTAAAAAAAAAACTAATTTGATGATTGTTAAAAATAATAAAGGATCGACTGGGTAGGTAAGGGTGCACCCGGTAGGTCTTTCTTTATTAAAGAAGTTGCAGTTGAAGAAGTTTTTTATGTTTAAGGATTTTATAATTTGATTTTAAGTTAACTTTAATTGTAAATATTACCTTTAATAAATAATGTATAGATTTACGACGTTGTTTGGTACTGTACTTCTGCCGTTTTCAGAATGTGCCGTTTAACTAATCTGCCGTTTTCAGAATCTGCCATTTAACGTAAAAAGGGGAAGCATTATATGACTTTTTGTAATCTAAAAAGATTCAATTTTAGAGTTAATTCCGTCGTCGTCGTCCATATATGGCGGGTTTTCGCAGTTCTAGCAATTACACACTTTAACAAGTTGGTTATAAGAGTGTTATTCGCGTTCTGTATTACCTATGCCCTCAGCGACAAGTTACGCGAACCAGTGCTTATTAGTGACACGCGTACTACGCCTACTTAGCTCTTCCACTTGATTCTTTCTTCCGTGACTTCAACGCACCGAAACCAACTGATGCTAGTTTTTTCACAAAGCTATAGTTACTACAAAGCACAGAGGGCGCTACCTCGTGGAAGGCAGCATCCACGTTGAGCGGCGGCTCCTTGGCGCTGGTCTCTATGTATGGCGCGTGGAGCGAGCGCGCCAGCTCGCGCCCCGCCTCCTCGCTGACGGCGCGCACGTGCACCAGGTCCACCTTGTTGGCCGCCACCAGCATGGGGTACGTCTCGCGGTCCTGCACACCAAGCACCTCCGTTACATACCACTATACTAGAGGGGCAAGTGAAACACCAACAACGGATACTACCGAAAAATAGTATCTGATTGGATATAATCGCTATTTAAATTTTCGATACAATAATAAGAATGCATTTTAAAGAACACACAATAACTTAGTACTTAGTATTTTATTTGTATTGTGATAAAGTTACAAACAAGCGAGAGTCAGCCGATGACAAATTAGCAACATTCAAGAGTGACACTCTTGAATGTTGCTAATTCATTCCAGATCCTGCGTGAGACAGAATAATGCTGGCAACTAACAGTAGTAGATGCAAGGTCAGAGGCGGCGTAAGGCGTGGGCGACGTGGGCCATCGCCTACGGCCTCGCGGTACAAGGGGCCTCGCGCCTCAAACATTTTTAAAGCGAGAATAAAATAAAAAACTATATAAATCAATTTTGTTGTGAAACATGTTTTTTTAGTCTGGCAACATTTGCCGCCGATCAGAGTGCGGGGAATCCCCGGTTTTATTTGTTTACTTTCTTACTAGGAAGTCAACCAATCAAATCAAAGTACGCAACGCAGTCGCTAGGCGCATAACAATAGAAACGTATAATTGTGTTATTCAATATTGTTTATTTTTATGACTCTACGTACCTATTTTGATAAGAATAGTGTGTTCAATGTTTTAATAATATTTAGTGAATAAATAGATAGTGTTTAGGTATATTGATTGCTCCTGTAAACTGACCCAAAATTTTAAAACAGTGACACACCGGTACCTCTTCTCGTCTATTTTACATAAGGTAAGAAATAAATAATTGGTAATAAGTATATAACGCAGTAATTACTTGTATATAAAATACGCTTTATAATATTTTTTGAAGGAAACCAAAAAAGCTTTAAGGGTAAAAAACGTATCGACTTTTTAAGTTTTTAAAACTAGCAGGTAGTAAGAGCTATCTAAAGACTACTACACACAGTGCCGGTGGCAGGGCCGCCGGGTAAGCCGCCGGGCACCCGGTGGCATTTAAAGCCGCCGGTACTACCGGTTACTACTGTTAGATATCATAGCCGCTCGGCATGAACCCGGCGGCATTGCCGCCGGCATGTGTGTAGTCTTTAGTAACCGGTAGTGCCAGCAGCTTTGTATGCCGCCGGGTACACGGCGGCTGTGTGTGTAGGAGCACTTACAGATTTTTATTTGAAAACTAATTTAAATTTAGGTTTTACAATATTATGTAGATAAAACTGAAAAAAATGGTAACTATTGCCTTCATTTACTGTTTATAGATACGACGTTATCGACATGTCCAGCAGAGATAGAGATATTGGAAGAAAATGGGAGTCTGGATCAGCAAAAAGAAAAAGAAAAGCTGAAAGAACTGCAACCGACCAGGTTTTGAGTTTAAATATGATGAAGTTCCTCAACCAAACTGCATCTGGTAGTACAGAACCTTCTGCATCGATAGCTTCGACTTCTACACAACAAACGTCCGAGATACCGTTGGAAAATGCTCCAGATGCACTGGATACCGAGAGCGAACGTCAGTTAGACGTAGAGCTTGGATCATCTTCTAGCCAATCAAAATTTGACGCTGAAACTCTTGTGCTGTCATCAAGCAGTCAAGAAGAACAGATTGACATAGATTCTCCAATTCGCAGCGACGACACCAGCGCCATAGTTCAGCAAGTACTTGGTAATTCGGATCCGGGATTGTGGACGTTTCCCATAACGGATACACAGCGTCGTGACATAGTTCGAAGCGGCCCCACACAGCAATTAAATAGCGGTGATGAATATTATCCCAAAGGTGATGATAACAGACACTTTTCCAATTTCTATTTCTCGAGAAAACTAAATAATGGTGAAACTCAACATCGTCGCTGGTTAGTTTATTCCATTTCCCAAAATAAAGTTTACTGTTTTCCATGCAGACTATTTAGCAATTCACAAACTCAGGTGGTGCAAGCAGGGTGTTGTGACTGGAAACATTTAAGTAGCATTTTACATAGACATGAGAATACCAAAGAACATATGGCACATATGTTCCAATGGTTAACTTTAGAGAAAGGAATAAATCAAGGCAAAACAATAGACCAAGAAAACGAAAGGCTAATACGTGAATCACAAAAACATTGGCACAACTTGTTAGAGAGAATAATTGACATAATAAATTTTTTGGCCTCTCATAATCTTGCATTTAGAGGTCACAGAGAATCTCTCAAGACAGGTGATGGTATTAAGAATTCCGGTAATTTCATAGATTTATTTAAACTGATATCAAAATTCGATCCTACTTTACGTGAACACATGAAACGCATTAGTGACAAACAACTTTCACACCATTATTTAAGTCACGATATTCAAAATGAATTGATCATATTGATGTCAAAAACAGTTGTCAATGAAATTATTCGTAAGGTTAAAGAAGCAAAGTATTATTCTTTTTTGCTCGATTGCACTAGAGATTGTAGTAGAGTTGAACAAATGTCGGTTATCTTAAGATTTTGTGATACGTCAACTGGTACAATAGTCGAACATTTTATGGGATTTCTAGCTGTTACTCAGACAACTGGAGAATATTTAGCCAATGCTATACTGGAACACCTAGAAAAATATAACTTAAATATTCAAGACTGCCGTGGCCAGGGATACGACAATGGTGCAAATATGGTAGGTGTAAATAGTGGAGTTAAAACCCGAATATTGAATATTAACCCTAGGGCATTTTTCACACCTTGTGGCTGTCATAGTTGGAATCTGCTGTTGGTAGACGCAGCGAACTCATCTATGGTAGCAAAAACTTTTTTTGGTTTCATACAAAAAATTTATTTGCTATTTTCAAGTTCAAGCAAGCGCTGGGATTTTATAAAAGGCAAATTAAAACTTACTATAAAACCTTTATCAGACACAAGATGGGAAAGTAGAGTCGAAGCAGTAAAGGCCGTATTATTGCAATTCGACGAAGTGATTGAATGCATCGAAAACTTAAAAAATGCAACGGAGCAATCAGACACTCTCAGTGATTGCGATTCAATACTAAATGAAATGTTAAGTTTAGAATTTATCGTATCTTTACATGTGTGGTATGAGATATTATCGCGTGTTAATATAATAAGTAAATTATGGCAATCGGTACAAATTCATTTAAGCATTGCTCTTGAACATTTACACACATTTTGTGAATGGATAAAAGAATATCGGGAAACTGGATTTGAGAAATCCCTGTCTGATGTTCGGAAATTTACTGAGCGAAGCTGTTATGACCTGCCAAAAGAGTTCAGGAATAAAAGAGTAGCCAAAAAGAAAAGGATGTTCGATTATGAAAGCAGCGACCAACCTATACAGTCTCCCAAAATTCGGTTTCAAACAGATTTTTTTTACGCCATGATTGATTCTATAATAACCAATATGGAATTAAGATTTACATCATTAAATCAACATTTTGAAGATTTTGGTTTTCTCTATGATTTAAGCGCGCTAAAAAATATGCCACAGGAGCAAATATTAAAACACTGTAACGATTTACATAACGTCCTGCGTGTGGGCGAGAGCAGTGACTTCCAACCATTTGAATTATATGAAGAATTAAATACAATGATCCCGAATTTACCCAACTTCATTAAAGACGTGAAGCAGCTGCTGTCATACATAACAGAAAATAGCTTGAAAGAAATTTACCCAAATATTTACATTGTCATCCGAATTTTATTAACAATTCCGGTAAGTACAGCCTCTGCTGAAAGAAGTTTTTCAAAATTAAAATTAATAAAAAATTATTTGAGAAACACAATGAGCCAAGAAAGACTTTCAGCTTTGGCTGTTTTATCAATTGAATCAGATTTGGCATGTAGGCTGAATTACGATACCATAATTAAGGAATTTAGTAACGTTAAAAGCAGGAAATTTTTGTTCCTTTAATAAAGAAATCTAATGATTTCTAAGTATACACTTTAAGAAATGTCTCCACCTTTATCTTAAAGATTTGTATTTTTTCATTAATACTTATTTAATCTAATTTGTATTTTTATGAATAAAAACTTGGCAGTGTTAATTGTTTTGTTTGTTTTTATTATTTTATAAAATCCGTGTTCAGGTCGCCATAGAACAGGGCCTCGCGAAATCTGTCTTGCCCACATCAAATTTAGGTCTTGCCCCGCCACTGTGCAAGGTAATGAGCTTTTTCACCGAGTACAATACAAATACAATACAATACAAATAAACTTTAATGTACACCAAAGAATACAGAACATATACAGAACGAGTAATTATGGGTCGTTTGACTCTATTTTCAACCGACTTCGAAAAAAGGAGGAGGTTGTATTTTTTTGTTTTGTTTGTTACCTAATTTCTCGAAAACGGCTGGACGGATATAATTTTTTTTTTGTTCGAATGGATATACTTCCCATTTGGTCCCATTGTCACCAGATCTGAATCTGGATGACGGAATCCCAGAGAAATCGAGGAGATCTCTTGAAAATTGTAAGGACGTATTGTGTAAAATCTTGTCATACACATGTATCTCTGACGTCACTACCAAATAATCAAGAATTAGAACTGGTCTGATGCTTGAGACCACAGAGAGTCGAGGCACCTCAACGGGATATAGCAGCTACCTTGTGTGTGGGCTTATTTTATTCGTATTGATGAAAACTTTACACAACTTTACACAAACAAACATGATATGATGATGAAGACGACTGAGGGTCGAGGGAACTCCTCAACGATATATAGCAGCTACCTTGTGTGTGGGCTTATTTTATTCGTATTGATGAAAACTTTACACAACTTTACACAAACAAACATGATATGATGATGAAGACGACTGAGGGTCGAGGGAACTCCTCAACGATATATAGCAGCTACCTAGTGTTTGGGCTTATCTTCTTCGTATTGATGAAAACTTTACACAAAGATGATCTGATGATGAAAACGACTGAGGATCGAGGGAACTCCTCAACGGTATATAGCAGCTACCATATGTTTGGGCTTATTATATTTGTATTGATAAAAACTTTACACAACTTTACACAAACATGATCTGATGATGAAGAAGACTGAGGGTCGAGGGAACTCCTCAACGGTATATAGCAGCTACCTAGTGTTTGGGCTTTTTTTCGAATTGATGAAAGCTTTACACAACTTTATACAAACATGCTCTCATGATAAAGACGACTGAGGGTCGAGGGAACTCCTCAACGGTATATAGCAGCTACCTAGTGTTTGGCCTTATTTTATTCGTATTGATAAAAGCTTTACACAACTTTACACAAACATGCTCTCATGATGAAGACTTTACACAAACATGATCTGATGATGAAGAAGACTGAGGGTCGAGGGAACTCCTCAACGGTATATAGCAGCTACCTAGTGTTTGGGCTTTTTTTCAAATTGATGAAAGCTTTACACAACTTTATACAAACATGCTCTCATGATGAAGACGACTGAGGGTCGAGGGAATTCCTCAAGGATATATAGCAGCTACCTTATGTTTGGGCTTCTTTTATTCGTATTGATGAAAGCTTTACACAACTTTATACAAACATGCTCTCATGATAAAGACGACTGAAGGTCGAGGGAACTCCTCAACGGTATATAGCAGCTACCTTGTGTTTGGGCTTATTTTATTCGTATTGATGAAAACTTTACACAAAGATGATCTGATAATGAAAACGACTGAGGATCGAGGGAACTCCTTAACGGTATATAGCAGCTACCATATGTTTGGGCTTATTATATATGTATTGATGAAAACTTTACACAACTTTACACAAACATGATCTGATGATGAAGAAGATTGAGGGTCGAGGGAACTCCTTAACGGTTTATAGCAGCTACCTAGTGTTTGGGCTTTTTTTCGAATTGATGAAAGCTTTACACAACTTTATACAAACATGCTCTCATGATGAAGACGACTGAGGGTCGAGGGAATTCCTCAAGGATATATAGCAGCTACCTTATGTTTGGGCTTATTTTATTCGTATTGATGAAAGCTTTACACAACTTTATACAAACATGCTCTCATGATAAAGACGACTGAAGGTCGAGGGAACTCCTCAACGGTATATAGCAGCTACCTTGTGTTTGGGCTTATTTTATTCGTATTGATGAAAACTTTACACAAAGATGATCTGATAATGAAAACGACTGAGGATCGAGGGAACTCCTTAACGTTATATAGCAGCTACCATATGTTTGGGCTTATTATATATGTATTGATGAAAACTTTACACAACTTTACACAAACATGATCTGATGATGAAGAAGACTGAGGGTCGAGGGAACTCCTCAACGGTTTATAGCAGCTACCTAGTGTTTGGGCTTTTTTTCGAATTGATGAAAGCTTTACACAACTTTATACAAACATGCTCTCATGATGAAGACGACTGAGGGTCGAGGGAATTTCTCAAGGATATATAGCAGCTACCTTATGTTTGGGCTTATTTTATTCGTATTGATGACAGCTTTACACAACTTTATACAAACATGCTCTCATGATAAAGACGACTGAAGGTCGAGGGAACTCCTCAACGGTATATAGCAGCTACCTTGTGTTGGGCTTATTTTATTCGTATTGATGAAAACTTTACACAAAGATGATCTGATGATGAAAACGACTGAGGATCGAGGGAACTCCTCAACGGTATATAGCAGCTACCATATGTTTGGGCTTATTATATTTGTATTGATGAAAACTTTACACAACTTTACACAAACATGATCTGATGATGAAGAAGACTGAGGGTCGAGGGAACTCCTCAACGGTATAAAGCAGCTACCTAGTGTTTGGGCTTTTTTTCGAATTGATCAAAGCTTTACACAACTTTATACAAACATGCTCTCATGATGAAGACGACTGAGGGTCGAGGGAACTCCTCAACGGTATATAGCAGCTACCTAGTGTTTGGGCTTATTTTATTCGTATTGATGAAAGCTTTACACAACTTTACACAAACATGCTCCCATGATGAAGACGACTGAGGGTCGAGGGAATTCCTCAAGGATATATAGCAGCTACCTTATGTTTGGGCTTATTTTATTTGTATTGATGAAAGCTTTACACAACTTTATACAAATATCCTCTCATGATAAAGACGACTGAAGGTCGAGGGAACTCCTCAACGGTATATAGCAGCTACCTTGTGTTGTGTGATTGATGATCTGACCAACGTGATTTGATGATGGAGACGACAGAGAGTCGAGGAAAATCCTTATCGGTGTATAGCAGCCTACACTTACAAACCCTTTAGTCTAGGAATGACTGATTCGCGAAATGACTACAGTGTCTATAATTGACCGATTCTTGAAATGTACAATTCTATAAAT
Source organism: Schrankia costaestrigalis (assembly GCA_905475405.1). Taxonomy (NCBI): domain Eukaryota; kingdom Metazoa; phylum Arthropoda; class Insecta; order Lepidoptera; family Erebidae; genus Schrankia; species Schrankia costaestrigalis. The sequence continues at coordinate 374,623 of FR997836.1, forward strand.
GACTGATTCTACAAATGACCGATTCTCAAATTGACTGATTCTACAAATGACCGATTCTTTAATTGACCGATTCTACAAATGACTGATTGTTAAGATTTGTATACAGTAAGTAATTTGATTAGAAATATAGTAAATAAAATACAATGTAAGGAATAGCGAATCATTTATTTCAAACAGCTTTCATAATAATCAAACATAGACGTAATCGTCTTATATACACACAAAAACCTAACGATAATTTTCATACATAGGTACATTTATTAACAAAAAATAAATAATAGGTATATAATATATATATGTATATATACATATATTGTTCTCTGGTAAAAAAATCAACAATTATCAAAAAAATAAACATAATGTAAGTCATTGCTAATTTAGTTTCTTGTCAAAAAAATTATAATCATCAAAAAATAACATAAAATTCAAAGTAATTATTTATCTAGTTTCTACTCAAAAAAATCAACAATTATCAATAAATGAACATGAATTCACTTAGGAATATGTATTGAATGTAAATCATTTTCTTAAAAAAATACTCCACTGATATTTTACCGTTTTGTATTTTTTTTAAAACATTTCTGTATTTTTTATCAAACAAAATATCACGATTTCGGCGATTTTTTCGTTGAACCTGGAACAGAGAATTCGTGATCCTTGTATCGCAGTGTTTGGCTTCTTGTCTCAACTTTTGTATAAAGTAGAACAGACTTGGTCTTTTCGGAATTAAAACGTTTAATCTGTGATGCCAGCCTTCCAGTGTATTGGTGGTACGATGGCGCTGGCCAGCACAACTCAATACGGACGGACTTATTCTGTGCCATTGTTTCTCATAATAATTTCCAAATTGGTGCATAGAACTGACAGCTTCTATTTTACTTAAAATTATTTGACGACCCTCAGGAATATTAGCAGCTGGTAGCAAAGGCAAAAGAGTGGACATACGTACTATTTGCCTCTCTTCGCTTGTTGTAGTAACATTTAAAGCTTTAGCTTTTTTCCACACCGCCTTTTGGTAATGGTAATAGCACCCACTAACCACACACTCCGGGTAAACTGTCTTCACTGCATTCATTATACCAAGTTCATAGTCACATTTGAATTTTTTTAATTTGATTCCAAAATTTTTTATTATTTCGAACAGTCTGATATATGTGCTTTGTGACTTATTTGGCAGTAACGCGTATAAAACGGGAACCACGTTGGTTGTGTTTGTATCCGAATGCAAGTCTACACATGAATGGTGAATAATTGATAAAACGGCCGTGGGACGCATTTAAAGGTGCCATCACCGAAGTGTAGCCGTGCCTTACTAATCTTTTTTTTTGATAATTTTGTCATAAACACCAAAATTTTTTCAGTAGTACCATCTTCAGTAACAAGAAATTTTTTTCCTAGACTTTCAGGCACAAATACGTCATCCATTGTGTTAAACGTTAACTTTTCCGCTTGCAAATACTTTTTCCTGGTGTTATACAGGCTATCCTTTTTGTTATGAAATGTTGGAAAAGCCGTGTTTGTTCCTGCTGTAGCGCTGTCGTCACTATTAAAATGCTGCTCAAACATTGGCTTAATCGGTGACAAATTCTCGCAAATATTCTTCTTTAATTTGTTCATTTTAATCAATATATCATTTCTAATATAATCAGGTTGGCATTTGTGCTTGGAACAACGTTGAATTGTAGTCAGATTTGAGTCCACTCTGATTGATGCACTGCACTCCTTCCTATTAACGCAGCGCCAAAAAGTACTTCCATCACTATTTAACCTTTTGATCTTGTTATATCGGTATCCATTGTGTAAAATAGTATCAAATCCTTTTTGATTCTTCTCGATAATAAAATCACGGTCCTCCATTTTAAAAGTAAAAAACGTTTTTATCACCAATTACATTGTATCGGTAAACACCTTTCTCTCAAAACTTTTTTTAGTATACCCGCATCTAACGCATTTTTATCGTTACTTGTACAACTTATTTTTCCTTCTTTTATCACGGCTAATTAATAAATATGAAATTAAATTAATTTTATTAGTATAATAACCAAACAAACATTATAATTATTTATTAAATTACATCCTGTTCCATTTTTGCAGTTTTTATTTTAGTTCAGCAATAGCGCCATCTAGTAATTGATTCAGACAATCAATTACGTGGATACGCTAATAGATGGCGCTATTGACAAGCTGTTTGAAATAAATTATTTGCTATTCCTTACATTGTATCTTATTTACTATATTTCTAATCAAATTACTTACTGTATACAAATCTTAACAATCAGTCATTTGTAGAATCGGTCAATTAAAGAATTGGTCATTTGTAGAATCAGTCCATTTGAGAATCGGTCATTTGTAGAATCAGTCATTTATAGAATTGTACATTTCAAGAATCGGTCAATTATAGACACTGTAGTCATTTCGCGAATCAGTCATTCCTAGACTATACACACACACTTACAAATGTAAGTCATAATGTCGAAGTCATATATAATCTGTAATTCATGGCCGCCATTCGTTGGCTGACACCGACTCCAAAAATAACAATAATATTACATTATTTGTAATAATTTGATTATCTTTTAAAGAATATACAAATAAATATATTTAGCCTCTTCAAGAAATAACCTAAGCAATACTTTTTACAATAATTAAAAGAACCTATTCTTTAGATTAAAATTAGGTAGAGAGAATGGCTGTTTTAATGTTGTAAAACCAAAATACAACTACATAATTATTTTTTACTTTTTAGTGCAATTTTTGTCTTTGAAGTCAGTTTTTTAATTAGAAAATTATGTTATACTCTGTTCTGATTACGATACCCAAGGCTTAGATGATAGCTTACCTTGACTCTGAGTATCTGCGTGTAGAAGTGACGGATGTTCTCGTAGGACTGTTTGTCAGTGACCGAGTACACTAGCAGGAAGCCGTCCCCCTTGCGCATGTATTGCTCTCGCATCGCGCTGAACTCCTCCTGCCCAGCCGTGTCCAGCACTGCAAAGTATATCACCAGCTCTATGAAACTTACTGTGCTACTCTTTTAATAACAGGTTATACTTAAAATATGACACTACTATCATCCAAGTTAACGAAAAAGCGTATTTTAAACCTTATCAACCTTATAACCTTTATTTACAAGACAAGTACATAAAAACAAATTCTCTAAATATTGTTTTAGAGATGTAGGCTATCTTCTTGGGTATCAAATATATGTGTTATCTATAGTTACATAACATATTGGGTTAAAGCTACTTAATATTTATACACACCATCTAATATACACCATTGTCCGTCCACCTCAGTGTGTTGAATATACGAGTCCTCGATGGTGGGGTCGTAGTCCGTCACAAACAGCTTCTGGAAGAACTGGATTGTGATGGCAGACTTGCCCACGCCGCCATCGCCCACCACTACCAACTTGATCTGGAATACATTACATTCACATTATAACATTACTTCAATACACACTGGAATAATGTTACAGTCTCTATTTCTTTATAAATAACTTGTGCATATATTTCATACATTTGGTTATATACCGGAAAAAGCCTTTTTAATTTACCGCTTTTATAACTAAATATTGTTGCAAATGAATGCATACATAACTACATAATAATTCTCTAGGAAGGCACAAAGTGGAAGGTGTGAAGGGATTTGAAAAAATTTATATGTATAACATTAATTTGCCTCTATCATAATTTAATCTAGAAAACAGCTAATATTTAATGATCATCAATTCAGCTACTTTGAATGGAGTAATATAACATACAAATCAGAATCAAAAGACATGGCTTTAGCTCAGTAATATGAATGTTTGGCTAGGTTTTAATCTAGACATGGAGATAGACTAATTATCAGTTAGAATTGTGTCTGATAAAAAAAATAGAGCAAGAATCATTCATTATTCAACTTGGAAAAAATCTCTATGAGATAAGTGGTCAGAGTTAAAAAACAATAGAACAGATTAAAAGTTGCAGGAACATATCACCAGGAAGAGTTCAGCTAATTTCAAAATACAAAAAATATATCTACTAACACTGTCACTGTTTTTGAACAATGGCATCACTAAACCTGAAGACCATCAGCAAATAATTACTGCAAATAAATAAACAGAAAGCAGTCAAACGCCTAATTTTTATTTCATACCAAGTCTACAGTCAGAATAAGAATCAGAAATCTTTATTTGTCAAACTACATAAAAGAATGTTATACATCATAATAATATAATCATAATTATTACATACATTAAATTCTTTGTGTAATACTATCTAACCTATGTCTACTTTGTTCGGCGGCGAAAAAACATGTCTCTTTTTAAACATATTTCATTACAGCTCGACTCCTATTAGTCATAGCGTGTGACACTCCCCGATAAATGGACTATTCCACACAGATAGAATTTTTAAAAATCGGTTTGGTGAAGATAAGCGCAATGGTATAGCATTGATTTAGAATTTCCCTTTATTGCTTCTTATCTTAAATTGCTTGGCAATACTTTCATATCATTATATATCATTTGGACATTAGAAATGTTCTATACATTTTTAATGCCCAATTGATATCAATTTGTACAAAAGTATAAAAGTACATTTATTCATTATTACATCACATATCTTACGATAGATACATTTAAATAGGTACATTAAATTATAAAGCATTCAGTATATGTACAGTAAGTATATACTTTAAAGCTACAAAACATCTCACAACACACGGGATATGTTTATATCATAGTTAATGTATTACTCAAATAATTTAATTATTTATAAACATTTTTTATATAATAACATTACAGTTGAATGTTTGTCAAATCTTATAAACAAAATATCCACTAAAGTAAATGAATAAAACAACCCACAGGCATTTAACCATCATGATACATTCCAGCTGTCTTATTTGTTTAAAAAAACAAATACTACATACTAACTCTAGGAAAGGAGCTATGATAAACAAAAATAAATTGCCATGATTCATTGATGAATAGATTATTATAGCTCAACATATTTTGTTATCTGATAAAACAATGAAAATAACATTATTAGTAAAAACGTCCAGTACTTTTTTAAATTTATAGAACATAATAGTGAAAATCATAGAAAGTCCAAGACTCACAGTGGGCAAGTTTTCATTCGGAGGTCCCGGCCGTGTCATCGTGACCCAGCAGTGCTATGCACCGCCACCTTCCTAAGCTTGAATGCTGGAGCCACCACACATGGAATAATTTCTGCAAAATTAGCACTCAACTGCATCAACTTGAGAAATATTTTCCTCTCACTATATTTTCATGTTGGCACTTTGGTATTCAGTTCTCCCACGCCCGTCAGCCGAATTACAGCTGATGATAGATATCCATGTAATATTCACTTCAATGTAAATATAACTCCATCGTTTATAATAGTTGGACGGAACGTCAACTGTTCCGTTAAAGAAACAGTGAAAATGAACATAAATATGAACTAAAACTTGCTATCTTCGTGTATTAGAAAAATATATTTAATCAATTTGACGTTACTAGTGATGTAGTGTTGCTGCCTGTGATAAAAGATTTTTGACCATGGAAGAGAATATCGCAAATGAAAGTGAAAAAGTTGTAATAAACAATGGTAAGTACATTATGTAAATGTAGTAAAAAACATGATGCCATTTGTTTTTAATTTGTATTAACTTTAGTTTTATGTAACGTTAGAAAACGACACGACTGCAGTACACGACAATTTCTAGATCAATAACGATAATACCTACTTAAGTTTATTATTAAAGAATTATTTGTCCATACTTATTAAGGTAGTAAAAATAAACCTAGGTAAAAAAAAAAATTACTTGCTTCATTATCATATCAGCAATCCTATACAGCTGCAAGCAATGCAGCATAATATTATTATAAGCATACTTGTCAATAAAGTTAGATTATATTTTAATTATCTTTTACATGATAATTCTAATATTATCGAACATTGCACATCACTACGAAATGTCAATCAATTTGTTCATAGCCAACACATAAACAAAAAAAAGCTACGTTCATAATTAGTTGAAAAATCGACACAGCTGAAAATGTAAAACTGTAACTTTATACTTTACCCCAGTACCTAATAGTAAAAAAAACTTTATAAATAACTTTTTTTTCTTGTAAAACTATGAAAATAACAAATTTAAGCCTACCTCTCACCAAATGTGTTGTACGTTTTAGCTGCCTATCGTACCTACTCTTAATCCATTGTGCCTACTGCCGATTAGTGCCTCTCCCTATACATTGTGCCTCACTCTCTGTCCGATTTACACATCGATAAGATCGATAATAAGTTAAGTACTTAGTACAGTAGCGAGTTAAGTAGTAAGTTGTTGATTAAGTTAATTTAAATAGATCTCCATCCTATTTTTTGGCGAGTTAAGTTGGCGAGACGCGAGAGACTACTTCGTACTTAACTCGCCAAATAATAGGATGGAGATCTATTTAAATCAACTTAATCAACAACTTACTACTTAACTCGCTACTGTACTTGTCGATGTGTAAATCGGGCTTCAGTGACACAGCAGCAGTGGGCGCCCGCATACTGTATAACCGAGGTTTACTGCTTGGTTAAAGCTTTTAAATGGAATTTAAGTATAAATAACATTATACATATATGTACATCAATGGTATAATGATACAACAATTTTGGCTTAGTAAATAGATACCTACTTAATGATAAAAAGAATATGTATTTATTTCTTAACAAAAACGTTGCTTAAGTTCAAAATAATTGGTTTCGTTCACCTTTCTCCAGTCTTCTTCGCTGAATGTAGTAGGTAGGTATACAACGCAAGAAATTGTAGTACCTACTAATATACTACACGATCACATTATCTAGAAACCTCGCTGCAATACGAACTCGCGTCCTTTTCTCCTTTCAACCCCCGCGCTCGCCACGGGCGCATCAGTGATTCGACCGACGCGACGGCAACGCGACGTGACGTCATCGACGCCAGGTCTCGAGATAATGTGACCGGGTAGTAATGTAACTATTTTTCATTAGGACTTGAGACCTTATTTCAACCACAGTATTGGAATGTTACGAATCGCAGTTCTCACCACAAATAAATAAAATAAAATAAAATTAATACAAGACTGAATCTCCCTAAGATACGTTCTTGTATACCTAAGTTGTTATAAATAGAAGTACAAGGAAGTCTAAAGTTTTTGTCTGATACGTACGTCGTAATTTTAATTTTACTTAAATATTTTTTATAAATTGCTTTTGGGAAACAACAACACGTTGTTAGTCTAGTGTCTTAAGGAATATCCGGAATTCTACTTGGCATAATAATTATTTACTCTCTCGCTCTACAGTTTGAGTCAATATATGCCTACGTAAGTAAATAGGTACTCTTACTTCTAATAAGATTGCTTAGTCGGAGATTTTACAGTTTACAATAATTATTCCCCACAAAAAACACAATAAAATAAAATTGTTAAAAACAACTTTACGAAAAATGCTATAATCCGAGATCCTTAAGTGCCAGACATCACTTATTTTCTGAATGACAAAATGTAGGTTTACGATTGGGTAGCGGTGGGGTGTATTATGATTGTATGACTAATAGCTAACTTGGCCAGACGGCCACTTTTCAGGAATCTATTAATGAAAATACATAAAAACACTGCAAATTTCACTTATTTTCTGATGGCTTATTTTAACATAATCGATAAAATAAAGATCGTAACATTTACATACTTACATTATTACATTTATATATGTTACGGCTAATACCCGAAGTGCGGTTACAGCTAGTTTTAGCCGGTTAGAACTAGGTGTAGCCACATACTCTTGGTTAAAACTAGTATTAGCCGATTGTTTTCGGGTAAAACTAGGTCTAGCCTTTATCGAGCCGGCTACAACTAGTTCCAACCATTCACTGTTGGATAAAACTAGTTCTATCCGATATCATTCCGGTTAGAACTAGTTTCAGACTATCCCTGTTGGATAAAACTAGGTCTATCCGATACCATTCCGGCTAGAATTAGGTGTAGACAATCCAGATTATCCCTGTTGGATAAAACTACAGTAAAACCTCGATAAGTAAAAGTCCAAGGGAAACACAAAATATTTTAAGTTATTAAGGTTTTTAGTTATCAAGGGTTTAGGTTAATATGTATAGAGGTAGGTATGTACATGTGTATGTATGACCCCTTGTCTAATAAATAGCTTATGTTACTTTATAAAAGCGTGATTTATGATTATAATAATTAATATTCTTTAAAATTATAATATGCAACTATTGTCTGTTGTTAAAAAAATGTTGCTGATTGTTCCTATTATACTAAAGATTGTACTTCTAAGAATTTGTTAATAATTAAGTACAATTTTATTTGAAATAATAAAAAGCTGTGTACGTTTCTAAAGATTGTGTTTTTTTTATATCTAACAAAGCTCTGCTGATAGCATGCCGGCTACAACTATGTACAGACGCTATGAGTCATACTCGCTAGTAGACCTGCAGTAGATCAGCAGCACTTGGCGCTCACAACCTGCAGAGGCGCGTGTTTCGCTACGCCCTCCACCCGCGCCGCTGCTGCAGATGCTGTGAGTCATGAGTGTGACGCGGGGCGGAAGACGTGGCGGGACACGCATCTAAGTTTTATCCAACAGGGATTGTGTGAACCTAATTCTAGCCGGAATGGTATCGGATAGAACTAGTTTTATCCAACAGTGAATGGCTGGAACTAGTTCTAACCGGAATGATATCGGATAGAACTAGTTTTATCCAACAATGAATGGCTGGAACTAGTTGTAGCCGGCTCGATAAAGGCTAGACCTAGTTTTACCCGAAAACAATCGGCTAATACTAGTTTTAACCAAGAGTATGTGGCTACACCTAGTTCTAACCGGCTAAAACTAGGTGTAACCGCACTTCGGGTATTAGCCGTAACATATACATTAATTATTACATTTATATACAAGCTTGCCAAGTTAGCTACATCATACAACCAATAGTACACGCCACAGCTACCCAATCGTGTACATATTGTCCTTCAGAAAATAAGTGATGTCTGGCACTTTAAGGATCTGGAATACTACCTAATTAAACAAGTATGTACCCTTAAGAAGTAGTAAATCATGTGCTATTTATGCGGAACCACGTTTAGGTCGGAGAACTTTGTGAATGTAAAATTACGCCATAAATATTGGCCACCCTTCGAGATTCACGTGATCTCGTCTTAATACCTGCTATAGAGAAGATTTACAGGAATACCTACAGAATTTATTATTAGAGCAACTATAAATATGTACGTAACTTTTTTGTACCTCACTGTACAATATTCTGTACCTACTTACTAGTAAGGTTAGTAGTTGTTATCTAAATTAGTATAGATACCTACTTAATTAATTCTCGATTTCCTTATGGCACTAACAACACTTTCGTAGATGACCATAGTAGAGTTCTGACAAGAATGATACCAAGAAATTACGGACATTTTTAAAACATAATATGACATGAACTGCAAATCGAGTAAAGTTTTAAAGGCAATTTAAAACAGCCTTATGTACATAGGTACAGGCTACGGCATGGCCTACCCGGCTATAAACCTATAGGTACCTAAACGAAACATTTTATTAATCCTCTAAGTACTTACTTTTTTTATATTTTTACTTACGAATACAGCGTCCTTCTAAGTTTAATAATAAACTAATTAAAACTAAGTAGTTCAAACAAGTGCGGACACTATCAACTGCATCGTTCTATCACAAACTGTTACAAGTAGAAAACAGAGCGGTGGTGCAGTGGTCACTGAGGCAGGTGGCGATGTAATTGATTGCATTCTGCACATCAAAGCCTTATTAGATCATATGTTCACAACTAATCAACCATTCACTCGTACAACTTGTGTAAATACATTCTACATAGAATAGCATATATCTGATAATGTGAATACATTCTACGTAGTATACCTACCTATATCTGATCTGGTAATCTGTCATACAGGTTCATCCTACACTACACCAGTTTCTCACACCGATCCATGTTCCTAAAATAATTGTTACACTTAGCCTTAAGTCATTGTAGGTATTGTTTAGGTATTTTATTTTTAAGGTATGAGAGGAAAAAAGTCATTATTATTATAAAATTTATTTACCTACCTATACTATTTGAAATTTTACCTGCGACTACAGCATAAGTACATATTTTAAAAAAGGAGCCTTATAAAGTAGGTTAGGAAATCTTAATCTGTATAAGCCCGTATTTAAGTTAACGAACTAAGTAGCGCGTGTCAGTCGGTGAGGAGGAAACGTCCTTCTTTATGTACGCGTACGTCAAGGTAGTCTCTACTCTGAGTTTCATTACGCTTTTGGGATAGGTACGTTAATGTGCAAGTACCGGTTTACCTATATACCTATTTACCTGATACCTATCACAATATAAAGTTGTCAGTAAAACATAATGTAGAAATCTACATTAGGCAAAAAAATTATGGGTACCGACAATTAGATTCTTGAAGATATTTCCGAATGTTCGTTACCTATTTGTTACCTGTAAATGATACCTAAGTGTACCTATTCATTGCTGTTTAAAAATATTAAATTCTGCTATTCATAGTCCTCAATAATGGGTCAGACATTCCCGTGAGCACGTGGGTACCGTGGCGCACCTCGCAGGTCCCTCTGTGACCCAGTTCCAGTGCTGTACCCTTCCCCTCGCGCCACTACTGCCCGCGGAAGTCGCCGCAGATTAGTTTCTGTCGCTGACTTAAGGCTATTACATTACTGAAAGCGATAAAATATTTGTTTATGGAAGACTTAAAAATGAACAGAAAAATCGCTCACTACATGTTGCATGTTCTTGAACCAATAGCCATAATTTAAGTTGCATCTACAGCAGAAAATGTTACAATGAAGTCCGTTTCCGGTGATCCTACTCTATAGTGATTATCGATTCCTACAAAAAACTTAATAAGTAGTCTTTAATGTAGAGTGAAAGAATATAATTATTGTGTAGTCTCAGTGGCGTGGTACAAATAGCTTTACCTATGCCTTGTGTTAGGTATGTTTTTCGTAATTGTGGTCAGAGCCCAATCGTCTATGCAGGCTTAATTACCACCAACCTCTGGGTTAGCTTAGTGATAGTCGAGTTATGCTTTACAAGTATCAACTATAATTGAGTGTTAAATTTAAGATACTGGTATAAACTTTCTGGTGACCCAGGTAGAGAACTACCTACATAAAAAAGTTTTGTAGACGTAGGCGTAATTATTCGGGCTAAACCAGAACGTTACAAGACTGTTACGTCTCTCTCTTTCAATTATGATTATTTCGTTATGAAATATATATTATATCTTAGGTAAGTAATGTAGTTTAAAGAGTCCGTTCCTTATATAATGTCGTGTTGCCAACTCATAAAAAAACGTAAGCTTGCATTTCGCGTGTCATTCCTCTATACAAGCGCATGACACGCCGTAAAAGGTTCCGGTACCCTTTGAATGACATAACACACTATTATAATATTCACTCCAATGCGTTTATTTACTAGTTACTTTATTTTTTACAACTCCTAAGCTTTTGTTTTTTCATCATCATGGTCATCAAATCAGCTAAAAGAAAACTAACGCGATAATTTTTAGATAACCGTATTTCCCTTCATGGCTGTGTAATATTACGTCGCACTAGCAGATCAAAACTCCCCTGGGACTCGACGACCTCGGAAAAAAAGGTTATGTTAAAATTAATTCAAAACAAGGTAAGTTAATAAATCTTATGCCTTTGCAAAATGGTTGTATACTTGAAACTAGAAGAAACTGGATATCTCGATTTTATGTTCCGCATACGGGCAACAGGGCGTTGCGTAACACAAAACTGGTAATTGCTAAAAAAGCACGTTCTTAAATAATTTTGCAGACACGAAAAATAACAAATACTTACAAAATAAATGTAGTCTCACTATTATTTGTGGATCTGATGATCTGTGTAAGAGTCGTATTCGCGAAGACCTTAACACTATTACTAACGTGTGTCGATACACCGAGGTTGATTACCTTTCCCGGGCTGTTAAATCATGCCTTGCCTTAAAATTATGTTGCTTCTTAACACTTATTATGATATAACTAGCGGCCCATCCCGGCTTCGCACGGGTATCATTTTCCCGCTTTTCTGATGAAATTTTTCCTGAATTTTCTTTGCTATAAACCTCACGGAGCCCTTTGAAGAAATCTTTGAAACGAATGCAAAACCGTGGAAATCGGTTATTGCGTTCTGGAGTTATAGCGTCAGGAAGGAAAACACGACTTATTTTGATATAGTAGATAGGTGTTAAGAAGCAACATAATTACATATTATGTAATATCATCGTCATATTAGCCACGTCCAATGCTGGACATAGGCCTCTTCCGTGTGCGGTCCTGTGCCTCCCACAATATATAACACCTATATCATTTAACTAATATTCTATCAATAAATAAGTAGTTTTGATACCAGAATATTGATAGATGTAACTTACTGTTCCGCAATAACAATGCATCACGGTGTGTGGTGCGCCTACAGGAGAGTCACAGGTGCTCGACTCCCTCACTCGTTACATAAGAACATAATAGTTTAATTATCGCCGAGGGTTACCTGCTGAAACGTTGCTTTCTCTACAGTGTTAGTGGTTAAACGGAGAGTTTATTTGTTTACTGAACCTACCCTGCTTCAGCCTTGCTTTAATATTTCGTCACCTTTTTGTCCAAGTTATTTATTTATTATCCTATATTTAAATTACTGTCTTCAAACATTGCATTTAAATGCATTAATATAGAGAACATGCACAGTATTGCAACCACCACCGCGTCAACAATAGATTGTTATAAGTATTATATTTACAACTGAATAATAAAACAAAAACCAACTTAAGTTATCTACTCAAATATAAATCCTTACACTGGCTGTAACTTCTTCTATCTAGATAGTTAACACACGGTTACCTATTTTAATCCCGATCAAATCAATCAATCAAATCAATCAAATCAATTTTATTTTTGCCAAACATGGGTGTACAATATTGTTGTTAGTATTTTACAGAATTATTATAGTTCTACCATGTTTTACCAAACATTTGGTGTGCAATGTTATTACATTTAATTTAGTTAGTTTTTACATTGAATATAGTTAGTAGGTACATATAAAATTATAATTAAATACATTGAATTTCATTTCATTTTACTATCATTAATAATATTAAATTATAATACAATTAAACACACAACATAATTTTTAGCATTATTACCATTAATTTAAATTTTTATCACTCAGAAATTCATCTACTGTATAATAGCACTTAGTAACTAGTAATTCTTTTAAAGTTGATTTAAATTTTGGCAAGGGCATATCCTTAATATAATTTGGTATTTTATTGTAAATAAGAGGCGCCATCCCAAAGAAACTTTTACTCAGCAGTGCAGTGTTACAACTAACTGTGCTCAACATGTTCATATATTGCGTTCGAATGGGACCCCTACGAACCTCAGATACCTTTTGGAAAAGGTTTTTATTAATTTTAACAAAATGTGCCACCTCTAAAATATATAAAGACGGGAGTGTTAGTATATTAAATGTTTTGAAATACGTAACACAGCTATCCGTCTGTTGTATCCCACACATTGACCGTATACATTTTTTTTGCATTCTAAAAACGAGCTCCTTGTTAGTGGAGTTTCCCCAAAAAATTATTCCGTAACGTATGATCGAGTCTACCAGACCATAATATGCTGTCAATAGAACCTCTTTTTTTACTTTTTTCGATAGCTGCCATAACGCATAAGTAGATCTACTCAACCTTTTACATAATTGTTCAGTATGCGGCTTCCAATTAAGTTGGTTATCTATTATCAACCCTAAGAATCTGGTTTCATTTGTCCTTTCAATTTCACAACCTTGATTGATGACATTAACATCTGGGATTTCACATCTTTGATGAAAGTGCATAATATTAGTTTTTTTTAAATTAATTATTAAATTATTATTATTTAACCAACCAATTATATTACATAAAGAATTATTAATGTCAATTTCGTATTTATCTGCATCAGAACACTTTATTATAGCTGTGCTGTCGTCAGCGAATAGTACCATGCGATGAGTTACTGTTTGCGGAAGATCATTGATATAAATCAAAAAAAGCAGTGGTCCTAGCACACTCCCTTGCGGTACACCATACTGTATGAATCTAGATTCTGAGAAGTACTTAAGTTCTTGTTTACTTTCTGTGCATATCCTTGAGACCTCTGTACACTGTGATCTGTTATGTAAATATGATTCAATTAGCCTAAGTATATTACCTCTAATCCCGTATTCATACAGTTTATTTAATAACTTTTTGTCAATCACGTAATCAAAGGCCTTGGTCATATCAGCGAATATGGCACAAACTGGTATCTTATTGTCTATAGCTGGCATAATATTCGACAACAACTCAAAAATGGCCATGTTTATAGAGGTATTCTTTCGAAAGCCTTTTTGTTCTGCACAAAACAAATTATATTTATCAAAGAAAGCGTATATTGAATCATAAATGACTTTTTCAAAAATTTTGGAAAATATGGGAATCTTTGCTATTGGTCTGTAATTTTTTAAATCAGTTTTATCATCTTTTTTATGGAGTGGTTTTACAATAACTTTCTTAAGACTATTTGGATATACTCCTTCAGTAATACACAAATTCATTATGTGACTTAAAATTGGCGATATCTCTTCATGGACATATTTTATGACCTTTGTAGAAATGCCATCATAGCCAACAGTACTTGTATTCTTTAAACCATTAATTATTCGTACTATATCATTATTTGAAACAGGAGACATAAATAGAGAGTTTGCATGTGTATGTCTAAAATTATTATTATTTAATTCAATGTCCGATTTAATATTATTTTCAATTTCATTTATAAAGTAATTATTAAATTCATTGGCAATATCTGCTGGATTTTTAATTAGTAAATTGTCCTTAATAATTATAATAGGCTCTTGTGGTAAACAAAAATTTGATTTGTTAATTATTTGCCAAGTAGCCTTTGATTTATTTTCAGATTTAGCTATGAATTCATTATTTTGTGCTTTTTGAGTCAAGTTTATTATTTTTTTGAATAATTTGTTGTAGCTTTTAAAAGCATGTTTGCTTTTTGTATTAGGATTCAATCTGTATGCCCATAGTAGTTGCCTTTGCCTTCGACTACATATTTTAATACCACGGGATATCCATCTAGTTCTTTTGCTAGTTTTTATGGTAGTTAATTTTTCAGGGAAACATAATTTATAAATCAATGAGAACTCATCTATGAAGTTGTCATATGCTTCGTTAACGTCCCCTGCATCATATGTTTGCTTGAATGATAAGCATTTTAAGTAAGATCTAAATTTTCTTAAGTTGTCCCTAGATATTACTTGCTTTTTAATTTTCCAAAATTTTAATCGACATGTTTTATTTACTGGTACTTTCAAAATTTGACATGTGTGATCTGATAAAATAAGATCTATAATTTGAGTTTTGCAATTCTTTTGATAGTTGTGAGCAAAGTTATCAATACAGGTGTTGCTACACGGTCTGGTAGGTGCAAACAGCGACAGTTTTAAATTATAACTAAGAAGAAAATATTTAAGATCCAAAGATATTTTGTTACTTTTAAGGGTGTCAATATTAAAATCTCCACATAAGACTATTTTATTATTATAATGATTAATCTTTATCAAAATGTTCTGCAATTTTTCGTAAAATACTGTGTAGTTTGGCTTTGGTATTCTGTATATACAAATAACAATGATTCTATAAGACAAGAGCTCGATGGCACAACACTCAAATATACCTGGAACTGATTGTTTGGCTACATATGGTAGTTCCTTGTATTGTAGCCCTGTTCTTACAAAAATACACGTTCCTCCACGTTTTACATCTCTAGAAAAGAAAGCAGCCAAGCAGAAGTTATTCAAATGCAACAAATTTTCATGGCCCTTCTTTACGAAATGCTCTGTTATACAAAGAACATCTAGTACAGTACCATCACTGCACAGCTCTTCCAGCTTTACTTGTAATAAATCGGATTTATTCAACAGACCAGCTATATTTTGGTGTAAAATATTTATAAAATTAAAGAAAAAACTGGGTATCATTTTGTTGTAGTGCTTTGTTTGATTTTGTAAAATTTAATTTATTATACTCGTCATAATCATAATTTATGTTAAATACAAGCTGCTGCATATCGCGGACAATAACCTTTAGGCCATAATTATTTATTAACCCGGTATGATAGTTGTACATATCATAATCATAAGACAAATTAAGGTTAGAATCCAAAACATATGCATAATAGTATGACGATATATCCATATATAGTAGATTGTTAAAAGTTTCTATTCGACTATTGTATACAATATTATTATTATGCTTAAAAGTAGGTAGACAAATTATAAAGTTAGTGTGAGATAAAGTAGACAATTTTTCTCGGATAAACATGACAAGGTCTACATAATTATAAGTTTTTTGGAAATCTGTTTCGCCGACATATATAATGCAAAAATCTTTATTCGTGAAATCCTGGACCTTCCTATCAATTTTATACAACAGTTCTTTCAGCCCACATGCTGGTTTCCGGAAGTGACAAATTTCATACATTCCTAGTTGAGTGGTTTCTAACATATTATATAGCCTATTTGTTGTTTCACTACTTATGAGACATATTTTCTGTTTGGTTGTTTGGGGTTGTGTTGTCATGTTATATATTTTTTTACATGTATTTGGAGAAGATGTTTCTGGGGTACTAATGAGATCAAGTTTATTAACACGTGATGGTTTCATAGTTTTGCGTGGAGTCTTTTTGCTGTTAGGTGTACAATCTGATGTAATTTGTTGTGTTGCTTTTTTTATTAATTTTTGTTTTTTATGTAGTATTTGTATCTGGTTTTTTAGCTCAGTATTTTCAAGGGACAGCTGATCAACTTCCTCGTGAGCTGTTAATAACTCGGCTTTTAGTTGTAGTATTTCTTGTTTTAATTTTAATGTTTCTTCTTCTTCCTCGTCGCTAGACAATAGGCTAAGACTACGTGTAACGCCATCTAGCGTAGAATCAGTAGAACTGCAATTATCCAACGATGTTGTAGATTTGGATCGTTTATGTGTTTTAATACGATGAGTGATGTTGTTCTCAAAGAAATTCATTTTATCAATCGTTTGATATTAAATTATTAATATTGAAAAATGTTCAAAAAGATTTCTATACGTGGGATTCGATCTATCAAGTTCAGCGTCGCAGTCGAGTACTGTTACCATCGAACCAAACAGTAGTTAACAATCGAGGTGCAATTTATTGACCATATTATGAAGGAAAAAACTTTATAGGTACTCTTATACTTTTATTGGTTTGAATGTAGTCCAAAGGTCGTTTTGCGAAAAAAATATTGTGTGGATGTTTTATTTTCTTAACGGTTTTTTGTTTTGTAAGATTTAAAATTGCACTTACTTGTTTATTCTGTTTTTGCTAATTTTGCTTGTTATCGTTATTTAATATATCTTGTCTTCCTTATTAAATAATGTTTAGACCAAAAACTTCCCTTGCTGGATAAAAAAGTCCTCGTCCACTTTTACACTCACTATTCTAAGTAAATCGTATTTATATTCACTGCCAACGTTATATGGTGTAATTTATGTAGTTCGTAATACTTTAATGCGATTTTGTAACTTGATTAATCACTTTAACATTTTTAATTAATTTTATATTACGGAGCGAATATGTCACCGAGGTGCTAGCGCCATCTGTGTCAATGTTTTTGTCCGAATTTTAATATTCCGAATATCAAAATCCAGAAAACGTTTGGACATTTCGTCATTATCCCATTTTTTAAAATTTCGAAGTATTATTTGCCATATAATCGCAACTCCGAATTTCATTTGCCCATTTATTTATTTGTACGACGTTTTAAAATCCAGATGAATGAGTTCCAGATATAAAAATCTAAATGCACGAAATCCAGAGAACCGTAATCCATATGCACTAAAGCCAAATTTTTAAAACACAATTTATTGAAATACCTTTATTGAAATCCAGACAAACAATATCCAGATTTTTAAAATCAAGATTTTTGAATTCAAATAAACGATATCCAGATAAACTAAATCCTTTTATCTTTTACTAATATTATTAACTTAACCTATTTAATTGCAACCTAAACTAACCTACTAAGTCGAATTTGACAATAAAAATCTATGAGTAATGGGCAAGTAAAACAATAGCTAGTCGGTTCTGGCACTCGCCGGCCGCTGCCGCGGCACGCTCGCTTCGCTCGCTCGGCTCGTGCGAAGGGTCACAGTTCTAACCTAACCTAACCAAATGAGACGAATTTGGCAATTAAACCTATCTGTAATGGGCAAGTAAAACAATAGCGAGTCGGTTCTGGCACTCGCCGGCCTCTGCCGCGGCACGCTCGCTTCGCTCGCTCGGCTCGTGCGAAGGGCCACAGTTCTAACCTAACCTAACCAAATGAGTCGAATTTGACAGTTAAACCTATCTGTAATGGGCAAGTAAAACAATAGCTAGTCGGTTCTGGCACTCGCCGGCCGCTGCCGCGGCACTAATATTATGTAATGTATGTATGCAAATAATATTACGTATTGCAATAATTTAGCTGAAACACGATTGTATGGAAACTAAATGAATATGATTATTTGGGAACCAAATAAAAAGATTATGAAAATTTGGTAATAGTTTATCTGGAAAGTGGTACGATGGGAACCAAAAAAAGTATTCTGGGAATCTGGTATAGCTAAATCTGGATTATAAGAATATAGGAAACAAAAAAATACTATTTGAAAATTTGGTTTTAGTGCGTCTGGAAATCGATTCATCTGGGAAATTAAAAACGAAATTTTAAAAAGTTGTCATTCATTACATCTGTCTTTTAAAAGTTCTACCAACTGTTTACTGGGTTTTAAGATTCGGGTAACAGAAATTCGAGGTTTCAATAGGTTACCTTAACACACGCTGTGTAATGGCGCGGATAACGTAAACTAAGAGCCTTTATACACCACGTTTTTATACGCACGTAGAACGCAATCAGGACAGGACGGTTAGCAAACGCCAGACTGAACAATGTTACTTTTGCATACGATTCATACGATCCTTGCGTTTGTATCGCCCATAAACGCGCCATCAAACGCCCATTTTCACAAAGTTTGTATCTATGTATAAACTTTGTGAAAATGGGCGTTTGTTTGCGATGCATCGTGCAGAAAGCCACCGTTACGGCGCTTGTACACGCTAAGAAAAATTGCCGGGCCTACGCAAGAATTCGTGTCGTTTCTAAGCACGACCTGTGTACACAGCGCCGGCGATGAATAAGAAAATATTCTTGTCTGCGCAATACAAGACACGGCGAATGTTGTTGCGGAGGGGCGGGGAGCGGTGTAGTAGGGTATCATACTTTTTTGCTTTCTAGTTAACATTTTTATTAAAGGAAACTCACAGTGACTATCACACTCGTTATTACTTGCGCGCCCTACGCCCGTCTGACGACTGCACGAAAAAAATCCTATCGTGTACACGTTTCGATTGGTCTTGTCTGCGGAAGACACGAAAAGATTTCGTGCGTGGAACAGACAAAATTCTTAACGTCTACACGAAGATTTGTCTTGTCTGTCGCAGACACGGTAAATTTTCTTAGCGTGTATATACAAGCGCCCTTATTTGACACCACATTAATATAGGTATTATGGCGCTGTAAGCGATCGTTTTATTTACGTTTGTATTGATACATATTCGCGCAGTAGAAGCTGACCAAAAACGCGCATAAAATAAACATGATGTGTAAAGGCTCTAGGAACATCACGAGTTAAACCCTTGAAGATTTGCATAAGTATTATAATAATTATTTTTTGCTTTTTATGCTTTATTAAGTACGCTATTACGATATGTAGGTACCTATGTAGCGATTTTATAATTTTATAATAATACCTGCAGGAACAAGGAAAAGTTTCAAAATGAGCTTTCCCTAAGCTATAAATTTATAATACAAAGACGGCTAGCATGAAAGTTTTACGCCCTTCTTCAACTGTAAATTTTTTTAAATATGAGATAGGTCATCATCATCATCATCATAATGTCAGCCAATTGACGTCCACTGCTGGACATAGATGAACCGATGGATGAGGGAGGCGCAGGACCGCATAAGGCAGTATTTGGAGGAGATGTCGTATAAATAAGCAAATAATATACTCAAATAATCAAAGGTAAAATTTGGTACCTACATGATACTTATCACTACTTTAATTATTGGTGCCTACTGAATATTAGTGGCTTAGTTATGTATAGTAACTATAAAAGCTTGCATTATTGTAGACATTCGATCCCATAAATATAAAATAATCATCTCATTTACAAACAAAGAATTCTGAAACACTGTACTTCTGATTTTCTAGAGCATTGGGTTGCCATGACAACCGGCCACAAAATGGCGTGTGTAGGCGCGCTGCACGGCTTCCCGCGCTTTCCGCGTGTTCCCGCCATCCCGACATATTGATCCGTCGCGTTTCAAACACTTTATAAATATTTTTATAGTATGAAATTCTATGATGTAAATATAGCAGTAGACATTATTTTGATGATGATTAAATACTTATTATGATATTTTTAAGGATCTAACATTGTCAAAATTTATAGCAGTAGGTTTAGTTAAAATTGAATAGGATAACTAAAAAGAAAATACTTTAAGTTAAGAACTGCTTTCTACTTTACCAACTAAGAAGGAAAAATAGGGACAAAAAGTTATATTTATAATTTTCTCTGATGTGAACTTATGTTATGCCTGTCATAAATTTTCTTTAGTAAGTAAGTATTTGAAAGCAACATTGCTGGCGAAAAAATTAGAGCTCGGCAAAAAATATTCTTATCTCTTTCCATTTGAGTGAGTCAGCCTAAAGAGTTTAGTGGTCTCTCCCGGATGATAGAGCAGGTTCAACGTCCCCGGCCTTGGCACGGTTATGTAATATTGCCGCTAATACAATAAGTACGACATTTTTGTTATAGGAATTTACGTTCTACAATTGTACAAGAGTCAAAAAGCTGGATTAAAATCATTGCGGCCAAAACACAACTATAAAAGCTTCTGCAAACAACTTGCGAATTTGCGGAACAATACGTTTTAATTACAAAATGATGATAATTTTAAATTAATAAGTAATAAAAGTTTGACAATCCTGTGTACGGAAATCCACAGTAAAAATTGTGCATTTGGCTATTTGGCTCGACCGGTCCCCTTCACTAACGACATTGGGGTATAATTAAAAGCGCCGGTGGGTCGCCCACTACAGCCCCATTGACTACCTGACGGATTGTATTTATGATATGTGCTCGGGTTCCATGAGTTAGTAACGTTTAGGGAAATGCTGACATGCAACAAGCTGATAACTTATTAAGATTCTGGTAATCAACAGTTTGCTTGAACTCTATCGAACATTACGCATTCACGTGAAATAAGGTGTCAAAGACCTCTATTTAATATTAAATTGTTAGTGAGTGAATGTATAATGACGCTAGTAATGTCGTCATAATAAAATAGCGAGGTAGTAGTGATAGGGACGTGCCGGCGACGTCACTGGAGCTCTGACCAGTGGCTGCGCGACGCACCCTCCCGTCCTGATACGTCACGTGGGGTTACAAGGATATGAGATCTCCCTAGTTTATTAAAACGATTACCGACTATACAATAATATACAAAAATATTAGTTTCTGAATGCAGTAGATGTATACTAAAACTCCGCATTTAAATATATTTAGGTCATTGAAATTGTAACTTTAGTTAAGTACATGGCTTACAAGGTAGGTATATCCTTTCTCAAAAAATCTTTGTTTAAATTATTTAAGCTTAACCAAAAGGGGCCCACTGCTGGACATTAACCCCCTTACTCATAAAAAAATTCTTAAATTTTAGTCAATTGATTAATTAGCCTAAGCTCTTACGTTGTTTGGTATAAGGTTGGTTTTCGTAATAACAAATCTCGCTAAACAGTGATTAAATTTAAGAGGCGTTTATAAGTAAGGGGGAATATGCCTACTTCTAACGTCTAAGACACCTCTAATCGTCATCTGCCCTGTACCTCCCTAACCAATCAATCTTTACCAACTAAGTTTAGTTCAAATTCATTAACTAACAATCTCACAGTTTATTGTTAATCGCTTTTTTTTATAACGACGAAAATGAATACATAGCATAACCAGACCCATAATTTGAAAGCTCTGATCCAGGAAAAATAAAGATAAGGAAGTAAAATTACTGCTCTGGCAACCCCGTGCCGCCAGGGTCGCCAGTGCGTCGCGCAACATCGACGGCGGTGCGCGTCTCCTCCGCGCTACCCTCGCGCGCAACACAAAGACTAGTGCTGTGTTTACTGTTTATACCACTGTTTGTGCTGAGTGCTGACGTGATGGGGAGCCGGTAAGTGACGCGTGCCGTGGTTTACTTACAACTGTACTGTAATTGCTACGAGGGCGACAATCTTTGGGGGATTCTTTTACAAATAGGACTAGTTGTTTCATCCTTGTTTTGCTATTCCTATTGTTTGTATTTTAAAATTTTGAAATACTTCTTTTATTTCTTGATAATTATATACTTACCACAAAACATGCAACAAATTGGTACATATTTAATTTTACTTTTAAATATTAATGTGTCTTATTTAATACATCATGAATACAAACCACACGGAAGCAATCTCGTAACGAAATGAATTGTATGTGCATTGTATTTCGTATACCTTTATCCTTTTTAGCTTTATAACAAAACACAAAAGCCGACATATAGCAGACAATAACTTAATAAACCCGAGCTAGGTCGACCTTGTAACCTGCTTACATTCAGCCAGTATCAATGACCGTACGTACGCACAGTCACTTATTTCATCAAAACATTGCAACATTCATATTATTATTATATTAGGTTTTCGTTCCGGTTGGCGCCCAACGTGGGACTTCGTAGACATCCATTAAAATTGAGGATTTAGACCCCTCCGTTGTGTACAAAGTGGATTTATTTGTGATTTGAGCCTGTAATAATATACGTGTAGCATATGACCGGGATACCTTTTATTTTGGGATAAACGTATAGCCGCAGGGTGTAGGTACATGCCTAATATTGTAGACAAATATTATTGTATCAGCTACTTTCTCGATAGTTTCCGTAAACGATCAAGGTTTTTATGTGACATATCTAGGGAAGAGTACGTTGACGACTGTAACACTTTATCTACAACATTTCAATGAGGAATATCGCCTAAGGAGGCAATTGTGGCAATTACAATTGTAAATGTAATTACAATACAAGGGTATTGTAATTACATGGAGCTCACTGAGTAGCAACAACTTCACCGAGATGTTGCGTCTTCTATCATACTCAAGAATTATTTATTTTGGCACCCCTATCCTCTCTGATCCACAACAGTCACCCGTATTCAGTGTCATAATAAGACGTTATTGTCCTCACATAAAAGTTAGCGAACACCTTCATAACCAATAAGTTGTGGAACAGTCTTCAGGCTCACATCAATCCTACTTCCTATGAAATTGCAGAAACATTTTGCTCTGTCTCTACAAAGTCGACTGGCTGAACTCATATCATGGCAGCTGCCCGCTGTTTTAATTCCTACTTAGACTGTATTTGACTCTTTTCCATTATGTTTGTCACAGTCATTTTACTAAGTCATAGATAAAATATATTAAGCCATAAACTTTTAGTACAAGGACGAAATTTCTTCTTTGCTAAGTAAACGAATAAAAACGAGCCTAACTAAATCCTTGCTGAGTGGACGATTAATTTGACAAAGCATTTTCCGTCTCTTACAAAGCCATAATCCATAATGATGGCTTAGAAAATTATCCCTATATTTATAAGGGATTACTCAGCAGTCAGCAATTCAGCATCTATCACAATCTTGGGACAAGACGTTTTGTTTATTATTTTAAAGACAAGTCTTGCACTAGTGTCCTGTGTAGTGGGAACATTGACAGACATGAAATTAACGGTCACAAAACACATTCAGGCTTAAGACGATAATTTGTGGATCACACAAATTATGTGGGATAAGAAACCGCAACCTCGTGCCACCGAAGCAGTTAAAATTAAATGCTGTATTTAGTAACAGTATAATAGTATGTACTCTATCCTTACACGGGTCATTATAGCTTTGTCGTAATTCGTCTAAAGCTTCCTACCGTTCGATACCACAGACAATTTATTAATGTTCAAGTTCGTACAATAACAATAACAAAACGTATCGACAAGGAAGGGGAGGACCGCCGTCGTAGTCTGTGCTTCGAGCTGCCGACTTTGAATGTTCCCTCGAGGGTGAGGGTAGAGGGTGACGACTACGGGCTTTTAAAAATTAATGGTAATCTAATTATTTATGAAGGAAGTTGTGGTGGAAAATATTTTTAATTTTCTTTATTATGTGTTTTATATTCCCGTTAAGTCAGCTGTGTCAGAGATCACCTCCGTTGTAGTTCATGTCTCTATGTGGTCTTTATATGATTCCTTCATATTTGCACTTTATTAGGTACTTATAAAAACTGTAGTTTTATTAGAAATATTTCAACATTAACTCCCGCACTAGGGTTTATACCCTGTGCTGTAGGGTCTTTGCAAACATGGTTTTCACGGGCATAAGGGACATGGATGTTCTTTGTGTCTGGAGACACAAATTGCTGTCTTGTTTTTGAAGTCCCAAGACAATAATTTGTGGTTTGCGCAAATTGTTCTGCGTAGGATTCGAATACCCGACCTTAAATTAAATAAGTAAATCTTTTATAGTAGAACTGCACTTGTTATACATGATTCATTAGTATAATACATTAGGTAAATACCATCACAGTCGACCGACTGTTGCATAACAGTAGCTGTAGGTAAAGTTCGTTCACCCCCTCTATCGACCAACGAACACTGAACACTACCCTCACCACCCGGCTACTCCTCCACGAAGCAGAGGGGCTCTGCTAACAAACAATATTATACTCTATTTTTAATACAATCGTAAATATTTCTGTATAATACTTTGTGTTGAAGTTCCATTAAATTTTGTCAGGTAAACTTTTTCTTTAATAAAATGTGAATTTCTTTTCATCGATTGATTGTAATGTATTAATTTTTAATAAAGCATAGAGTTATAAAAGAATATATGGGAATGAAGTAAGGTGCCAAGAATACTTGTTACATGCTGAATACACATATGAATGAATTTATAATAGGTCGGGGAAAAAGTCTTTTCGCATAACGTAGGTATAAACTTATTATAAAATTTCTTTGACTGTACTACTTGTGTCTGGCTGGTTTTGGTAACATTAAAAAGGTTACATTATAAAGAAAAGAAAAAAATAAAAAAAAGTTGTTTCCCGCTATTTTTCATTTGTTTTTCTCTCCGTAAAAATGAGTGAATCTAATGAAGAAATTTTTTATTTTTATTGCAAAAAAATAAGTAGTACACAAATCTTAATTACTATAGTAGATACATAAAGAGTATAGTGTGTGGATGTAACAAAGACTCCCTGCACTAGGCTGAGCCTGTCCTGCAGTTAGTCTTACCTACATTTTACCCTACATTTAAATTAAAGAAAAAAAAAAAAAAGAATTACAATAATTAATTAAATCACTCTATCATCTTAAAATTACCGTGAATCAAATAACAGAAAACAATCATAAAAATTAAAAAAGAAAATATCAAAAATTAAAATTAAAAGAAAACAGGTACAATTCAATGTGAAATAACAAAAAGAAATTACAAAAATAGCAAAATAGAAACAATCACGCAATGCTTTATCGCTTCTAAATTATGCCAACTGCTTCAAAAAATGCTCTGTCTCATCATAAGTCCAAGTGACTAATTGCTTTGCTACAATAAACTTCACTTCGCGAACTGTCTTATTGGATAAGTTGCAAATTTTGTTAAACCTGTTATACACAAATGGCTTCATGAAGGTACTGAAACGTTTAGCAAATGTGGTATTTACTCTAACGACTGGAATTCTGTAGACCCGTTTCTTGATCATGTCTCCATAGTCAACAGAGCTGATTACTTGTTTGTGGGTCAGAACAGTAACTTTTTGAATGTATAACCTTCTGACACTTAACACCCCTATCTCACTAAACAGTGCAATCGTCGAAAATCTAAAAGGTTTGAATAGCATGGTCTTTAGCACTGCGCGCTGAGCTCTTTCTAAGCCAATAAGGTGTGTGACAGCAGCCCCACCCCAGGCTATATTGCAGTAGGAGAGAATTGATTCGCAGAGTGAAAGGTATATACTCTTCAACAAGGATACTGGAGCCACATCGCGTAGTATTTTCATGATGTGGATGACCTTCCTAACTCTAGCAGACGTGGACAGTATATGCTCGCTGAAGGTGAGCCTTTCATCTATTGTAATGCCGAGATAGCGTACGTATTTTGCCTTTCTTAATCGAGTGCATTTACAAGGCGTATTTATGCTTATGGTGATGTCGTTGCTGCACGTGTGGACTATCACTTCAAAATTTGTTTGTGGAGCCGATGTAGCTGTTTTGTGGAAACACATGAAGCTAGTTTTCTCAGCATTCAATGACAGAAGGTTAGAGTTCAACCAATCAACCACACGACTCAGTCCACTCTGAGCAACTCGAAAAACTCTTTCCCACGTCCTCTCGTTATATACAATAACGGTATCATCAGCATAGTTAATTATTTCTGCATTGCCTATGTGCTCTTTTGCTGAAAGGTCGTTGATGTAGATGAGAAATAAAGTCGGACCTAAGATACTACCCTGTGGCAAGCCATAGGTGAGCGCCTGCGTTTTACTAACGTGACCGTCAATTTTCAAACACTGCTGTCTACATGACAGGTAACTTTGAAAGAAATCTAGGCTAATTCCTCTGATTCCAATGCCTTCCAGTTTTTTCAGTAAGATTGGGATGGAAACCGTGTCAAAGGCTTTGGCCAAATCGAGGAACACACCCATACATACCTTCCCCTCATCAAGATACTTACTGATAATATCGGTTAGCAAAACGACTGCTTGTTCCGTTGATCGTCCTTGTCGAAAACCGAACTGACGAGCGGATAACAAGTTATGTGATTCCAGGAAGTTTACAAGCTGTTTATTTATTACCTTTTCCAACAGTTTAGAAAAGGCACAAAGAAGAGAGATTGGCCTGTAATTATTAGGGGTTCTTGCAACACCTCCTTTGTGAATTGGAGTAACAGTGGCTATCTTCCACATATTAGGAAATTCGCCAGTAGTAATTGCCAAGTTAAATATGTAAGTTAAGGGTTCAATAATATAGTTTTTCAAGAGCTTAACAAGTTGGTTAGTTATTTTATCAAAGCCCGGAGCACTGTTGTTGTTAAGTTGGAGTATTATGGTTTCAACATCAGTTGGAGAGGTGGGGCGCAAAAACATAGAGTTAACGGGCGTCCTGGATACTTTAATTTTAGAAGCTAGTGACACCTCAGACTCATTTAAGCGCTTTAGTATTTGGTCAGCTAAACGTTGACCAACATTGGCAAAAAAGTCATTACAAAAATCCAGTGAGTCTGCAGGTGACCCTTGAATTTGACAGAGTTCGTGTGAGCTTGATTTATTAGGGACAGAATGTGTTACACGTTTTATAGTACGCCATAGTTTGCGCGAGTTGTTTGAATTCCGTTCTATTTCTTGTTTATCATGTTCAATTTTTAGTCTTCGAATCAGATCTCTGTAGAAATTTCTGTATCGTCTAAAGACATGTAGTTTTACTTGGTCTTCTGGATTCTTTCGCGCTTCAGTGTGCAGTTTATCCTTGTGTTTTGAGCATCTGATAAGCCCTGGAGTCATCCATGACTTGAATGTCAGTTTTGAGCGACTGACTTCTATTACTCTAGTGTGGCTGTCTATGATAGAAGTTAAGGTTGACATAAAAGCTTCAGTGGCGTCATTAACGCGAGATTCACTGTACACAGCATGCCAATCAACACTTCGCACTTCCGATTCTATTGCAACCATATCCAGTCTAGTCTGGTGCTTTATACGTGGTGGCTTAGTAACCCTTAGGCCCACACCAGTCATAACCAAGTCGTGATCAGTAGCCGAGGAGGAACAAACTAATGATTCCAAAAGATGCCTAGTTTTGGTGAAGACATGATCAAGACACGCGTCTCCTCTGGTTGGTTTATCAACCGCTGTTTGGTAACCTAGATGTGCCAGTAGACTTAAGTATTCTGAACAAGCCTCAGGCTTATTAATGTTAATGTTCATATCGCCTGTAATTATAAGACATGGATTCGACGCCATGGAATTTACTACTTGTTCTAAGGAATTAGTAAAATTATCCGTGTTTCTAAATGAGGGAGATCTATAAATACCCAGCAAAGTTATACAACCCGGAATATAGGCAAGCAGACAATTGGCTTCAAGAATATTTGGTTCAGTCACTATAGGGGACCAACATTTTTTAATGTAGATCACTACTCCACCTGATTGGTTTATATATTTAGTTGAAGCGAATTGGTGATAACCTTCAAGAGTGGGAATTACTGAATTTTGACTGATCCAACATTCCGTCAGGAGTATTATGTCAAAATCCAAGCTTAACCTTTTTAATGTTACAGTCAAATTATTAAAGTTACGGGATACACTTCTGATATTATAAGTTAATATTTTAAAATCATATTTCATCAACAAGTTCTTACAGAGTTCGGCAGTTTCCACCCTACGGCATGTAATATTTAGAGAATTATCAATATCATCTAATAAATCGTTGAAAACCATGGGTGAAAAGATAAACAGACTGAACAAATGGCCACTAGGTAGAACATGCCGAACTGGTGCGGATTGGATGGTATTACAATCACATATGAGAAAAATGGCAATGACTGTATTTCAGAGCCCAACCCTAGACTTAAACAGCTTATAAAACCAATTAATTCATTGTAACAGTAATGGAATTCACAAAAAATCAGGTAACGTTTACACTTATAATATACACATTGTCTTTCTGAACATATTATTATGTTAGAGCGTAAGTAAAATTTCATGGCACTCACAAAAACCATGGCATAATAACAACACACTGCAAAATTAAAGAAACAATAACAAGAGCAAGATGAGTATTTACAAAGAATGATAAAACCTAAATATAAATAATAAAATAGAAAAACGCAATAAAGCGTATAAAGAGACAAAAAAGTTAACAAACAATTGCAAGATAGGTAGTTTACGAATTGTTCCTTAGGGCTGTGCCGTTGTCTGTACAGGAAAAGTAACATCGGCTGATTCCTGGACTGTGGGACCGATGTGCTTATCGATGTCCTCTCTAGATCGAATGGCGATAGCTGGATGCTTTGTGTCTTTAGTATAAGAGGCTTTGCGCACAAATATTTGTCCGTTGCGAACCCAACAGTAGCGAAAATTATGCTGTTTAGCGCGACGTCTGGCCTCTCCGAATAGTTTCCTGTTAGATGTAGTCAGCCTTTCGTTAAAGTAAAGAACCGAAGCCGTCCCGTTGACTATATCGCTAGAGGTAAGTCCCCGTCTATTTGTAGCGGCCGACAGCAGCTCATCTCGTTTAGTCTTACGTGATAGTTTGACCACTACCGGCCGAGAACTCGTAGGCGATGACAGACGTTGTTTAGAACCTACTCTCAGTACTTCATCGATATCACCTTCCTGCAAGTCAATACCAAGTTTTTTAGAGGTAATGAGTATTGTGTGAGTCAGGTTTTCCGTCGGTAATTCCGGTATGCCAACAATTTCGAGCTCATTTCGAAGGTTGTATTGCTCTTGTGTGACAATCGCTTGCTGTAATTCGGTAATTGAATGCCTCAGTTGAGTAATTTCAATGTCCTTGTCGAGCAAACGGTGTTCATACGCTTTCATTTTTTCGGTGAAGCTGGATGAAACATTGTTTAATTGTGCCTTTACTTCTAGCACGTCCTGTCTCAGTAACCTGATTTCCTCCACTACATCAGACAATTCCAGTGTGTTAGTATCTGATGAATTAACATTTTGCTTGCCACGACTCCCGCGCGCAGTGTTAACATTTAATGTTGAGATAGATTGATTTAGAGTGCGAATAGGCGTAGAAACGTCATTCACCTTAGGCCTTGCGCAAGAACACGTCGGACAAATCCATTGTTTTTTGTGTGATTCGCTTTGTTCCTCAAATATCGCCCTTTTCAAATTCAAGCAATCTATGTCATAATCTTGTTTACATGACATGCACTCCATAAAGTATATGGAAGAAATTTTCTTACCGCAAGCGCCGCAGTTTCCTGCCATTCTGAATTTGTTAACGTAGACCCGAACAGCGAGAGATAACACAGTGAGGCACAAGCACGTATACCTTTCCCCACAGTGTGATATCTAGGATATAACTTCAACACCGTTAACAAAAACACAACAATGAACAATAAATATTGACTAAGGGCACTCGGTGTAAACTTCACTTAGGCACCTCCTTTTCAGTTTGTGGGCAACTAATTAACACCTCAAGTGTCTTACTCACTTAGGTAATATAATGTATTTGTGTCAGTTTTGGTGAGTAACACTAGAATGACAGATTGTCTCTAGTTGCTTTCAAGGTTGGCAGTTAAATGTCAATGTCACCGCTTCTCACAATTACAATGTTTACGTTATCCACCGGCGTGTGAGTGACTGTGATATTCTTAAAAACTCAGCTGATTAACAGCTGTTGATCCATGTGTGCGTGATATTTAAATAAGGTAAACGTTATGAAGCAAAATTTGATCAAAATTTACTCACAGTGCCAATCAGGAACACTTGAATAACATCAATACCAGGTGTATAGGTTATGTGAGATCTTGTTTAACACCAATTCAAACAGTTTTGCTAATTCTATTTGCACTTATTAAAATTAAAACTTTCGCAAATTTGCTTTGAGCTGTTTACTTGCCAGGGTTCAAATTCGATACATTTTAAAATTTTATTATAAAAAAGGCAAAAATGCAACTCAAGCAGTGAAAAAAATTTGTGATGTTTATGGACCTGATGCAGTGTCAGTAAGAGTAGGACAAATTTGGTTCAAACGTTTTCAGTCCGGAAATTTTGATGTTAAAGATGCACCTCGCTCTGGTCGCCCTGTTACGAATAAAATGGACGCCATTTTTGAAAGAGTGGAGCAAGATCGGCATATTAGTAGTTACGATGTAGCTGAAGAACTGGGAATTGACCACAAAACAGTTTTGACCCATTTGAAGAAAGCTGGTTATACAAAAAAGATCGATATTTGGGTGCCACACGAGCTCACTCAAAGAAACTTAATGAACCGTGTACTCATTTGCGATTCATTATTGAGACGTAATGAAACCGAGCCGTTTTTGAAGAGATTGATAACTGGCGATGAAAAGTGGATCACGTACGACAAGAACGTGCGAAAAAGGTCGTGGTCGAAAGTTGGCCAGGCTTCACAGACTGTGGCCAAACCTGGCCTAACACGAAATAAGGTGATGCTGTGTGTATGGTGGGATTGGAAGGGCATTGTTCATTATGAGCTTTTACCGCCCGGCAAAACCATCGATTCTGATCTTTACTGCCAGCAACTGATGAGATTAAAGGAAGCAGTCGAGAGAAAACGGCCGGAATTGATCAACAGGAAGGGTGTGGTCTTTCATCACGATAACGCTAGACCACACACATCTTTAGCCACTCAGCAAAAATTAAGAGAGTTCGACTGGGAGGTCCTAGTGCATCCACCATATAGCCCTGACCTTGCGCCTTCAGATTTTCACCTGTTTCGGTCTCTTCAGAATTCTTTAGGTTCTGTAAGGTTGACCTCAAGAGAGGACTGCCAAAACTATTTGTCCCGTTTTTTTGATCAGAAGTCCCAAAGTTTCTACAGTAACGGGATAATGTCTCTGCCCACAAAATGGCAGAAAGTTGTTCAACAAAACGGTACATATATATTGTAAATAAATGTAAATAAACTTTGAAAAAAATGTCTTGACTTTTCATACAAAAATACGAAAAGACTTTTTCCCCAACCTAATATAATGGCCTATTGTATTGACAGAAATTATAGCCATCTCAACTGAGACAGTCACATATTGACGTAAAATAGTTTTATGACAAGCACACTGTCACGACTCAAAGGGTGTCATTTCCCACCTTACTGTTGTTAGTACTTAAACACTTTGTTCTATAGACAGTAAAGACTAACGGTGACATACCGTTACCTACTGTATTACTGTTACATAGCGAATGTTTGTTAATTTTCAATATAACATAGATTCGTCAAGTTGCGCTCTTTAATCATGTAGGTACTAGATCGTTAAGTTAATACTTTTAAGTTTTGAATCTCAGATACTGCGCAAATATTTACCTAAATAAAGGATACTACAATGCAAGTAGGTAGAACAACCTACACAGCTGATATAAGTACATAGTTATTTTTCCTCTTCGATGTTCAAATCTCACCTCGTTTACAGAATAGTGGCCGTCCTAGCGAGACAATGTCTCAAATACGAGCTAACTTATGATGAACTTCTTTACATTCTGTATATCATTAATATCATTAGAATATGTGTCTTAACTTGTACAAAAGTAAGTACATTTAAGCTTGCGAGTGCTTGTGCTTGCAATCAGAACCTTATTAATTATACAAAGCTA
Source organism: Schrankia costaestrigalis (assembly GCA_905475405.1). Lineage (NCBI taxonomy): Eukaryota > Metazoa > Arthropoda > Insecta > Lepidoptera > Erebidae > Schrankia > Schrankia costaestrigalis. Next base: position 407,225 of record FR997836.1, read on the forward strand.
CTGCTGCTTGAGAATAAATTACAACTCGTAACTCACACGTCTGCTAAGACTAAGTTAATAAAGTTAATACTTATTAGAATAAACGTATTAGAACAAAGCACGCTACTGATTACTTCGTACTTATATAAGCAAAATATTAATCTAAGACAAAAATAAAAATAAGGGCAAATATGTTTGACTTATGTTTTATGGTTTTCAAAATGTATTCATAGTTACTTATAACTCGTAAATCAAAAGTCTGAGTTCGTGTCGTCTAGTATAGACGGTCGTTCAGCGCACTAACCAATTTGTTAAATTACATTTTGTCTTCGAGCAAACGAATGTCATAAGTTTACAAATTATTCTTGCATGAAAGAAAGAAAAGAAAATGTAGGTAACTATATTTTACAGTCCATGTCGATAAGTTATACCAAACTATAGACCCCAAATCATAATTTCTCTGCCCTTATCCCAATTTTTCGGTCTTACCTGCATGTTACAAGATTTTCTTTTTGCTATAATATTATGCATGTCATGGTGCTTTTACTAGCCATAGAACGAAAAGGGTATTGATGTTTTGCCTTTTTACCGACTCCAAGTTGAGGAAGCGGTTCTCAATTAGATTTATATTTTTTTATAGACCAATTAAAAGCATTTTAAGATTTAAAATGATCGTTTCAAATAATATTTTAATTACTATGTATATTATTAACTATATTTGGCATTGAGCCATCATTGAGGTTTCCTTCACATGACATTATTAAGGTAAACCCAGACATGTTAAAGGGGTGGCATAGTCACCACTGACACTGGGATGAGTGGAGGTTTCTTACGTAACAGCCAGTTATCGCAAAAAGTTAGGGTCCCTTGAGAACCTCCGCTTACGTGGAGTGTATTAGTTAATGGCATGTTTCCGATAATCTTATATTATGTATGGTATTAGTGAAAGTTAGTGACTAAACTAAAATATAAGTTTAGTCATGTTATCTTTTGTTGTTTTGGGATATTATGGGACGAAAGATATAGGTACGCATCTCATCTGTTATGGATTAAGCTGGTTAAGAGGAAATACGTTAAACAAACTGCATTGTACATTTTCATGTAACACGTTTAATAGTGAATATAATGTGTGTATTAAAACTAGTTAAAAGTATTACTGGTTTTAAAGAAAAATCGCCCAAGAAGGGAGAAAGTTATGAATCGCAGCGTTGAACGAAAAACCGCCTAAGAAGGGAAAGTTTTGAATCGCAGCGAATCGCATACATAAAGCCTCGCTGGTATAGCGGCCGTGCAGGCAAGATCATTATATTTTAATGTGAGCCACCATGTTCCTTGTGTCCATTAGTTTACAAAGATATATTTTATACGTTTGTACTTTTGTACAAAAGGCTTCTTTCGTTATAAACAAAATTATATTTTTTTTAAACATAATCAGATCTAACAAATATAATATTATTTATGAGTGGATAACATAATTTGACTGCTCTGATTATAACCACAATAGACACAATGATATATCAGTAGGTACGTTGTCTTGTATCTGTATTGTCAGACTGTAGATACATTGAATTACGAGTATGTTCATTCACACATTATGGAGGATCTTTTTGAATAACATATTATATTGTATTCTATTCAGATACATTTTTAAATAGTAATTGATATAATATAGTAAAAAGCGTACATTTCGTAATCAATCACTATTCATGCGCATTAATTCATTATTAATTTACTAAATGCATTACTTATATCAAATGTTACCTTTTTACGAAAATTGCATCTAGCGTTTTTATAAGAATTGCGCAAGGCAATTCTTATAAAAACGCTAGATGATAACTTAAAATACTAGTAGCCGACTACTAATGACTTCGTGCTTATTGTACCTGAGTGCATATTGCAGTTACTTAGATAGAAATCTTTAATTTGTTTTACACGTAGCGTTTTCTAGGAAAATATACTCGTAGTTCTATCGATTTAGGTAAATTTTATTCAAAAGCACTTGGAAAGAAGTCCTTGAATGTACCACGACTAGTAACATGACCGGTCCTCCTCTTGTTCCCACTTTATCAACTGCTGTACAATATTCTGTTTAAGTGGGTTAGTATGGGGCTTCTTTGAGGGATTGCTTCTCTCACATAAATGTTAAGTTTATACCCTTAGTCTACTTTTACAACATCTATCCTATCATCATCATTTCTTAGTCCATAATCAAGCCGATACAAAAAGAACTATTTATCTGAAATTATTGTTTTGATAACTCCCGGCTTTGTCACTGTTGATATTCATTCATTTATTGTGTGACGTCTTGAGTGTTATCTTTATCATTTATATTAACTTTATCATTTTATTTGCGTAATTAGCTATGATATGCTATGTTTTGGGTGCTCCTTGGTGTATATTTACTCGATTGTCGCCTAAATTGTTTCCTTTTCCCTTTTATTTACGCAGACCAGGCGCATCAGAGCTAAATTACGAACTACAGTAGTAAATATGGATACTGTGAAACTCCAATACTGATTTTTGAAATTAAAGTATCACCAACTACATTTCTGTTACCTAATGCAAATATCATAATACCTAATGAAGGTGTGCACCGGGTGAATGTACGTGCAGGTGTATATCTAAGCTGTCTATAAACTACGAGTATGATTGTGCTGAATCGAGACATCTTGCTATGCGACAATTGCGCGCCAAATCCAATTTGTTCCCTCCTCTGAGCCCCTTCTCCCTTTACCCCACACCCTTCCCCTCTGCAGGCACCTGTCTGCTAGACCCCCATCTCTACCTACCATATGGTTTTAATATCATATCAATGAATCAAAATATACATGCAGAAGAGTGCAAGGCAGGCATAGACAAAAAAAATTGTTGTATATAACTACTGTATAAGCGAAATAAAATGGAAATTATACATTGAAAGGAATGACGAATTTATGAAGTTTTCAGTACTGATAATTACAAACTTTAACGTTTATCTGAAACTTTGATCTTCTTCAGAAAACGAGCTTACTCTTAATTCCTAATATAATGTCGATGTCGCTATGATCTTTAGACCCGTTTGTGTATACATAACAAGAAACTTCAGCAACTTTGAAATGAAACTTTCTTGTAATTACAAAGTATTTCAGCAAAGCTATTAAGAGGTTAATTCGTGAATCACGGCTGGCTATGAAACTTATCAAAAACTTGTTGACTGAGATATTTTTAAAAATTTTGGGTTTTGGTACTTACTTTAAATATACTTTGTATACAAAATAAAATGATTTGATTTGATTTACACACAAATAATCTCAAATGGGTTAAGTAATTTCAGTAACTGCTTGCTGCCAAAGCTACAGCAGGAAAGACGTTTAGATATTGTTCTTTTATTAGATTTTTACGCGCCTTCGCTCTCCTTTAATGGAGGTCTGGCTGGTGTCAGAAGTAATATTTTCTACGTTTTATGCGCATCACATTTAATAAACACTTCGCAATTCGCATCTTATTGTTGTAGCACGATATGACATAACTTGATTATGTTCGCAGCAAATGTATCGTCGACCAATGAATTACCTAAGTACTGCCCAACACAAAGTACCAAAAACAACAACATATTATGACATCATAGTATAAAACAAGGAAACTTTTAGACATCGGTAACATCGTCAGTATTGAGGAAGGCACGTTAACGACTTTGGAAGTCTCGGGAATATTGTGAGGTGAAAATACCTCCTTAGTGTACTCGCAAACAGTAGACTTTCTGTGATAATATTGTTCCATATTTGTCATATAATTGACGGTAAGAGACACCGTTCTGCTGTCTTATTGCTGAATAAATAGTTCTAGCTGTAAGTGGAGCTAATTACAATATTATTAAAATCCTGTAAATACACAGTAGCAATACCTGTCTATTAATCCTTGCGGTTATACAAATAAACAAACCAATTCAAATAGGTATTCCAATTAAAGTAGATACAGGCTCAGGACCATCATTCGTAACGCTTCGTACACGGCACCCATAAAGTGTGACTACTATACCATCGAGGCAGTTAACAAAAATTCTATTTAGTCATCGTCGCCAGTCAAAGTCCTGCATAACAAACGTAAAAAAAGTTAATACACAATGTCCCTACGTATTACACAAGCTAACTAAGTATATCGGAAACGTTTTTGTGTTGCCAGTTCTAGCTGTATCCACTACCACCCTACTGGCAATCAACTGGGGGGATCGTGGGGGAGGAGGGGGGATGCTGCCGTAATTACTGGCCAGACAGATTAGTATCTAGATATAAACGCATACACGTAACAATGTAATAGAAGCTGCCTTCGGTTTACAACCTATAGACTAAGTATTGTTTTTCACTTTAAAATTGTTTATTGGTTGCGATAGAAATATCAGCAAATCTGGTTTAGTTATTCATTTAGTTTTATTTCAAGAATATGGTATTATTGGTTCTATTCAATTAAAAATCTATGAGAAGAAAAAAAACAATCATAATATCAGTTTTGTTTTTCCGACATCAGTTTTGTTTTTTAGTCACAACAAATGGTAACAACAGTCTTTTGTTTTATCTTAAACTAGCTGACCCGTGCCTACCGGCCTACCGTTAGGCGGCGAAAAAAGTCGTAAAGCGCGCAGTTTTTTAAACATATTTCATTACTGCTCCACTCCTATTAGTCATAGCGTGATACTACATATGCCTATAAGACTCCCCGATAAATGGACTATTCAACACAGAAAGTATTTTTAAAATCGGTTCAATAGATCCAGAGATTACCCCCTACAACGTCACAAACATACAAACACACAAACTTTACCTCTTTATAATATTAGTATAGATATCTCTCTATGTAATACTACTTGGGACAAGCTAAAAGGCTGCTGACGTCTGACAAGTGAGTCTCTATTGACTTTTTACGTTACGTTACGTAGAGAGCACGCACGACACATTGTCACTCAACCGCACGTGTAACCTTACCCTTATTTGTGTCAAAGGTCAAACTGACGCTTCCTCCTTCTCCAAACTTTATATTAATACCTACTTATTAGGCTAAGTTTAAAGGACTATAAATAAATTATTGTGTCACCACCCACCACAGATGTAAGGTCGAGAGTTTGAATCCCACGCAAGACAATAGGCTATCACTAAAATGATTCACCCTATTCGTAAATGGACAACAACTCTAATAAAAAATTCACTTGACAAAAGGAAAATTAACTAGAAAACATCTGACCAGCTCTTTGAGGTACTGACTGTTTTTAGTATAAGTTCCTTAGCCGCCTTTTACAACACAAGATGAAATAAAACGGTGATATTCAGTATTCGAAATGTATCAGTGAAAAGTAAGCAATAAACCCATAAATTATAAGCAAAATAAAATCAAAGTTACCTTATAAATAGGTATATAAACCTGTAGCGCTAAAACTGAGCATTATAGTACATTAATGTTACCCCTGGGTATCTTATAGTGCGGCGCCCCATCATGATTCCACAGACTCAAGACAGGAGTCATTACTTTGATCGGTTGGAACATACATTTTGTTGATCTCTCTCATTTATCTGAGTAAACATATCCTTACTTGGAAGTGATGGGAGAAAGTTTTATCAACAACAATTTACCGGCATGTTAAGAAAAAGTTTTTCTAACAGCTTTTCTCTTGAACTGTATTATGTTATGGGAAATGTACTTATGTAAATAGGATCAATATATTTACTCTTACAGCTTTACATAACATGACTGAGTCTTAAGAAGTTACCAATCAATAGGTATATATAAGTAAACGGTTAACGAATTAAACTTGTGTCGTTTCAAATTTCATTGTTGAAATTTGTCCATTGCAATGTCGAAATTATTAGGCGTGTATTATAGTAACTATTTCTAGCCTTAAAATTGTATTATACAGGGAAAATCATCTGGAAATAAACCAAATGATAACTTGCCTAGCCAGCCTCATGTTCGTAGCCAATTTCCTTTAGGTACAAGTTTCTTTCCGTTATAAGAAAAGCTCGTAGTCGCACACTTATGCAATTAGAGGCTGCTACGAAATATGCCTTTTTTGCACATTGCCTTACAATAACTTTAATGACTTTGATATTAACGATAATATTAAAGATTTGGTTGCTAATCCTTTTTAATCAATGCCAATATAGCCATTCTATACTGACAGTATCTACCTTTATTTAAATATCGTAGCTATATCCATTTTCCTTAAAACGGTATACTTATTAACTTCTAACAAAAAAGTGTAGTTCGTAAACATATTCACCCAGATAACGTAAGCAGTGGTGGTATAAGTACCAACAAGTGTATACACCGGGCACAACGTTCATCCCATTCTGTACTAAACTGTCGCGAGTGTAGGGCACTCGTTAGCACGACGAGGTAATGCCCTCCCTCACACACACCTACGCTGTCTCTACACTACTATACACCCCTGCTACGAGCCATTGAAGCGTGTTTTATTTAGTTCGTGTGAATTGTTAGATATTATAGTATTTGATATACTATTTAAACACACAAAATAATATTACCTAATGTATTTGAATCGACATACATTGAAAAAAATTCAGGAAAAGCTCGCAAATATGAACTCCACGTTATTGTTTCGAAAAAAAAAATCTTGATAGAAAAAATATGCCTGACTTACATGGTACAAGTAGTCCAAGTAGCCATCTATTAATAGAGAAGATCTGTCCCTGCACTGGGTCATCAAAAGTGATAATAGTGAACAGCAAATCTTATAATAACATAGTACGGACAACTCTGGCGTTTAAGAGTTAGCATTGTCGCTGAAATTTATTACTTTTTAAAAGTTTGTACAACTTGAAAATGAAACTTGAAGATCCAAGATTATTTAACTTTGCTCGAGTATAATATACTAGCATTATCTACTGAATGGACTGGTCGTCAACAAAAGTTTGTTACTTAAATCTTCTAACTCTACTTCGTTACGTTACGTTTTTGAAATAAAGCAAATGATCACTTTTAACTAATGAATTCGTGTATCTACCATAAGTCAATGGTGATTAAAAATACTTCCTCGACATCCCCTCCCGTGCCTACTGTACGATGACCCTCTCAAACTCCCCCATGTTATTGTTTCTACATTCTAGTGTACCGACAACCCGTCGGCCAGAGGTCTCAGTTATATTGTCAAACAAGTCACGTGGTAAATAAAGGGTTACACTAATTATAGGGCCATCGCCGGCTAAATATTTTATGTGAAAAGAGATGGACGTTTCGGAAAATTGTCGGTATTTTTATGAACGAGTAAGCCTTTATTTAGAAAGGGTTAGGTTTGTCTCGTAAAAGGGTTATTTAATGTTATTACCCAAAAGAAATGGGATTATCTGGTTCTGAAGCAAACTTATGATTTTATTATGCGGGGACTGTAGGGAAGTACACCCGTGTATCTATATATATAAAAGAAAGTCGTGTTAGTTACACCACTTATAACTCAAGAACGGCTGAACCGATTTAGCTGATAATTGGTAGGGAGGTAGCTTAGAGCCAGGAGAAGCACATAGGATACTTTTTAGGGTTCCGTAACGATTTAAAAAAAAACGGATTTGAGTCGTGACGTCATAGAATTTTTGACAGATGAGTCGTGACGTCACATAATTTTTAACAAATGAGTTGTGACGTAATAGTAATTTTGGCGGGAAAATATTTTTTGACAGCGGAGTCGTGCCGTCATTGGCGCTATGTGAAGAAACTGCAACTGACAACAAACATGAAAGTTACATTGCTTAATGATACATCTGCTGAATATTTCTCAGAGCAATTGCTGACTATCGGTAATGGTCAAGTACCTGTCGATGAATCGAGCGGCTTAATATCATTTCCAAATAATTTCTGTAATTTTGTCTCATCAAAAGACGAACTTATCAACAATGTATTTCCAGAAATTATTTAAAACTACAAAAACAATGAATGGTTTAGTGAGCGAGCAATTTTAGCGGCTAAGAATAAAGATGTAGATGACCTAAACTACATAATTCAAAATAAGATCATTGAAACAATGCATTCATTCAAATCTATTGACTGCGTCACAAATGAAGATGAAGCCACCAACTATCCAATTGAATTTTTAAACTCTTTGGACGTGCCTGGCTTACCACCGCACAATTTACGCCTAAAGGTCGGCTCCATAGTAATAATGCTTCGAAACATAAACCAACCAAAACTGTGCAACGGTACGCGTTTGGTGATTAGAAAATTTATGAACAATGTACTTAATTTACGCTATGATAATGATAGGAAAATTCAAAGGTGAGGAAGTTCTCATTCCGAGGATACCGATAGTCCCAACCGATACGCCGTTTAAATTTAAAAGACTTCAATTTCCGATACGTCTTGCATTTGCCATGACTATCAACAAATCACAAGGCCAATCTTTAAAAGTTTATGGTTTAAATGTAGAACATTTATGTTTTTTCCATGGTCAATTATACGTGGCATGTTCACGGGTCGGACGGAAGACCATCTGCGTTGTTTGCTTTTGCGCCTGATAATAAAACAAAAAATGTCGTGTATCACAAGGTACTTAAATGAAGAGCAACATATGTACTAAAATACAGAAATAATTTATGAATGGTTAATTTAATGTATCTGAATGTTAATTAATTTAATGTATATGTAATATGAATGATACCTATAGTATTTAATTTTTTTCGTTTTTTTTTTACAATTAAAGAAAACGTCTGCTTATTTTTTGCGATTAAGGCGGAACAAAGTTCGACGGGTCAGCTAGTTCTTTATAAAAGTGAAATGTGTATTGCACAGGAAAAGATTTTCGTTTAATAAAATACTTTCAATCATGAAATGAACTATGTTTTAATTTCGAATCATATTAAATGTTAAAGTAATCTCTTACAGAGGCATTACGTAAGGCAAGGAACTTGGATTTAAGCTGGCATGATTTCAAGTGAAGCAAATACATTTTTAATAAGTTATGCTTCCTACAAAAGTGAAATGTAAAATCGATCTATGTTACACCGTTTGACCTATTTTGTAAAATCTCATTTCTATGTTACAATTTGAAACATATTTTATTTCCTTCTATACATAATATTTTACGCTGATCGTGTTGAAATACTAAAGAGACATTTTCTGTAAAGTTACACTCTCCGCGTTTAGTTATCTGTTTGAACTCGCGAGCAAGTTCTGGCACAACGCGAGTCTTCAGTGATATTGTTAAGTTGTACAAAGTTTTAATCTATTTAATGTTGAGGTTTACTATACCGGTGGATAGGGTAACTAACGGAGCTTTAGTGGTATTACAACTTAACAATTTATTGGTGAAGTTTGTAAATACATAGTTTACTTACCAATTTATAGCAGCGCGTAAACCCTTTCTCTTTAAAAAATTTAATCAATTAAAACATTCCAAAGTATTTATTTAGATATTTTGGAAAACTTCTTTATGTTTCAAATTATTTTGAAATCGCGCGTTTATCATTGTTTGTTTTATTTGTCTACTCCAAGTCCGTCGTCTTGCACCGCATTATACAAGCACAACGTTTATAAGATTCGTGTGGTTGATATTATAATCTTGTTAATAAATTCATGTGTATAAAATAAAGTTACAAAAACTTGTAATTTTTTTTACTTAAATTATAATCTAAATATTGTTATTTATTTTGGTGTCAAATATCTTACAAACAAACAGACCCACCAATCTTAACTAATATTTGCACGTTGTAAACGATAACTCTCGACATGTGCCGTAACAAGTAGGGAGTCACTCACGATAAGCAATAGTTATAGACGGGAAGCAAGAGGGTCCCAGCGCGCTGCCCTGAGGGACCCGAGCATTTCATCTACCCCATGCGACGAGTAGTTGGTGATTTTTATGCATACTTCGGAGGGGAGTAATGCATTTATCCGAAGGGACGCGTCTTTGAAGTTAGAAACTTTCGATTAAAGGAAAGGGAAAGATGCAATGTGTCTTAACTTTGAAGCCAATGCCTTGAAGCGTACATTATTTTAAATTTTTCTTAAATCATATTAGGTTTATGTTTGTTGACGTAAACCTAGTGAATACTGTTTTTTTCTGTTTTGTTGTGAACATCGAAGTTTATGCCTTCAAAAAACATTGGAAACTCTTATAATTACGCATTATGTCACAGAGTATGAAACATTATTTGAAAACATTTTTTATTTAGCGTATGATGTCGTGTCCCTTTCTCGAGTATATGACTCCTTTAACTAGCACCATCCATTGTACGTGGTACACCAGGATTGTATGTGGTACATAAATATTTTGTGAATAACTTAGTTTTACTTTGTGGACAGATGAGATGTGGAGTAGCGTGGAGACTGGCAGCGTGTTGGGTCGCGCGGTGCCCTGCTCCCGGGGCAAGCACTCGGCGACGTTGCTGGGCGGGCATGTCTACGTGCTCGGAGGTCGCGGGGCAGGAGGTGCAGTACCTCTCAGGGACTTTTGGAGGTACAGTCTTGGTAAGTTTAATTCTGATACATATAAATGTAACTGCCTCCGTGGTGCTGTGGTTGCGGTAAGAGGCTGACGTGCACGAGGTCGTGGGCTCGATTCCCACGCAGGACAGTTATTTGTGTGACCCACAAATTATTGTCGTAAGTCTGAATGTTCTTTGTGTTCGGTAAATTGATGTTTGTAAAAGTCCCCGCGACACAGGGCATGATCCCTAGTGCGGGTGTTGTCTTGGACGCACACACTTTGAACAAGGTCTGAATCAATTTACAGTTACGATAAAAAAGATATAAGGTAAGTTGTGGCTCAAATTTTTATAGCTATGTATATATGTTATTCAATAAGATAATAAAAACGCTGAACATCGCACTATTTTACACAATAAAGATGTCCCTTAGTAAAATGTGTGTTGACAATTTTAAACCGGGACCAGAGAAACCACGTATTTTAATTAATTCACAGTCACGCGCCCTATTAAATAACCGATTTTATGTTGTTATCACAATCGTCCCCATTCTCCAAGAGCTTGTCATCAGCAGTCGGTGGAGAGCTCTTGACTAGACGTGTCTCTGGCTCCTGTCGACAGCGGAGTGCTGATCTCTACAATACTTAATTAGGTCGAACGCTTTCACAATAGCACGCTAAAGCTTGTTCATAGATTTTTAATTTGATAAATGTTAATGTTTTTATTTTGATTTCAATTTATCTAACTAAGGTCCTTTCGGTTTCTTCAGAAGCGGTTGGTTGTGAATCTATTTGACTACGTATTATTAAGAGTCACTTTGTCCTTTATATAACTTGGCTCTAGCTAGAGTAAGGCTTAAATGTCATTACAATCGTGTTTCCTATTGGATTAGACCCAAGAGATTTGGATTATTCTCTTCTTTCAAGAAGTCTTACAGTCCTAGCCTGTGCCTGCTATTTAGATTGTAATGTATTCTACTACTTTCAACATGGACCTCTGCAGAACGTGTGACAATAGGTTCACTTACCTAGAATTAGTAAGGCTTCTCATGATAACGAATTCCTAAGCAGCCGGATTAAGAACACGGAAAAATGTACGGCGAACACGTGATCTATGACTTTACAAAAGCTAGCTCAACTTATGCCTTAAAAAGGCCCAACAGCACATCTTCTGTAGATGGAGCATAACTTAATGTTATATTTAAATCAACTTAAGTTAAGCAAAAGTTTCTCATCATATTCTAAATTAATTCGTCACTATTTAACAACACGTTAACTTCAGTTGCAGTTGGTTTTCAAAAAACATGTTGCAACTATTTATTCTGTTGTTGATTATACCTTCATATTTCTATATACTGATGTTATATTGTCCACAGCGACAGGTAGATGGGAGAAGCTAGAGTGCCGCGGGGAGCCGCCGCCGTCCCTGCAGGAGCACAGCGCGACCGCTTACGAACACAAGCTGTACGTGTTCGGGGGCGAGGCCGGAGCGCTCTCCAATGAAACTCCACTCTGGATATATGACACTGAGGTATGTGTAGATTGACACATTGAGAGAATGGATGATAGGAGATTAACAAAGAAAATTTATAGCGCGAATAGGTATCGTCGCTAGGGTTTTGTTTCGAGTAGCCTTATGTTCTCCAACTCCTTTATTTTTTTCAGTTTAAATTCGTTGCACGTTTCAAGACGATTTATCCCTTCCCTTGGGACTCACTCCGTGTCACGTGTCAGGACCCACATTTGTGGCTGGAATTAGTTTAAAACCAAATGCTTTTAAAACCTATCTTTTATGCACTACTTGGTTACAAATATACGCTTATTGGCCTAATGACCCACTTGTTCTCGTGACATGTTACCTAGGTACTATAGTTATGCCCAGAGCGTGTACACAGTCGCGTGTACGTAACTTCCTCTACCCTCGCTACGTCTTATTACGATAACTGCACCGCACGCAACTTTATGCTAATCTATTCAAGGACGATACACTATTTGCAGACATTATACTATAAATTATATTGAAATCATCAAATGTATAGGTACACTCAAGGAATTTAATTGTTTAGCAATTTGCTTAATTTTGAAATCGGTCAGGTTACTATTTACCGACTACAGACGACGGATGACGAACCCCGACGTCTTGGGAGTCGTAAAATTAATTAGACAAGGTATATATACCTAGCCTTGTCTATCTATGACAGACAGGTATTTTGTGTTAAAATAAAATTCTTCAATTTTATATTGTTGACAGACCAAAGTTAAGTCAAACTAAACTAGACCTTATCTACCATCTCCATCAAACAGTATCCTTAGTCCGAGTTTGTGTCACTATTAACAATAAAGTATATCGAGTAGCATTCGCTGTTCTGATTGGTTCAATGCATTGTATTGATAATACTGTCAAAATTTTATTTTTTACTCTTTGGACAGAATGGTGGAAGTTTGTAAACAAAGAAGTTTGAAGTGCAATTCATACTTATTGGTTATATTTTATATTATGTCAATTTTGAGGTGTAATATCTTTCAAATTCGCTAGGATTATTTTGGTATATAATACGACTAAATTACGTAGGTTGTGTACCTGCTAAACAATTAAATTCCTTGACCGTACATTCATATTGGCATTGTGCATTCTATCGTAACTTTCTACCGTAGTATAATATATTATGTAATTAGGAATAAAATGCATGTTACTAGAAGATCGACGAACTGCGTAAGAGAATAATAATTATATACCTACCTACTTATAAAAGAAAAGGCAATGAGTGACTGTGACAGACTGCTGATTTGGCATTTAGATCTGGAACGTGTAATTTGGCATTTAGAATGTACTCTTAAGCCTTATGTTGCCTTTTAGGCTGCTACATTTCTGCGGCTGCCCCACATTCTACTAATTCCTCGAGCGTGTGAGCGACACTGCCTTATCGTTGTTAGCCTTACTGTTTCCCATAGTAGGGAGCCTAATAATGTAATATGTTTATGTTAACTTTTAGATTCAGATATGGCGGAAGCTGCCAGGCCAGTCGAACTACACGTCAAGTGTGCGTCGCAGGAACAACCGCGAGGTGCGCGGCGTGGGACTCGGGCCTCGCGGTCGTCGCGGCCACTCCGCTCATGCGCTCAAGGACTGCCTGCTCATCTACGGGGGGTACAAGGACTTGCGGGGCTCCACTAATGAACTGTGGGCCTTTCATTATGGTAAGTTAAAAATAAATAGTGTGATCCACAAATTATTGTCTTGTACTGAATTGTTTCCGTTAATTTCATGTAGGTACTTATGTATAACGACATAGGGCTTGTTCCCAAGCACGCAAACTTTTCAAATAATGTTTTAATACTTACAGTTTGTATGTTTTTTATCATAAAAAAGTATTTAAGTATTCTTTTATTTATTTGTATAATAAAAAAAAACATCTAATGTACTTAACAAAGTACAAAAAGGAACTACTTTTCCAAAAAACAACGATACTTAATCTTTTACTTTATAAAAGTCGAAAGGGATTTTTTTTTATTAAAGATAAAATATTTATTAGGTAACATTCGTGTAATTAACATTATATATGTAAATGAGAGGCAATCCAATTAAATAAAATGTCGAGCTTCCTTTTGAATAAAAGTGTAAGCGCGCAAATAAATCGAATAGCTCCTTTGTTAACTCGATGTCGCTTCATTGTCGCTCTGAATGTCTGCTGTCTATGGTTAGCTATAGAATGTGAATGTCATATTTTATTACGTTTTCCATCTTACTAAGGAATCCTATCCATTTATAGTAATTCCTTTCTTCTTTGTGAACCTATGTACGTTTAAATACGTTTAATACCAAGAAATAAAAGTTAAATAAGTTACTTTTTTTACTTTTTATTTATAGGTGTCTTCATTTTAAAATGATATAATATTGGATAGGTTTTGATTAAAATACTTGTAGATTAACCGATCGAGACTGGTACTTGACGTGTATTGCTTTTTGATTGATAGATTTAATGTAAATCACTCGATCAAATAGCAGCAAGGTTATTCAAATCCGTTATACTTGAGGGAAAAATGCCACTGGCGTGGCATAGAGGTGTGGTGGTACTGTTCTTCAAGATGGGCGATAGAACGGTCCTTCAAAATTACAGACCCATCTGATCCACGTCTACAAACGTGCTAAGAGCTGACAGCCGGTGGGGTAGAACGTACCGGAAGACGCAGAGTGGGGAGACCCCTCACACTCAAATGTTAGATGAAGAAGGCACAGGATTGTGCAAGCTGGTGATGTCCATTCATTGGCTGATGGAGTAAAGCATATCCTCAGGTTCCTGAATGAGTATAACATTGTACTTGCAGAGTCGGAGTCGTGGCAGCAGGTGAGGTGCGGCGCGGCGGGCCCGGCGCGGCACCGGCACGCCGCGGCGCTGCACGACAACAGACTGTACGTGCACGGCGGACAGTGCGACCTGCGGGACTGCGCCGACCTGTGGCACTACGACACACGTAACTACCGCTACTTTCATTATCTAAACCTCCTTATAAACCTTCGTGTTCCTCTTTTACCCATGAATGGTTAGAATGTCGAGAAGACTAGCATTACTCGAGCCGACCCGGCAGGTGCTAGTCCGCGACTGTGGACTTCGGAAATTATTTACATCCCGCGCAATCTTACTTGACCGACCTCACGTTAGCTTTCAGTAACGTTTGCGCTTGTAGTCACTAAAAAAAACAACAGCTTCCTGACAATTGCAATACTTCAAGCTGGCTAACATGATCGTACTGTACTTACTTATTATTTTATTTACGCTTAAAAACCCGGAAACATTTTGACCCGGCTGGAGAGGAGATTTCATCGCTAGGTGCCAATGTCCGTTAATAGTCTTGGCGGCTATTCTTTAAAGGGTATACCTGAAAAATCCTAGCATATACCAGATGGAAAAAGCAACGTAGTGTAGTAGTTTTCATCGAAAATGATTTATTAAGCATGTTTACATAAATTGATGAAGATGGTTGATACAACATACATAACGCATGCCTGCAAAATCATATAAATATGAACTTAGTTATATTTGTGGTGCAGTGTCCCGCGTGTGGAGCCAGGTGCGCTGCCCGCCCAGGCTGTCCCCGGCGCCCCGCAGCGGACACTCGGGGCTCCGCGCCGGCGCTCACCTCTACATCTTCGGCGGAGAAGTGCTCGGACACTCCACCAACGAACTCTGGAGGTTTCACTTTGGTACGTTATTTAATACCTATTTCTAATTCATATAATACATATATAAATTCTAATAAGCATAATTTACACGTCAGTCAGTTAGTATAGTAGCAAGTTAACTTGCGGTAACTGCCAGATTACAGAGTCTGCCAATAACCAATAATTATATTTACGTTTTCAGGTACCGAGACCTGGGAGCGAATAGTGCAATCCGTCAAGTGGCCCTCTCCCCGAGTAGACTGCTGCGCCCTGCTCATCCCCGCGACTCCGCCTCGGGTTCGTTCAGCGCCCATCAACAGGATCAACGCCAACAGGCACTCACTCAACACGAGGCCGGACCCTCCCGCCAGCTTGCTCAAGGAAATATCCAAGTTATCTTCATTTCATATCCGTAGATCGGCGAGATGTTCATACAGTGTGTTAGCAGGTGAACGAGATTCAACCGAAAGTTTAGTTCGACAGGAAGCTGCTGCATTATCTAAATCACATTCCGCTTATGTCATTGACAAAAGACAACCGGCAGACGGTGACGAAAGTCCAAGAGAAGGTGATGTCCCAGAGTTCAGATCCGAAATGTCGAGGGAACCTATATCTGTGCCAGATTTCGCCGACATGATTCTTCCGACTCCTGTACTGTCTCCCATAGAAGCAACGAAGCTCGTATACTTGGACTCCGAAGAAGAGGAAGACATGAGAAGGGAAATGGACAGCATCAAGAAAAAAAATAACATCTCATCAGTAAAAGTAGAGGAGCGAGTGACGGTGGTTACGATGCCAAAGTCAGCGTCAGTCAGGTTCACCAAGGATACGATCATTACTGATGAAGAAGACACTGAACTCTCAACATCAGACTACGCGAGCGCTGAACGAGTGAACAGACTCTCAGGGAACTCGTTGGGCTTCAGTAACCCTCATTACTTAGGACCTGATGTAAGGAATTTAGGAGCAGCTCTAACTCCTGACTCAGGCGTCGGACCTGGTGATATAGAACTACAAGATTTGAGTGAAAGGCGAGCGCGAAGTGTTCCAAGAAATGGAGACACGCAACTCCATTTGTTGTTAGTGGGCGGGAAGGAACCTCCCCACCTCGCCTTGCTGCAGAATCCTTTGTCCATGTGGACTTATCGGTTGTTGTAACTATTAGTACTTCAGTCTTCGTCCAGTAGAGGAACTAGAGTCTTCTAAGGCTATTAGCCGTCGTCTTGACGTTTTCGATTAGAATATTTTTGTGGCTCTAAATGTGGGAGAATAAAGTTTATGAAATTGTAAATCTTGTGACCGACGATCTCGGTGAAGTAACGTCCAAATTAATTCATGTAAAGAAATTATGAGACTTAGATTAGATATTACGAAGTGTGGCCATATTTCGTCTAGGTAAGCAGGCGCGGATAACTCATCTATAATAACATATTAATAGAGTAACATAATTGTCCTCCAAAGGTAGCATTGATTTATTTGCTACTTATTTAGAGTTTCGCGCATTTCCGTCATAACATTTATAATTACTTAGTCCAAAAAGTCGCGAGGTAAATATGTTTTCGTACTCGTCAGACCCGTTTATTTTTTACGATATACTTTTATACGAATATAAAACAATGTCGTCCTTATTAGGACTAACCGCGTTACCAGCCCCTGGTGTGTAAAGATCCGTTCAGTAGTCAGGTACCGAGGTGTGCCAATACAATATAATACAAGTATTCTAGATTTTACGCCGTATTTTGTAGCAATTTTCATAAATGTCACTTACAAGATTTGGGCAATACTCATTATGGTATATGACTTAAATATTTTTTAAGGTTGAAAATAGGCTCTTTACTTCTTCGTTCCTTTTTCTCTACTGGGTCTTCCTTGGTAGGTATATTGCAGCTCGTTTAGCGAACAATTATCTTCATTAATACCTCCTAATACTTAATTACCTATATCATTATTTAAGTACTTACTTATAAACTCACGTTCTGTCTGCCCAAGTCTTGAGGACGAGTACCTGTTACAACTATTCGTAATCAGATGTTAATTTGTTTGTCATATTATTTTCTTATGTTAACGTCCCTGTTGTTATATTAAGTTTTTATACAGTTGTTTTTATACTTACTTAATTATTCTATTACTGAATGGTTTTATAAGTTTTTTAATTAAAATATTATAATAAATGACGTGTAAACAGTGCTGTTTATATTTACAATATTATTTTGTAGTTATTTATTAACAAGTACCTACCTAATACATAGGTTATTTATGGTCCGTTACTTTGATGACACTCATTTCAATTAATCTGAGGAATTTATTCTATTTTAACGAATAAAAAAGTCAACAGACACAACTTTCCTCGTCTGCGCAGGCCATAAGGCTAATAAATCATTCCAGTACCTAGGTATGTATTTATGTTTCTAGATAATAATGGCACTGTTGTATGAAAAATGTAACTTGTAGCAATATATATATCATTATTTAAGTACTTACTTATAAACTCACGTTCTGTCTGCCCAAGTCTTGAGGACGAGTACCTGTTACAACTATTCGTAATCAGATGTTAATTTGTTTGTCATATTATTTTCTTATGTTAACGTCCCTGTTGTTATATTAAGTTTTTATACAGTTGTTTTTATACTTAAGTACTTAATTATTCTATTACTGAATGGTTTTATAAGTTTTTTAATTAAAATATTATAATAAATGACGTGTAAACAGTGCTGTTTATATTTACAATATTATTTTGTAGTTATTTATTAACAAGTACCTACCTAATACATAGGTTATTTATGGTCTGTTACTTTGATGACACTCATTTCAATTAATCTGAGGAATTTATTCTATTTTAACGAATAAAAAAGTCAACAGACACAACTTTCCTCGTCTGCGCAGGCCATAAGGCTAATAAATCATTCCAGTACCTAGGTATGTATTTATGTTTCTAGATAATAATGGCACTGTTGTATGAAAAATGTAACTTGTAGCAATGTTGTGGGATCATTGATTTAATTATTAATTGTTTATTGTTCCCTATGTTATGTATAGGTTTTTACTATTTTTTTTATGATGAATTTACTTAATATTCGACGTTTATTAAGTTTAAGGACAAAGGTATATGCCTAAAGTAAATATTACCTGCTTACGTTTTTTCCTTGTTTTTTTATAAGGTACTTATGTACCTATTTGTTTTGATATAAATCAATGAAATCATTGTGTAAATAATTTTATTTTTAAACCTTGTACAAACTCACTTCCAATTACCTACATAAACGTGCTCAATGGTATTTAGAGAATAATCTGAGGATTAGAAAAAAACCTGTTTTTTTAAATAAGTTAAATGAGACATACTTAAGTAGATTAATTTTATGTTGTTCAGTGTGGTCCTGCGCCCGCTCGCCAATGTAGTCGGTGTTCGACCTCTAGTGACCTTAGCTAAGGATCTGCTACCGTAGTGTCCGCTAAGACTGAGTAGCGAGTAGCGTTCATTATTTATTATATACCTACATACTTGTACCATGTCTCTATACCTTGTAATCTGATTGTGAAACGGTCGGTCAGGTCATGTACACATTTATACTATTGTAGCACATAACTCACTTTTTTTCGATGAAGGACAGGCAAGGACCATTGATCGCCTTTCACCCTGTAGGATCACCGCCATCTCCGAGATTATTTTATATTGTTGTGTCTATTTTATAGATAATATACGTTAGGTAACTGTGCATTTTTGTTAATTAAGTAGGTGTATGTTGTACCTGGCCGACTTCCCAGAGCGGTCTCATGTAAATTCCAAACAATTTATTTATCGAGCTCAGTGTAATGTAAGGAGTGAGGATACATCACATACCTAGATCGAGTACAATATTCCAAATGTTATTAAATGTAGTTATGTCGATATGTGACTTTTATTTTCATTTTCCTATTAAGACTTCATCATCATTCCCCTGCCCTTATCCCGATTTAATTTGGGGTAGGCGCAGCATGTCTTCTTCTTCCTCATACTGCTAAAGCTTTTGGCTATATTTTACGGCCGGCCGCCTGCCTGACGCCAACCCTCCTTGGAAATGCTGTTGTTGGTGGTTTACTCCCCACCAGGAGGTTGACCCGAGGTGCTAGGTGGTATGCACCGGGTCGTGGTATCCACCCAAGGGAGGATATGGGGTAGTCCTATTCTAACACAGTCAGACACAGACCTAACAGCCTTAGTACAATTTTTCCTATTTTTTTTTCCAACTAAGCAAGGCTTGATGCTGGTCATATATCGACGTGTGTTTTACCTACAGCACGTAAGTGAGGATCATTTAAAAAAGGTGACTTTTATAAAAAAAAATTAATTAAAGGAGATGTCCCCTATGTTCGTTGTTTACATTAGGGGCCGAACTCATGGTCACACCAGGTTGTCTCACCAGAGTGTGACTATCAAGAATTTTTTTCTTGTTAGTCACACCACTACTATAACACCTTGTATTGTCACTTGTTAAAAAAATAAATATACAGTTTATAAAAAAACTAGTGTAAGAGAATGTGTTAGTCCCCGTTTGCAGTGGGCCCAACTGAAACTGGGGCTCACCCCTATATTTTTAGTGGGTGTATACGCCCCAGATATGTCATTTAGCCAGGAGGCCAGAGAAGAGTTCTGGGAGCAGCTACGGGAAACTATCCTGTTACGAAAGACGAATGAAAGAATTATTTTGGTAGGTGATTTTAATGCAAAAGTAGGTGTAAAAAGAGAAGGATATGAAAGAGTGCTAGGTGTGTTTGGGGATGACAGAGTGAATGAAAATGGAGAATGCTTGGCAAATCTATGTGCAGAAATGGATTTGGTGGTGTCAAATACTTGGTTTGAGCACCGTCGAATCCATCAATATACATGGAAAGGAAGATTAGGAAGTGAAGAGATAAGAAGTATGATAGATTTTGTGATTGTAGATGAACGATTGAAAAGTAAAGTGATGGACACGCGAGCGTATCGGGGTCCCAGCGTGGGTACAGATCACTGCTTGGTGATGAGTAGGATAAGTGGCCTGTTCACGCGCTGGAGACATCGAACTAAAGGTGCCATCATGATGCCAGAACGAATAAAGGTAGAACGACTGTCAGAGCCTGAAGTGAAAGATATTTTTAAAAGTCGTCTTAAAGAAAGGTTTGAGGCAAATTTGAAAGAAGTAAATGAGGACATAAATGGAATATGGACTACATTTAAAAATAATGTGGTTGATATTGCGACGGATGTATGTGGAGTAAGTAAGAGGAAGAATGCAAAGTATATAAAAAACGAGTGGTGGGACAGTGAAGTTAAAGATGTAGTGAAAGAGAAAAAGAAAGCTTGGTTAGATTTACTAGCATTGCGCACCGCTGAAAGGTTGAATGATAGCAGGGCCCAAGATGAAATTGAGAGTGCAATAGAAAGAAGGAAAGAAAGTTATAAACTGCTTAAAAGGAAAGTGAAAGAATGTGTAAATCGAAAGAAAGAAGAATGTCAGTTAAAAGCAGATAAGAAGTTTGGTCTCAACTTTCAGACTAACATAAAATTATTCTGGAAGTCTGTTAGCACTGCGCGCGGAAAGACTAAACCGTCGCTTGGTTTGATAAGGGATGTAAAAGGTGAACTTTTGATTGACGACTGTGTGGTGCTTGAGAGGTGGAAGAATTATTTTGAAAGTCTGTTTGAGAAGGAAGATAATGTTGAGGAATTTTGTGAAAGGGAGTTAGAAAACGAGGATGCTAGTGAAATAAGATACGACGAAATAGTGAAAGCGTTAAAAGGAATGAAAGCAGCTTTTCCAGCAGCAGGTTGTGATAAGGTGACGAGTGAAATGTTGAAGGCTGGCGAAGGTTTTACTATAGGTCTGCTGCACCATTTATTTAACCGGTGTTGGAGAGTAGGTCGAGTGCCAGATGACTGGACAAGGGCGGTAATTGTGCCTCTCTACAAAGGAAAGGGCTCGCAGCAGGACTGTAGAAACTATCGCGGTATCAGCCTTCTAAGCGTAGTTGGAAAATTGTATGCGAGAATTTTGATAGATAGAGTTTTGAATATAACAGACAGCAAGATTTGGGATGTGCAAGCGGGATTTAGAAAAGGCATGGGTTGTACGGATCAAGTCTTTTCCTTAAGGTGCATTACAGAAAAGTTTTTGGCAAAGAACCAAAAGGTATTAGTTTTGGAAAAGGCTTATGACAGAGTGAGGAGGAATGAACTATGGTCGACACTATCCATGTATGGAGTGGGCAGCGTTTTGGTGCGAGCACTGAAATCTCTTTATAGGGATTCCAGAGCTTGCGTCAGAATAAATGGGACCTACACGGATTGGTTCCAAATATCTAAAGGTGTTAGACAGGGATGCGTAGCGTCCCCTTGGCTGTTCAATCTGTTCATGGATAGTTGTCTATCGAGACTGAGAGAGTGTGATTGTGGTTTGAGTATGGATGGGTTACGTGTCAAATGCCTCATGTACGCTGATGACCAAATTTTATTGGCTTCTTCGGCGAGTGAGCTGCAGGAGATGGTAACAGTTGTGAATGATGAACTTGAATCAAAGGGAATGAAAGTTAATGCAAGTAAGACGAAAGTCATAGTGTTTGAGAAGAATGAAGAGATTACTGTTATACCCCTTCCAGCGTAAGTTTAGCTTTTTGACAGTTCACGTCCATGAAGTTTCGTAATACTTCCGCTTATTTTTCGAATAAATTATATTGTATTTCATGGACGTACCCATGTTTTTTTCAGTTACCATGGTTACTTAGTGATGGACACTCATAACGATTACCACCATTATGAAACAAATTATAAATAATCGGTAGAAATAAATGCTATGAATAAACCTGAACTCTTCATAATACGTGTATAAAATGTAATATGATATTTTAGATTAGCTATAACCCGCGAAGGTGTCACGATAAATTATGTATTTTAAATAATACCTAAGCTAACTATAATTTTATCATTTTAAGCTATAGGCTAATTCTCTTAACATAGAAGAAATAATCACTAATAAAATGATAATGTAAGTTGATGTAAGGATCCAAATGTGTAAAACAAAGTAATTTGAAAAATCGCGAAATCGCTTACAATCGAATGGCATTACATTCGAGATACTACTGAACGTCACTAACATCAATCTGTCAAATGTCGTTAAATATAGTGGAAAGGGTATAGTGAAGTTATGATTGGAAGTGAAAGACTTGAACAGGTGAAAAAATTTGTGTATCTGGGGAGCATGTTTACGAGAGATGGAAAACATGATAAGGATATTGAGAGAAGAGTGCAAAAGGGAAACTCGGTGAACGGTGTCCTGCACTCGTTTATGAAAAGCCAGAACGTGACTACTAAAGCTCGTCTGGCTGTTCATCAGGGAGTGCTAGCACCAACCTTAATGTATGGTAGCGAGAGTTGGGTATGGCAGAAGAAGCATGAAAGTAGAATTAATGCGGTAGAAATGCGTTCACTGAGAAGTATATGTGGCTTAAGACTGATAGATAGAGTAAGGAATGATGAGATAAGAATACGTTGCGGCATGAAAGATGATATAGTGACCAAAATCGAGAAAGGAATGTTGCGTTGGTTTGGTCACATTGCGAGAATGAATGACGAGCGTTTGACAAAACAAGTATACAAGGCTAGTGTGAAAGGGCGAGTCGGTGCCGGTAGGCCACGGAAAACATATGGTGACCAAATAGGTTGCATATTGGAGAAGGGCCAAATAAAGAGCACTCGTAACCGACGCGCATGTATGAATGTGAACGAGACCGAATCTGTTTGCCAGGATCGTGACAAGTGGCGTTCTGTCGTCTCTGCCTACCCCGGCGGGGATAAGGCGTGAGTTTATGTATGTATGTAGTGTAAGAGAACAATAAAACAAAGTAGACATAGTTCATGTAGTTATGATTTATTGCATGAAGATACACGTGTAACAGAGTATACGTATAACTAAGGCTATTGCGACAATACTAATCATTTAAACGTGTAAATAACATTATTTACTAATTGTTCTCATTAAACAATACGGCGAGTCAAACTTTATAAATACAATCAAACTACAATAGATTAAACTAATAATAATAACTGGAACAATACATTATGTCAAGTCAAGAGCACTTAAATCTAAATGATGTAGTCAAATGATAAAAAAGTAACGTAACAGTGTTGCTGAGCTGTGCTGAGCTGAGCTGTGCTGTGCGGCTAGTGCGGCGGGTCGAAGGTGACGTTGAAGAGTGCCGCGCAGGCTGAGCGAGCCGCCGCCTTGCGAGCCTCTCTCTTGTTGGCGGCTGAGGGGGGAAACATACACAATGCTTTTATTTAGATACATAAACAAACACACAAAAACAAATAAATATAAATTGTCTGAAAAAACTGCATCTCAAAATTTCCAAGGATACATGTCACAGATGCAGGGCAACATTCTAGCTACAGTGTACTGTAGCGCGACATACTTATGTATACGTACTGCGCGACACAAGCTCAGGTAACACAATGAGCCACACGTGTCGCACAATACTAAAGGGGTTCTTATTTCAAAGTATAGAATTTCTTCTTCTGTATTGTATACTTTCAATACAATAGTGATGTACTATGAGTTATATACCTTTCCCCACATAGGTGGTGCCGTCCACCTCGACCGCCATGGTGAACACCATGTTCTGCGGGCGGTCCCCCTCGGCGCAGATGTCCTGGTACTCCAGGTGCGAGCGCATGTAGGTGAGCAGCATGCAGGGATGCATGGACGACGCGTTGGGGGGCAGCTCGCGCACCTTCTTGGGGGGAGGCTCCACTGGAGCTGCTTCCGGACTCGCTGGGACCTGGACCAGACAACATTCAGAATAATTACTTTTGACAGTTGCTAGTCCACTAGGGGTCGAATTAAAAAGAGACTATAAATTAACAGACACTATGAACATTTAGACTCAAGACAAAAATTTGTAAATTACAAATAATTATCATCCCTGGAGCTTTCCAGGGATCCATTTATGCTTATACACTACTGCTGCTTCAAAGCCGAGGCAGTTTTTATGTTATAACCAACTGATATCACTTGTTCTTTATAATCTTATAAGTTGTGTTAACAATAATAATTAAATAATGTATAGTAAATAATACTCACGGGCGTGTTGGGGTTAGGTTTAAGCTGCGGCACCTTGTGTCCCTCGTACTCCCACTCAGTGAACAGTTTGTGCAGCGCGAAGGACGCCAGCTGTATCATGGGCAGGGCTTCTTCCTCTACGCTCGTCGAGCCGCCGTTTGATGATCCTGGAAAACGAAGCAGTAATTATTGTACTAAGTTAACAATGACTAAAACTTACCCCTAATGTTAAAAGTCTTGTACACACAGCAAATAATCAAGCTAGACACTCATATACCTTAATACCTTGTAATAAGGCACAATTTCAAATGAAAATGTTTAACTTGATCTGTTGCTGTGTGTACATGGTGAAGAGGAAGAAATACTTAATGTAAGTAAACAAAGTTACCTGCATCACTGTTGAGAACTTTGTTCATCTTCTTTATTATAATATCACGTATCGCTTGCTCTGCTGCCGCGTTGCGAGCCATCAATTTGTTGTCGCCTGTAATATATAAACATTAGTTTTATTATTCTTTTTAATTAAAGAAACAAACGAGTACCTACACCTACAACATGCCAAGAAATGCTTTTCCTGGAAGTCCTTCAACAGATTGACTGAACTGTATATGCAGTGCTCTCTATGTACCACCTGTCATCGTGTCCTGGGTGCCCTTATACCATGCACTCAGGAAGAACTAATGACTGCCAGCAATATCACACAGTTTTGGGCTACATCTATTTACTTTCACAGTTTCTTTTGCCATTGATACGCTAAGAAGAATAAAACATAGGTACCATATCCTTTATACGTGTTTTCCTCTATCTTGAGATCAGCACAGAAGGTGTGCGTGTTGGGAGCCTTGAACGCGCTGAACTGTGTGGTAGCTGCCGGCTCCACTTTGAATTGCTGTACAACAAACATTACGTTATAGCAATATTAAATTATTGTTATTGTAAACTTTTTTTTACAAATTTACACAACGCAATCTAGTCCCAAACTAAGCTATGGGTACTAGACAATTAATAAAAATACTTAAATACAGTTTTTTAGTAAACACCTACATTATACATAGAAAACACCCCAACCATTGCAAACAATCATGTCCATGCACACAAAGATTTGCATTGAGCAGGAATCATGCCCGAGACCTCTATGTATCAACTATGTAATAATGGCTATACCACAGAGGTCATCAATTAGCTGACATAAGATAAGAGGAAACGGTGGAACACCTATACGAAGATGATAGAGAAAGCAGTAGAGTAGTGAAAGGAGGGGGTAGCAAGCTGAGAAGACTGTGCTCCGCGAGGCCCTACTGAAGAAGAAGGAAGACAGTAAATATACTAACATGCGCGACCTGTTCGTTGGGCATCATCTCGTTGAGCACCATGAGCGCGTTCTTGGGCGACAGCAGCCGGCGCAGGTTCTCGTTCTGTCGCCGCCGACGCTCC
Source organism: Schrankia costaestrigalis (assembly GCA_905475405.1). Taxonomy (NCBI): domain Eukaryota; kingdom Metazoa; phylum Arthropoda; class Insecta; order Lepidoptera; family Erebidae; genus Schrankia; species Schrankia costaestrigalis. The sequence continues at coordinate 433,269 of FR997836.1, forward strand.
TTGTTCGATATCTTCTTCACTGTTACAACATTATAAAGTCATCGTATTGTATTAGTTTCTTCACTAAACTTATTTTAACCATATTACTCTAAGAGTACTCTACTATACATAATCTTTCTGATTTAAATAAGTTCACTAAGAACAATTGAACATAATAATAAATCTTGTACTAAGCGGTCCGGCCTGATTTGTTTTTTATCTTTCATCACTAAAAGAGGTTCATCCCAGATAAGAGACATAAAGAGCTGGTAAAAAAGTATTATTTCTATGACATAATATAGATACACTTATGTGAAAGTATTGTGTGATTCCTTTTGGTATTGCAGTCGTCCATTACCATTAGGTTGTACCGCCTAGTGTTGCCGATCGATAGTCGACTATCGATGATTAATCGATAGTCTATCGATAGTCTAACAATCGCACGATAATCGATAGTGTGGCAACAGGTGAGGAGAGGTTCTCGATGATGAATTAAAGAGACATGTTATCTGTCTTAAGTTCGTATATTGAATGTAATCATATATTCTTAATACTAAAGTACAATATTATTATATTAGGCTTACTAGCATATTTGACAGAGCGCGTGTAACCTAATTTATAATGTTACTGAGTAATCATTGCGAAATGTGTTTAAGGGTCTATACACACTACAGCTCCCCTGAAAAGAGGTGGCTACACACCCTCCTTTTTTTTTTTCATAGTTTTAGTTTTGTTACACGGCTGTGAGAAGTATGCTCTTAAGTGCAAATGTTGCTTAATCTAAGAATTTTAAAAATTACAGTTAGTACAGGGTAAATTATGAAAAATAAAGGAAAATAAAAAAATATTTTTATTACTTATAAAATAATTTAGTATTATTCTTATGCACTAAACATTCATTATTTTTTTTTTAATTAAAACATTGGGAGCTAAATCTTGTATTACTTCATATGGACCGTTATACAGTTTGTCAAATTTATTTCCGATTTCATTTTTTAATAATAATAAATCTCCTTTCTTATAAACTATTGGGTTACTATTACGATCATACTTTAATTTTCTTATCATTTTATTTTCTAACAAGTTATTCTTAGCATCTAAATGTGCTTTTTGCATTCTATATTTTAATTCTTTATAATAATCATCAAAGTTATACAATCTCAGAGTGAATGCTTGTATTAAATGAAAAACACCAAAATGGTAACCAATCGCTCCAATCGACTTTGTTATTTTCGCATTGAATTCTAAGATATGCGGCTAAATGTTTATGTGTATTTTCAAGAGCTCCTAAAGTCTCATGATGATATGGCGTAGAACAATGTTTTTCTATGCTTAATAGTTTGCATGTTTCTGTCATGATAGATGACATGAACTCTGTACCTTTGTCGGTTAAAATCTTTCTGGGTACACCGTATCTTAATATAAAATTATTGACGAAACTTCTAGTTACAGATTCCGTATCTTTACGTGGTAAGGGGTATGCTTCAACGTATTTCGTTAAGTTACATTGAATGGTTAAAATATACTTATTACTATAGTTGTCTATGTCTAATGGTCCCATTAAATCTAAACTAATTATTTCGAATGCCGAGTTGGCTGTTGAAGTTATAGTCATTGGTTCTTTAATATTCCTACTTGTATACTTTTGTATTTGACAAGGTTTACAATGTTTGACATAATTTGATACGTCATTGCTCATACTAGTCCAAAAATAATATTTTTTAATATTATTTAACATTCGATTTATACCTGCATGTCCGCTAGTTGGCAAAATGTGAAAGTCATTAAGTATTACTCTTATTTCTTCCTTATCAGTTACTTTTATTATATCTCTAGTAACAAGAAAACGTAAATGGTTTTCAAAATGTTTCCTATTGCTCAATAAACATTTAATATAACTTGCATTGTGCTTATTTTTTATGATTAACAATTCGTTAATATCTACCTTTTGGCATAATTGTACTAAATCCCTCGCTAACACCTCATTGGTTGATAACGATCGGGTATCTAGACATATCGCGCATTGCGATGGCACAAAAATACATGAGCTGTCGTTTGACATAATATTCATTAAATTATTTTTATATTTTCGTATACTATTTTCCTCACAAAATATTAATTCTACTACGTCTTTTGGTTTTTTGAGAATTTCTACTACCGTAGGTTGATCAAGCCTATGGGTCGTAGAGCTCTCAGAAGTCTGTCTATCAGGGTAATCTTCAGTTACTCGTAACTTCTTTGATTGAGCACGGGTTAAGACTGAAACTTTCTTGTCTTGTAATTCTTTTAAATCTTTACACGTCCACAAGATTCGGCTTAATGCGTCTGCAGCTGCATTATTCCGACCTGCAACGTATTCTACTTCAAAGTCGTACTCTTCTAAATATAAACGAAATTTCATCAAACGGCTAGATGGATCTTTAAGGCCAAATAAATAAACTAATGGTCGGTGATCCGTAAAAATCTTAAATTTTCTACCGTAAATGTAAGGTCTAAAATGTTGTACCGCCCAAACTATAGCTAAAAGTTCTAGTTCTATAACTGGGTATCTAGTTTCAGCTGGTTTTAAACTGCGGCTAGCATAAGCAACAGTTTTGCCATTACTATTTGATAAAATAGCGCCTAAACCTATCTTAGATGCGTCTGTGTGCAATTGAAAAATGTTATCTTCGCTAAAATTTGGATAATCTAAAACTGGTGGATTCATTAGGGCTGATTTCAAATTAATAAAAGCAGTTTCGCATTTTTCTGACCATTTAAAAGTGACATTTTTCTTACATAATGCGTTTAAAGGATAAACAATACTCGCAAATGAATGTATAAACTTACGATAATAATTTGCAAACGCGACGAATCGTTTGACTTCGTCGACACATGTTGGTCGGGGAAATGAACTCATTACGGCAATTTTTGCTGGATCAGGAAATATACCATCTGATGTAATTTTATGCCCTAGGTATACAATATCTTTACGTAAGAACTCACATTTTATTGGATTTAGTTTTAAATTAACTTCTCTTAAACGATTTAATACGCTAATAAGATTGGAATTATGCGTTCTAATACTGTTTCCTATGATAATACAATCATCTAAATAAAGAAAACATTTTTCGTAGTTAAGGCCTGACATGGCTACGGTCATCAGTCTTGAGAAAACGCTGGCACTGGTCTTTAAGCCCATAGGACAGCGCTTCATTTGGTACTGTTTACCGGCTGTGAATGCAGTACATTTACGCGAATCTTCATCTAAAGAAAGTTGATACATCTTGTTTAAACAAAATGACGTGTATTTACGCGAATCAGGACTAAGTGACAGTTGATAATAAGATTGAGAAAGATCTAATTTCGAAAAATAAATGCTACCAGATAAAGAATCTAAAATATCTGTTATATTGGGTAACGGAAACTTGTCGTCTTTTATTTTGTTATTTAATTGCCTGTAATCAATTACAAGTCTCCATTTTTTCTCATTTGATCTATCAGCTTTCTTTGGAACCAATAATACAGGACTGGACCATTCTGAGACGGTCTCTTCAATAATATCGTTGTTTAACATTTCTTGAACTTGTTTTGCTATCTCACTTTTTAATGACTGAGGGATCCTATAAGGTTTGACATACACTGGAGTCGAGTTGTCTTTCAAAGTTATGCTATGTTGCATTAAATTTGTAACAGATAGTTTATCTCCTGGTAAATGGAATACATCTGAGTATTTAGCACAGATTTCTTCGATACTAAGTTTTTCCTCTTTGTTCAAATAATTCAAATTAAGTAAATTAAATAAAGTTTTGACTCGTTCAACGTTTTTGTTGTTTTGTTGATTAAAGTGGCAAATATCAAAGCTAGATATTGAGTGAACTTCAACGTTCGATAAGTTAATTGTTATATCTATGTTCTTTGTATTTAAAATTCTGACAGGAATGTAACCTTTTTGCGGTTTTGCAATCATTCCGGCTACAAAAACTCCTTCTTCAATCTCTTTCGCTAAAATGACACTATCTTCTTGTGAAGTACATGGTATATACTTAATTATTTCGCAACGCGGCGGAATAGAGTATAAGTATTTATCTTCTAATGGTGAAAAATGAATGTATACTGTATCACTCAGAGTTGATAATCGTAGTGAATTACTCTCATAGTCAATTAAAGCTTTATAACGCTTAAAAAAATTATCACCTAATATACCATTGCTAGAACATGACATGTTCTTGAAAACATAAAACTTTTGTCGAAAAGTAATACCTTCGTATTTTAAATTCAAGAATAAATATCCTTCGGAAGTTAATTTTCCACTAACACCTTTAATAACAGTGTTATAAGCATTTAAATGTTTCATATATTCGCGATTATCGCATAACCACTCGTATTTCAAAACACAGAGGCTAGCGCCGCTATCTACTAATAAAGATATCTTATTATTACTTCCATCTAAATTTAAACTAATTATACTTCTACTATTACAACTAAGTATAAAGTGTTCGTTATTACTCAGTGTGGGCACGAAAAAACTCACTGTCCGGTGCATTTTCAGTACGTTCGTTTGTATTATGAACTGTGTTCACTTGGTTGTGCGACGTTTGTGAACGGTTTGTGTACGTACGTGGCGAATGAAATTGCGAATTATGATTAAATGAGGGCCGACGATAGCCGTGGACACCGTGACCACGACCTCGTGAAGGTGGAGGTCCTCCTCTAGCATTGTTAGAATACGGTCTAGGATTATTAAAATTGTTTTTATAACTAAAATTATTTTTAGAGTAATTATAATTATTGTTTGACATACCTCTATTATTACGAAAACGGTGATATTGCGAATGAGAAATTCTCATAACCTGGCGGTCATTGCTTGGTGATAAGCTGTGTTCGTCTAAAGCTGTACGGATGGCTTCCGGAAGGGAAAGAAATTGACGAGATGCTATAATTGTACTGAGGCGAGAGTCGTTCAGTCCGTCGGCAAAACGTTTTATAGCTACCTTTTCGTTGATTGGACGAAGTACTTCATATTTACTGCTATCTCCGTCAGTTTGAGCTATGGTTAGTTTGGCAAATAAATTTTCTAAATCAGAGCCAAAATTTTCAATAGACTTATGTCCTTGACGTGCTGATTGTAACTGAGATAAAAGAGCTACAGCTGATTTTTTGGGGATTAAATAATTACGTATATCTTCTGACAAACTAGACACAGTTATGTAGGTAGGTTTTAATCGGAGCTTTGCACTGGGAGAAAGTCTTGTTTTTAATACGAATTCTATTAATTGTTCTTTGCCTGAGTCGTTTAACATCTTACTGTATAATTCTATACTATCTAATAATTGCATTGTAACCTCTTCTTTACCTGTCATAATAGGAAGCAACGCAATAGCGGATTTTATATCAAAATTCGACATTTTTGTAATATTTTCTGAACTACAACTAGAATCAACGCTAATCAATACCTTAATTTGCTTATATGTTTTATTAATTTCGTCTATCAGATCTTGGATTATGGTTACTTCTTGACTGCTTAACTTAGAACTTTCAAATTTACTATTAATCTGTGACACAATACCCTCTAATTTGCTATATTCAGATTTAGCTTCGTTATATTTAGTAAATGCTAAATCGGTTTGACGTTTTTCTGGTCCAAGTTTGACTAAATACTGTTTGAAATACTTTAATTTATCTAATAAGTCTAATAAATCTTGGTGCATGGCTATACAAAAAATTCAAAATTAAAATATTAATACATGACCTACTTGTTACAATTAGCATCGCGGCTATGTTGGCTTGTGTGGAGTGCTGATGTGACGTAATCTGACGCGGTCTGACATGGTGCGTCGCGTGGAGCGCTGGGCAGCAAAGGGTACGATGTGGATAACAGCCTGCTGGTGATGGATGACACGATGTCTTGATTGGGCCGGGCGTTTCCCTGGACACCTCGAACATGGGCCGGGATTTCCCTGGACACCTCCTAGTATGTGGACCGGGCTATACCCTGGATACCATCCTTGTCCCGTACGCTTCTTTCTTGCAATTATTTCTGGTTTATAAAATCGTATGGAAAATAGTCTTCATTTTTCTGTATTTTTTTGGTAAAAGGATGAATGTAGTCTTCGTTGTATCGGTAAATCTTAAGTCTTCATAATGGTATTTTCTTAGTTTTTCTTCATTTGTGCGGCATTGTGTCTTCATAGATTGTTGAAGGCAGGGTCGCCATGTGGCAACAGGTGAGGAGAGGTTCTCGATGATGAATTAAAGAGACATGTTATCTGTCTTAAGTTCGTATATTGAATGTAATCATATATTCTTAATACTAAAGTACAATATTATTATATTAGGCTTACTAGCATATTTGACAGAGCGCGTGTAACCTAATTTATAATGTTACTGAGTAATCATTGCGAAATGTGTTTAAGGGTCTATACACACTACAATAGAACTATCGATAGTATCGATACAATCGATAGTATCGATACTATCGATAGGTTAGAATGAGGCAATACTATCGAATGAGGGCAATAGTATCGATACTATCGATAGTATTATAGCGCACTAAGAATAAACTATCGATAGTATCGATACTATCGATAGTATTATTGTTCGCCAAGAGTAAACTATCGATAGTTTCGATACTATCGATAGTTTCGATACTATCGATTGTTTTAGACTATCGATAGCTTACTAATTTACAATAGTATCGATACTATCGATAGTGCTATGTCTACCAGGAACAATACTATCGATAGTATCGATAGTTTTCCTCCACGTTCGATAGTATTGTTCATCGTTCGATAGTATCGGCTTGTTTTGACCTATCGATGGTATCGATAGTCTCGATGTTATAGATACTATCGATAGTTCAATCGATAGGATGCCGTTTTTCAGATGAAAACTATCGATAGTGAAACAATCGATAGTTCGGCAACACTAGTACCGCCATCTACCGGCTTACTCAAGCAAACACCTACACTACCTCAGTACCCCCCACAATCAACAGATGTCGCCACTGCATCCTGAATCGCGATATCAAGATTCGCACAGCGATTCCGCATAATATACAACGAACAACCGTTGGGCAGTTGGCCCGCCAGGCACGATAACCCTCGCCTGGTCGGAGAATCCTCCCTTTTCGTTGGAGGCGTGGTGCTGTAACGTCACCGCGACCTCCACAAGGTATCCATATACAATAAGGTGGACAGTAGACCTGTGTGCCACCAATACAGTATAAAAAAAACTGTAAAGAGTGAGAGAGTCTTCTCTTTGTACTGACTTATTATTTTTAAACTAACATCAGGATAACAAGCATGACAAATTAAAATTATATACAATATTTACCTCCAGCTAATTTACTTTTCATCCAGTAAGGACGACTCTGACTCGAGCTATCATCATCATCGTCATTAAGGCTCATGGTATCTGGCTTCATAGTGACATCTTCTTCAGGCTTGGGCTATAAAATATTAACATTTATAATTTAAAATTATGTATTTTTATCGAACTCGTAGAATTATCGTTAAAAACAGTATCGACCCTAAAGGATATGAATCATTTAATTATTTTCGATCTTTAAATTTTTAGGAGAAAAAAAAAAGTGTGATGTATATTTAATTAAAGCATTGTACAGGCAAGACATAAGCTTGCGTCAGTTTACTGCAGCGAAATAAAAGTCAGAGTATAGCGTCGATTACACTACCCTACATGTAGGACACTACATCTTGTAGGGCACTACATGTTGTCTAGTGTAATCACATGTAGGCTGTTAGGACACTACATATCGGAGATTGGCGAGTCCCGACCGCCCTACATCATGTAGTGCCCTACAAGATGTAGGACCCTACATGTAGGGTAGTGTAATCGGCGCTTATACAAGGGGTCACAACCAAGTAATGCTACATATAGCAATAGTTACATCTGATATACTAACCTGTACGGGTTGCAGATTTTGTTGCACTTGCGGCTTACGTGGCGCCGGAGAAAATGACTGCCAGAAAACCACACCGTTTTTTTATATATTATAGTATATAATGTTATAAAACAAATAAATATGAACACATTAAATAATATAATATTATGAAGATGCAGTGACAGTGGCACAGGTATTCCTACTATGAGTACAGACTACGTATTTACTGCGTAATATCTGAAACCTTGTTACCACAAATAAAAAGTTGCTATTTGATATAATGATATAATGTCGATTCAACCTGTAGCGGGTGGGAAAATAGCTAGTTTAGGTACTTGCAGTAACACCAAAGGTAGTCTTCATACCTATTTGCAGCAGGATTGCATTGATTATCTTCTAAACGTACCAGTAATTTATATTCGGGCAACAATTTCGTCACTCCCATATCACAAATATGTTTACTGTGTACAATATAGGAATGAGGATAGATACCTACAGTCAAGTACAGACAGCCAGTACTCACAGAGGCGGCGCGGACGTGTGTCGCGGCGGGCGCGGCGCGGCGCGGCGGGGGCCCGCCACCAGCTGGCGTCATTCAGCCTGAGGGCGATGCGCTCCACCACTCACACACACATACTCTCACTCACACGCTCAGGAGGATGACATCCATGTAGAGGATGTGTTCAGGATTTATGATGATGAAGCAAGCATTAACACTCGTGCCGTGATGGTGGTCACACATCACCCCTCAATATCCACATTCCTATCATGTCTGTCACCCCATCAAATTGCAACCTCGTCGCTACCAATGCGAGACTTACGGAAACTTTTCAACTATATATTTGGTAGTTACAATTTCTCAGGGTTGTCACATGTTAGAAATCCAGAGTAGCTTACTATCTACTTAGTCTAGAGAATTTAGTATGTTAACGAATGTCAACTTTCGTAAGCATACAACTTTCTCATCCCAACGAGCTATCCTCCGAGAGTCTCACGTCAACATTTCAGAAACGTCTCACCACGGGCACATTAATAGTTAAATAGTGCAAAGCCACTGGTGGTACAGCATCAACATGACATGAGAGCTAGTGCAACTGTCCCTGTTACATTTGTCCCATGTCATGTTAAGTGCAGATATGTCAACCAGAGCCCAGTCAGAGGGTAGCTCTTGACTTTATAATGCCAGTTGGGGCTGACCGAGATCCGCTCTATGTTCTGGCAACAGATGTTTAATTTTTATTTTATTAAGACTGATTAGTGATCTAATTATTGAGTAAATTTACAATGAGATAATTAGATTGAGTTATATAAATATTTACAAAAAATAATCTTAGAATTGGATAAAATTGCATGGTAATAAAATGGAATGAATATTAACAAAAAGTAATGAGAAAGTTCACAATAATATACTGCGTTAAATATTATTATTGTTATTCATTTCCTCAATGTTTTTGATGGTTGAATTTAGCAAATGGAAATTGAATATGCAGATGTTAATAAATACCAGAATACTAAAAATGATAATTAATTTAATAATTAAATCCAATAATCACCTCTCCGGCTGAAACAAACTGGCCAGGTGTGTTGTAGCGGCCAGAGAATCTTGTGTTATCTGAAAATTAATTATACAATTATATCGATCAGCATTATTCAATGGTAACTTGCCTAATTAGAATAATTTAAAATGTATTTATCAAAACATGTTTTAATGCATTTGGAAATATCACCCCAAATAAGATTATTCTAAATCTAAAATTTAATATACAAAAGGAGCTGCAACTTTTAACCTCTCTCTCATGGCCGCTAGACAGTCTTGTACCTTATTACCTTAGGGGTAATAAAGATTTGTATTAAAGAAAAAGCCAATTCTTTAGAGCTTTAAGGAAGGTAGTATCAAGATAAATGTATTTACATTATTTTAACTAACAAACATTAACAGCAATCACTAGGAATAGGCAAAAGCCCAAGTGATAAAATCAATAGTCGCTAGGTACATCATTTCAGCAAATAATGAACTGTCTGAAGTCTAAGTACATAATTGAATAAAAATGCTTAAGTTGGTTGGATAAAGAGGACAACAATTTTTAATAATTAACACATTAAACAACTCACATTGTTTATTATTATACGCCATCCTTGTAACTTTTTCAAATAGTTTAAAAACCGTCAGAGCACAAATTATTTTCTTAGATAGCAAACAATTCCAATTACGGTAAGTAATTAAAGCTATATAAAACAAATTATTATAAGCCGCTACTACACTGTGTTCTATAAAATACCAAGGTACGGCATTAAAAATGGCGTCAATCAAAAAGCACCATGGGCCAAGCCACAGATTTTCATATATATCTAATGTACTCTGTGCCACAGATTACTGGGCCAAGCTAGAGACCTGAAAAATAATAGATGATTTGGTACAAAGCCTTTTCACCTTGAACAAAACCCGTAATCGTATACGACTGTCCCTTGCCATATGTATCTTTTTTTTACTTTTTGTATCAGTACCAATTACGTGGAAGTTCCTATCTCTGGAGCCCTAACCACCAGTAGCTTGGTCCTTGTACCCGATGCTGGTGGGTATACCTTTTTTATAGTTTTAAATGTTTTTATTTTTATATTTAAAAATGTAAATGAATGTGAAAAATGTAAATACATCTATAATAATAAATCTGTAGAGAAGTCGATTCTGTACATGAAATATATTCTCAAAATAACTATCAGGGTGTGATAAGTGATCGATACTGATGCCAAAAATGCAATCAGTACAATTTTTGTCTGTGGTGGAAGTGAAGAAGTGGAAAGTAAACTTTATTTTTCAATAAATAGAATGGTCGATGAACAAGAAACCACTAATTACCCTATCGACGGGTCCTACGTAGACTAGACAAAAATAAATAGTCTTTTCCTGTATTGCTAATATTGGCGTACAAACTTCATTTTTTAAAGTTAAACTATATCTATACTTAATCATAAATATTAAATTGAATTAAAATAACATTCCTTATCTCACAATCTTATTATAACTGCAATTTTAGCACACCTAAATAACTATTTAATAGTTAATAATATATGGGTATAATATAACAGACAACATAATAAGTAACACGTTTTTCTTTATAAAATCATTTTACACATTATTGCTATTTGTCAACATTAAAAAATACAAAACTGACAATAAAATATAGAAATACAATCACAAAACATTAAATTATTATTCAAAGTGTTTGTGTTTATTTTATTAAGTAATTCAAAAATACTGCACGCAGTTTATCTATAGATAATAATAATAATAATATAGTCGAGTCTAAGTTTAGTCAAATATTTTTTGCTAGATGGTAAAAAGGTGTTTGGTACAATAAGTTATTTCAGCATTTTTTTTACAAAAGACAAATCCCACACTAGCCCTTTAAAAATATCAATTTAACGGACACAAAGAACATCCAGACTAAGGACAATAGTTTGTGTATCACAATTGTCCTCCATGGGAATCGAACCCGCGACGCCAGCCATGTAATGCGACCATGCGATCGCCGCGCCACCGAGGCAGGTAATTCTGCCGCACCATAACGTAGCGTGCAAATGTATTCATTCATAATTAATTAGCGATTATCCGTGTGGTGACGGAGTAAGAATACAATATGTCACCTCCCCATCTCATCCCATGGGTGGCGTAAAACCGACTAAGGGACTATCGGTGAATATTATCTTTACGAAATAAAAATGAAGGAAAACTTGAAATTAAACCCTATACCAATCCGACTAACCTGCGTGGTATTAGTAGGCCAAGTATCTCTCCGTCACGGGAGGAGGCGCGTCCTTGCAGTGGGACATTAATGGGCTGTTATGATGAAATAAGCGATGTCATTTATTTTAACTTACAAATTTGACAACAGATGGTCATTGTGCCTGTGACGTCATTTTCAGTATCGCGGTGTTAAGATTTTCCTTGAAAGAATGACGTTCGCTCATGTCTTTCAGCATAAGTTTAGACGCAGTCTTCATAGATCTGTCTTTGTAAAGGTCTGTTTTTGAAAAGGTTTTGGTTCGTTCGTTAATTTTACAATTCGTTTGTAGGTATATCTGTTTGTTAGGTTTAAAAAACGATTTTTCAGTATTAAATCGAAATGCGAAGTAAGTAACATCCGCCACGCGAACGAAGTCGCGGGCACAGCAGCTAGTATATAATAATATAAAATAACGTGCAATCATAATCATAAGAATATACTTCTATATTGGGTGGGTTAGGTCCCTTCCTGTTTCGTATTGCTATGCCAGACAGAGTCCATTCATAATGATCTAATATTATTTTTTAAGTTACCACATAGGTAAACGTTGTGGAATGCAATAAATATATTGAGTATTGAGAATTTATAAGAATAAATTCTTATAAATTCTCCCATAGCGGGCGCCAGTCCTTCAGAGATCGTAAAGATTCTGATACTGTATGTGCTCTAAATTCCATTGTATTTGTCAAGGAAAAATAAATAAAGAATAATTGTCCGTCTTTATGCTAAAAGGAACCACTCGACAAATTTAGTTTTTTTTTTTTTAAATAAAAACAGACGAACCACTCGACAAAATGTTAGTTATTATTAAAAAAAAAAAAAAACGAAATTTGTCGAGTGGTTCCTTTTAGCATAAAGACGGCCAATTAATAATATGACAAATTATTGAAGAAGTTGTTTATTAATTTATAATACAAGGTGGTAACCGTTTTTCTGAATCTGAATGAGAAGTTTCCGATTAATAGAAATTGAAAAAAGCGTTTTTAAAAAGTAATTTTCTAATTTGTAAATTTTATTTATTTATTCACATTATCTTATCCAGGTAGAATACAATTATTTATATTTACTATTTATTTATAATTGTTTAGTTATGTTTTTGGTTAAAAATGTTTGTTATCCTAGACATTCTTGCAGTTTGACAAGTCTTTTTCTCATGCTATCTTGAATAGAGTATAATTGAGATTATGAAGGTTAAGCTGTAGAAAACTCCATGTTAAAATGTTTTCAATTTAATCTCAACCTTTATTAAGTTGGCATAATCGTCGAGGGCATACTGACGGAGCCAAAAATCATAAGAAGAAATGTATTTTTTTTTTCATTTTCTGTGGTAGATAGGGTAGGTAAGGTACTTATGATACCTTCCTATATATTACTTTACTCTGTGTATGATACTTAACTTACGTGAAAACTTGAGCAGAAACTGTTTGTGAATAAAGTTTGAAGTGATAAAAATGAGTATGAAACCATGAAAGTTTATTTTGTGATTGCCTCAATTTGTGTTCAAATCCGTGTGTAAAATTTCCAGGATGTAAATTCGTACAAACAGCTGTGAATTAGACTGTTGGGAATAATTTCCCTGCATAGTGCAAAGCGTTTATGTTATGACCAGTAGCTGTACTTTACATTAGTTACAAAAGTTGTTTCTGATATTGTTTGACGAAAAATGTAATTAGATACCGTAATAAATAGGTAATTATATGAGCGGACATCTAGAGCCTTTCATGAATACAAGTAAGTTTCAATTTATCTCTTGTTATAGGCAGTCGCTTACTTAACATAAATGACACATTCCTTCATTAATTATCTCGCTGCTGACCGTTGTTTGAAAGTAAACAATTGGACAGTGTTTTTAATTGATGGTGACAGTGTGTCATATGATTCATATGTCAACATTCTATAGATCAAATTGATATTTTGTGAATGTTAGTTACCACAAACTCATCTTTGTGGAGAACGGTTCCTTTGAAGAATCTACCAAATAATAGGGCAGGTTTTACCTGTTGCGTCCAAATACTTGTGCACCTGTAGCTATTGTTAGCACTTGTTGTCAATGTTATTGGATAGTCAACAAGTCTATATTATGAAGTGATTAAATTGGGCATTATTTACACAATGTATAAAATATAGTGCTTGTCTTTTATCAGCTTCTTATTGTCCCACTGTAGGGACACAATCTCAAATGACAGAGAGAAACTTAGCTTACTCCCTTACTTTGTAATAGCCTTTTAAGACACAGCATGGTAAAAAATATAGTACTTGTCTGTACTATTTCTATTATTAAGTTAAAATCAAGTTGTATGGTTCTGTTATTATGTTGCCCAAGAGAAGATTTTCAGAAATCTCCATAAACATTGTATGATCTAGGGCATTGAACATATACAAAATATGGAATTATTGGACATTACACCTTATTTGTTTCTGGAGCCATAACCATCAATCTTTTGGTACCTATATCTAAATGTTCTGTAATTCTTAAATATTTAAGTGAATTAACTTATAATATTAAATGTACTTTTTATTTGACTAAATGTTTATTAGTAAAATTACAAGTTTATTATTGAAACACAAAATGTACCTTTCATATTATCACAATATTTGCTCAATCACTATGTTAATGCGTGGGCAAGCTATACAATATGGATTAATAAACATACATAGTTTATTGCTGGTTATGATAATAATTATGGTTGCTTAGCTTTCCAATAACAAGCTTGTTAAACATAAGACAATGATATATAATAACATTTTAAAAAGTAATAAATTTCTCACTATTTATGACAATGTACTTTTTTAATAATGACTACTAAAGATTCATTTTAATTTAATTTATTGATGAGCTGGGTTTATACAGGATACTTATAGAGATACAATCCAACTGCTGATGGAGTAGAAATACATGGTGTCCACCGAATCTTACCCCATGTGTATTGTAAAAGCTAACTAAAAGAATGTTTACAGATATTAGTCAAGTAGCAGGCTACCTGATAACTGTTTAATATAATATGACACATGACTAAATTTCATAACAAAACTCAAACTTAAACATTTATTTTGCTGCTAAGTGCTAGTGTTCATATGAACTAACAATGTTTAAGACTTAGGGCCAGATTTAGAGACCGCATTTTGACTTTACTTTGAAGGAAAGTTCGACTTTGATACAAAAACGAGATATAAGGCCCAGATTCAGAGTCATGACTTTACTTTCTTTCAAAGTAATCTTCCCAAAGTAAACTTTTCATGCAAAAGATTACTTGTAATGTTTTTCAAATTCAGAGATAATAACTAGACTTTGCTAAAGTAAAGTCAAAGTGCGGTCTCTGAATCTGGCCCTTAGTGAACAGGCATTGCAAAATTCATCATCATCATCGATGCTTACATTTAATTTCAGTTCAGATGACATAAACAATGTCTTCTGTCCACTGTGTGGTGGTGTGGGAATGGCAGTGCAATGGACAGTGGCTACCTCACACGCCGGGCGTTACTCGGACACTGGAGAGGGCACACGCTAAGAAACTAACGCGGGTTGTCCTAGCTGATGCAGACCCAGCCCTCAGAGGGCATTATGTCAATCTCAGGACTCTTACACAGTGCATGGATGTTTCAGGTCAGATTATGTGACATTATATATTTTATTCTTTATACAGGGTCTTTCATTAAGCGTGTCCTATCTTTAAATTCGAATAAAACAAAGTGTATGTGAGATATCATCTAAATTATTTATTTATTTGAAGGACCTAGTAATGCCATTAAGTGTGGAGTATGACATTGCTTAAATTTCCGCCAGGGTTTTTCTGGGTCAAGCGCATACGAAGTATCCAATTTTCCATGAATTTTGCGTATAAATCAGGCTGCATTTAACTGATGGCATTGTTTATGATGACTTAGAGGGCCGCCGTACTTTGTTGTTTATTCGCAGATACCTGCGACTTAAGAAAACCCCACAAAAAAGGAGTTTAGCGGAGTTAAATCGCACGGTCTCGGTGGCTAATTAAATTATCATTTACCGTTAACCATTTCTATGGTCGTTTACCTTCAATTCGTTAATCAGTTAGATTTTATACGGGTGCAGGCCTAATTCACGAAGCAAAATTCGCCAAGTTGTGGTCTGTGAAAGGCTGAGTTTTCATGGGCGACGCGAAATCGACTGCTTCAGATTCGCCTTCACACTATCACGGACAGCGGCGATGTTTTCGTTAGATCTTGAGTTTCATTGACGTACGGGTGATGGTCGATTTTTTACTGAACCAGTGGACTCCAATTATCCCACTACACTACGAATACTTCTCCCGGAAGGACGATGATGGCGACTGTAAAATGGGCAATGCGTTGCCCGTTTAGAACACTTATTTTGATTGAATAATTTTATCATTTGCACGTGTTGTTGAATGCTATAACTATCCATGATAATTTGGCAAAACATATTTAATAAATGAGAATCATTTTGACAGATGTAGCTTTAACAAGAGAGCCGCTATACACAGTCAAAGTTCGGACACGCTTATTGAAAGACCCGTTATGTTTCAATAGTCACATAGACATGATGAAGTAAGTACTAGGGATTAGGTATAAAAGTGGTTTTCCTTGGTGGTAAAACTGACGAGGCGAGAAGAGAATTTAAATCACACTGACTTTTTTCCACTATAAATGAACATCGTTAGTTTAGTGTACGTCAGAATGGCGTGTGTACTGTTGCAATGGATATGACAGGCTTCATTAGATGAATAATATGTACAGTGCTATTGAGTTTGTCTGGCAATACACCTACGTGTAAAGTAAAGTGAGAAACATGTGTCTGTTATAGAGTTTATTTACATTTTGTATCGAAAGCGATATGTTTTATTTTTGCACAAACAAATATTTCAATTCATTTGCATATTCTCGTCAATCCACACTGAAGATAATCCTCTTTGTGTCACAGAAGGGTGTGAGACGTCGTGCGGCGTGCGTCGCTCGTGCTACAGCGTGACGTCACCGGCGGGGCGGGGCGCGCGCTGGGAGTGGGCGCGCTTCGTGTCGCCCCCCCTCGGCGGAGAGCTCAACTATGAACCGCTGCCTATGGAGGTACGGACTCGCATTATATTTTGTGATAGTTTGTACTGAGTTTTGGTGCATTTGGTTGCAAAATTGAATTGGCTGATAAAACAGGTGATAAGTTATCCTTTTGGAAAGTAATAACACTTTAAACAGAGATTATTAATGTAGACAAACACTCAATTTATGTGTTCTATAACATTGCAACTTAAGTACTGAAACTGCTAATTCTATATGCTTATGATGCCTATTCAAATATGGATACATAAATCCTTGATTCAAATTTCTCCCACTTAGCATAATAGATATAAGCATAAGCTAGATAAAGCAGTCAGTTCAGTAATCTAAAATGTCCAATGGAATCGGACAAGCAACCGGGTTCAATGTTTCAAAATATGTTATTTTAATTTAGAACATTCCGTGTCATTTCGTTACAATTAAATTTTGTTTTTATTCCTTTTTAAACAAAGAAGCTCAATGTCGGTGTTGTCGATGTACAAGTATGGTGTTGTGTCGCGTGTCGTGTAGATCCAGTGCACGCTGGAGGCGTCGTGGTCGCAGGGCGGCGACGCGGTGACGTTCCCGGGCTGGGCCGCGTCCCTGTCGCGCATGACGGCGCGGGCGCGGGGCGCGGGGGGCGCGGGGGGCGCGCTGGCGCTGCTGCGGCGCGCGCCACACCCGCCCTACCCGCTCACGCGCCCCGCGCCGCCGCCTGCACCCGCGCTGCCCGAGCGAGCGCGCAGAGAAGGTAACACTTCATCTAGTTAACTAATTCCGAAAGGAAAATAATAATGGTTCCGAAAAACAAATTAATCTGTGGTCTACTATTATTCTGGTTAACCAAGGTTAAAATAAAGGCACGTTCAAATTACATTTTCTCCTAAAAATTGGATCTTCGAATAACAAAACTAAACTTCCGGATAGAGTACTGAACTTCGGACAAAATTACTATGTTACCGACAACAGAGGTTTTGTCAAAATTATCATATTTTTACAATTTGCATAAACTGTTTTAAGGTATATTATTGGTTATTAAATTTATTTTTTAACTCTCATTAAGGATGAAAATACCTCAATTGTTTGGCCCGCGCGATCGAGTTCGGGACGCGTTCAGCTGTTTTCGCGTGCGAATTCGTAATATCCGAGCGCAATCTCATTGAATAAAAATTAACCAGACCAGTGCGAATCTGACTCGCGCACCGAGGGTTTCGTACAAACCAATTTATTTTCCCGCCATCTCATCTGTCTATATATTAATTTTCCCGCCATCTCATCTGTCTAAATATTAATTTTCTCGCCATCTCATCTGTCTAAATATTAATTTTCCCGCCAAAATTTTATGACGCCACGACTCAGCTGTCAAAAAATATTTACCCGCCAAAATTCTATGACATCACGAGTCACGATTCATCTCCCAAAAATTCAATGACGTTACGACTCATCTGTCAAAAGTTCTATGACGTCACAACTCAGCTGTCAAAAAATATTTACCCGCCAAAATTCTATGACGTCATGATTCATTTTATATTTTTCATAAGTTTGTGTATAACTCAGAATAATATCTGATATTGAGTAAGGAGAGTTCGTTTTTTTTCTTGAAAGATTTGGAGTCACTGAAAAAGACTTCTCGCCCTAGACAGAATTATAACATTATCGCAGGGACAGAGAAATAGTTTACTAGAGAAATGTAAAGGTATAGTTATTGTTACAGTTCGTCGCCCGCGTATACCGCAGCAGCACACAGGCTCGAGCGTGCAGTCGGTGCGCTCGCTGCAGTCCGTGCAGTCCGCGCCGCCCGCGCAGTCCGGCCAGTCTGCGCCGCCGCGTGCAGGAGCCAGGAGTACCTCTCCTCGCGAACGCAAGCCTGGCTTCAGGCAGATATTACATAATCTCAATATATTTAGTAAGTATCCTGTCTTATATGTTATTAATAGACTATATTATGTCATTTGTACCTGTCCCTTCACAAAGTCTCGTCAACCCAAACTTAAGAGATTATTAAGTAGAATTAATCATTATGATATAATGAAAACTTGAGAGAAAATATAGATTTGTAAGGACTGTGGTGGACATGAGATAATGTATGAGAAAAAAATCTATGTCAGTCAGTATGAACTTGTTTAAATTACAAAGTGTTTGAATGCTCAATTTCCTTTTCAGGTCACAACAACAAGCAGGCACCTCAAGTAGAGAGTAAGCACAAGGAAGAGGTCCAGGAGGAACAGAAGACCGACACAGAGTGCAGCAGCACGAGGTCTGGACGTAGACACAGTGTCGACACCGTGTCTACCTACCTCAGTCATGAGAGCAAGGAGAGCTTGCAGGTTATACATGTTTTATTTCTTTTTTAAACAATAATGTAATAGTCATCTGCGTTTATCGTATTGAACATAGAGGCAGACATATTTAGGTTATATTGGAGTAAGAATACTAAATATTACCACCTTGTTGTCTTAAAAGGAGCATAAGGGAAATTCAACAAAACTACCATAATTGCAAAAGAAACATCCTGAAAAAAATCAACTTAGCCGGAATGTATGATGTACATTGTTAAGAAAAGTCCATCGTTTTAGTGGCATTCAGAGCGAAACAAGCAGTATAGCTAAGTTCACATCAATATTAATGGCAGGGTGATAATTTATCATTATGATAGAGGTAAGCTTTAAGAGAAGTTCGCGCATATACAGGAGCTCAAATTACACTCTCCCTTTTAGTTCCAAAAACGACATCTGTCATAGCCTATTGCAATAATTTTAAGCCGGCCAATATAGATTGTGCGAATTGTATTTTCCATCTTCTGTAAGTAATATAACTCACTCGACCTCTGTGGCGTAGTGATTATATAACATGACTGCTACGCAGAGGTCTCGGGTTCGATTTCCGCTCAATGCAAATCTTTGTGTGCATGAACATGATTGTTTGCATTGGTCTGGGTGTTTTCTATGTTTAATATGTAAGTATTTACAAAAAAAAGTATGTATGTTTATTCGCAGCTTAGTTTGGGACTAGAGGGCGTTGTGTGAATGTGTGAGGATTATTTATTTATTTATTGTAATAATTTGATGTTGTTAACAGCAAACAGCCGTGGGAGAGCTGCTCAACTGCAGCACAAGCAGTGACGATGTGTTCGAACAGTCCCCACCACCCATGTCACCAGTCACTATGGACGCTGACATTGTTGACTTGTCTAACTCTGATGGAAACATTCTTGGTAAGTGCAAGTCTGAGAGAGTTTCATTTTGTATTAGTTTTTAATTAAATATATGCATTTGTTGTTCTAATATCAAATATTAGAACAACAAATGCATCTATTCCCCAGGGAAGCGTGATAGGCTGCCTCCTCTTTCTAATATATATAAACGACCTTCCAAAATCCATAGAAAGCCCTTCCGTCCTGTTTGCCGATGATATTTCCATCCTGGTTCCATGTCAAAACATGTTAAATATAAATCAGACCTTGAACTCTATATTATAAATACTAAATACTTTTTATAAGGTTGTAAATAGTGCTAAAGTGAAAAATAAAGTGAAACAAACATTATATATATTAAAGACAAAGACAAAAGTGACCAGTTACTACAATAAGAACAATAACTAAATGCCGCGTTATTGTTGTGTTTAATTCGGACAGTGAAGATTCTTACAGATCAGTTTATGGATAATACGTTGACAGACCTAACACCTAATAATAGTGGATGTACCAAAATTGTGTTTTTAAAATTTTTATAACCTAAAACTGCATGAACTTGCAACTTTTAACAGCTGATCGATATTTCAAACATACTACAGCGCCATCTGTTTTCACTGGTTCATACTATCTTATAACCCTCAATTACCGAACTCGATCATCACCACGTCTATCCGCTCGATCATTGAGCATATTAGTAGTTCATAAATAAACCAAAAGAGGGCGCTGTTTGAACACTATATGAGAATATAAATTATCTACAAATAAAACGGAATAATAAACCTAAATAAACACAAATACATAAAAATAATAAAATAAAATATATATAAATTTAGCATATAAAAATAAAAATAAAATAAAATCCCTGAGATTTGAACCCGAGCTCTGTGCTACGAGCGACCACGCACGGTTGCCTACGCGACACTACGTCATCAAGTGCTACGGGTATTCGTATGGATTGAACATCGACTACGCAACCTTCCTACGTTTTAATAAATACACGTAATACAATACGTTGTAAGAACTACAATAATAGATACTTGCTATTATAATTACATACTGCTGACGACCATGGCAAACCTGCAGCGCACTCCCCCCAACACACCTAAAGCTACCCATAATTTAACACAATCTGAACCAGATATTAATGCGGCTATAACAATGAGTCAAAATGTTAACACCCAGAGGACTAAACGCCCTCGTCAGGAAAATTCTCCGCAGATTGAACATAACTCCTTCACCCAGCAACTACAACAGACTCTGGCCTGCCTGGTATCTGAAATAAAGGAGATTAAGACACAGAACTCTCAAATAAAGCTATCTAACGACGAAATATATAAGTCTAACGCAGAAATCGTTCAGTCTATGTCATTTATGAACTCTAACTTTGAAGAAATGAGAAGGGAAATAGAAGATTTAAAGAAAGAACGAAAGGAACAAACTTTATATATTGAAAAACTAGAGAAAAAGATAACAGATTTACAACTTAAGTCACGTTCATCGAGTATAGAGGTACGCAACATCCCGACTGTTCAACACGAGACTAGTACAAGTTTGATACAAACGGTACGCAGGATTGGCGAACTTGTCGGAGTTCAAATCTCTGAAGTAAACTTCCGAGACATTTACCGTCTTCCAGGGAAGCCCACCGAGACAATGAATTCCCGCCCTATTATTGTAGAATTTTCGGCCGTAGACACAAAACAAAAACTAATTTCTGCCGTCCAGACATTCAATAAGTCTAAGAAACTAAGCCATGAAAAAATCAACACTGAAGTTATTGGCATACCCGGAAAGCGCCAACCAGTTTTTATATCTGAGCAATTACCACCAACCATCAAAAGGTTATTCTTTCTTTCGCGTGATTTTGCAAAAAAAATGATTTTAAATTTTGCTGGGTTTTAAACGGTAACATATTTCTGAAGAAGAAGGAGGATGACAAACGTATCCTTGTAAGAGACGAAAAAACCCTTGAAGACCTTCAACTTACTCTGTGACTAATAACTGTTACTAAAAATCTACTTGTTTTGTCTCTTATTATTAGATACATATTATATGTTAGTTTTAATTACCAAGGTTTTATGCTAATACTTTGTTACTATTATATGCATCACATAAAATTAAAAATACATACATACAATACTACACTGTACCTTACACTTACATACACTTTCAATTACAACTTCAACACGCAGTTTACAACATTGTACTTACAAAAACTCCATACTTTCTTATTTAAATTATCCTATGTATGCAATAAACTATTTACTACACGCTCAACTTTCACAGTCACAAAACTTTTATATCAAATATGTATAGATAATCCGTACTTCAATTATAAAATAGTTACAGATATTACTATACACAACTATATAAATTATATAATATTTTTAATTTTTATACTATTATATAGGCAACATCGGCTCGATAATTACTCACAATATTGCGCATATCGCACCTTGAAAACAAAAGTGGCGTTATACAAAAACAGTAGTTTTTCAGTAGGGCCATTTTAAAGTTTTGCTCCAATACCGTGACCAATATCTAATGCAAATAACTGAAATACAACTCGGTTATAAGTTTCATCTAACAGTTTGACTATCTGGCTTTTAGATAATTATTGAAAACATGCGAGTAATTAAGTTATTTATTTAGAAAAAACTGTTTTAAAAAATATATCAGTATAGTGCCACTTTTGATTTTTTTATTAGTTACTGTTTTAGAATAAAAACGCAATTTATAGCTTATCTTATGATAATAATAACATAAATAAAACAAAATTATGAGATAATACTCAGATAAAATGTTTTTTTGGCAAAAGTAAAGTAAGTTACAATCAGTACAATTGAAAAATAATCAACATTAAGGATCTTCTTAGCGTATCGATGGCAAAACGTGTGGAACAAATTGATGTAGCCCAAAACTCTGCGACACTGACTGCGTTATCGCTGGCATTTATTAGCTCTTCCTAAGTGCAGGTGTTAGGGCATCCAGGACAGAGGTGGGTCATAGTTTGGGGAGCGTCGCACAGGCAACTCAGTCCGCGATTGTTCGTGAGGCCCCACCGGAGCATGTTCTCCTTGCTTCGTCATACCTGGGTTCGCAATCTGTTTAAGGACTTCCAGGTAGCCCATGGTAACTCATGTCCGGCCGGAAGCCTCTCAGAGAGTGGCACAAACAGTTCCGGCAGTGACACCCTTACGCGCCAAGATTGCACCTTGCATTTGCTGGGTAAAGAGTGGACGCACTTTATAAAGTTCTTTTGGCTATGCAGCCTTTGCTGCACTGGATCATAGCCGTGCCTAGGGTGCCGGGGGTCGCTATCCACTTTACTCCTCTCAAGGGAGGGTGCCACATCCCTGCGAACATCGGGGGGGGTGCGATGCCAGCCATGATACAGCAGTCTGACCGGTGTTGGTTTGAGGCAACCTGTGATAATCCGGCAGGTTTCGTTCAAAGCTGTATCCACCACCCTAGCATGAGCTGATCGGTTCCAAACTGCTCACGCGTATTTTCCAGCCGAAAAAGCAAGCGCCAGCTGAGAAGTTTGTTGCTTACCGCGAGATCGTCAGCGTATAAGAAGCGGGATGTATTAGGACACGACGGTTGGTCGTTGGTTTAAATGTTAAAAAGAAGCGGAGCCAGAACGATACCTTATGGTAGACCATTCTTCTCTGATCTCCGACGACTTTGGTCTAAGAGAAGGTGGACCTGAGAGCGGCGATTGTGGATGATCTCTGTGGATGAAGTATTGCGACAAATTTATGGTCAAGGGTCATGGTTTCCAATTTGCTCAGATAAAGCGGCTGAAGTTCTGGAGTTTCTATTTGATCGTTTAGACAAATCAAGCTCTGTAAATTTTTATTTAAATTTATTTTATTTAAAAATCATCAAAATACGATAATTAGTACTGTATTTTGCCATTTATGTATTTATACGTTTAAAAGATTATTACAATACTATAACATTAATAAAGGCACCAAACATATAATGTCATTTTTGTATTAATCAAATAATTTATTTCGGCAAAATTTAAACTACATAAACGGTACTATACTTAAAGTGCCAATTATGTATTGCTTCATGTAGAGAATTTATTTACGTAAATTAGGTTTAAAATGTCACTAAACATAAAATGTCACTTTTTTACTCACCGCAGCGTTCGTTTCCACTGGGATGCTTGGCTCTAACTGATATAGTGCCACCTTTTCAATTACCACGTCGTCACTTAACCTAAAAGTAAAAACTGACACTACCGACATCTAGGCAAAACTATTGAAACTATTTGAACGTATGTCTTTGCATTCGAAGCGCTTTTTTGAAATAAACTAGATTGTGTCCATAACTCAAAATCAACGTTTTTGGCATAATGCCACTTTTGTTTTCAAGGTGCGATATAATCTCGCTGCTTTTTTAAAGTCCTACGTATACAAAAATACTAAAACGATATATTCATTACTAGGCGTCGT
The DNA here is from genome assembly GCA_905475405.1 of Schrankia costaestrigalis. Classification (NCBI taxonomy): domain Eukaryota; kingdom Metazoa; phylum Arthropoda; class Insecta; order Lepidoptera; family Erebidae; genus Schrankia; species Schrankia costaestrigalis. The sequence continues at coordinate 457,602 of FR997836.1, forward strand.
GCCTCTTTATCTTTCTCCACATAACCATATACAAACCTCATGTGTCACAAATACTAGAAAAAAAAAAAACAATCGTTATAAATGGCTACTCTAAATAATATCACCGTTAAAATAATGTCAGTATACCTCTCTTCTTGTAACGTAGAAACTTTCTCCGTCACAAATGTGTTAAAAAATAATAGTTACAAATGGCTATTATAAATAATATATTATATGATCTAGATCAAGACAACACAACTAGCGCCGTTCTATGCACTCCGGAGGACTGTTTGACCCACATTAAGTCATCTGAGGACAGTATAAAAATAATACACCTCAACATTCGGAGTATTAATAAAAACTTTCATAGTCTTCAAACACTGATACACAGAACAAAGATTAACTATGACATTATAGTCCTAACTGAGAGCTGGTTGAAAAAAGTACACAATCTCCCCACCATCGACGGCTACCAATCATATGCCACTACAAATAATTCAAATCAGAACGATGGGATTGTAATCTTCATAAAAATAGGTCTCCAAGCTACAGTTAAAGAAACTAAATTAAATAAAGCTAATTGCTTAACATGCGAGGTCGATAATAAACTAGCCTTAGTGTCAGTGTACCGTTCGCCTTCATACCAAAGAAACGAGGACTATGAGAGTTTCTTATCTAGTTTAAATAATTTATATAATGAACTATCTTCATATCCCAACGTAGCTCTCGTGGGTGACTTAAACATTGATATAAAACTAACCAATAGAAACGCGCATAGTCTTGACTACCTTATACTTAATGCTTCACACGGCCTAGTTCCAACGCATCTTCTACCCACTCGTTTAGATAACTGTCTCGATCACACACTTTTAAAAACAAATCAACCGAGCAAGACACTGATCTTGGACTCCTATGTTACCGACCACAAACCAGTCCTATTAACTATAACTAACATAACAACTTCTCACAAGATTAAAAAAACTATCACAAAAATAAACCACGAAGCAATAAAATTAGAACTAGAAAATACCGATTTCAGTGACATTTATACTATAACTGATGCGAACGAATCCATTAACCTAATAATTAAAATAATTACATCAATTATAGCCAAACATACAAAAGAAACTAACATCTCAAAAAAACACAGAACAATTAGGCCGTGGATGACACATGGTCTACTCAAATGTATCCGAAATCGGGACAGAATGCACATTAATCTACGAAATTCTCCTAATAATTTAATACTTAAACTGACATACACACGTTACCGTAACTTCTGTAACAACCTTCTTCGTAAATTGAAAAACACGTATGAGAGCGGTCAATTAGAAAAGGCTAAAGGTAATTCAAGGGCATTGTGGAAGGTAATAAAGGGTATAACCGATACTTGTGGAGTGCGTACTGGTGCAGGTGAATTATTACGAACAAAAGATAATCCTGAGACGGCAGTAAATGCCGTCTGCAGCTATTTTACTAACATAGGTCAAAATATGGTAGCTAAACTAACATCTCATAGTAACCCTTATACACACAATCATGCAGATCAACCAACTTCATGCTCTAGTAAGACACCATATAACTCTTTAGTGTTGTTAGCGGTTGATGACGCAGAGGTAAGAACATTGTTATTAAAACTACGTACGGACTGTGCAGCGGGATGGGACGGCATACCACCCGTGATTTTAAAGCAAAATCATGAGGTTTTGGTGCCTCCTCTATGCTACATATTCAACAGATGCATCGAGTCGGGAGTCTTCCCGGACGCGCTAAAAAAGGCAGTAATTCACCCAATTCACAAGGGTGGGAGCAGAAGCTGTGTCAGCAATTATAGACCAATATCAATCCTGCCCTCACTCTCGAAAATACTCGAAAAAATTCTTAATAATCGTCTTACTTCATTCCTTGCTAAGAATAACCTTCTAGCACAAAATCAATATGGCTTTAGGACTGGTGTTTCAACGGAAGATTCCGTTGTTGATCTAACACAACTTGTGGCACATAACATGGATCGAAATATAAAAACCTTGGGTATTTTTCTAGATCTATCCAAAGCGTTTGACACAGTTTCTGTTCCTTTGCTTCTTGCGAAACTTGAACGGCTAGGAGTTCGTGGGGTCGCACTGGAAATCTTCATAGATTATCTCAACAACAGAAAACAGCGTGTAAAAATTGACTCTCATCTCAGTTCAGAACAAGATATAACGTGTGGCGTCCCTCAAGGGAGTATACTCGGGCCTACGTTGTTTTTAATATATGTCAATGACCTATGTAACATGGTCTTTCCAAATACGCAACTCTTCGCATACGCGGACGACACAGCGATTCTGGCTTATGGGCCTACTTGGGAGCATGTCAGAATGACAGCTGAAGCCGTACTGATGCGGGTTATGAACTGGCTAAACCTTAACCTCCTAACATTAAACCTAAATAAAACCGCATATCTTCCATTCTCAATCAGACGCACTAGCAAACCTCCTGACACGTTCAAAATCACAGCACATACATGTAACAAATCTGTCCAATCCTGTAAATGCATTACACTTAACAAAACTGACAAGGTGAAGTACTTGGGCGTGATGATTGACGACGGACTGAGATGGAATCACCACTTGGACACACTTAGTAATAGAATTTTGCGACTCATACATGTCTTTAAATCTTTGAGAGATGTAGCAAGCATCGACACCCTTAAAACGACATATATGGCGCTCTGTGAGTCGATTATAGGTTACTGTATTCCGGTCTGGGGAGGTGCACACAAGAGCAACTTTCTGAGGGTCGAGAGAGCACAGAGAGCCGTGCTAAAAGTAATGATGAAACTGCACTACAGGCACCCTACGACATTGGTTTATGCCGAATGTAATGTACTGACTGTGCGTCAGCTCTATGTACTTCGATCGATTCTACGAAAACATAGCAATCTTAGTCCGCCCAATCCTAACAAACGGGTCAATTTGCCTAAAAGCGTGGAACATAAAACATCGTTTGCAAAACACCAATACTTTGTACTTAGTACATACATCTATACAAAACTCCATAAAATTTTAAATTTACTAGATCTAAACAAATACAAAGTTAAATTAAAAGTAAAAGATTGGCTGTTAAAACAGGACTATGACAAAACTGAACTTATTCTGACTTATATATCATAACACATTAATTGACACAATATGCAAATTCACACACACACACACACTCACTCACTCACACTACATACTCACTCACCGACATACACTTACACACACACTCTCCAACTCACTTACACACACACTACTCACCCAGCATGCATAATAATATAAACAAAAAAAAAAAAAATTGTCAAAACTTTTAATGGGTACACTCGCTTCCTCATTTAATAACAAAATCAACTGACCGAATACTACTACTTAAGATACAGGATTTTCCTAGTTTAAGTGGTAGGGACCATAATATATGATAAAATTGTTATATTAAACACATATTATGTAAAAATGTTACCTATGTTACTGTTTTTATACCAATAAACTATTTTATTATTATTTATTATTTATCAAAACGGAAAACTGGATGAAAGAACATAACTTAGAAATTAATTACTCTAAAACTAAATTAATAACTTTCCACCCACGTCAAAAAAAGCCTCTACCCATTAGTTTTGATCATAATAACATTAAATTAGAAATAGTAAACGAATTTACTCTACTAGGCATTAATATCGACACCCACATCAACTGGAAATCCCATCTAAACAAATTAAAAACTAAAATAGCTAGATTCTCGTATGCTCTTAAGGAGGTAAAAAAAACGACTAACCTGGATACTGCATTGGTAACCTATTACGCCTACGCTTATTCATGGTTTACCTATGGGATTGTTCTTTGGGGAAATAGCACAGATGTGTCTACCTTACTAACTGCTCAAAAAAAATTAATTAGGATACTAGTTAACGTAGACGAAACAGAAAGTTGTAAACCCCATTATAAAAGCCTTAAAATACTAACCATACCTTGCATCTACATTTTGGAAATTTGTAAATTTGTTCGAAAGTACCCCGAGCTATACAGTAAAAGGGATGACATACAAACTAAATATAACCTGCGTCATAAAAATAGACTCAACACACTGACTTCTAAACTAAGTATGCATTCCACAGGCCCACTTGCAATGTCAATTAAAATATACAATAAGCTTCCAGAAGGTATAAAAAATGAAGAAAATAATACAAAATTTACAAATAAACTAAAAAATATACTGATAAATAAAGCATAATATAGAATACAAGAATATATTAATGATAAAACTTAAAAACCGAAATTCCCTAAGAAAAATATAAGTACTTATGTATATAAAAAAAAAATAAAAAAAAATTGAATAAAATAATAATAATTAAAAATTAATATTAATTCTAATAATTTACAATCTTTTTTAATTAATTTAATTTTTATAAATAAAATAAAAAAGTTAATAAATAAAAATTAATAATAAATAAAAAATAATAGAAAAAGATGAATGAAATAGTAGAAAGTTTTAGATATAGTAAGTAAATAATGTAAAATTTGGTGGCCACGCTTCCTCTCTTCTACGTTTGCCTTACCCGACAGGGTCCATAAATGTGCTTTTTACCTATGTACTACATCTTTGTAAAACTTATGGTGTGCAATAAACGAATTGAGTATTGAGTATATAGGTGTTTTAATTATTTCAATACAAATAGGTGAGGCTCTAATATGTTGCCCTGTGAAACACCATTATCAATACATAATATAACAAAGTTGCTTTCTCTGTTCCCATCTCCTTATGTATGCATACATCTTTAAATCTACGCAACGAATTTTATATATAGAGTGGTTCAAGACGGCTCATGTTTTTATGTTTATACTCATTATAATATAGTACAGAAACCCATAATATAAAATTAGAGATTTATAATGTAGTCGTCTAACGAAGCTGTACTTAAACGTTGTATAAGGAAATTCTGTAGTAGGTGCCCGTGCGGAGCCGGGGCCGTTCGCTGGTATAAAATATAATGAACCACGAAAGTTTTAAAGTTAAAATCAAAGAATGGTCCTAGATGGGATTTGCAGAGCAGCCGTTGCAGTTGCAAAAAACAAGGTGAAAACAACTTCTTAGGCACAGAATGAGGTCGCATAATGTGCAGTTGGCCGACTGTTGAGTTGTGTGAATGTACAGTTGACCGAATGTCCAATTGGTCGAATGTTTATAGGCCGACCGTTTATCTCAGTCCCCGCCTGCGGTATGAAAAGGACGAGGAAGCGGGATAGCGGTGTCCGTTATGGTAGCGTACACAAGAGCTATATCGAGTTGGTTGCTATGCCAAATAAAATAAGTTTTTACAAAAAAAAACCGACTTCAAAGACAAAAATTGCACTAAAAATTAAAAAATAATTAGTTGTATTTTGGTTTTGCAACATTAAATCAGACATTCTTTTAACTTAATTATAATCTAAAGAATAGGTTCTTTTAATTATTGTAAAAAAGTATTGTTAAGGATATTTCTCGGAGAGTCTACAAATATATTTATTTGTAGTTTCTTTAAAATACAATCAAATTATTACAAATAATTGTAATATTATTATTATTTTTGGAGTCGGTGTCAGCCATGATAATTATATTCTATTTTATATTCCTGACTTAAAATTTAAAGAAATATGGCGTCGTGTTATACGCAGACTAAAGACTAAGATGAGAAAGTACTACGAATCAAAGACAATTACTTAAAATTAAAAACCATTTAAAGTGATCAGAATGTGTTATACAGAACTTTATTGCCTTTTCTAACGACTTTGTAGACAACATTTTGCATTATTGATCCTATTTGCGAATTACGATTTTTTTCAATTGACGGTGCTGGTTAAACCTATATAAACGCCCAAAGTTATGGAAAGCTTTAATCAGTTACTAAATAGGTATATTAAAACGTTTGAACGTGACACAGGTATTTTAAAATATATTTATTTAAATATGATAAAAATAGTCATTTAATATTTGTTTAATTTTTAAACCAATTCATAAGCAATCAACAACCCCGCCGCAGCGGCAACGGCCGGCGAGTGCAAGAAACATTTTTTTTATGTAAAACTAGAATATAGTATTACTATATTCTAGCACTCGCCGGCCGCCGCCGCGGCGTTGTATTTTTGCCATGTATAATGGCTAGTTAATGTGATTAATTCTGCGACATTTATCACTTTATCTAAATTGAGTAGCCCTGGCTAGTTATTATGTACAATATTCATATTTATTACTTTGGCTGTAACATATACATTAAAACAGGTATGATTTAAACATATTAATTTGTAAGAATCAATCTTAGAAAATATTTACAGATAATAAGAACAATAATAAGAGCTTTTTTATTTTTACACACTACCATAACGGACACTTAGTCAGTGTGTCAGTATGACACTAGTGCAGTAAGCTAGTCCGTCTTCTATACAATTTACAAATTTCAAAGATGGTGGCGTCATCTTGCCATTTAAACTCGTACTTTCTTAGAGAAAATATGCAATCTAAATTATTACACAATTTAAAGCCTGACCTGAAAAATAAAAAAACCTCTCCAGGTATTTCGATTGGTTTAGGGTATAATTTCAATATTTCCTTCTTTTTATTTCATAAAAATAAGCTAGCTAAAAATTAGAGCTGTGTTGTGATGTGATGTAGTTCGGGTCACAGTATCTAGATGGCGCCGTTTTGCCAAAAAATCAAGAGATAGCTCTCTCCTTTGTCCTCGCCCCCCGCGCACCCCTATTACCGCAGGCGGGGTCTGAGTTAAACGGTCGGCCTATAGTTGACTGAATGTTCGTTTGACCGAAATTGCAGTTGGCCGATTATTCAGTTGGCCGAATGTGCAGTTGTCTGAATGTTCATTTGACAGAATGTTCAGTTGGCCGTATGTCCAGTTGTCCGAATTTCAAGTTATAAATAAAACCATGTTTTTTTTATCTGTTTTTGCTGTGGCTGTAATGAATGTTTTACTCATGTTGAAACTTCCTTCTCTTATGTAATTTAAAAAATTAAAATGAAGTAAGTATCTTATAAAATGAACCCTCTCGCAGTATGGTTTTAGACCTGGAATTTCCACAAATGATGCAGTCTTGCATCTTACTGATGAGGTTGTTACAAAACTAGTTAGAAAACACAAAGTCTTAGGGGCAGATTCAGAGACCGCACTTTGCCTTTACTTTTAAGGAAAGTTCGACTTTGATACAAAAACGAGATATTAGGCCCAGATTCAGAGACCGCACTTTGACTTTACTTTAGCAAAGTCTAGTTATTATCTCTGAATTTGAAAAACATTAAAGTAATCTTTTCGCATAAAAAGTTTACTTTGGGAAGATTACTTTGAAAGAAAGTAAAGTCACGACTCTGAATCTGGGCCTTATATCTCGTTTTTGTATCAAAGTCGAACTTTCCTTCAAAGTAAAGTCAAAGTGCGGTCTCTGAATCTGGCCCTCAGAGTCGTGACTTTACTTTCTTTCAAAGTAATCTTCCCAAAGTAAACTTTTCATGCGAAAAGATTACTTTAATGTTTTTCAAATTCAGAGATAATAACTAGACTTTGCTAAAGTAAAGTCAAAGTGCGGTCTCTGAATCTGGCCCTTAGGCATCTTCCTTGACTTAGCAAAAGCCTTCGACACGATTTCTGTGCCGATACTGTTGACCAAACTGGAGTGCCTTGGAATAAGGGGTACACAATTGTGCCTTTTTGAAAGCTATTTAACTGGTAGGAGGAAGTGTGTGAGGATCGGAAATTGGACCAGTGATGAACTTCTAATATAATACGGTGTGCCTTAAGGTAGTACAATTGGTCCGTCACTCTTTTTATTGTATATCAATGATCTGTGCAGGCTGAACCTAAATGGCGGATCAATTTATACTTACGCCGACGACACATCCTTGATCAACAACTTATCACCGGAGTTTAGCTTATTGGATGAAATGATGAAGCTTCATGAAGGATTTTCCTGGTTCGTGAATCGTAATGATTTCAGATACTTTCCTGATTATAGGTAAATGGGTTGATCTTAAGGTTGTATAAAAGAGTAAACCAAAGTAAAGTAAAGTAAAAATTCTTCCGAGAATATGCGTAATATTTCTTATGTTACGCATATTCTCGGAAGAATTTTCAGAATGTAGGAATGATTAAATCCTACATTCTGAAAATTCTTCCGAGAATATGCGTAAGGAGTCCGCGGGGAAAATATTCAGACAAATTTGTTCTTTGTCGTAGATACGGAGCAGGCGTCCCGTTGGGTGCGGCAGTGGGTGCGCGCGGCGCCCGTGCCGCAGTGGGGCGCGCTGTGCGCCGCGTGCGTGCTGCCCCTCGCGCCCCCGCCCCCCGCCGTGGCGCTCGTGCCCTGCCACCACCTGCTGCACCTGCACTGTCTCAACAGACAGCTCGAGGAACAGCTCATGCAGAAACAGGTACAGTACACAACACTAACACTTGCCCCCGCCCCGCCCCCCGCCGTGGCGCTCGTGCCCTGCCACCACCTGCTGCACCTGCACTGTCTCAACAGGCAGCTCGAGGAACAGCTCATGCAGAAACAGGTACAGTACACAACACTAACACTTGCCCCCGCCCCGCCCCCCGCCGTGGCGCTCGTGCCCTGCCACCACCTGCTGCACCTGCACTGTCTCAACAGGCAGCTCGAGGAACAGCTCATGCAGAAACAGGTACAGTACACAACACTAACACTTGCCCCCGCCCCGCCCCCCGCCGTGGCGCTCGTGCCCTGCCACCACCTGCTGCACCTGCACTGTCTCAACAGGCAGCTCGAGGAACAGCTCATGCAGAAACAGGTACAGTACACAACACTAACACTTGCCCCCGCCCCGCCCCCCGCCGTGGCGCTCGTGCCCTGCCACCACCTGCTGCACCTGCACTGTCTCAACAGGCAGCTCGAGGAACAGCTCATGCAGAAACAGGTACAGTACACAACACTAACACTTGCCCCCGCCCCGCCCCCCGCCGTGGCGCTCGTGCCCTGCCACCACCTGCTGCACCTGCACTGTCTCAACAGGCAGCTCGAGGAACAGCTCATGCAGAAACAGGTACAGTACACAACACTAACACTTGCCCCCGCCCCGCCCCCCGCCGTGGCGCTCGTGCCCTGCCACCACCTGCTGCACCTGCACTGTCTCAACAGGCAGCTCGAGGAACAGCTCATGCAGAAACAGGTACAGTACACAACACTAACACTTGCCCCCGCCCCGCCCCCCGCCGTGGCGCTCGTGCCCTGCCACCACCTGCTGCACCTGCACTGTCTCAACAGGCAGCTCGAGGAACAGCTCATGCAGAAACAGGTACAGTACACAACACTAACACTTGCCCCCGCCCCGCCCCCCGCCGTGGCGCTCGTGCCCTGCCACCACCTGCTGCACCTGCACTGTCTCAACAGGCAGCTCGAGGAACAGCTCATGCAGAAACAGGTACAGTACACAACACTAACACTTGCCCCCGCCCCGCCCCCCGCCGTGGCGCTCGTGCCCTGCCACCACCTGCTGCACCTGCACTGTCTCAACAGGCAGCTCGAGGAACAGCTCATGCAGAAACAGGTACAGTACACAACACTAACACTTGCCCCCGCCCCGCCCCCCGCCGTGGCGCTCGTGCCCTGCCACCACCTGCTGCACCTGCACTGTCTCAACAGGCAGCTCGAGGAACAGCTCATGCAGAAACAGGTACAGTACACAACACTAACACTTGCCCCCGCCCCGCCCCCCGCCGTGGCTCTCGTGCCCTGCCACCACCTGCTGCACCTGCACTGTCTCAACAGGCAGCTCGAGGAACAGCTCATGCAGAAACAGGTACAGTACACAACACTAACACTTGCCCCCGCCCCGCCCCCCGCCGTGGCGCTCGTGCCCTGCCACCACCTGCTGCACCTGCACTGTCTCAACAGGCAGCTCGAGGAACAGCTCATGCAGAAACAGGTACAGTACACAACACTAACACTTGCCCCCGCCCCGCCCCCCGCCGTGGCGCTCGTGCCCTGCCACCACCTGCTGCACCTGCACTGTCTCAACAGGCAGCTCGAGGAACAGCTCATGCAGAAACAGGTACAGTACACAACACTAACACTTGCCCCCGCCCCGCCCCCCGCCGTGGCGCTCGTGCCCTGCCACCACCTGCTGCACCTGCACTGTCTCAACAGGCAGCTCGAGGAACAGCTCATGCAGAAACAGGTACAGTACACAACACTAACACTTGCCCCCGCCCCGCCCCCCGCCGTGGCGCTCGTGCCCTGCCACCACCTGCTGCACCTGCACTGTCTCAACAGGCAGCTCGAGGAACAGCTCATGCAGAAACAGGTACAGTACACAACACTAACACTTGCCCCCGCCCCGCCCCCCGCCGTGGCGCTCGTGCCCTGCCACCACCTGCTGCACCTGCACTGTCTCAACAGGCAGCTCGAGGAACAGCTCATGCAGAAACAGGTACAGTACACAACACTAACACTTGCCCCCGCCCCGCCCCCCGCCGTGGCGCTCGTGCCCTGCCACCACCTGCTGCACCTGCACTGTCTCAACAGGCAGCTCGAGGAACAGCTCATGCAGAAACAGGTACAGTACACAACACTAACACTTGCCCCCGCCCCGCCCCCCGCCGTGGCGCTCGTGCCCTGCCACCACCTGCTGCACCTGCACTGTCTCAACAGGCAGCTCGAGGAACAGCTCATGCAGAAACAGGTACAGTACACAACACTAACACTTGCCCCCGCCCAGCCCCCCGCCGTGGCGCTCGTGCCCTGCCACCACCTGCTGCACCTGCACTGTCTCAACAGACAGCTCGAGGAACAGCTCATGCAGAAACAGGTACAGTACACAACACTAACACTTGCCCCCGCCCCGCCCCCCGCCGTGGCGCTCGTGCCCTGCCACCACCTGCTGCACCTGCACTGTCTCAACAGACAGCTCGAGGAACAGCTCATGCAGAAACAGGTACAGTACACAACACTAACACTTGCCCCCGCCCCGCCCCCCGCCGTGGCGCTCGTGCCCTGCCACCACCTGCTGCACCTGCACTGTCTCAACAGGCAGCTCGAGGAACAGCTCATGCAGAAACAGGTACAGTACACAACACTAACACTTGCCCCCGCCCCGCCCCCCGCCGTGGCGCTCGTGCCCTGCCACCACCTGCTGCACCTGCACTGTCTCAACAGGCAGCTCGAGGAACAGCTCATGCAGAAACAGGTACAGTACACAACACTAACACTTGCCCCCGCCCCGCCCCCCACCGTGGCGCTCGTGCCCTGCCACCACCTGCTGCACCTGCACTGTCTCAACAGGCAGCTCGAGGAACAGCTCATGCAGAAACAGGTACAGTACACAACACTAACACTTGCCCCCGCCCCGCCCCCCGCCGTGGCGCTCGTGCCCTGCCACCACCTGCTGCACCTGCACTGTCTCAACAGGCAGCTCGAGGAACAGCTCATGCAGAAACAGGTACAGTACACAACACTAACACTTGCCCCCGCCCCGCCCCCCGCCGTGGCGCTCGTGCCCTGCCACCACCTGCTGCACCTGCACTGTCTCAACAGGCAGCTCGAGGAACAGCTCATGCAGAAACAGGTACAGTACACAACACTAACACTTGCCCCCGCCCCGCCCCCCGCCGTGGCGCTCGTGCCCTGCCACCACCTGCTGCACCTGCACTGTCTCAACAGGCAGCTCGAGGAACAACTCATGCAGAAACAGGTACAGTACACAACACTAACACTTGCCCCCGCCCCGCCCCCCGCCGTGGCGCTCGTGCCCTGCCACCACCTGCTGCACCTGCACTGTCTCAACAGGCAGCTCGAGGAACAGCTCATGCAGAAACAGGTACAGTACACAACACTAACACTTGCCCCCGCCCCGCCCCCCGCCGTGGCGCTCGTGCCCTGCCACCACCTGCTGCACCTGCACTGTCTCAACAGGCAGCTCGAGGAACAGCTCATGCAGAAACAGGTACAGTACACAACACTAACACTTGCCCCCGCCCCGCCCCCCGCCGTGGCGCTCGTGCCCTGCCACCACCTGCTGCACCTGCACTGTCTCAACAGACAGCTCGAGGAACAGCTCATGCAGAAACAGGTACAGTACACAACACTAACACTTGCCCCCGCCCCGCCCCCCGCCGTGGCGCTCGTGCCCTGCCACCACCTGCTGCACCTGCACTGTCTCAACAGGCAGCTCGAGGAACAGCTCATGCAGAAACAGGTACAGTACACAACACTAACACTTGCCCCCGCCCCGCCCCCCGCCGTGGCGCTCGTGCCCTGCCACCACCTGCTGCACCTGCACTGTCTCAACAGGCAGCTCGAGGAACAGCTCATGCAGAAACAGGTACAGTACACAACACTAACACTTGCCCCCGCCCCGCCCCCCGCCGTGGCGCTCGTGCCCTGCCACCACCTGCTGCACCTGCACTGTCTCAATAGGCAGCTCGAGGAACAGCTCATGCAGAAACAGGTACAGTACACAACACTAAAACTTGCCCCCGCCCCGCCCCCCGCCGTGGCTCTCGTGCCCTGCCACCACCTGCTGCACCTGCACTGTCTCAACAGACTCAGTCACTACATCACTACCAAGGATCAGAACACTAAGTGAAGCCATCACTCGGTAAGGAAGAAGAGACAAGTCATTTCAGACAAAGAGATCTTTAATATTAAACGTCGATCCAACTTCACGCAGTAGGCAAACCAAATCAATAATTCGCACAATGTTAAAAAAATGTTATTAATAACTCTGAATAACAAAAATCTGACAAACATCCCGCTGCAAAATGGCAAACCGCTTTTGTAGACTTAAAAGAGAAACGGGCCTAGAATAGCTCCCTGGGGTACTCCTACGGCTACAGAAAGTCCTCAGTATCTGTAATCATTTATATTTGTATCTTCATATTGAATACAATCGCCCTAAGCAGATAGATATCAAATTAAAAGTACTATCCATTATTGTGAGAAAAATGCCTAAACTTGCGCAGAAGTGTTCAATGGTCAACACACAGTCAAATGCTTTCAATGAATTCTTCCAGATATCAAAACTCAAACTTCTTCAAACTTCAAACTTCAAAATACTTTATTTCATAAAATTTATTACAAATTGTTTGAAATCGTCGTTTACTTAAAATTGAAGCTACATTTAAAATTATAGATCGACACAGACAAACGCTACAGCACTAAGAAAAGCCGCGTTGTATTGTCAAATGTAAATTAAAGGAGAAAAATAAAACCAATCTACTACTCGAATCTACTTGTCTGTCTGTGTTGATCTATAAATTCCAGTTTCCAAATGGTAGGGCCAATGAGAAGAAACCTGGCAAAGAAACTCATGGCAACTCTTTTAAAATTCAGTTGTGTTTACAATTTTTTTTTTTACATTAATCATATACCCTATCAAAATATTTGACAGTACCAGACAGGATAATACACCATTTATACATCATAAAAAATAATAATCAAAGAAAAGAAAAGTAGAAGACAAGCATGAGAACAAGGAAGACAGAAAAAAAAAAGATAGAAAGGATACAATAATACAATTAGAACTTAGAGATAAAACAATACAGTAGCACACATATATAAAAAAAGTGCATAAACTTGCATTATTTGAAACAGCCTATGGAACAGAAGCAGTTAATCCCAAGCCTTTTTGTCTTTCGTGTAGTCTAGGATAGTATAATATCCCTTTACGATAAGTTTTTGTTTGACTACATTCTTAAATTTATTAAAACTTAGATCTTGAATATCTTTCGGAATTTTATTATAAAATCGCACACATTGACATAAGAATTGAGAGAGAATACGGATGAATAAGTCTATCTTTATTTCTAGTATTTATACTATGGACATCACTTCTTTTGACAAATTGGTCTTTATTTTTATGAACATAAATTATGTTTTCATAAATGTATTGACTTGCTACAGTTAATATATTGATTTCTTTAAATTTTTCTTGAAGTGATTGTCTCCTACCTAAATTATAAATTGCACGAATAGCTCTCTTCTGCAGCACAAAGATAGAATGAATATCGGCAGCATGTCCCCATAGTAAAATACCGTATGACATTATGCTGTGAAAATAACTAAAATATACTAATCTGGCAGTTTCTATGTCTGTCAGTTCTCGAATTTTCCTAACGGCGTAAGCTGCAGAACTTAGTCTCTTTACCAATGTCATAATATGTGGGCCCCACTGAAGCTTAGAGTCTAGTGTTATACCAAGAAATTTTGTAGTGTCCACAAGGTCTACCTGATCCTCCTTAACTCTTAATGTGGTTTTCACTTCTTGTACATTCGGCGTTATAAATCTAACACATTTGGTTTTGCGGCTATTAAGGAGCAAGTTATTAATGTCAAACCAACGAACAACTTTAGAGATAGCCAAGTTTACTTCGTCAGTGCTAGTCTGCTGTCGTTTCACTTTAAATAAAAGCGAAGTGTCATCGGCAAACAAAACTATCTCATGTTGATCTTTAACTAGATGTGGTAAATCATTTATATAGATGAGAAACAAAAGGGGTCCAAGTATGGAACCTTGCGGAACGCCCATTTTTACGACAGATCCTGGAGATAATTTTCCATTAATATTAACTCTTTGTATTCTATTATTTAAGTAAGACATGAAAAGATCTAATCCAAGTTTACCTAAGCCATAGTTATGTAGTTTCCGTAAAAGTGTATCATGATCGACACAGTCGAAAGCCTTGGACAAGTCACAGAAAATACCTAAAGCATCGTAAGACTTCTCCCAGGCATCATATATATGTTTTACAAGCTCCACACCAGCATCGGTTGTGGAGCGACCCCTTGTAAAACCAAATTGTTTAATATGTAAAATTTTGTATCTACTTAAATATGTTTGCAGTTGGTCTGCAATAAGTTTTTCAAATATTTTACTGAAAGTTGGCAGTACTGAAATCGGTCTAAAATTAGTTGGGTCTGATGTACAGCCAGATTTATACAAAGGAACAATTTTGCTGGATTTCATTAAATCAGGAAACACACCACTATCTATCGAATGATTAAATATAAGAGCTAAATGCGTTGCAACTGAGTAAATAATATGTTTAGTAACAACTACAGAATTATCCCATAAATCTGATGTCTTTTTGACATTAATGGTATTAAAAGCTTTAATTATCTCAAAAGGAGTAACATGTTCAAATTCAAAATCATTGTTGAAAATCGGTACATTATCCTTTAAAATTAATTCTGCGTTTATAGGTGAAGAGTTCAAAGATTGAGTAGTAGTAATTGGAATATCAGTGAAAAATTGTTCAAAGGCAGTGGCGACTTCTACATCTGATGTGATTGTTGAGTTATTGATGTTTAAGTTGTACTCAATGTCGCGGTTGACTACTTTGCCTGTCTCACTGTTGATAATATTCCATATGGTCTTAATCTTATCATTACTGTTTTTAATTCTTGAACTCAGAAAACGTGATTTAGCTACCTTACAAAGCTTCCTAAATAATTTAGAATAATTTTTAACATAACTCTGAAATGTATCACTAAAATTATAGTTCCTTTCTTCATAAAGTTCATAAAGCCGTATTCTACTCTTATGTAATCCTACTGTTGCCCATTCACTGAATGTGGCGTTGCCTTTAATTAATATTGTTTTTGGTATAAAAACTGATTTAAACACATTACAATAAGTAGTAAAAAAATTATCAAATAAAGTGTTTACACTATCATCCGCACTGATAATTGGTGTGGAACTAAAGGCTAACTCAATTTTGTTTTTAAAACATTCAATTCTATGCGCAGTTTTAGGTATAACAACAATGTTCTTAGATACATTTTGTTCCCTTCTATTTAAAAATGTAATCTGCTGACCAGTGTGGTCTGACTGAAGCTTATTAATTAATAATTTATCAGTAATTACAAAATTAATAAATACATTATCTATACATCTTGCTGTTGTTTCAGTTATACGAGTGGGCTCCAAAAATACATTTTTCAGATTAAAAGATTGAAAAAGAGCTAAGTATTTAGATACCCTTTCTGGGGTTTCATTCCCTGTTACCAGTAAATCAATATTAAAATCACCACAAACCATTACATATTTTTTAGACTTGGTTACCTTATCTAAGACATCCTCCATGACTCTCTCAAAGCAATCATACATACCCGAAGGGGGTCTGTACACACTTAATACAATAAAATGCTTTAACTCTACACAGGCTATCTCAACAGAACGTTCAACCGAGAGATTAACAATATCAAGTCGTTCTTTATATTTAAATTTTTTGTTAAGGATTATCAATGAACCACCTCGTATTGCATGCTCTCTGTTGAATGAACTGCCTATCTGGTGATTATCAAAATTAAACATGTATTGGTCACTTCTTAGCCAATGCTCAGTAATACAAAGGATATCAATGTTGTTACTATTAATAAATAACTCGACTTCTAGAGTTTTACCTAATATGCCTTGAATGTTTTGATGTACTAAATTTAATTGATTGACATTCTTAGTATTACCCAGAAGTGAGCAAGAGGTATACTCTTTTGTCTTACTGTTTAGTTTAAACAGTTTGACTGAGTTTGAGCTAAGTGCTTGGCTTTTGTAAAATTATAATCTAGGGATTGCTCTATAGGAGCAGTCAACTTAAAATCTAGGGTGGGCTCCATAGGAGCTACTAACTTACAAGCTAGGGTTTGCTCTATAGGAGCAGTCAATTTAAAATCTAGGGGTTGCTCTATAGGAGCAGTCAATTTAAAATCTAGGGGTTGCTCTATAGGAGCAGTCAATTTATAACCTAGGTTTTGCTCTATAAGAGCGGTCGACTTAAATACTAGGGTTTGCTCTATAGGAGCAGTCAACTTAATATCTAGGGTTTTCTCTATAGTAGCAGTTTGAGTAGCCAAGTTCTTGGCTGAAATGTCAATACAATAATGTAGCGAGGATGCTACTTGTCTTTTGTAATAGTTGGAAAGCCTATGCTTACCTTTTATCAGATAATAATTGTTTTTAAAAATAGAATTAATATCAATTATATTAATTTTATCATTATAACATGCAATAGTATGTAGTGTTAAATTCAAATTATATCTAATTTTGTTTTCCGCATCTGGCAAGTTGTTGCAATAGGGCAGTGTATACAAAACAATCTTATTTACATTTAAATTACTTAATGATGCACAATATTTTATGAGTTCCTGTTTTGTTACACTTCCCCTATCCCCTATCAAAATAACTAAATTATCATCCTTCACAAAATTATGATTACTTACTTGTTTCATAATGTCACAATAGGATGCTGAAGGAGTACAATAGTTTATAAATGATTGTCCCTTCATGTAAAAACTTAACTTAGAGCCCATATCTCTTCCTATTTCATCACTAAATATGTATGTTTGACTCAAAACAGCACAACCTAAAGTATCGAAACTATCACACAAGTGATTAGATATACATAGATTCGATACCTTAGGATTATTCAGTGACAATGGCAAAGTGCAGCGGTTGCAGTTATAATTAGTTTTGTCTTCAAGTGAGGCAAAACGGTCAGCATAGTGTGATGTTGATTCAATGAGTTTGTCCATTGCCAGTGAATACTCCCTAATCATAAGTTGTGATTTGTCATACATACTTGTCACTGAATTAAGAGAATCTTGTAATTTTTGTAACTTTGTGTTCAATATTTGTGTTTCAGCTTCATGCTGTTTTTGTGAATTTTCTAACTCTAATGTGTACAAACTTAATTCTTTGACAGACTCCATTCTATGTTTACAACTCTTAATGTTTTTGTTAATACTTCTACAATTTTTAATTAAGTTTTGATTTTTCCTAATAAATTTATTGATTTTTATATATTTTTTTAGTTTGTTATTGCTGCAATTGCTTAAATGAACCATGTCTGACACTATATGGCGTTGAGGAGTGTCTTTGGTAAGATCTATGATATCAGTACATTTAGGCTTTGAATCAATAACCAACTGCGGGGACCTCTCTAACAGCTCATCAAACAAGGATATGTTTTGTTTTGTGTTGACATTGAGCAACTCTTCTTCAAGATGTGTGATCTGTTGATGGGCATCTCGTAGCTCATGTTCCAGCTTGGATATTTGTTGTAAGGCTTGCTCATATTCAACGCTACATCTATCATAATTATTTAACATGATTTGAAGGCTGTCCCGCTCTAACCTAGCTTCATCTAACCTTGTATTCATCAGTGACAATTCTTGTTTTAATTTTCCGTTTCTTTCTATTACCGAGATAAGCTCGGTTTCGTTTTCCTCACGTTCATTGTTCAGTTGAACAACTTGCTCCTTGGTAGTCTTAAGTTCTAAAAGAACTTGTTGAAGTTTGGACTCCTCCTGACGAGCCAAACCTCTGCGTGTCATCATTATAGAAATAAAAGGAAACTAGTCAAAAACTTTATACTATTTAAAAGTCAAGGAACAATTTGCTCAACAGATTGAGGTTAGTTGGTTTTCGTTATGTCTAAGTGAGGATCTGTACTTATGCAATTTCAATGAAATATCAGCTTACAACATAGATTATACTAAATAATAGGTAAACAAACTTACCAGCCGACCAATTTTCCAACAAATTTCTTATAATACACAAACTAGATTCAAAAATACCAGTACAATGAACTCACTGACAGCTCGACAACCACTTTTCTTTATTTTTACAATTTACACCAAAATTGGGCACTGATTTACGAAATATACTAACAATAAACAACTTAACTGGCGATTTTGAGATATTAGGCTTAATAGTTACTAAAATATGAAATAAATTAACAATAATTTGTACGCAGTTCAAAATTTAGCTGTTGTTCACAATGTTGCCAGAGCGGAAAAAAAGTATACATACTAAACTGTTATTTTATGAATTAGTCTATTTAAATATAAGGTACTCCTTAATTGTACATTCTTTCTTATGTTTTTTGTAGTAGTAGTAATTTTAATAATAATGTTTATAGGAGGAGTTGCACATAACATGCCTGGTGTGCGGGCGCACGTACGGCGACGTGGGCGCGGGCGGGGCGGGGGAGGGAGGCCCGCAGCCCTCGGGCTCCATGGCGTGGGCGCTGCAGCCGCAGTCACTGCCGCAGCACCCCGACACCACCAGCTCCATACTCGTCACTTACAAGTAATTCATCATAACTTTACTGATTCTCTGTATGCTTTGAGCAGTGTAGTATTAGTAATTCCTTCATCATTAAAGAAATACCGTCTCTGCAATGAGACTTAAAAAAACAGCCCATTTATTTTTATTTTTTTAAAGACTACTTTGATGAGTCCTAGTTCCCGTACTAAGGAGCCCTAAGGCGCGGGGATTTAAGTAGACATAAAAATTTACGGACACAAAGTAGATTCAGTCATTTATAGATCGCACACATTATTGACTTGCGTGGGATACGAAACCACGACCTGGTGTATGCAGTCGCATACATGACCACTTTACATCTGAGACAGTCATGCAATTTCGTAGAAGTCCCGTCTCTGCAATAGGACATAAAAGGACAGCCACTGAATAAATTGTGTTATTTTATGTATTTTTATACAGATGTTTTGTATTTCAGTTTCCAATCAGGTCGTCAGGGTCCCCAGCACCCAGTACCGGGCGCTCCGTACTACGCGGTGGGGTTCCCCAGGCACACACTACTGCCTGACACGCCGCTTGGACGACAGGTATACTACATGCTTTAACACTTGTCTTGAATTACATAGTACGTCGTAAACATAGTACGTCGTACACTTGCACACTACATTGACATACTCATATTATTATGTCATTACTTTAACCCGGTTAATTTAAGGTCTCTGCATGGCGTGGCGTGGCGTGGCGGGACGGGACGGCGACGTGACAAAATGTACTAGAGCGACGGTTACCGTTGCGTCAAGCGGGACGGGTCTGTATGGCGTCGTCCGTAATATCTAGTAAATTACAACTCGCGTCGTGTCGCCGTCCCGTTCCGCCACGTCCCGCCCGCTGTGTGCAGAGGCCTTTAAATTGCGCGTGTAATATGGCATTTGACTGCCGCGAGCTATAAGGGCATTTTTTATTTAGGCGGTTGGTGAGGGTTGTACCAGAATTATTAGGACTGTAATGTTGCTCGACGATAGCTATATTAACGTGAATAGTTTTATTAGATTATAAGTGTGACGCACTGTTCAGTCATTTTATTTAAGAAATTATAATCACCTGCGCGCATTATTGGACGCACCATACTTGGATTTTACCACTCCGGTACCAATCGTCTAAATTGAAAGCGTCTTTATAGCTCACGTATAACACCCGCTAAGTTGGCCGGCTCGAAGTTGCTGCATATGGTTGCGCAGATATTATGTTTGGAGTCAAGTTCCCGGGAGCGCGTATGTTAGTTGTCGTGTGTGGTAAGTATGAGGATGTGGCAGGTGCTGTCGGCGCTGCGTGTCGCGTGGGAGGCGGGCGTGCTGTTCCGCGTGGCGGCGTCGCGCACCACGGGGCGCGAGCACGTGGTGTCGTGGCGCGCCACGCCGCCGCCCTCGTGTGTGACGCACTACGCGCCCCCCGCGCCGCCCCCGCACGTGCTACTGTCCGCCGCGCTAGCTCGCCTGCAGCGCCTGCACGACGCCGCCTGGTGACACTACACACCACGACACGACACACCATACACGCGCGCTCATTAACACGACACATACATTTTACTTAGCAGATCCTAAAATATCATCTAAAAAGCCCATCTGCCTAGATATTAGTACAATAATTCTTTCATTTACTTATAATATTCATAATTTGGGAAAAAAATATAACTTGTTAATATTATGTGACTACTCTCATGAGAAATATTTTGATCACAATGCAGTATTTAAAGCATTTATTTTTTACATTCCTATAGGTAAATATACTCGACGTAACAAACTAATAGTTAGTAACAATAAAAGACAAGAGGCTTGTGTATAAAATCATTGTTTTACTTGTTTATTAGTTTTGTTTATATGTTTATTCGAGGAAATGTTAATTCGTAAACAACAATTTATGTCATTGAAACTTATTTTATAAACATATTTGAATAATATTGTTTTAATTTGTATGAAGTTCTAATTCTCTCAGACTATAGGTATTAAATAACTAAGTATTTTTATTTGTTAAAGTATGAGATGATACTGATGTGTTCCATACGAAGAGTTGTAAAATATTCCATCATAATGGAATAAAAAGTTAAGCAACGAATATTAAATCCTTACTAGGATTTATTTTATTGTCTCGATTAACTTTTGTTGAAGATCTGACAATAGTATAAATTAATTCTTTTAATTGAGTTCTTATGTGTTTGATTATTGACATTAAGAATGTCTTTGACATCAACTACAATAAAACTATAGAAAGCACGTTATCATCTAAGTTCTCCAAAAAGAGATAGAATATATTATAAAAGAATAGAAGATCCGTAAGTGCAAGCGAGATAGATATAGAGAAATGATATGATTCAGGTGATAATGCGATGTCTATCTAAATATAAAGCAATATAATAATATAGCGTTTTAGTATAAAACTATTAAGTGTCTTCCAAACAAAGCAATTAAAGTTCTTCCTTAAATATATTATATTATTAGCTCGTTGCATTTAAGAGACTGAAATATATAATGATATATTTGTTTATACATATAATATTATATGTGTTGGTTGTCTATATTGATCTGTCTTCCAAGATCTTAGTAATAAAAGCCTTGTATGCATGTAGTAGTAATATGTTAAGCTTTGGAAGCTTAAGAAGTTATTTAGCAATAATTATTATTAAGTATTTCCCATAACAAAGGAAAGAATTATTATTATAGTAGGGTGATGCTACCAATTATCAATATAACTTTAAGAGTTAGTCTTACTTTAATATCGTTTATCTTTAGTGATAATACTGATAGCGACTTTAACAACATGCTTTCTTGGTTCACTATTAAATAAGTAATTGATTTTTATTATAAAAAATTGTCTTTATGCATACACATTTTATTTAGATGAGTTTGACTAAATAATTACCCAAACACCAATTATTGGCACCATCATCACCAATTACTGGCATCGACCGAGCCAATTATCAGCACCTTAAAATTAGACATAAAAATAGGTAGATAAATGAAATAATCCAATGTTTATAGCAAAATCTCTTTTATTTATACCTAGCCTAACAACCGAAGTTTCAGAAAAATAAATACATAAATATAAAAAATTCCAAAAAATAATAGACTTTCTTTTGATCATAATATCAACACTATGAAAATAACTAGCAATGTTAGTTTCAGCACCATATTATCATTTTGCATTCCATATCCAGGCAGGATATGAAATCTGAAATCATAGAGTACTTTTTCCAAGAATATTGAATTCTAGGCATAAAATAATCACGCTTTACAATAAAAAATATGGATTAACAATTTTACATACCACTTTGTCATGTAACAGTACCAGTGCCGATAATTAGCAATTCGCAAAAAAATTGAACCCAGATGTCAGCACCTCATTTATGAACATAAAATCAAGATAACGTTCATTTCCATTGTCAGATAAGCCTTATAAAACAGAATAAAACCTAAAGGTTCAGTAAAAATATCTAAAAGATCTAAAATAAAGTAAAATAAAAAAACCTGAACTTACCTACGATCATAAGAAACTGTCAAAACAAAGTAATTTCAAGGACAAGGTGCCGCGTTTTTTAAAAAAAATGTTTTTTTTAAATCGAAGAATGTAGTTTGGCCCAGTTTATAATTCCAAAAGGATCTTATTTTTCATTTCTTTTAACGGAATCCCAAATTAATTAATGGTAAGCTTATAATTTGAGTTTTAGTTGGGGGTGCTGATAATCTGGTGCAGTGCCAACATTAGGACGCGTGCCCCTATCATATAATATACGCCTCTATAGAAATAAATATCAAGATATATTCCGCAGATAATATTAGCAATAAATAGAAAAAGACATTGCATAACTTTTTGTAAGTATTAAAATGATAGTGTTAGAGCGTTTGCGCACATCCGTTGACAATACACTCTGAGTATGTGAAAGTATTATTCGAAGTAGTATCTGAATAATTTATAAGGCAGCTTACGCAATTAATTATTCATCAGCTTTTTTTATGCGTTATCTGTAAGTCTGTCTTAATTTGAGCTTAGATTTTTGAAGAAAGTGCGCAACTGCTCTTTCCTTTAAGGATAGAGTAAAAACTACTGTATCATTAGAAACTTGCACCAATGATGTGCCAAGAGCAGTGCTTTAAAATTATAAATAATCTATTATAGTTTAACTTTGTATCTTGCCAATAAGAGGGTATAAATATTATTTTACACAATTGTAAAATTTAGAGCTTATTACGATATAATGTTATTAGGGCATGTGCTAGAGAAACGTTAAATGGATCACTAAATACAAAGCTTTTGTTCATTATCATGTCACTGTTGTTTATTCTAATGAAAACAATAATTATATAGTGCTGATAATAAATAACGGATATTGAAATAATTATCAACTTTACTTGACTTTTGGTAGAAATGTAGCCTTATGGAACACAGGAACTAAATATATTTCTAAAAGTTATGTAGTAATTTAATATTATTAATAAATCTCCATGCCCTTACAAATGTTATTTTTAATATTATTTTGTGTATAGTTAACTCCAGATAAGATCATGTGTGGAGGTTATAGCGAAGCTCAAATATTAGTGCCTTAGTGTTATTGCCTAATTGTATTGAATACTTTTGACTGAATTAAGTTTTTTTATACTGTTTTAATTGTTTATGTAGTAGCAACAATTGCACTGTCCTTATTGACAGTGTGCAACATTATATAATGCATGGCAGCTTTATTTTATTACAAAATTAGATAAGAAAACGATAAGGTCCGTTAAGAGGGAACTAATCGTGATCTACATTTCTGTAACGAACTATAGTATACTTTTTCCCTAGGTAATATACCTCAGTATTTATCTTATTAACGTAATCATGACTTATATCTATACTAATATTATAAAGAGGTAAAGTTTGTGTGTTTGTTTGTTTGTGTGTTTGTGACGTTGTAGGGGGTAATCTCTGGATCTACTGAACCGATTTTAAAAATTCTTTCTGTGTTTGATAGTCCATTTATCGGGGAGTGTCATAGGCTATAATATAGTATCACGCTATGCCTAATAGGAGTAGAGCAGTAATGAAATATGTTTATAAAAGGGACGCCTAAAAACGTTTATTTTGCTTCTGCTGCTTAAACGTCTGGAGATATACTGAAATGATGTATTAGAGAATTGTACCTTTATAAAAGTTTTACAATTAAGTCAACGATAGCATATATCTATCTATTAAGGTTGACTCACTACGACCTTTTTTATAATAATAAAATTTGATTTAAAGAAACGCATTGTTTGTAAAGGTATTTTATGTATTATGGTATTAACCCTTATCAAAATAAAAACGTTAATCATTATATTTATTTAATTTTAAACAAAATTGACCTTTACAGCGATGAGATCCGATTATTAGTTTGAAAGATATCATAGTTTCAAAATAATGCTCGCTTGCCTTCGATTATAATTTTAAATACCTGTACTATAAATTAATTCTACTTCAAAAAAATCGCTTCATCATCATCATAACAGCCCATTAATGTCCCACTGCAGGAACGTGCCTCCTCCAGTGACGGAGGGATACTTGGCCTACTAATAACACGCTGGCCAAACGGATTCGTTTAGGGTTTAATTTCAAGTTTTCCTTCTTAACGTAAAGATAATATTCACGGATAGTTCCTTAGTCGGTTTTTACGACACCCATGGGATGTGATGGGGCGGTGACATATTTTATTCTTACTACGTCACCAAACGGAGAAAAAGATCGCTTGGTCGGACTAAATTCGGAGGGCGGAGGACCCTGTTCTGTGGCGTTTGTTGGGAGAGGCTTTTTGTCCAGCAGTGGACTGCGATAGGCTAATTGGTTTATTGATTAATACCATGTTACATGGATAATACTCTATACTAATTTATTATAAAGAGGTTAAGTTTGTGTGTTTGTAAGTTTGTGACGTTGTAGGGGGGTAATATCTGGATCTACAGAACAGATTTTTAAAATTCTTTTTATGTTAAATAGGCCATTTATCGGGGAGTGCCATAGGCTATATAGTATCACGCTATGACTAATAAGAGAGGAGCAGTAATGAAATATGTTTAAAAAAGGGAAACGTTTTTTTTGCCGCCCAACGAAGTGGGCACGGGTCAGCTAGTAGTTGTATAAAGCAGCGTTTTCATTATGCTACGGCTCTGACGTACTATACGTGTACCGTACACAACGTGTCGAGGTACTATGTCGTCTAAAGTATTAGTGGTATGTACCACGTGACTATAGCGCGATCTTACCCCGGCTGGAAATGCAGTTCAACACTTGTCTTAATAGTTAATTTTATTATTATTGATAGATTGTATTACTTTCAAAATAAAGGCGTTGATACATTTGTTTAAGTAAGTCAGAAATCCATTGATTATTTTCAGTGTTTAGGCTGATTTATGTCATTATCTTCTCCGTGTATTGCGGGAAATTTAATATGGTTATTTGTGTTAACTTTTACTTCTATGCCATAAATATGTTGTGCACCTTTAGGAGCAAAGCTAAAAATAGTAAATTAATTAATTTGTAAGTATGTATCAGATGTTCATTTTCGAAGTCGGTTATACATTGAAGTCTTCCCGATGTAACAAATCTTCCATTAGACTATAGTTTTACTTGTTATTTATATTTTAATTATAAAGAGTACTTTTATTTTAAGTTTAAGTTAATTTACAATATACTTACAACTTATGTCTACACATGGCATAGTCTAGTTGTTTACATATCACAAATTTTTGGACCGTTTAACACCTCAAAATTGGTCCATCATATTAAATAATAATTGTTATAAACAAATACAATCAATATTTTTTACATTAAAACCATTCCTTTTCAAATACGAGGGCGGAGTGATAAGTCTGGTAAAAATTAAATAAGGAGTGATATTTATTTAAAAAATATTATTTATTTTTCAACATTGTTTCCTTCTAACTCAATGCACTTCATCCAGCGTGTCTCTAACTTTTCGATCCCCTTCATATAATAAGACTTAGGTAACCCTTCAAAATAGGCGTTGGTTTCATTCATGATTTCTTTGTTGGAGCTAAATCTTTTTCCACCAAGCCATTTTTTTAAATTCGGAAACAGAAATAATCGCAAGGGGCTTAATCTGGCGAATATGGTGGATGAGCAAGCAGCTCATAGCGTAACTCACGAAATTTGGCCATGGCAATCGCGCAGGTGTGCACTCTTTCGTTGTCTTGGTGAAAGAGGATTTTCTTCTTTGCCAAATGCGGTCGTTTTTCAACTAAAATTCTGTGGAATTGATGTAATAAATCGGCATAATAAGCACCATTAATTGTTTTACCTTTCTCTAAATAGTCAATTTGGATAACTCCACGGGCATCCCAGAAAACTGTCGCCATAACCTTATTGACCGAAAAAACTGCTTTGGCCTTCTTCGGAGCTGTTTCACCCTTAGCAATCCACTGTTTCTGTTTTTTGTTGTTTGGTGTTGGGTGTATAGTGGTGGATCCATGTTTCGTCTACTGTTATAAAATGTCGCAAAAATTCCGTCTTATTCCGTCGGAACAATGCCAAACCTGCTTCCGAAGTGGTCACACGCACTTGTTTTTGATCAACATTCAGTAAACGCGGCACCCATCTCGCGGAGAGCTTTCTCATATTTAAATGTTGGTGTAAGATATTGCGCACACGTTCGTCTGAGATGCCTACTACCTCCACTATCTCGCGCACTTTTACTCTTCGGTCGTTTAACACTATGTCATGGATTTTAGCGATCATTTCTGGAGTAGTGACTTCAACTGGGCGTCCTGGATGTTCGGCATCACTTGTGCTTGTACGACCACATTTAAAATCAGTAAACCACTTATGAACCATTTTGATAGACGGAGCGGAGTCCCCGTAATATTTGTCAAGCTTTTGTTTTGTTTCCGTAATAGTTTTTTTTTCTCAAAAAGTAATGTTTTATTAACACACGAAGTTCACTTTTCTCCATATTTGCGAAAATGCTTTTAACTGTTTTTCTTTAATGGCTGTAAAAAAATAAATAACCGGTGGTACTGGCTGAAATATTTAATTTAGTCCTCTAAAAGAGTGTTCAACATGGAGCTTTCATGCAATTTGCAATAACCTTATTCCAAACTATTTGTTTACCAGACTTATCACTCCACCCAGGTATTTAACGAAGATAACAAGGTATTTATTCATCGTGTACTTTATATTTATTAAATAGATAATGGATGGTATTTAATAACGTTACTAAAATAAAGCTTGTTCTGAAACTAATATGACAAGTCATTCTGTTTTGATCATGGATTTTATTTTTAAAACAAAGTTATAAAAATCGGTTATTTTATCACAGTTTTGTTTGCTAAAGAATGAAGGCGAAATCCATTTATCTATTTAAAAATAAATAGGTAGCTCAACATGTTATCTTGGGTTTTCAATATCACAAAACCATAAATATTATAATTTGGAATCCCCGCCTTTTAAATTACATAATAATATTATGACAACACCTTAAATCAAAAGAATGTTCATAAAAGACTTTGTTTTAATATGATTCAAACAAGCTTTTCAATAGTTTTTTTAGAAATTTCAATCACTTAAACATAATAATGTAATAAAAAACATTAACATAATATTGCCAAATGTTGCCATAGTGTATAATGTTAGCTTGCCAAAGCTATTGATTATTGCATGTGTGTGTATGTATCACACTAAATATTATGTTTAATAAATATGGTTATTTATATTGACTCCGACTTTTAATACACAATTTCCTTCTAATTCCTAATACTCTTTCCATATTTTTACCATGCGTTTGTTTACTACACTTCCAGTGCTGCTGTATGAGCTTCACTGATCAGCTGTTATCATTGCGTTGGCTTTTATCTATACTAATATTATAAAGAGGTAAAGTTTGTGTGTTTGTGACGTTGTAGGGGGTAATCTCTGTATCTACTGAACCGATTTTAAAATTTATTTCTGTGTTTGATAGTCCATTTATCGGGGAGTGTCATAGGCTATATAGTATCACGCTATGACTAATAGGAGTGGAGCAGTAATGAAGTATGTTTAAAAAAGGCGCGCGTTTTTTTCGCCGCCCAACGAAGTGGGCACGGGTTAGCTAGTTTATTATAAAAAAGTTACATTTGGGATTAGATAGGTGGGATGTGTATACTCGAAAACGAAATGGCTTTATCAGTTTTGACAAAAAATTCTATCATAATTCAAATTCATTTAGATCGTTATTTAATGTTTATGCGTGAGCTTGACGTCATTGGCTGACCGGTATAAAACTATGCTTAGATTAAAAGTGCAATCTATTTTAAACTTTCACTTCAACATTATAAATAATAGTGTCTTTTGAGCACACATCCATAGATAATTGTTCCTGATATTTACTGTTAGATATTTAATTCACAGTACATTTTGGCGTGCGTCTGTGTGTATCCCCACGCGGGGGTATCGTCGAAGTGAGAGCGGTATAGATCAAGCAAAGCAGACGATTCAGTATATTCTGCCTACACTTGGCGGCCTCAGTGAGTCATTAAGATTAGTTCACTGTGTCATAGGTGGGCGTGTATTGCTTTATTTTAATTTACTCTCGCATTGATTGATCTTTTACCATGAAATGCCACGGATGTTTAAAAACTTTCAAAGAAACGAACTTTCTAAAATGCTCCACGATTGATTGCGAAAAGAGTTTTTGTCCGCTGTGTATTAATCCATCATCTACACCTGTTGACAGGATTAAGCAATGGAAATGTCCTGATTGTTGTGCATCTCAAAAAAAAGGCGGTGACAACAGTGCAACACCTGTTCGATCAGTGAGTGACAATGTAACAAAACGAAAAAAGCAGGATATTGTTCTACAAGATAATGATGACATCAAAAAAGAGAGTGAGATAAAAGAGCTAATTGAAGAGGTTCGTTCTTTAACATTAGAAATTTCCTCTCTAAAAACTCATTTAGAACAGGCCACGTCTTCACTAACTGCTTGCCAAGCGAAGCTACAAGAGCTGGGCACAAATGTAACAGCTCAAGGAAATCGGATAAGACAGCTAGAAAATCGTGATAAAGATTTAATAATATTAAAGTCAAAAGTCTCAGAGCTTCAGTATCAATTAAAAGTTCAAGAACAAAATCACCTCAGGAACGAATTGGAGATAGCGGGCATCCCAGAGCATCCTAACGAAAACCTTCACCATATTGTCATGGTAGCGGCACGTAAGGTAAGTGTTGACTTAAACGATACTGAAATCGATTGGATATCTAGAGTGGGCCCACGAATCAAATCTGCATTACATGCAGAACAAAACCGAAAGTTCTCTAGGCCAGTCGTTGTACGCCTTTTAAGACGGAATAAACGAGACGAGATTATAAAAGCTGCTAAGTTAAGGAGGAATATTACTAGTTCCGATATTGATGTACCTGGGGCTCCTCAGAAACTTTATTATAACGAGCGACTTACGAAGGAAAACCGACTGCTTTTTCGGGCGGCTAGAGCTAAATCCAAGGAAAACCACTTTTCATACTGTTGGTGCGCTCAGGGTATTATATATATCAAAGAATGTGAAGGTAAGCCAGCTTTACCTGTGCGCACACATTCTGATATGTTACGTCTTTTTAACACTCCAGAAGAAACATAACTCTTCACAAGAAATGGTAACAGTAACGGTATCTTTATCTTACAACTTTGATAACCTAAGATTATTTTGCCATATTTTGTTAACTGTTTTAATTTTACTCAACTGTTTTATTTTTACTGTTTTAACTTTACTACAAACAGAAGTTATTATTTATTACTGTGTTTTGAAGATTTGTTTAAATATTGGTCTTTGTGGTTCATCAGGTGAGAAATTGAACATGTGTCCGGGGTATGGCTTTTCGGGGTATGGGCTCAGTATTGTGTGTTTTTGTATTGCTAATATTGAAGCATTTATTGATGGAACAACTGTGAAATCTGATAGTTATATTAAGTGTGAAAAGTATGAATACACATTGTGTTTGTATATTAAACAATGTAACAGGAATGTCAATAGGAGTAATCTAAGCACTACATGTTTGTACGGACAGATATCATACTCGTGTTATGTATATTTTATGCATTACGGCACATATATAAGTAATAATATTGAATCAACTTTAAAAATGTATACATATAGGGCTTATGGGAACAAACTATACATTATATTTTATTTATATATTTTACATTATAACACAGATTTCAGTATTTTTAATAGATTAACTGTCTTACTAATAAAAATTTTCTTATACAGTCGTTATACACATGAATACTTATTCATTGAATAGGAGCGTAATAGCTGTTTATACACTACTTGACTAATAAACCAGGTATAAGCATTGGGTAACTATTAAATAGTTATGACACTGACCACTGGCAATACTGTCAGAAACATTCTAAATAGTAATATATTAAAAAATGTCATTAAATTAGTTTCATATTTTTACCTATTAATTCTTATTGTAAAAATATTAAATAAATTAATATGTCATAAAGAGTATTAATATAATACCCTAATGTTGAAATTCGACTTAGAAATCGTAATAAACGCATAATTTTACACACTTTTACATATTAGTACATTAGCAGATTTTGACATTACTTTTGAACGTCTCTTAAAATATGTCAAAACGGTTGAGTATTTGAGACTTCATTTCGTATTCTGTTTGCGCGGTTTATTTTGATTTACAATCTCCTAAAAATAACCATTAAATGGAATTAAGTGATTATAGATATATAGCAAAGAAGAGGAAGCCTTTTTGCAAATTGGGATTTATTAGAAAAGGTATTTAGTTGACCTCGAAAACTAAATAGTGACAATATCGATAGGCGAATGTATGGTGTGATTTTGTAACAAAACAAGCTTTAAAACTGGATTAATGTGATACCACACAGTCCCACGAGTGGGCCGAAGAAGAACACTTACTTCAAGGCAAAGAGCAGCAGTTAAAAATGAAAAATTTAGAACTGGAAAATGTAATACGTACAGCGAAAATAAATAAAATTGATAACTAAAATGTATTTTATTTAAAATAATTAATTATATTACAAAACATAATTCATAACATAATTAATTTAGTTATTAGTGTATGTTAATATTTAAGCTGTTGGCATTCCGAATAAAATAAAATAAAATAAAAAAATAAAAAAAATAAAATAAATAATTGCCTTGCAACTTATCCAGTTGCATTATTTTGAGTTCTTGTGGTCTATGTCCCAAACGGGGTCACCGGGCGTTATGTCCATTATTTCTGTATTTTGCCCTATTTTTATTGCAATATTGTGCAGAACTGCAAGTGCAACTAAATACAGTTTAACATTTTCTAATGATACACTGAATTCGTGTAATAGGCATCGAAATCTCTGTTTCCATACACCAAAGCATCTTTCTACAGGGTTTCTAGTCAGTATATGAATCTTATTGTAGGCCTCCTGCTTAATATTAGCAGGATTTTGTACAGGTGTAAACAAATAACCTGTAAGTCCATAACCTGCATCACCCAAAAACGACCATTAAATTCTCCATTTTCAAATCTCTGCCGTATTGGGCTTTCTCTGAAAATTCGGGAATCATGAGTACTTCCCCTCCAGTGTACTACAATGTCCTTTATTAATAGGCTGGAATCGCATACCACTTATACGTTTATTGAAGACACTCCTTTTCTATTGATATAGTATTGTCACTACCAACCTTTTTGATCTTAATATGTGTGCAATCAGGCAATAGCATCTGTTACGTTTCTTAAGCCACATATATTACGAAATTCTGCTATGACTTCCTCTTCAAGAGTTCGTGGCATATGAATAAAATGGTAAGCTTTCCTTGCTAGTGCAATAGCAACTCGTGTCGGCATACATTCGTCACGGATTGTTGACTCCTGCCGTGAATGTCTGAAGCATCATCTTCCACTTTCTGTCGCGCCCATGTCCTTAATGTTGTACAAACTTGAAGTTCTCTTGAAAAGACACGACCTCTAGTACTCTGTTCCACTTCACCACGGATTAAATCTACCACTTCCTTTGCATACGCCTTCGTAAATCTTTATTTGGTTTTAAACTCACAATCATCTAAAATAAACGGATTATGGCGAGATTAGTAGTTTTTACTTTCTAGGTGGTTCTTCACTCTCCATTTCGTCAAAAATGTCAAAATAATGTAAATAATCCATAATTAGAGATAAATCAACACAATATTGTAAGTTATGCACTTGTTATACGAGGTCTGTCGACTGAATAACAGTTGTATAAAGTGACGTACAACTTACACCACCGCTATAACAGGCGTATAGCTAGAGTGTTTATTAGTAACGTTTTTGTTATAACCTTGTTATAACGAGTGTGTAAATGTTTATTAGTAAGACGGTAAGTGTAAAATTAAATACACATTTGAATTGTAGGGATGGAAAGTGTCTTTTATTCCCAACCAATGAGATAAAATTGGATGACACTACAGTAATTCTTGTTCTACTGTTTGGAGTGTATTGTGGGTCGTTATTAATCTGTCACTATAGACAGGGTACTTTGGGTTGTAGTTTTGGTCAGTTTGTGTCATATTATAACAAAGTTAAACTGAAGGTTGTCGGTGGCTATGCTTATAATTATAACGATGGGAGTTTTCATTGCGGCGACAGATTGCGCCAACTGTTTGTGACAAATAATCTTTTACATGATTTTAATGCGAAAGGCTTAGATGTTTGACAACACAACTATGAATGAGATTGACTCGGTATGTATAGACTGTCGCTCAATAGATGCGCCTGAGCAATATCGAACAATAATCACTACAGCCCACAATTTTAATATACTAATATTTAATATAAGAAGCATTAACAAAAATTTCGATAATTTTCTCATAACGCTAGCAAGATTTGACGTTGTATTTGACGTTATCATCTTAACTGAATGTTGGCTCAATGAATACTCAATAATACCGCAAATTGAATCATACCTAAGCTTCAACACAAAAAAATATATCAATCAAAATTGTGGTGTGGTTGTATATGTCCAGGGCAACCTGTCAGTGGATATCTCTGAGCCGGATTTTAAAGATGCCAATTGCTTGCAACTGACATTGTCCAATAGCATAACAATACTTGGTATTTATCGCCCGCCGTCTTTTGTAAATTTAAGCAATTTCTTGGACTCACTTCAAAATTTGCTTTCATGTTTCTCGGATACATCGAACACTATTATCTTGGCGGGGGATATAAATATCAATATACTTGCATCTATAACAACCCAGGAGACAAAATATTTGTGCCTTACAGCAGAAAATGGTCTCCTGCCCGCGATAACAAGGTCTACGCGTGAAGCCGCCTGCCTCGACCACATTTTCATAAATTCATATAAAAATGTAACTGGTGTGGTATGTCGCTCTGACATTACCGATCATGATCTAGTTTTAATGGGTCTGGTATTGCAAAAAGCACCTTCCCGCTACTTGGACCGAACTGCCGTTAAGAGAGACTTGAAAGCAATAAAAAACGACATATTGCAGAGAAGTTTATTTTTGAATTTAGGTGACTCAGACACAAACGAAATAGTAAACAGTTTTTGTGATCGGCTCAAGGAAATAATTAATAAGCACTCACGGATAGTTAAAATCAGTCATTCAAAATACACTATTAAACCATGGGTGTAGGATTGTTTCCTACATTTACTTGATAGGTTGATAGATTGATAATAATATGATCGTGTTGAGTACTTGGTTTGATATAAATTGATACGACTTTCTTGGTTAATTGCCTTTATTGTACTAACTAAAATTACATAGAGTGAATGATATTGAATGCATAAAAGAGTGTGTCAGCTAATAGTAAATAATACGTAATTATAATAGAGTTGTGCAACTTGCTTGTACATATTCCCCACTGCGAGAAGAGAAGAAAGAGAGAAGTTATACATGACAAATAAATTGGAAAAAAATTAAAAAAGTTATGATAATTAATATGCTAATTCGGACCGTTTAAAATTGATAGGGGAACATGATCGGTTGACCTTGATGTTGTTCTGGGTAGAAGTTACGTTCTCTTCATCCTGCTGGTCGTTGCGTTGATGCCTTTTGTTTCTATGTATCCGCTTCAATATGCTACTGGATATAGATTGTAATTCAATATCTCTAGATATTACGCGTCGACGTTGTTGTAACCTGAAGCGTCGTTTCCACAGGAACACTCCGGCGACCACTAATGCGATGAAGAAAAGTAAGGATATTCCTGCGTACTGATGAACATCATGAGGAGACATCTCGTAGTCAAAATTATTGGAGGTGCTTGTTTTCAGATCTTTTATTTCCTGTTTAAAATGCTTCGTTTTCAGTGATTTCTCTGATATTAAAGAACTCTTGTTGAAGAACTTTATTTGCTCCGACAAAGTTAGTACCGTTGTCGCAATATAGGTGGCCTGGAGTACCTCGGCGCGCTGCCATTCTTCTCAAGGCTGATAGAAATGATGATGACGTCAAATCTGACACCAACTCAAGGTGTATGGCTTTTGTCACCATACACACAAAAACTGATATGTATCCCTTCGTTGTTTTGACTCCACGGCCTTTGTTCGTTTTCACTTCTACGTAACCAGTAAAGTCGACGCCGGTGTGAAAAAAAGGTCTTGAAGGGTTTATTCTTGCTTGCGGTAGATCTCCCATTTGTTGTATTTTAATGTTAGGATTATGTTTTCTACAGATAATACACGTTCGGAGTCGTTTTTTCACAGCTCGGACTCCTCCAACTATCCAGTATCTTCTTCGTAAAAATGATAGCGTGAGACGTGGCCCTCCATGGAAAGTTGATTCATGTGCATAATAAATAATTAATTCTGTAAGGCGACTGTTGTGAGGAAATATGATCGGGTTTTTCATTTCAGGGTGAATGTTGGCGTTTCTTAACCTTCCACCTACACGGAGTAATCCCTGGGGATCCAAGTAGGGATTAAGACTGAGTATTTTGCTACGTGAACTTATTGATTTCTTCTCACTTAAATTGCTTATTTCATCTCCGAACTCCTTTAGTTGTATGTTTTTATAAATAATATATTTTGCTTGCTTGATTTCTGTTATAGTAAGGTATGATTTTCTTTCATTTTTTGGTGTAAAAGCTCTCCTAATCCAAGAGAGTACTCGTACTAATTTTTGATAATCACTATATTTGTTTATTAAATTGTCAATTATATTTTCTTGATATTTTGTTACATTAGTATATTTCTTTATCTTCAACTCTTCTTTTGTGTCATAATGATAATTTTGATTTTCGTCTGAGTTAATAGTAGACAGCCACAAAGGCCCTTCCCACCATAACGGATGCTCGAGTAATTGTGATGCTGTAATGCCTCTACTCGCACAGTCTGCGGGGTTTTCACTCGACTTGACATAACGCCAGTTGCTAGGAGGAATGATGTTGCTAATATTTGATACTCGTTTGGAGACGAAAGGTTTCCATTTCTCAGGACCGCCTTGAATCCATGCTATTACTGCTGTCGAGTCACACCAACCGAATATTTTGATGTTATAGCTTGTTAAACATTGTAGAACTCGTTCCATGATTGTTGATAACAGCTGTGCTCCACAAAGTTCTAATTTTGGTAAAGTGATCTTTTTATTCTTAGATGTTAATCGAGTCTTTGCAACGACTAACGTAATTTTTGTTTGACCTTTGTCATATGTTTTGCAATATATAACGCAAGCGTAGGCTCGGCTTGATGCGTCGCAAAAACCGTGTAATTCGACGCTTCTTGTTGGATGAGTGTAAATCCACCTTGATAATTTAATATTATTAATAGAATAAATATCTTCAGTTATTTTTAACCACTCTGTTCTTATGTCTTCTGGTAACTCTTCATCCCATTGTATGTTTCTGTACCATACTGCTTGAAAAAGTAGTTTTAGTTTCATAGTGAAAGGGGAAAGCCACCCTAGTGGGTCGTATAACTTCGATATTTCAGATAAAAGAGATCGCTTGGTGATCGTAGTAGATGTAGTGCAATTTATTGTTGTTTGAAATGTAAATATATCTTCAGTGGGACACCATCGAAGACCCAAGGTTTTCTGATTTTGTTCTGTTTTGAACTCAAAATTTTCTTGATGTTGCTGATTAACTTGTAATAACTCGGGAAAGTTTGATGACCACTTGCGTAGATTGAAGCCTCCCGTTTTTAATAAATGAATAAGATTTTGTTTTAATTTTATTCCATGGCTGATCTCATGAGAACCATGAAGAATGTCGT
This sequence comes from Schrankia costaestrigalis, assembly GCA_905475405.1. Lineage (NCBI taxonomy): Eukaryota > Metazoa > Arthropoda > Insecta > Lepidoptera > Erebidae > Schrankia > Schrankia costaestrigalis. Next base: position 493,864 of record FR997836.1, read on the forward strand.
CCATAAAGAAGGACTCTGTAAGGATCTGAGCTTCTTCTGGGAACTTCTTCTTTTCATCGTCTGCTAATTGATGTATAGTGAACATAGCCAAAAATGGGGCCGCTTTTGTACCATAAGTAACAGTAGTGAGCTGGTACTCATGTAAGGGTTCGTGTAGAGGCTGTTCAAGTTGATGATGAAAACGCCAAATGATTTTTTGTAAACATTGATCGTCTTCGTGTACCCAGATCATTCGAAACATTTTTTCTATGTCTGCGGTAAATGCCACTCTGTATTGTCTCCACTTTAAGACAAGTGACATGAGGTCCTTTTGTAAATTTGGGCCTCGCAACATAATATCATTTAAACTTATGTTGTTCGATGTCTTTGCTGATGCATTAAATACGACACGTAGTTTTGTTGTTGTAGAATCGTGACGTATTACGCAATGATGTGGTAAATAGCACTCGACTTTTGCTGATTTGACTGCCGGTTTCATGTGTCCGAGCGAAATGTATTCTTGAATAAATGCATTATATTGTTGCAAAATTTCCGCTTGATTATTTAATTTGCGTTCTAAATGTAAAAATTGTGCCATTGCTTTTGATTTTGATTTACCAATTTGGTTTTCATAATTTTCCTTAAGTGGCAGTCTGACCACGTATTTGCCTTCCTTTGTTCTTGTTGTCGTTTCCTTGTAATAATCTAAGCAATACTGATCTTCCGCACTTAAATTTGATTCGTTTGCAATATCTTCTACTTGCCAAAAACGTTCTATCTGGTCTAAGTTATTCATAATAACGTTACATTGTAGGGATGACGTCACTGCGCCGCACAAAATCCACCCCAATCTTGTTTGCTGGGCGATAATGGATGTTTCTTCTGAGCGACATATACCGCTCTGTACAATACTTGAGTATATTTCTGCTCCAAATAAAATATCTACAGACCGACAGATATAAAAGGCAGGGTCTGCGAGTTGTATGCTGTTTAAAAATTGCCAATTAGGTTTTGCTAATGTATTGCTAGGTAAATTCTTGATTAGGTTGCTCATGATAAATACGTCTGTCGTAAAAGTGTAGTTTTCGTCCATTGCCATGCAATTTAGACTCAGAGATCCTTTGCATTGACTCTCCTTTTCTCCTATGCCAGTAATAACGCCCTTGCACTTCTGTCGTGGTAGTCCAAGGGTTTGAGCACCTCGCTCCGTGATGATGGATGTCTGGGATCCCTGATCGATCAGTGCGCGCAGTACTTGATAGCTTCCATCTACTGCCTGTACTTTGACCAATGCTGTGGCCAGAAGTACTTCACATGGGTCCATGTTTCGAGCCACGTGCGTGTTTCCCACTTGGTTACGGCGAGGCATATCATATTTCATTTGGTTTGTATTGTTTGTTTGTGTAAAGGCTTCATGTAATATTGTATTATGATCGCCTTGACAAGCGCGGCATCGTTTGTCTGACGTACATACATTGTTGCTGTGTGTATACAGACAATTTTTGCAAAGTTGTAATTGCGAAATTGTCGTAAGCTTGGCTGTGTTCGGCATTGCCAAGAATTTAGGGCAATGAAATATTCCATGTGTTTCGTTACAAATAGGGCACGAAGGTTTTTGACCGTTGTATGCAGGTCGAACTTGATACGTTTGAAATGATTGCTTGAACTGATTCGGCTTTTGATACCTTTCTGTAGGTAATGATATTTGTTTGTACGGTTGTTGAAAGCGATTCTTGTTGAATGATGAGATTTGCTGTCCTTCAGGTTGATAACGATATTTTGTACTAGGTACGTCTTGTTTACGACGCGACGATTCTAAAGCTGTAAACTTGTTTTCTAAGTACTGAAGGAATTCTTTCAAAACTGGTAGCTCACGTGTGCACTTTAATGATTCTACGTAGTCGGAATAGGTTTCAGAGTCCAACTTTTGCGATAGTAAATGAATCACGAGCGGGTCCCAGTTGCTGATATCGACGTCAAGGTTTTTAATAGCATTTAGACTCTCTTGAGTGACGTCATGTAATCTTTTGATTTGTGAAGCTGATACAGTTGACATCGCAGGTAATCCAAGTAATATAGATATATGAGAGGTAAAAATTAGTTTCTTGTTGTGATAACGGTTCTTTAGTATGTCCCAGCTGGCCTCGTAATTGCTTGAGCTAATAGGCAGATGCTGTATGAGCCTTTCCGCTTCTCCACGCAGTTTTCCCTTGAGAAACTGCATTTTCTGTGCATTTGATAATGATGGGTTGTTGTGAATGGCTTCGTAGAATAAATCTTTGAACGACATCCATTGATTGTAGTTACCGGAAAATATAGGAATGTCTAGTTTTGGGGTTGATTTTTCCCTATGTGACGTTGACCACATTTTCTTATTGAGAGACCTTTTTAAGTCAATGTAACGTTGTTCGTATTGACCAAAGAGTGTTGAATATTCTGAATCCGGTACAGACAATGCATCTATTTCCCAGTGTAACTTGTCAATTGTCTCCCAGCGGGACTGTAAAGACTTGAGAGCATCTTCGAACTCCCATTTCTCTGATATTTCTTCTACCTTAATATTTAACATTGTTCTATTAAGGGCTTTGAAATTGATTTGCTGCTGGTGCTGTAGGTCCTGATACTTGCTGTTTGTACCAGTACTTTTGATCACTTTCTGCTGTTCCAATGAGCTGTAAAAGCGCTGTGCTCTTTGTTCCAAAGGTTCTTGATCTTCGCCATCACTCGATATTTGGTGATGGCTTGACTGTTCTACTTCTTCATAACTTGCTGAAGATGTAGTTGGCTTTGTTGTCATGCTGCTCTGATTTGCTTTGAAGAGTGGTTCCATAACTTCTTGATATGATTGCCATAATAATGCTTTTACGTCTTGATAAATTTCTTGACTTTTTTCAAACCACTTCTCCGAGAAGTATTGATGGGTTCTACTCTCTTCTGTGCACATACGGTCATGGTTGTATTTGATCTCTTTCCACAAAGAATCTAATTTTGATAACCGTACCTTATGATAGTCCACAGTCTTCCTCGAAGCACTGTCTTTCTTGAAATTCGTTCTTATTCTTGCTATTTCTTCATATTTTTGAACTTGTTGTTCGAACAAACTCATCTTGATATATTGTAAATTTGCTTGATGATAAATGATTTATGATAAATTGTTTGCTTTTGATATTCACCAAAGTTCTGCTTATGCTGCTTTAATGCTGTTTTTGGACTGCTTGTTCCTGGTGCTTGGTATGTATTTATTTGTATTCCGTGGCTCCAATGAGGTATGTGCGTCCTTGTCTCAACTTTAGTCGGTGAGACCCGCTTCTGGGAGGCCGACAAAGCCGATTCGCTACCACACTGAATAACAAAATACAAATCTCGAAGGACCATAAAATGTAGGATTGTTTCCTACATTTACTTGATAGGTTGATAGATTGATAATAATATGATCGTGTTGAGTACTTGGTTTGATATAAATTGATACGACTTTCTTGGTTAATTGCCTTTATTGTACTAACTAAAATTACATAGAGTGAATGATATTGAATGCATAAAAGAGTGTGTCAGCTAATAGTAAATAATACGTAATTATAATAGAGTTGTGCAACTTGCTTGTACAATGGGTAACACCTGGATTGCTTCGCTGTATGAAACATAGAGATCGCCTTCACATTAAAGTGAGAAAGTCTCCTAACGATAGTATCCTTCGCGCTATTTATTGTCGGTATAGAAACTTCTGCAACGACTTATTACGTAAAGTAAAGCTGGAGCACGAAAGTAATGAGTTGTCCAAAAACACGAAAAACCCTCGAAAAATGTGGAAAACAATAAAGGAAGTGTGTCACCTTACTGAAGAAAAACGAGAACCTGTGGATCTTCTTTGCGTACAAAATAGTGAGGATATTAGGGACTCTTTGAACACCTGTAATGAATACTTCTCTTCAGTTGGACAAAATTTAGCTAACAAAATACTTGAAAATCTACGGCTTACTCAGGAAGATTTGGCGTCCAGGGTAGAGAGAAAATTGATAAAGAACTCTTTCTATCTGTGTCCAACTGACAGTGCCGAAGTTGAGTCACAGATACTTTCTTTACTGGACGACAAAGCTCCTGGTAAGGACGGTATCACTAATAAACTTCTCAAAGAAATCAGGGGTAGCATTGTACCTCCTTTGACGGAAATTTACAATTTGAGTTTGCAGACAGGTGTCTTCCCTGACGAATGGAAAACAGCGACTATTAAACCTATTTACAAAACTGGCTCTAAGATAAATCCCGAAAGTTATCGACCTATATCTCTGCTATCAGTTTTCGCTAAAGTACGGGAGAGTTGTTAACAGTAGACTGGTACGGTATCTCGAAGCAAACCATCTTATATCGGATAATCAGTACGGTTTTAGAAAAGGGAAATCGACAGAGGAAGCAATTTCAATGTTAACCACTTCAGTAACATCTAACCTGGACAGAAATAGGAGTTGCATAGGCGTATTTCTCGACTTGGCCAGAGCCTTTGACACCGTTTCGATTCCTATACTAGTACAAAAGCTGGAAAAACAATTTGGCATTCTTATGCCAAATTGTTTCTCACCACACCTCTTGGTGTGGCACTGGAATGGTTTAGGAGTTATTTGACGGGTAGAAGACACTGTATTAGTATTGACAATCATACGAGTGATTTCCACACAATGAGTTTTGGCGTGCCACAGGGCAGTGTATTGGGACCGACGCTGTTTATCATGTATATGAACGACATACACAGCATTACAAGTCACAAAATTATTTGTTATGCTGATGATACAGCGATCATCTTCAGCGGTGCTAATTGGAAAGAGGTTTTCTTTGAGGCTCAGAGGGGAATGAATAGAGTCGTAAAGTGGCTAAATCACAACCTACTGACACTCAATTCCAAGAAAACTAAATACATATGCTTTCACAAAACGGCAAGGTCAGCTCCAGCAGATTCCCTGGCCATTAAATTTCAAACGTGTATGTCATCTGAATGTTCTTGTTGTGAAAACTTCCAAAAAGCTGACTTCCTAAAATATCTTGGTATAATTATTGACAAAGGCTTAAATTTCAAAGAACATATTACCACCTTGTCAGGGTGAGTAAGAAAAACAACTAACATTATGAAGCTTCTTCGGTCCAGTGCATCGGTGGATACCTTAAAAAGGGTATATTTTGCGCTGACACAGTCACTTATCACCTACTGTATTTCAGTCTGGGGTGGAGCTGCGAAGACCTTTATGCTGGTTGTGGAAAGGGCCCAACGTTCTGTGCTTAAAACTATGTACAAAAGACACTACAGGTACCCAACCGACCAGCTCTACAAAGACTGCAAGGTTCTCAACGTTCGGCAATTGTTTTGTCTATCAACATTCATAAAGACACATAAATTAGTTTTGACTTCTGCAGAGCTTAAAAATCTTTTAAGACGTAGGGTTTTCCGAATTGAAGTACCCAGGGTGAACACTTCCTTTGCGAGACGTTTGAGTCCTTTTGTTGATGGCTACATATACAACAAGGTAGTTCAGCATTGTGGCATAAGGGATTGGTCTATAAGGGAGGCAAAAATGAAGGCTGCGGAATGGCTTGCATCTCTAGATTATGAGGCCACCGAAAAACTCTTAGATCACGTAGCATAGAAAAAAAAAAAAAAAAGCACACACAAAAACACTATGCTATCTAATCAAATTTAAATAATCATTGTTTCTTTTTATTCTTATATAAGTATGTACCTATACCTACTATTGTATTGTATTTGCATGGATGTATATATTAATTATATAATTATTAGGCGTGAGCGTTGCGACGTGAAACCGTTTACGAGAACCGTTTTATGTTCTGCGACGATGAAACAGTTTTATACAGATTCCCAAAGTAGTTATCGTTGCAAAACCAGTCTTCAATCAAATACGTTCTCCGTTTTCAAAACAGTCTTCGTTATAACCAGTCCTTTAAAACGTCATGCTACTTTTTACTTTATTCTTAAGAAAATAAAGCTCAGGATGCAATAATTCAAAAATGACAATCGGTTCGTGACGTCGCCGTCGCGCGCCGCCCGCCCGTCTCAACTTCGTTTTCATTAACAGTTCTAAACATTAAAAAGTGAGCCTTAACATTAACCAAATACAGTCGAAAAAAATATTCATGCTACGTGAAACCGTTTTATGTTCTGCGACGATGAAACAGTTTTATACAGATTCCCAAAGTAGTTATCGTTGCAAAACCAGTCTTCAATCAAATACGTTCTCCGTTTTCAAAACAGTCTTCGTTATCTAACCAGTCTTCTAAAACGTCATGCAACTTTTTACTTTACATTTAAGAAAATAAAGCTCAGGATGCAATAATTCAAAAATGACAATCGTTCGTCGTCTTTGTTGCGTTTCGTTATCTTAAACCAGTTGCAACGAGAACCGTTTTTTGCAACCGTTTTCATCGTCGCGAAAACGGCTTCGTTTCGTTCGTCAAAAATGCGACGACGACCCACCACTAATAATTATCTATCTGTTTTTACATGTTTAACACAAATAGTTTAAAATCAAATGTTTATTAGATGTAAAATTATTGGTAAACGTTAAGGCATCCACAGGACAGGCTTGCCTAGTGTGGAGCTAATGGATACTTTGTGTAAGAATTGTACTGGTTTTGGTTAATAAATGATTTTTATTTTTTGTATTTTTTATTTTAATAATATCTACAAACACAATACAAATGTCACTATATTAAACTGTAGAGTTTGTATGTGAAAACCCATAAAATATTTTAAAACTAAAGTCAACTTGTTACTTGTGACATTACAAGCTTGTCATTTTAGAAAAACTGAAATATAGAATTTAAATATTGGCTGGTAAGCCACCTAATTGTTGGCACCTTAAGAGTGGACTTCGTGTCAGACTAAAATATAAAATATCATAAAATGATAAAATACTTTAATCAAAAGCTATACCTAATCATTATTATGTGATTGAATAGTATTAAATAAATATTATTGGCACTAATGCCAATAAAAGGGTTCTGATAAATTTATTGTTGATATATTGACACATGAAATAAATAAAATATGATAAAAATATTAAATAAATAATATTTGAACTTGAATAATCATACTGAACTTGAATAATCTATAGTGTTTTCTTTCTTTTTTTTACTCGCTTTTAACTCTTAAGTGCCAATAATTGTAAGACTTCTAACGATTAGGTGGTTTACCCTAATTTGTTTTATATTATAAAATTAGGAAAACTTTAAATTGAAATATGCGCCATTGACGTCATGCAAGAAATGATAGGGATGGACATATAAGGGAAAAGAGAGAAATTCATTAGAATAAAACGTTTTACCGAAAATATGCTCTAGTAACAGTCAATAATGTTGACTTTAGTATTTGTTTTTATAAATTATCTAACGACTATTTGCTAATACAAGAAAACTGATTATGTCAAAGAAGCGTCATGCTTTAGCTGATGTTTTGTTGTGCGATATTGAACCTAATAGTTTTATGACATGCAACTATCATTAACTCTAGAGGAGATAAAGCCATTTAGTTTTCGACTATACATCGCGGTTCTGCAAGTGTTTATTTTTTCTGCAACTCAACGACAGCAGTCAGTACTATAGTAAAAGATTCAGAATAAAGACTACCCGAAGACAATAGAGGTCTCGCTTTAATTCTTATGCAGTACATGGCAGAGTGTACAAGTGATTTTGAATGTCGCGCAAAAAGGCGAACGTAGACAAAATACTATTTGATATAAAGTGGACGAATGCACAGAAACGACCTTTTAAACGTCCACATCACGGGCGTCCAAAATATTTTTTTTCATTTACCGAGTCATGACGTCCGCCAGGTAAAACCTGATTCTATAATTTATTTTACTATGATTATAAATCGCGTAGTATATGATACTTAACAGATATGTATGCTCATTCAATAGAAATGTATACATATACTTATGAACATGGATTATCATATTAGCTAAAACCAACAACTGGTGGACATAGGCTTCCTACAAACGTTCTCTCTTGAAACTCACTCATCCACACGGATCTGCCTTTCATCTTTATTAAGTTGTGGATCAATAGCTTGAGGGTCTCGTCATCATCATAACCTTGCATTATAATCACTAATCAAATATAGGTACCTATATTTTGTGTAGGAACGTATTGTCTGAATACCCAAATGTATGAAGTGGTATCAATGATATAGGTATTGAGACTGCGTCACAATTTTTTGTTTTTAACATTTTACGATAGACAAATTATTATTTTTTCATAATATCTTCTTTATATTACACAATGTGTGTCTATAATAAGTATTACATATATTTGTTTAAATTATCTATGATCACAAGTAACTTACTGTTCTGATCTCTGAACAAACAATTGTTGTTCGCTTAAATTCTAGGTACATAAACGTAATAGGTAACTGTTTATTAGAAAGATATTTAACTCTTATTACGATTGCATAACGTATAATTTAGCGTAAATACTCAAGCAATTGAATGTAATGACTTTTAATAAGAAGATAACATCTCAGTATATAACAGAATATCAAGTAGGTAATTACTCGCAAATATTCAAGATGGTGAATGTGCAACAGTTAGAGCTCAGTGATGTTTTAACTAAGAAGCAAATTCACCAGGTCCTTCAGCGAGACCTGGGTGAGGATGTTACCTATGTGTTCGAGGGTAGTGAAGTACGACCAGCGGTGGACGGCATCGCAGGCTTCCTCGGAGACCACATGAAGGCGACGCTCCATGTTCTAGTGAACGGAGAGAAGAAGAGTGTACATATATTTATAAAGAGGGTGCCGCCGTGTAATAAACCTAAAGCTGACTACATAGATGAACACAATTTCTTTAGAAGGGAAAAATTCATGTATGATGTATTCGAGGAAATATGTCAAAACGGTACGTGTAGAGTTACTTAGTCTAAATTATAAGTACAGTAACAAAATAATAGCTTTGGTGTATCAAGTTTACATAACATTCATAAAACTATTCAAGAGTTATAATTGAATAGTCTCCAGGAAGGAAAACTTGAAATAAGTAAAACTAGGTAGATATGCCAAACAGGTATTAGTATACCAACTTTCCCGCCATCACTACACCTTCAGAAAGTAGTGGGACTTTCATTAACGGGGACAGCAATGATGATAGGTACACCTATTATAAGTAAAGTATAAGTACTTATATCTAATCACTTTTGTACCAATAAGCTTTAATAGTCATAATAAGAGACTAGCAATAATATTTAGGGTATTGTCATTACAAAGTGCTAGCAGTCATTAGATACTTATATAAATAAGAGCAACTATCTTTTATATTTCAGGCACCCATCCTTGGTGTGTTAAAGCGTACTTCTACGATGACAACATAATAGTGATGCCAGACATAACACGAGAAGGTTACTCAATCAAGAACAGCGTCTATGTGTTAGATGAAGAACATATATTTCTGAGTACAACGTCCATTGCCAGTTATCACGCAGCTTTCTTTAACTACGAGACTAAAAAAAGTATCCAACTAAAGCGACCATACAGTACCAATCAAGAGTTTGAATCTTTGTTCAGAGAAACAACCTTCCACAAGTCACAGTTTCTAAATGCTTGCTCTATACTGTCAACTAATATTTTGAAAAACTTCTCTGACAAATCCTATGGAAATATACCTGACATAGAAAGAAAAATAAACAAAGCTTTTGTTGAAGCATGCGACGGTTTAAAAGAATACAAGGATAGTGTGAACGTAATACTCCACAGAGATTTGTGGGTGAACAATATAATGTATAAATACGAGAGCGGTGTTCCTGTGAACGCGGTGCTGATAGACTATCAGTGCTTACGTTACGGACCTCCCGCTTATGATCTCATGATGTTCTTGTATCTCACCACTGACAGACGGTTCAGACAAGAAAGAGAAAAGGATCTTCTCGATCATTACTATTCTGTATTCATGGAAAACTTAAGTGATGAGTCTAAGAAGAGGTTACAAGGTATGGAGTACGATAAAGACAGTTTTGTAAATTGGTGTGAGAAAGCACGTAGCTTTGGTATGGTGGTCGCGATAGGTCTGTTTCCTTTCATTCTAATGGATCCTAAGTCTGCTGCGAATGCATTTGACAACCCTGAGACTTTCGAGCGCATTTTGGAGGACAGGACGGAGCCCGCTGTGGCATACGCTCATACGTGTGAACATTATAAATCAAGAAACTTAGTTTTAGTCGAGGAGTTCGTTGAGACTTATATAAGTAACGTTTGAGATAATACTTACTATTTATTTATAAGTATAAAGAAATTAAATTTTTGTTATGTTTGATTGACCAATATTCCTTCACAAACACGTCCTTATTAAAATAGAAAAGAATGCAGGTACGAGTTATCTTCTTAGTTTATCTACCAAATAACAAAATAAAAAAAAAAATTGTAGCCTCCTTTAGCCTTTCTAGCAGAAGTAGTTAAAGTTAGACTTAGAAGAACTACTATTATTCCATGATCGGTTAACCTCCATTGAAGCGTTGAAAGCTTGTAGTTTTTATCAAAAACCGCTGCGGCAACGATGCAATTACCGTGAATAGATTTTTACGTAAATCACAGTGGTCTTACCACATGAAACTCAATGTATACTTACAATGTGTTTATTGTACGTACATTTATCCACGTGTTTTCATATAAGTAGAATGTCCTTGTTTATAGCGCGTGTTGTTGTCTGCGAATTTTCATTGGTTTGTTTTGAAGCGTAAGCCTGAAAGACATAATTCAGAATGTACCTACAATAATGTAGGTAAGTACATCAGAATTCATTTTAAGTAGGTACGGTCATATGGCTACGAGTGTACACTACCGTATACCTTCACTTGCCAGAATTTCATTTGTACCATTTCTTTGACCACCAATCCAAGAATATTTTATTTACAGTTTATAGTCTCTTATTGCCAAATGTAATATGTGTATTATAATAACAGAGGACTACATTACATTATAAAAAAATATCAGCTTCTTTTGTCTTTTCTTTCTATGCTATATAGATAACTTATCAGACGGCCCTTGTACGAATTAGAAAAAAGAAAGTTATCGAGTCGGTCCGTTCACCTGTTTTAGGGCCTTTTCAATTGTTTAAACTTTATTCGATTATAGGACTAACGATTATAAAGATGACGTATTTTTTAAATATTTCGATAGGTTCATCCTTAACTAAAATGAGGCTAACCATGTAAAAAAAAATGTAAGTAAGACCAGCTATTTAACTCTACTCGTTCAACTAAGTTTTATATTTTAGGTTTTATATTAGGTACTTATACGAAAAAAGATTAGAACAATTGAAAATTAAAATGGTATGACCATTCTCCATCTTTTAAATGGATGTATTATGAAGTATTTTGTCGAAAAAATAATATAAGAATGAATGCCAAATTAAAGTAACTATATAACAAAATTATTCTATTACTTTTTTTTTAATACAACTAAGCGCCTAGGAAAATTAAATCAATAGGTAGTAACTATTTAATAGCAAGCCACATGGTATCATTAGTACCTATGTATGAGAAACCTCATAACAAAATTTATAATGTAAAAATATTTTTAAACGACATTTTGAGAATAACAAGTTTTAATTATGTATAATTATAGTCGTGGCAAGTATATAATCAAAGTAATTTTACACGAGCGCTGAAATCTCAAGATGGTTGGCGAACTAAACTCACTGGAACTTAACGATGTTTTGAATGAAAAGCAAGTGCATAATATTTTGGAGAAAATCCTTGGTGATGTTCCATGGATTATAGAAGGAAGTGAAATAAGACCAGCTACTGATGGTATGGCAGGATTCCTCGGAGATCATAAAAAAATTACTCTTCATGTTGATGTTAGAGGAGAAAAAAAGAAAATAGATTTATTCATAAAACGCATTCCAGTAGACAATAAGCCAAAAGCTGACTTTCTCGAGGAAAAATATTTTTTTATTAGAGAGAAGTTAATGTACAAAGTTTTGGATGAGATATGTAAATATGGTAAGTGCATTTTTGAAAGTAATCTTGGAAAGTATTGGAATTCTCTCAGTTGGAATATTTAACATGGTATTAAATAGCCTTAAATTCAACTAAGGACTTGTAATGATTGCTTTATATGTTACGATAGTTTAAGTATTGTCATCTAATTAAGTTTTTATAATTATTATAGTACTTAACTGTTTTTTTATTTTACTTCAGGTAGTCATCCGTGGTGCGTGAGAGCCTACATCTACTCAGATACAATAATGGTCCTACCTGATATATCTGTACAAGGATACAAAACAGTACCGACTCTTAAAGTTCTGGAATATCAACATGTATTCGTAACTACTACCTCTATCGCAAGTTTCCACGCAGCATACTTTAATTACGAAACGGAGAAATGTGGCGATTTTCAGTATCACCACAGCTTTAATCCTGATTTCAAATATTCGCTCAAAGATGCAGTTTTTTTTGACTCACCATTCGTACGTGCTTGCTCTAAACTGTCATTTAGCATTCTTAGTAACTGCTCTACCAAAAATTACCACAAATTACCCAATATGGAGAGCGATTTAAGAAAGGCTTACATCGAAGCGTGCGACAGTTTGACAGAGTACAAAGATACAGTGAATGTGTTACTGCATAAAGACTTGTGGGTGAACAATATTATGTATAAATACGAAAGCGGTGTTCCTGTGAACGCGGTGCTGATAGACTATCAGTGCTTACGTTACGGACCTCCCGCTTTTGATCTCATGATGTTCTTATATCTCACTACTGACAGACGGTTCAGGGAAGAGAGAGAAAGAGATGTATTCGATCATTACTACTCTGTTTTCATGCAGAAAGTAAACGCAGAGAGCAAATTGAGGCTGGATAATGTTGGTTATGACAAAAATAGTTTCCTAGCTTGGTGTGAGAAAGCCAGAATGTTTGGTATGATGATCGCGATTGGTATATTTCCATTCGTGCTTATGGATCCTCATAGGGCTCAGAAGGAGTTTGATGACCCGACTACGTATGACAAGTATTACTTCGAGGACAGGAGTGGGCCCGTGTTGGCTTATATGAACAAATGTGAACAATATAAAATGAGAAATTTAGCTGTAACTGAGGAGTTTGTGGAGAGATATGTCTTAAACAGATTGAATGGAAATAATTAATGGAATTCATATAACTCTATCTATACGTGTTGGAAAATGCCGAGTCTTTATAAGTATATTGAAGAGTTCCTAAAATAAAAAGTAAATAAAATTATGCTCAGAGTGTTGAGAAAGACTCTCTTGAGTACTAGATATACAGTCTAGTTAAGCAGGCTGTTTGATGGTTAAGGTTATTATTGTTATATTTGTTATATTTATATTGATAGGTTGTCATAAGGCGCCATAAGAATTATATAATAAGGTACATAATAGTCCATGAACACATTTGTTCTCTAAATAAAACTTAATTTTGATGTCTTTTGTTTCCTTCCTCAACTCTATTACTGATTTAACAGTCGATTAAATGTCTATTAAAGGGCCAATGCATCTTGGCTGTGGCCCGATATATGCCTTTCAAAGAACCAGCTCTCCGAATAGACCCGAGTATTATAGAAATTAATAACAAATACTTAAATTTCATTGAGCAGGAATCGAAGCCTTTGCGTAGCAGTTATACACCATACCTAACTACAGGGGTCTACAATATATATATTATTAACTACTTTGATTCCTCTCGTCATCGGATTTATAAAATGCTTGTTATAACATAGGTACCTACATCTTGACTATTCTAGTTTAATGCTACATCGTAGATCTGTGACAGTGAAAAATATAATCGTGTACATAGCCTTGACAACTGTACTAAACATATTTTCCTCGTTCATTCGCTTATACTTACCTACTTAGTATAATTTATAACACTTTGAGTTACAATTTAAAAACATATCTTAAAATTTCACTACCTCCGGTAAGTATTACCTGCGAACAGTCTAGTAGCGTGGTGGTCGCTGTAGCTGCTGTCTATAACAATTTGTTTTGGCAGAAATGTTTATACCGATACATTTTCTTAGAACAAGTCTTTCAAAGAAAATGAAATATGAGAAAATAGATATAACTACGTGTGCTTAGTATTTATATAATTATGCGACATTTCAAACAGGAAGTGGTGGTTAGTCACTAAGTAAGTACTCTATTTGATAGCCGCCTAAGCTGCTGCACTCGGCGTCCTTACGTAGTTTTTTATTATCTATTTCCTTGTCTTCCGGTTTTATGATCAGATCTTAATTCTGCGTCATTACAACTTCATATATACACACATCAAAAAAGTCTAAGCAACATGCATGATATTACAAATTTACCATTTATATTAATTTATTTTACCATTTATTTTAATTATAACGTTGTATTTTATTTTTAAAATAATATTTTTTTTTAGGGTTCTATGATGTAAAAATAACAGCTGTTTTCTTTATAAGTTCTTTTAATAACAGAAATTAACAATATTAGAATATACAGGTACATAAGAAACTAAACTTTTTTTTTACAAATTGAAATTTCTTAAGAAAATGAATTTATTGTGAAAGAATAGGACAATTTAATACAAAGTATGGCCTCCTCTGCTATTCAGAACTTGTCGGCAACGATTATTCATTGAATTAATGAGACTGTTTATGTCATCTTGCGGTATTCGCTCCCAATGGAATTGTAGCAAATCCTTCAGCTGTTGGGTTGTTGTCACTCCGTCCAAGTCCTTCAAAACACGTCTCTGGAGCATGTCCCATGCGTGCTCGATGGGGTTGAGGTCTGGCGATTGTGCAGGCCAGGGCAATACCTGGATGTTCTCCGTTGCCAAGTATTCACTGGTTCGCCGAGCTGTATGTGAACGCGCATTGTCATGCATTAACGTAAAATCGGAGCCAAAGGTTTGTGCAAATGGATGGACATAAGGTCTGAGAATATCCTCAACGTAATTTTCAGCGTTCATGTTTCCATTTACAAAAACGAGCTCAGTTCGCCTGTTCTTCATAATACCCGCCCATACCATAACTGTTGAGCCGCTGTATGGATGAACTTCCTGAACGCACCTGAGTTCTTTCAGTATTTCCGGGTCGACGGTACACTCGCACCCTTCTTGTATCAGGCCTAAACCCGAATCGCGACTCATCGGAAAACATAATTTTATCCCATTGTTCCTGGGTCCATGTTATGCGTTCTCTACACCATTCATTTCGACGAGCGCGATTCCCGTGACGTATCGGTGGGCACCTGATAGGGCGTCGAGCTCGTAGGCCGTACTCATGCAGTCGATTTCGCACAGTTTGGGGACTTACATCAACACCACTTGAATTTTGTAGCCTCAAACTTATCTCTCGAGCGGTTAACATCGGCTGGCGTCTTGCAGTCAGTTGTATGTACCGGTCTTGCCGAGTGGTTGTACTCCTTTTACGGCCTGGATGCTGTTCAGCGGGTTCCCCTGTATTATTGTAGCGCTGCCAAAGACGACAAATAACACTTCTATGAATACCAAAATGTCGAGATACCTGAGATTGATTACTTCCCGCTTGCAACATCCCTACAGCTCTTTGCATTTCATCTGCCGTCAAATGACGTCGCTCCATGACGTAAAGAATATCTAACAATTCAATTTTGTCGCCAACTGTATTTAAATGGTTGGTAAAATTATAAAATCAAGACTAAAACGTAGCAATTAACATGCACTCAAATTCAAACAAATTCGCAGTCATTTGAATTTTATGAAAAAAAACAAAACATAATCGAATTTTTTTTAAAAAACAATAATAATAATAACACTTAATAATAATTAATTAACAATAATTTTTTTCAATCACAAAAAAATTCAAAATTAATTAATTATTAACAAATCAATTTGTAATATCATGCATGTTGCTTAGACTTTTTTGATGTGTGTATTACTATTAAGGATACCTTACTTTACTTACCCTTACCGACACCATATTATCACATCAGTTTGACAAACACTTCTTTTTTTCTCGTTTTTCACACTATTGTCTACTAGGTATTCTACGCTGGCCAGAAGGAATAGTAATTAAATTCTTCTCTTTATAGGAAAAGATAGTAGACTGGAAGTATGGAGTCTGGAGCACGTTATAACAAAGTCAGCAATAAAACATCTCTGGCTTTTTGGTGCATAAAGACAATGTGGTTTTACACCCACCTCAAGACTGTATTTGGGGTAATTAGGAATAGTTTAAGCAAGGCTATCCCTAAATGTCCCAAACCAGGGACGAGTATTATTAAATGGTGTAGGCTAGGTCAGGAACTCCATGCCGGTCAAGCGCATTGACGAGGATAGAGTTTGTTATGACTTTTGGATTATTGATTTTCATAATTGAATTAAGTGACGCGACACTTACGGGGTGAAAGGACACAAAATACATATAATATTGTTTAAAATAACATTAATAAAATAAAAATAAGAAAAATACCTAGACACAGACTTTTTATGAAAATTATAAAATGGTAGGTATACCACACACACAATAATAATTTTGACCTTGTAATATTTAGAATTTTCGTATTATTTCATATTTATGTAAGTACTCGTGTACGAATTAATTTATTTAAAAAAGACAACTCTGGTAATTCTTTCTTTATAAATATTAAATACTAGCTGTCCCGTGCCCACCTCGTTGGGCAGCGAAAAAAACGCTTCCCTTTTTTAAACATATTTCATTACTGCTCCTGTCTTATTAGTCATAGCGTGATACTATATAGCCTATGGCACTCCCCCATAAATGGTCTATTTAACACAAAAAGAATTTAAAAAATCGACCTTATATTTGACCTTGACTATTTGACTTGACCTTATATTCAGGCCTGATGTTAAGCAAATTGTTTATTATTCACTTTTCCTTGTTTTACTACTCCTTTAGTCAAAATATCTAGTGTTGGACCTTTAATTTTACTACCATCAGTAGGTAGTAAGAGGCCACTTTGTTAGTTAGCATTTTGGAACCTATGACGTCTCTAAAATTTGATTTAGAATAGTCAGTGCTATGTGTGATTGATCATCGTACAATCAAACATTCGTATGCATGAACATGGCTGTTTACTTGATCTGGGTCCTAATAAAGGCATTTACTTAAGTAGTTATGTTTAGAACCTATTTATTAGTCCAAGTTCAGGGTCTGCCCAGCTTAGGACTTGATGGCGTTGTGCATTATATCAGGTTTCATTTGCAAATATTTGCTGGTTTTTGTCAAAGATAATGATATCAACCTTGTATGTACCTAACCTTGTAGCCATTTTAAAATTAAATGATGTATTTTCCTAAATTTTCTTATATTACTCTTAACTGGTTAGGTGATGATTAAACAAAGTAATAAAAAATATTACTTACAATATAAGCTAAAGTTAGAACAAAAAAATAACTAAAGAAAAATTATATCTTACATACCTGGGTAATATCAAAAAAAATTGTACATTTCTACATCCTTTGTTGTCCATGCAGGTTTTTTTCCAAATTATACGTGTTTTTTATTCGGGACTAGGTGGAACTCATGGGTTATAGTTCAGTAATGGTGAGTAATATAATTTACGCAACATACTCTTTCATATATTTTTGTAAGGAGCGTTTTATTGTCAGGTGGCGGAGTTCTCTCCATACAAATTATTTTGTCCTCAAAACTTTTTTAGTTACAAAACAAGATTTATTTTTTATAAAAAATATTATTTACCTAATTTAACCTTAAATATAAATGAAATATACTTCTAACTACAATATTTAAAAATATTTTAATTAAAAATAATTAATTTGTTTAATTAATTTCGTAACAAAACAAGTGTCCAAAATTATTGTTCGATTCGTTATTACATTTTGTAACATCAATATTTAGAAGATTTTAAAATATTTAAATGGTAACACAGCTTTTGTTGATACAGCCAATCAAGTAGTCGTTGAATTATGACAGTCAGCCGTTTTGCGGCGTGCTGTTTTTCCAGAGTATTATGTTTATTGTGGTGGTGAATTTTTTAACAATTATAGTTTCAATTTTGTTCTCAGACTGATTATCATAGTAAGTAAGGTAAGGTAAGTTATTTAAGTGCTATTTATTCACATGTGTTTTCCTTATTTTCACACAAATTAGCATGGAACACTAATTTTCAATAAAACAGTTCCTATTCAATTTTATGTCGACCATGTTTCCGTTCAACACGTGTTTTTTTTAATCGTTTTTGTAACGTTTTGTTACTTTCTCTGTAACGTTACAAAAATGACGTTACAAAAATGAAGTAAGGGTGATTTCATAATAAAGCTTAAGGTTAATCTTGAATATACTTTATTTTTATTTTAGAACAATATTTATTTTGCTTAAACGATAAAATGAATTGCGTACGTACGGTAGAGAATGCAAATCCGTTCTGTTTTAAAATCCTGATTTTTAAGAACGGATTTTATAACTTTGTTTGATGTGATTCCCTATGTAAGTTGAGTATTACTTAAGTTGGAACGTATGTAGGTTTAATGTTGAAGCTCATAGTACGGTTTACTAAAACTGAAAAGTTATATCTTTTGATAATTTGTTTTTTATTTCAATTTTATATCTTTATTTGATGTGATTCCTTATGTAAGTTGAGTATTACTTAAGTTGGAACGTATGTAGGTTTAATGTTGAAGCTCGTAGTACAGTTTACTAAAACTGAAAAGTTATAGGTATCTTTTGATAATTTGTTTTTTATTTCAATTTTATATCTTTATTTGAAGTGATTCCTTATGAAAGTTGAGTATTACTTAAGTTGGACCAAAATGTAACATGTTAAAGTAGTATTTACTTCCTTGTTGAATTATTATAATATTGTGCCATAATTTAGTCTAAGTAAACACGCTTTTTGCTCGATTTGGTGGAGGTTTGATTGAGACTGAAGTAACTTAAAAAGTAACTTTACCTACTACAACATGTGATTTATTCTAATAAAAATATTGATCTCTCTTTTTTTGTTTTACTTCACAGTGTGAAATGCCCCTATTCGTTCCTTTTTGTTATCTTTTTGTAACACAATTCATTTTGGTAACGTTGTTCGTTTTTGTTTCCTTTTGGTAACATGTACAATTTTTTTTGATATTACCCACCTACCAACATAACACAAAATAAATACCTTGTTAGCCATGAGGTGGCGTCCTAACTCTGAGTCTGTCTTTAGTCTCAAATTAAACGACAACTTGCGTAAACTAGGGATTAGGCTCTGTCTCGCAGGCTCTACTAGAAACATACAATTATAGGATGGAAAGATCATCCAGACCAATAATTAATAATTTGTTCATACAAATAATGGTATTGCGGGGGATTTAAATCTTCGACAATTCTGCATGACACAGCTATTTCAGTTAGTCTGTAAAATCACTACCGGATGTTAGGTAATAATGTAGGCGTTTTTAAATTAAAATGGTAAATAGCAATGATGATAAGAAAAAAAAATGATAAAAAGAAGCAAATTAGACATTTTGCGCAAGTAAGAATTAAAAAGGTTTTTATTGCCTTATGTTCCGGAGTAGCAAAACTTTTTACGTATTACTTTCCCTATCGTTCCCTCCTGGGCATGTCTTATGACAGCAGTCGCATCGATCAATATGTTACATTCTATGGTACCCACCTACTTTATTGCTAGGGTGAAGGTGTAGATGTTCGTATAGCTCTGCCGCCAGGATATCCTTTCAAAGGTTTTTACATACAAGCTTCTAGATGTGAGTATGTATAAATCCAGGAATGCCGCAACGTTCTATGCTCTCCACAAATTATTTTTTTGCATATTAATGACATCCTCAGGAGGTATACAATATTGTGCGGATGATAGTAGGGTACACGGTGGCTACATTATACAATGCCCCAGGCCGACAAGAAATAGTAAGCCATTACATATTGGGCGTCAAGATAGACTATGACCCTAACTCAAGGGGGACATTGAAAGCGTCAGAAACATGCACGTGAATTAGACACCTTGAACAAGGTGAGTAACTTTTTTGCTGTCGAATAAATATGAGTGATGTGTAAGACCCAAGTCAGGTGAAGGATTAGTCCTATATGCATCTTCCGAGCAATACAAATGTAGATCGCGCATGTATTTCCTCCTTTTTAAATCATTAGGTTTACGAAGAAGCAAATGTTGTCGACTTCCAAAATTATATTGAATAAGTACAACAAAAATAAGCAGCCAAGTGTGTTTCTGTCCTAATTCAATTTGTACTGGAGCAACAATTATAGCAAGGTGCTTAAATATAATTTATTCTATTACCGTGACATAGAGTACAGTTTGGTTTGTAGACGCGGAAAAGTGGTTTAGTAAGGTCAGACAATGCAGCCATCATATTCAGATAAAAAATATATATATAAAGAGTGTAGATAATATTATAGTCAGCTATTTTCAAAATGGTGGGTGAGTGTCGCCGACTCGAACTCGAAGAGGTTCTGAATGAAAACCAGATTCAGCATATTTTGAAGCGAGCGCTGGATAATGATCGCTGGACTCTTGAAGGTAGTGAGATAAGGCCAGCGGCTGGGGATGGCATAGCAGGGTTCCTAGGTGATCACTTGAAGGCTACCATCCACGTTGAGGTGGAAGGGCAGAGAAAGAATGTGAATCTGTTTATAAAGCGTATGCCGACCAGTAACAAACCTAAAGCTGTATTTATAGACGAAAAACAATTCTTCAGCAGAGAAAAGATGATGTTTGACGTGTTGGAAGATATTCATAAAACTGGTAAGTAACGTATTGTTTTAAGATACAATTATTTAGTACTTCCGCTAACGGCTACTACGTCGAAAATTAAAACTAAGTTAGCAAATAAATATTATCGTCATGAAATAAGACATGAACTTCCGCAAAGTAATAAGAAGCCTCATTGTAGTATCTTGTTCAAGTGACATTTCAGTCTAAATCAATGTTTGTTCTAAGTAATCCTATTTGTCCAGGAAATATACTCCTTCACAAACATCATAATATCACCCAAAAAATGTCTTTTGTGAGATATATAGAGCTCCTCCAAATGTTTTGTTAGTAATTTAACTATTGTGCGCCACGTAATTAGTTCTACTGCGCAAAAAATGGTTGTTTGTATTTAATTTATTTAAATAGTAGGCATTTAACTGTTTGTTTTTTGAAATCTTAAGATTGTTCATTACATGATATATGTTTAAGATTCTGTATTTAGATTTTTTCACATAGGTATTGTTAAGTACGCAAACGTTCATTCTAAGCTATTATGTAACCTCTTTATTTTATAATTTCAGATACTCGTGACTGGTTTGTGCGAGCCTACTTATACACAGATAGTATTCTGGTGATGCCTGACATATCCGTCGTAGGATACAAATCTAAAAGTAGTCTGGAGTTATTAGATCCGGAACATGTTTTCCTAACAGTCACATCGATCGCCAGCTTCCACGCAGCATTCTTTAATTATGAGACGAGGAAGAGCATCGGTCTACAACGTCCATACAAGATTACTCAAGACCAAGGTCCCCTACTGCAAGACGCATTCTTTCTTAATTCTCCATTTCTCAGTGCCTGCTCTAAATTATCAGCAAATATATTAAAAAACTTCTCTACTAAACCCCACCTTAACTTGATAGATATAGAGTTTGAATTAAAAGAACTTTATCAAGAAGCTTGTGATCGTTTGAAAGAGTACAAAGATACAGTAAATGTAATACTTCATAGGGACTTGTGGTTAAATAACATTATGTATAAATACCAAGATGATATTCCTACAAGTGCAGTGTTAATAGACTTTCAATGTTTGCGTTACGGACCTCCTACGTTCGACCTCCTCATATTTCTGTATCTAACGACAACGCGGCACTTCCGGGAAGAACGAGAGAACGATGTGTTTGATCATTACTATTCTACATTTATAAATAATTTAAGTCCTCAGTCTAAGAAGAGAGTTGAGAGTATGGGTTACGATAAAGAGAGTTTCTTAGATTGGTGTGAGAAAAGTAGAATGTCTGGTTTGATGATAGCTATAGGTATTTATCCCCTGATACTAATGGACCCTAAGACAGCTCAAGATGCATTTGACAATCCGGACAACTTTGACAAACATATTCTTGAAGATAGAACGGTGCCTGTCCTTGCTCATGCGAAGGTCTCCGAACAGTACAGGGTGAGGAATTTAGGCGTAATTGAGGAGTTTGTAGAGAGATATCTGTTAAAGTGAAATAAAAGCTCCTGGCTGTACTAATTAAATTATCAATTTTATACCCCGATACCAAAACCAAAGACCACAACAAGAAACAGGAACATACTGTAGATAATTGTTGTGTTTTAAAAATATTATAAATTAGTTTTTATGGTTTGTTTTTTCCTAGTATCTTCTGATATTTGTTTGTTGGCCGACTCATGTAGGTATATTCGCCCTTAAGCCCGATTTACACATCGACAAGTACGAAGTAGTCCCCTCTCTCGCGTCTCGCCAACTTAACTCGTCAAAAAATAGGATGGAGATCTATTAAAATCAACTTAATCAACAACTTACTACTTAACTCGCTACTGTACTTGTCGATGTGTAAAACGGGCTTTAGTCAGAATTTAAAATGTCAATAGGAAAAACGTTTTCGTAGTGTACAAAAAGGGAAATAATTACTTACACAACGGCATTCAGTCCCAAACTAAACTAGTACCTACTATAGGTCGCCTGATGGTAAGCTACATGCTGATTCATATTAGGTGGAGAAACTTGGTTCATCGTTATATTCATCATTCGTTTAAAAAAATATGATGGAGGAGGCCTATGTCTAGCCGTGGACGCAGATTGGCTGATATGATGATGATGATTAAAAATAAATTATCAAACTGGATAGGAAATCTGATCTTTTAGACGCAATATTAAGATTGTGGGAACATTTTCCGTTATTATCTAGAGTTATTATAATGTTTAACAATTTTTTTTTAATTTGATCTTCTAACAGATGTACCTACTTCCTATTATTCAAATAGTAAAGATATAATTCACTAAGTCGTACTTATATTAAAAATTAATATACTTACCCGTAATTATTTGATTAGACAAGATTGGCATCCAAAGAACTTATAAAACAAATTACTTAACCCAATAATGTAATGTACCATTACCATGTAAGCAAGCTAACATTGCTTTTAGTAAATAATACATTTTAGTTATTTTAAAACAAAATATAAAAAAATGGGTAATATACTTCCTCTGGAGCTAGGTAAAGATTTGATGCTGTACCAAACGTTTTAAAAGAAAGTAAAATAAGACTAGCATCCGATAGTATTACAGGATTTCTTGGAGATCATAAAAAAGTTACTCTTGATAGTGATGCGAATGGAGTAAGAAAACAAGCGTGTCTAGCAGTGATTTACAGAAACTTGAATTACCTATTATCCGGTATGTGTTGGGCTAGCTCCTGTTATACTCTTCTTCACTTATCTAGACAACGACTTAGACTTCTGTTTTTATATAAAAAAACTCGGATGTGTGGGATGCTGTTTAACTTCTTCTGTATTTATCAGATCAGGTTGTCGTGTCTTTTCCCACGTTGAGAAGTAAGATCTTTATTGTGTCTTATCCCACGCTAAACAGTAAGATCTGAGTCTTTACTGTTTGAAATACAAATAATAACGTAATAGTAAACACAAGGCAGTAAATAAACGCAATAGGCAGACATCTTATCTGCTGCAGGTTTATGTCAGATATAAGTATATACTATAAATAGAAAAGTACAAGTAATACTTAGTTATCAAAAATATTTCCTAAAGTTGTGTTCAGAATTTGATTTTAAAATAATTTTAGTTCTATTTATTTTACTTTTTATTTTATTTTATTAGGAAAACCAACGACTATAAATAAATACACATTACACGATTATCAGTAAAAAACAGAAAGTCATATAGGTTTCCACAGCTAGTTTTTTTTAGTTAGCTTTGAACGAAATGATATGTCTAAGGTTTCTGAAAACATACCTATAGGTGACTTGAGTCAATTCCACTAATTACCTACCTTTTAATTTAATTGGTTGTCATGAAGTACCCGAATTCGAAGCAGCTCTGTAGCCAGAGTCACGTAATTTGTACTGAGGTTTTTACCTCAGTACAAATTACGTGACTCTAAAGAAAGAAGAAGAAAGAAGAAAGAATCATTTATTTGTATAAAATACAGGTGGTACCAGGTGTTACAGCGGTGTTAGAACAACTATATTTTACCTGTGTTAGGCATACAAATATTTATAAATTATATAAATTAAAAATTAAATTAGATTTAAATTTACATTTCGATTGACATATTATTTACTCTTATTTTAATTATTTTATTACATTATATAATATTACCTTATATTAAATTACATTTAATTCTACAAATAATCTGACTCATTGATTTTGTATTGCATGAATTCTTCTATTGTATAAAAGCACTTATCAATTAGCCATTGTTTTAACTTAATTTTAAAAGATTTGATTGGAAGTTCTCTGAAAACCTTAGGTAATTTATTAAAGACTGAGATACACACTAAAAAAATAGAATTATAAGTACTTTAATACTATTTTTACGGGTCTTACTCGCGGTGTTACTAATTATCCTAGATACTAGTTATAGGTTAGCAGAGTGCCGGCTTATATGCCTTATTTAAAAGGAGTAACGGACAAAGTTGGAACAGTACTAAAGAAATACTCCATTAAGACTGTATATTATAGTCCGCCTTCTAAGCAACCTGCGCAGCCCAAAGGATGTCATTCTCTTACAAACACCTGGCGTCTACAAGGTTGATTGCAGCTGTGGTAGTTCCTATATCGGACAGACCAAACGGACAATAGCGGAAAGGGTCAAGGAACACATCGCGGCTGTGAAAAACCGACAAACCCACAAGTCTGCAATAGCTGAACACTTGTTGGAGTCTGGAACTAACCACTGGATAGAATTACACAACCCAAAGGTCTTATCCACCGAGCGTCACTATTACTCCAGGATAGTACGTGAAGCGGTTGAAATCAAAAAACACAATAATTTCAACCGGGAGGACGGATATGGATTCAAACTCAAACTCAAACGTTTATTTTTGCTGCTAAGTGTTACAATGTTCTTATAAGCTAAAAGGTACAGGACTTAGCGCCTTTTTCAGGCGTTGCAAAAATTGTTTACACAATCTTATATTATTATGACTACCTATAATTAAATTAAGGGCATTGCATTGCTCAATGACCTTGAAGATCTGAGGTTTGTTACAGTTTTCATAGAAAAAGCGCCATCTACTAACAGAGATTAATACTAGGATATAATCAACTAATGATTATTCAAATCACAGACGCGACACAAATTTATCATTGTTTTGACCTAACTTATTTATTCTCTCGGAGACGCCAATTTTATACATACGTATTTTACTGGAAATAACGTTCACCGCGCTCAGAGCAATAACGAATTTATTATTATTACTGTTGCTACTAGACTATGTCTTCTGAAGGTCTGATGATGGCCAGGTAAGTACACAACGGTTCTCAGCGATGGTAACAGCTAGAAGTACTCTGTTTTCATAATTTGCCTATTTGATTAATGATGCTACTACACTATGTCTTCTGAAGGTCTGATGATGACCAGGTAAGTACACAACGGTTCTCAGCGATGGTAACAGCTAGAAGTACTTTGTTTTCATAATTTGCCTATTTGATTAATGATGCTACTACACTATGTCTTCTGAAGGTCTGATGATGACCAGGTAAGTACACAACGGTTCTCAGCGATGGTAACAGCTAGAAGTACTCTGTTTTCATAATTTGCCTATTTGATTAATGATGCTACTACACTATGTCTTCTGAAGGTCTGATGATGACCAGGTAAGTACACAACGGTTCTCAGCGATGGTAACAGCTAGAAGTACTCTGTTTTCATAATTTGCCTATTTGATTAATGATGCTACTACACTATGTCTTCTGAAGGTCTGATGATGACCAGGTAAGTACACAACGGTTCTCAGCGATGGTAACAGCTAGAAGTACTCAGTTTTCATAATTTGCCAATTTGATTAATGATGCTACTACACTATGTCTTCTGAAGGTCTGATGATGGCCAGGTAAGAACACAACGGTTCTCAGCGATGGGAACAGCTAGAAGAACCCAGTTCTCATCATTTCCCTATTTAATTACTCATGCTACTACACTTTGTACTTACCTGATCCTCATCAGACATTCTTCTGAAGGTTGAATTGAACTCAATGATTTTCAGCGATGGAAACAGAAAAAATTGAAACTAACTGTAAAATGTTATTTTGTAAAATAGGCAAAATGGTTATTAAGAAAACAGCTTTAGTAAGTTTTATATTTTATTTTAATCAAAGAAGATAAGACCTAATCTTAGCATTCCATAGATTCTCCGTGCGGGTGCCGGGTCCATCGCGTGATAGAGGAAGGAACACTTGCATAACAGCGTCTGGGACTTACGACCCAGATGTAGGTTTAAGGAGGTCCCTATTACTCTTCTTCCAGAAACATTTTTTGTTTCTTCCTGGGAATGCCCCACTTCTACAGTCAAATTTGGTAGTATTTCTTCTTCAAGCTAGAACAAAAAATTTTATTTAATAAAATAGTCGATGTTACAAATTAATACAAGTATTAATCACAGTACAAAACACATTTGTGGCGGTAATGTACTCTAAAACAAGTAGCAGGAGGAT
Organism: Schrankia costaestrigalis; assembly: GCA_905475405.1. NCBI lineage: Eukaryota > Metazoa > Arthropoda > Insecta > Lepidoptera > Erebidae > Schrankia > Schrankia costaestrigalis. The sequence goes on from FR997836.1 coordinate 520,464, forward strand.
TATCAGAAATATGGAAAAAGTTACGAGTTTGCTTTACTAGCAATCATTACTCTATAATATGAAAAACAAATTAGCTTTCAGCTGTTTGTCTGTTTATGTATGCATTAATCTTAAAAACTAGGTAGCAGACAGAATTCATAATAACTATGCATAAAATAGATGAAAAGCACTCATAATTTCAGACGTTTACAATGTGATGCCGTAAATAAACACTTATTTGAGCTTACATAAAAAACAACAAAATAAACTTATATTTACCACATTTTGCTCAAATTCCATATCAGTTGGCATATCTGACGGTTCGCATGTGTCGTAAGATTTTGACAGCGGTTGATCTTCTTGATTTTGTAATTCAGAGCCTTGCTGCTTTCTTATTTTCCTTAAAAAAAATTATTCCTGTTTTAATTGGTACTTGTAATTTTGTCGATATCAAAACATTGGAGTAAAAAAAAGCTACCTAAGTAAATGTCTCAAAGTCAACTAGGTCAAGACCTAATGAGTAACAACTTGCTGTTTTACGTAGGTACTGCCATCATGACTGAAGTCTACCTACCTTCGTAGTCCACCATAAGTCAGTCCCTCACAGTCACCTAGGTCTCCCTGACCTCTTTTAAACGAGTACCAACTTGCTGGTTTACGTAGGTACTGCCATCATGACTGAAGTCTACCTACCTTCGTAGTCCACCATAAGTCAGTCCCTCACAGTTACCTAGGTCTCCCTGAGCTCTTTTAAACGAGTACCAACTTGCTGGTTTACGTAGGTACTGCCATCATGACTGAAGTCTACCTACCTTCGTAGTCCACCATAAGTCAGTCCCTCACAGTCACCTAGGTCTCCCTGAGCTCTTTTAAACGAGTACCAACTTGCTGGTTTACGTAGGTAGTGCCATCATGACTGAAGTCTACCTACCTTCGTAGTCCACCATAAGTCAGTCCCTCACAGTCACCTAGGTCTCCCTGAGCTCTTTTAAACGAGTACCAACTTGCTGGTTTACGTAGGTACTGCCATCATGACTGAAGTCTACCTACTTTCGGAGTCCACCATAAGTCAGTCCCTCACAGTCACCTAGGTCTCCCTGAGCTCTTTTAAACGAGTACCAACTTGCTGGTTTACGTAGGTACTGCCATCATGACTGAAGTCTACCTACCTTCGTAGTCCACCATAAGTCAGTCCCTCACAGTCACCTAGGTCTCCCTGAGCTCTTTTAAACGAGTACCAACTTGCTGGTTTACGTAGGTACTGCCATCATGACTGAAGTCTACCTACCTTCGTAGTCCACCATAAGTCAGTCCCTCACAGTTACCTAGGTCTCCCTGAGCTCTTTTAAAGGAGTACCAACTTGCTGGTTTACGTAGGTACTGCCATCATGACTGAAGTCTACCTACCTTCGGAGTCCACCATAAGTCAGTCCCTCACAGATGCCTAGGTCTCCCTGAGCTCTTTTAAACGAATACCAACTTGCTGGTTTACGTAGGTACTGCCATCATGACTGAAGTCTACCTACCTTCGTAGTCCACCATAAGTCAGTCCCTCACAGTCACCTAGATCTCCCTGAGCTCTTTTAAACGAGTACCAACTTGCTGGTTTACGTAGGTAGTGCCATCATGACTGAAGTCTACCTACCTTCGTAGTCCACCATAAGTCAGTCCCTCACAGTCACCTAGGTCTCCCTGAGCTCTTTTAAACAAGTACCAACTTGCTGGTTTACGTAGGTACTGCCATCATGACTGAAGTCTACCTACCTTCGGAGTCCACCATAAGTCAGTCCCTCACAGTCACCTAGGTCTCCCTGAGCTCTTTTAAACGAATACCAACTTGCTGGTTAACGTAGGTACTGCCATCATGACTGAAGTCTACCTACCTGCGGAGTCTACCATAAGTCAGTCCCTCACAGTCACCTAGGTCTCCCTGAGCTCTTTTAAACGAGTACCAACTTGCTGGTTTACGTAGGTACTGCCATCATGGCTGAAGTCTACCTACCTTCGGAGTTCACCGAAAGCCTAGGTACTCAAAATATAAGTTTAATCGAAGCAATGCCGATGTTCTAAAAATGAATCTAAACATCGTACAAATAAAAACGTGTCTAACTAAAGCATACAAAGGTATAAAATAATATAAATGTATAATATTTAGCTTGTAGGTACTTACCAATAATTTTGAAGAGCTCGGCCACGCTTCACATTACGTTTATTTTTATATTTAGGCATAGTCTATGAGTGATTAAAAAACAAAATTTAATTAAAAACTAGGATATATTACACTTATGAACTTATTTAATTACAAGTAGTATTATTAAAAACAATTGTGTACTTTTTATTTACAATATTTTTTCATTCAAAGTTGGTCGGTTTAAAGTTTTATTCGGTAAGAAAATACGGTCGTACAGTCCACCCGTCACAAGAGTCGTAACGACACTGAATGTGCGACTCCCGAGTAGCGATGCCCGATACGTATCGATATTTTGGTGTATCGATACAACACCATGCGATATTTCGATATTTTGTATCGATACACAACAATACGATATGTGGCGATATCGTATCGCTTCCCAGGTGTATCGCATTAAAAATATCGTATGATTTAACTCTTTAAAAGTAATAAATAGTTGTTCAATCAAATGTCTAAAAAGAGATAAGCTGAATAAGTACAATTTGTAACTTAAATCTTTGTTATGATTATAATAAAATATTAACCACGATTGAAAATATTATAACCAAAATTCTAATAGTGCCGCCGATGGTAGGTTGTATATTGTTATATGATGTAGACTGTAAATGATATTTTGTTGACGTTAGTTTGTTTTGAATATCGGCAGATACCTTCAAAAAGTCATAAGCTATTTCTGTTAACACTGTGTGAGTACGCTAAGCGTTTATTAAGTAGCGTGTTATAGCGATTACTTTCTTCAGCTAATAATAAGCTTACAGAAAATCGCAATAGGTTGGATCCGAAACGATTGAAAAAATTTATTATTATTATATAATATAATTATTCCTTAAAAGTTTAGATGAAAATTATTAGCAATTATAATTTTATAAGTACTTACTATAAATATTCTATAAATTAAAATTGTCAAAATTTTGCTAATCTAACCTATTGCGATTTTCTGTAAGCGTATTATTAGCTAAAGAAAGTAATGTACCTATACAAAAATCAAAAATAGTGTGAGGAATATTAAAATTATATAAAAAAAATATTAAATTAGTACATTAATTAAATTAGAGTTTGATTTTTAGAATTCGATACGATACGATACGATATTAACAATATCGATACAAAGCCATACGATATTATCGTGTATCGATACAATCAATTACGATACATTACGATGCGAAATATCGATACAAAGTCAAATATCGGGCATCGCTACTCCCGAGCAATCGTCACGGCGGTAGCGGAGGTGCAGGCGCGGGGATTTTATGAAAATCTAGTTTTTATCAATTATTTTAAATATAACGAATAATTAAGATAAAGTAATTAATACAGATTATTAGTTAGAATATAGCACATTTTTTGTATAAATTTCGAATAAAATCAATCATCCGTTTAATAGACAATTTGATATTTAAAGTCCAACAAATCTAATAGGTACGGTATGACAGTTCTGACAAATTGAATAATAAGGTTGGGATAAAAAAAATCGATTACAATAATATCCGAAATTTAAGAGATCGATTACGATAATATCCGATTTTTATAACACTTTAATAATTAATCTCATTATTAGTAAAGGGTAAAACCTTTTGTAAAAAAACACCACATATTGCAAATTCTCTAATCTGCGAATAAAAAAAAAATCCAAACATTACTTTTATTTTAATTATAATTAATTAAATAAAAGTAATGTTTAGGATTTTTTTATTCACTACTAAGACCTTAATAAGTTGCCTCCCGTCACCTTCGACCACGTCGAGTAATAGTTAGTTACGTGTCTAACGATAATAACGATTTTTCGTAAATGTAAACGATTTTTATGCATACAAGTGTATCCGAAGAGTCGCAACACTACGAGCAGTAACCTAACTACGTGACTTTGCAATGAGGTCAAGAATAGAACTATAAGATATTATTTACTATGTAAATATGTGTTATTTTGCTTTGTTTGAAAGTTTTCAATTAAATTTATATATTAAGAATTGTACATTTTTAAATACAATAATAAAATCTTTCTAAATTCATGGTTTTACGAAAAAGGTTTTCGAAACTGAATAATGTACGCATGAACAAAGTTGTTTCAGTTTGAAAAATATGAAACGTCATACTGTATCTTTTAGATTTGTTGAGGTGTAGTTATTATAATACCAGATTTCGTGATTTTTTTTTTGAAGTTTTTAAGAAATAATTAGCGTTTTTAATCAATACAAAGTTTTTTCGGTAGTATCTAGTTTATTCATGTTTTTTTGTGAAGTAAACGTATGTAAGGATTCGTCAACAAACTTCTCCAAACCGAGCGTGTTTTTGGGGTTTGAGCAATGCAATGCCCTTAAATTACATCTAATACTAACTGCTACTAATTAAATATACAAATAACTAACAACTAAATAACTAACTAGCGGATTATAACAATAATAAAAAGTAAAATTTATAAATGTTTTTTATAACTTGACTACTTAATTACTATAATATTCTTCTAAGTAATGAGTAAAAGCATTTTTGGATTAAATAATATTTTAATTTTTTGGTAAATTCTTTAATGTTTGTTTCCTTTTTAATGTTTTTTGGTAATTTATTAAATATTTTAACTGCCATATAGTACGGGCTTTCGTGAAGCATTTTTATCCTGGACGGTGGAAGCTATAATCTATCTTTATGTCGTGTATTAATGTTATGTGTGTCCTGTGCTTTTGTAAAGTGTTCTATGTTTTTGAATGTGAATAAACTAATATCGTATATAGGTATGTATCGATGGCAAGGTCAGCAGATTATACTTTATAAAAAAAGGTCTACAACTATCCAAATTATCTATTTGTGCAATAATTCTGACACATTTTTTCTGCAAAATGAATAATTCTTGGGTGTTTACGCTGTTTCCCCATAGCATGATACCGTACCGGAACCTCGAATATGCATATGCATAGTATGCAGAGAGCGCTGTTTTTGTGTCTGTACTACATTTTAACTGAAAGATTACTTATAGATTATCTACTACATGGAATCCAGTCATCAACAAGTGCAAACATCATCACAGTGTTGCAGCTCAAAAGCCGGGAGACGTCATTAGTGTAGTGTGTCGAAGTACCTACAATACGGCGAATACTCAGGATGTCAACAAAGTGAGGGTAGATTCCATTCCCCGCACTTCACAAGGACGACGCTCCGCTGACACCAGTCCCTCCGCGACCACGGCCCTTGCAAGTCGGCCGAAACGTCGGAGAAAAACCTAGGTATTTATATAACTAGTATCTAGGATAATTAGTAACACCGCGAGTAAGACCCGTAAAAATAGTATTATGTATACAAATCGCGATAATTTAAAATCTATTATAAGTACTTTGTCCTGATTTGAATCTATCTTATTTATCCGCTACGCTCGGATTTTTTTCGTGGAGGAAATACTTTGCATATACTTGCCTTGGGGTTACAGGAGCAGGCGATGTTGGATTCCCAGACTGGTCTACCAACTAAAAAAAGGGCATTCGTGCCATTTTTTAGGTGTTCCAGTGAGGTTTCGGGAACGCGATTGCATCATCCGAGACCTATTTCACTTCGCCATAAAAAGGCTCGTCAAACGGGCCTTGTTGGTAGCTCGCATACTCTCATGACTTGTAATAACCATTGGCACTAGGGCCTGACCATCTTGGATTCTTAACAGCGGTGCAGTCCCCTACTGAAACCGCTAGCGAACCCTGGTTGAGGTGCCGGAGCTGTTGCCGCGGCGTCGTCGCCTTGTTCGAGAAGGATCGGCTCTCTCTCGATCTCGCTCAGCAGCCTCCTTCCGGAACATAACTGTTTCGGAGAGCACACACTTCCACCCATCTTCATCCGCGAGCATAGCAGCTACTATTGCTGGCGCTGGGGGACTCCGGCTCCAACTGTCATGCTGGACAATCTTTTAGAGTATGTTGGGCAGAATTCATGTCGCTGGGACGTTCAGTTTAATATATAAAAAAAATGATATAAAAGAATGCAAAATCGAACAACGAGCTCAGATTTGTTTTTCGCTTTTGCGTTCTTTTAGCTTTCGCCTTACAATCAAAATAATATTTGATAATTGTCAGTTTTCTGTTTATTTATAAATACAACTTTAAACAACGAACTATTGAACAGAACAATAGCTCCCGTGATCTTTGAATAAATATTAGTTATTTACTGGATCTTAACATATTATGTGACACGTCTGTTTACTGACAAAATTACACAATCACTTTTATTACAATTGCATAAGGTATGATTTGGCAATAACGTCCTTGGATACTTGATGAAATGATTTAGAACAAAGGACAATATGAATTTCTGCCTTTATGATAACGTCGAAGTATAATAATGAAATATTATACCGACATATTGTAAAATTACAAAATGTCGAATAAAATAGGACGACTGGAGCTTGAAGAAGTGCTGAATGAGAAACAGATTCATCATGTCATAAGCAGACTTGTTGGCAACGATGCGTCGTGGACGTTGAAAGGATCTGATATAAGACCTGCAATGGACGGGATAGCGGGGTTCTTAGGAGATCATATGAAAGCTACCCTTCACGTTGAAGTTAACGGAGAAAAGAAGAAAGTGCATCTTTTTATAAAACGTCTGCCAGCTATAAATAAACCTAAAGCTGAATATATCGAAGTTAATAACTTTTTCAGAAGGGAAAAGTTAATGTTTCAAGTGCTAGAAGAAATGTGTGAAAACGGTAAGTTAATAAAATTGTATTGACTCTCGTTTTTATTTGTGCTAGTGTATAGGTATTGCAACACGATTATTTTAGAAAGAAAAGGTAGTAAACATAACAGTTTTGTAAAAGTTGTTCTATGTAAAAAGAATTAATTAATCGCCGAAGCAAGCCTGAGAATGCTCATAAAAGGACAAATTAAAATTGACTATTTAGTAAATAGAGTAAAAGTTACTTCGTTGTGAGTTAGTTAAGTTTCACGTTGGCTCTATGTAGATTATCAAGTGTAGCTGACGTGACCCTACTTGCAACCCTACTGCTAGTAGGTATATTCGGTCATTACGACAAGCTATGGGCAAATGTGTATGATGCACTTAATTGAAGCTATGTCTAGTGGCTCAAAAAGACTTCAAAGAATCAAATTAAATAGAAATTAGGTACTTACTTACTTAGTTTAAATTTGATAAAACGCCGAAACGCCTGCTGACTTTTTTCTCACTTACATAATTTTGTCTCCGTTTATATTTAACTGATATCTCACATTGTGTAATAGGGATTTTTAAAAATATTTCACTTGAGAAAGCAGCTATCTCTCACTGGTTTATAATGTTAGTTTTTGTTTTATTTATTTTTAACAAAATGTACCTAAGTATTGTTGTTTTTGAAAAAGTCACAACCGTAATAGTGTGTGCATATAAAATACTCCCTCAATGTTTTCAACCGACTTCAAAAAAGAGGAGGTTCTCAATTCGGTTGTATTTTTTTTTTTTTTTTTTTTTTTTTATTTTTATTTTTTGTGTTTGTTACCTGATTTCTCGAAAACGGCTAGACCGATTTGAAAAATTTTTTTTTTGTTCGATTGAGTCTACTTCCCATTTGGTCCCATTGTCACCAGATCTGGATTTGGATGACGGGATCCCAGAGAAATCGAGGGCATCTCTTGAAAATTGTAGGGACGCATTATGTAAAATGTTGTCATATACGTGCATCTCTGACGTCACTACCAAATAGTCAAGAGTCAGAACTGGTCTGATGCTGGAGACCACAGAGAGTCGAGGGAACAACTCAACGGCATATAGCAGCTACCTTGTGTTTGGGCTTATTTTAATTGTATTGATGAAAACTTTACGAAACTTGACACAAACATGATCTGATGATGAAGAAGACTGAGGGTCGAGGGAACTCCTCAACGGTATGTAGCAGCTACCTAGTGTTTAGGCTTATTTTAATTGTATTGATGGAAACTTTACACAACTTTACACAAACATGATCTGATGATGAAGACGACTGAGGGTCGAGGAAACTTCTCAACGGTATATAGCAGCTACCTAGTGTTTGGGCTTATTTTATTCGTATTAATGAAAACTTTACACAAACATGATCTTATGATAAAGACGACTGCAGAAATTTATTTAATACGAATCTTAGAAATTGTTATCAGCATGGTTTTTAACCGACTCCTGTTGAAGTCGGTTTTTTAATTAGAAAATTATTGAACTTAATATTCAGTTTCACATACGATGAGAGAAAGAGTAAGGATAGTGTTTACCCCCAGTGAGATGATGCAACCCAATAGTACTATTGAACGCCTGTGTAGAATGACTGAAATAAGTATTTATAAAATTGCTAAGCTTTTTACAGTAGGCGTCTTGGGTTGTCTGATATAATTTTTTTTATGGATTTATGAACATCTTTAATCATTTTAATCTAAGTCACTGGAGATTTAATCAAAAATACAATTTCTAATATTTAATCTTCAGGTGCAGATTCCTGGTGCGTGAAAGGCTACATTTATACCGACACATTACTGGTGATGCCGGACATAACGTACGATGGATACAAATCTCGAAACTTCCTTCAAACCTTGGATCCTCAACATGTGTTTGTAACCACAACATCAATAGCGAACTTCCATGCAGCGTTTGTTAACTATGAGACTAAGAAGAGCATTGATTTAAAGCGACCTTACAACAGCTACAAGGAACACAGTCATATACTGAATGAACCTTCTTTTTGCGAGTCACCATTTTTACATACTTGTTCTAAACTTTCCGCAAACTTACTGCAAGCATTCTCTACGAAATCTTATAGCAGATTACCAAATTTGGAGGCCAAATTAACCGAGCTGTACCTTGCTGCCTGTGATAGTTTGACAGAATATGAAGATACAGTGAATGTGTTGCTTCATAAAGACTTGTGGGTGAACAATATAATGTATAAGTATGAGAAGGATGTTCCTGTGAACGCGGTGCTGATAGACTATCAGTGCTTACGTTACGGACCTCCCGCTTATGATCTCATGATGTTCTTGTATCTCACCACTGACAGACGGTTCAGGGAAGAGAGAGAAAGAGATGTTTTTGATCATTACTATTCTGTGTTTACAGAGAGCCTAAGTGATGAGTCTAAAGAGAGACTGGAGGGTGTCGGCTATGACAAGAAAAGCTTTTTAGATTGGTGTGAAAGGGGTCGAATGTTTGGTATATTTGAGACTATTGCCATCTATCCCTTTATTCTCATGGATCCTAAGACAGCGCAGGAGACGTATGATAACCCTGAGACTTACGAGAAACACATTCAGAGAGATCGGTCGGAGCCAGTTATTGCTCATGCCAACAGATGCTTACCATTTAAAACAAGAAACTTGGAAGTAACGGAGGAGTTTGTCGAAAAGTATGTGTTAGATAATAAGCCTTGATACTTGATAGAGAACCTTGACAAATGTCTTGTGAGCTTTATTTTGTTGTAATTTGCTCTTTACTTTTATTAATATTAGACTATTACATTACCATTATTGGATTATGAAAACGACTAGGGAAGAATCTACCTGACATACTCGTCACTAATCGAACTTAGAGCGGTTTAAATTTTCTACCATTAAGTACTATTATTGAAAGGAACTCTGGTAATTGTATTCATAATTAATAAGAACTGCGCTTAGCAGGTAGTTTTTGAGTCAAAGACTGAATCATCTCTAGCTTAGCAGTATTAAGGGGAAATATTCCTTAGAGCTCAGGCGAGCCCTGTGACCTGACTGTCTAAGTTAACCATATTATTATTTATATTTGTTAATTGAATATGGCGTCACTATAGTTGATATTCATTCTTGATTTTTTTTAGTGAATATTTATTTGTTTGCAGAAATCATTCAGTATTTAATACATTTTTTTTCTTTTTAGATTAGTTTTCTTTCCTCCGTTTCTGCGCCGTTTGGCATCCTTTGACAATAAAATAAAGCTTAGACATTGAATAGGGTCAATCACATTAGACATGTAGTATAATAGTAATGTAATCCAGTGTTGAGTGTAGTGAGACTAAGGCGTGTGTGATGAAGCAAGCGCGCGCCATATGGCCGCGGACATATGCCAACTGCCCGCTATGGGCACTACCTCACAACTGCTTGCCACCTAGGGTTACTAGCAACATACTTATTTATTGAAATTAATAAATCATTAATGGTATAAAATACTCTCCCCATTATAATCGAAAATATTATAAAAAATTGCAAGGTCATCAGTGGCATCCCCTAGGCCCCTAAGCCCCTAGGGCTTGTGATTTCGACACCACCATGGTAGAAGCGTATCCATTTTTAAATTACTCTACTACAATACAACTTTGTAGTGCGCCTTGTCGTATTATCCGTGTAGTGATGGACGAAGAATAATGCGTGTCACCACCTCAATCCAAAGGTATCGTAAGAGCAACTAAGGGACTAGATCTGGTACCTAGTCCCTTAGTTAACAATAAAATTCTTACGAAAACAAGAAAAACTTGACATCTGCTCAGGCTCAGCATGTCTACGGTAGGTCAAGTCTCCCTACTTACATGGTCTATCCCAGCTGTTAGACTTTATAAGCTACTACATTCCAATAAAAATATACATTGAGCAGTTAGCCAGCCCTGACATGTGACATAGTTAGGTACAATATTAAGAGTTGTCACGACGCGCGCCATATCTAGCGTGGACAACATGTTTACTTGTAATGTTCACTATTCAGATCAATAAGTATATACTTACCTACTTATGTAAGAGTTGAGGAAAACATCTGTCTTAGAGAAAGTAGTCAGAGCTGATCACTATGAGTTAGTTACCTCACTGACCAAAGTGAAGTACTGATTATTTCAAAATACGCTTCAAAGTCTATCAATTTAGATGGTTAAACATACCAACGAAACATATTACAACGTTTCCGCTGTAGTTTATATGATGTAACAAACAGGTCTTAATATCTAATTTTTTCCTTTTGAAAATTAGTCCTTTTGAACTGAACTAATAAATATTTTATGAATAATGGTAATTTTCTTCACAAGTTCATACAACGCCCTAAAGTGTCAAAATAAGTTGAGTTTGTTCTATCAGTCCTACAACGAATAGACGTAAGTTAAAAATAAATACAGATACTTTTTTTTCAGTCACACATTCTACAAATAAAAAGAAACAATGCACAAAAATATATTTATCTTTACAAGAATTTCATATGAAGTGCAAGACGGTATCATACATGGCACCAGTTATATGAGAGTCAGGTTGTGTGAAGGGCAGCAGGTATCATCTAGCTGGCTGTACCGGCTCCGCGGGAGTGGACCGTGACCTGGCCCACTAGAGTGCTGAACAATGAGTTATTGTTACATGCAGGCGCTACGAGATGTTGTATTATTAGTGCATACTGCTCACTTGTTTATATGAATGAATAATGTGTTTGTTTTTGTGATTTAACGCGATAATCACATCTTGTTAGGACCAATATGATAAGTGCCTGTATTCTATTCTAAAACTATCTCGAACATATAAAATAAGTAAAGTTTTAAAAGATCGCGTAAAACTTCGGACAGGTTGCGCAAACTATTCAGTTTAGAAAAAAAACATTAAGTGTTAGAAACTTTAATATCATTTTTCAAGACCTATTCATAGATGGGTACTGGTTTGATGAGCTAAAGAAATGGGTTTGATGATAAATAAAAAAAAAATGGAAACCCCAAAACCTTAATGCGGTTCACAGAATACCTACATACAGTGGAACCCGGTTAATACGATCACGCTTAATACGATTTCACGCATAATACGCCTTTTTACGCCGGTCCCTGCAATTTGAGACATATTTTCATACATTTCTTAACGCTTAATACGATTCGTCATCCCGTTTAATACGCCCGCGCTCAGGCCCTACAACCGCACTCGAGGCCAGCCGTGGGGCCCTTTTAAAGTTGTTTTAAGAAAGCCGGTTCTTGAAATAACGTGGTCGACGTCGTGCTGAAAGAAGAACTCGGGTGCTTCTTCCTGAGATACCAGCATTCAGGAAAACCCTGCAGTATCTCGGGATACTGCAGGGTGGCTAAATATTCAGGCTGGATATTCTTCCATTGATGACAATGTACCACGAACGAAATTCAATCAATATCTTATTGAGGATGTGAATAACAAACAAAACGAGGCCCCTATGCCTAACTGATAATGATGAGGACGAAGATGAGTCCGGCATTATCGGCTATTAATGATTTAATGAATGAATAAGTTGCTTCTTTGGATGAAAGTGATGACGCGGTGCAAAAGTTGAAAATCCTGTAATTGCTAATGCATCAAAATCTTTCTGTCAAACCAAAATAAGTGATTATTTTTAATAATGTATTGAATGTAGGTACATAATTTTAAATAATAAGAACAAAAAACATAATAAATGTAGCACGTTTTTTTTCTTCCTATCCCGCTTAATACGCTTTCTCGCTTAAGACGCGTTTTTGGTGGGGTCCCTGGAAAATCGTCTTAAGCGGGTTATACTGTAGTTAGTACTCTTATAGTTTCGGAAATAGTGGCTGTGTGACATACGGACCGACAGACAGTCATGACGAATCTAAAAGCGTTTCGTTTTTTGCCATTTGACAACGAAACCCGAAAACTAATTCAAAAACGTTTTTTAACCTAATTGATTTAGTTCTTATATAGGTTCCCAAAATGTGGCGTAAGTCTCATTTAACCTAATTGTCAAAATAATAAACAATAATTTATCGTTAAAAATAACTTAACGTTTACTTAAAAAAGGCATAATAGTTAATTACGTATGTATGACGCAGTCGTGTAAGGTTAGTGGGTTCGGTGCTCGGTTGCGACATGTCGTAAATCTACCTGTAGCTCGTACTCATCGTGAAAGCCTGTTGTATGATTCAACAATATAGGGTTGCTCGTTATTTGTATTTATTTCTGAAATATGTTTATGCTATTATGCCCGATTTACACATCGACAAGTACAGTAGCGAGTTAAGTAGTATTTTAAGATTAAGTTGATTTAAATAGATCTCCATCCTATTTTTTGGCGAGTTAAGTACGAAGTAGCCCCCTCACTTGCGTCTCGTCAACTTAACTCGTCAAAAAATAGGATGGAGATCTATTTAAATCAACTTAATCAACAACTTACTACTTAACTCGCTACTGTACTTGTCGATGTGTAAATCGGGCATTATGTAGCACTAAACACTAACTAGCTCTAGAAGGCGTAACTAGTGTGAAAGTGTAATGAAATATAACTAGACCTTGTGTTCTATCTCAGTCAGTCCAAGCCGAATTAGCAGTCTACTCAAGGATATAGATCTCTCGTAGTTCGCACCACACACGGCTCCAATAATGTTAGAAGAGAAAAATACCATAGAATTATTGTCTTTTCGTCAGAATTTCTGGCCGAGACGTGATTATATATTGCCGGTTGTCGTCAATTCTTCTTCACCTTCACGGCGTTCAAGTCGCGAAAATTACGACAAACCAGCAGAATATACAATATTTATTCGGGTCAATCTTTTTTTTCAATTACTTTTAAAAGCAAAATACTTTTGTACAAAGTAAGCTTTCGTAATAATGTTGGTAGGCAACTCCCTAACTATAACGTCGTTTAATGATAAGATTTAGTACTTAATGATCAGATAAAAAATTATATATTTGAATAGAAATAAACAGATTTTTTATTAATATCTTGTAATATTGGGCAGCCCTGCCTTTCACCCCCTGTGTAGGACAAGGGCGGCGTGTCTCCTAATAAGGTGTCGTCAATGTCTGCCTCTCCGTAATATATTACATACGATACCAACGTAAACCAAACGATACATTACTTATACATATAATATATTACAATAATAATATACTTAACTTGTTAATTAAACGATAAATTATGATTAAATTAATCATGTACTTGTTTAAGCTGATTACCTGTAAGGAGATAAAAATATTTTTGTTAATCACGACGACAATAAGCTTACTGTTTATGCCCGGGCTGGCTTATGTATTAAACTATTGGTATATTTTTTTACCAAGTTTACTGTGTCATATAGTTCAGTACCGTGTAATGCTTCACTCCACCAGATTCTATCAGTGTCGTAAAAGTTGGTTAAGGAATATAGATTTTTGAAATAATCACAGTAAAAAACATAAGTCAATCTTGACCGGTAGGAGAGAATGCCTCCTTTGCAAGGACGTTTGAATAAACGTCCTTGCAAAGGAGGCATTCTCTCCTTCAAAAATCTATATTCCTTAACCAACTTTTACGACACTGATAGCATCCTTAATCCTTAACCAACTTTTAAGACACTGAACTGATAGTATAATGTATCCGACCATTGGAAAACCTTTGTAGCACAGTAGTTAATATAACATGATACAACATACGCAGAGGTCTCGTGTTGGATTCCCGCACAATACAAATCTTTGTGTGCATGAACATGATTGTTTGCATTGGTCTGGGTGTTTTCTATATATAAAATGTATGTATTTACAACAAAAAAAAATTAAGTATGTTTATCCGTTGTCTAGTACAAGCTCTGCTTAGTTTGGGACTAGATGGCGTTTTGTGAAAGAGTGAGGAATATTTATCCTGTCATGGTTTAAATATAATTTACCATTAAAACAACGACATTATTATGTTGGTCAGGGTGGCGTCGTTACCACCATATATGGGTTACTCTCAGTTTCTTTAGAAGTGGACAGGAAACTTGTAACAAACACAAGTGCATCGTGACGTCACACCACGTCTGGCACCTTGAACTCATTTACATTTATATCGTTTATTAATTAATTGTTCTTAGTAATGAGGTTACACTACTCATTTACGATCCGAGAAACTTGTAATTAGTATCCATTAATCTTAGTTTTCCTATATCTCTGGAGCCAGCCATAAGGGCTTTGTATTGATAAGTGAATTTTGTGTCAAGTACTTTATTAGTACTTTACTAGAGGTATTGACAATAATAACTAGACATACATTTGTTGACGTTTTACGGCTCCTTAGAAATCAGATTTGACAGTGACCTTACATTTCGAATTATAAAGAATTATGAATACCTAAATTACATTGAAAATAATTTTCCTTACTAGTTCATATTTCTATTTATTGTGTTGTTCTTTTATTCTGAGTATGAGAGAGATAACGCTGACCCCAATCAATAAGATGAATAAAACAAATTAAACGTTCAATACGAAGAAATAAATGTAGACCTCCTATCGTTGTGGTTAAGACCTGAATCATCTTTACATGCAAATATTATTGGACACATAAAATTATTAGCATTTATATTTTAAGATGTTGTCATATCGCGCTTATATATAAAATTGTACCCAGGTCCTAGAAACAGTTATATTGTAACAAGCAAGTGATCAGTATGATTCTCATTCAGTGTATTTTATTTAGTACCTAATGTAGGTAGTTAGGTACACATTGTATAATATTTGCCACATATCCGCACAACGTCATCTTGTTAATAAACCCGAGCTTGCTAGGTCGATACTATGGTAACCAGACAAGTACCTACCTAACAAATATTATGACAAGTAAACGAACTTACACAAGTATTAGTAGTTATACATTTAAAACAAAAAGGTCCACTTTAAGATATCTTTTTCTCCAGAAAAAAATAACTACGACTCTATGGATCATGCCCCGTATTATAGAGACATTTGAATGTCACAGGAAGATCCAGGACAACCACTAGTAAAGTACACAAACAGTTGCCTACTTCGGATTTAAGCCACTACCCCACTCTAATAATAATTATGGTAAATTAACTCATGACAATACAAGTTTAAACATAGACATTAGCTTCCTCATTAGTTACACAGATAAAATAAGATAACATGGCGACATGTGTCACATACGTTTATACTCTGATTTATGGTCTAGCCATAGATTATTATATGTTTTTTGCACTACGCACCACTTTCTCTAAGACTAGAGCAAACTTTATTATTGCTGGCGAAGACAACATTTTTTTTAAACTATATTGTTTCGGTTCATCATTGTTATTTATTCTCGGTCCAGCATCCCCCATTCTAATAGGAGAAGGCTTCTATTTTATGTTGTGCATTTTATATTATAATTGTATTTGCTAGTACAATTATATTACATTTATAGCATAGAATTTTATGGTTATATTTGAATAATTATTATAATTTGCTTAATATTTCTAATGAATGTTTATTGACCTATAACTTATGTGTTTAGGACTTTAAGTTGGTTATTAAATAAATAAGATATATTTAGCATAAAACCTAAGTGAGTAAGGCATGCTATCAAGGTCGGCGAGCTCGTCATCGTTGTGAATCTTGGCTGCTTAACGGGGAAAATGTTGTCACTTACTGTCATCAAGGTACCTAATAAATATATCATTTTATTATTGCTATTTACATGGATAAATGCTCAGATAATACTGCCTAGTAGGTAAATATTAATCTTTTTAAAGATTTAAATATTAATCTTTTTAAAGCCTATATTAAGGATTAAACGTCGCGCGGACTTTACAAACATCAATTAAACGAACACAAAGAGCATCCAGATCCTTTGTCGTGTGGTTTAGTGAGCCAACCGGTGTCAAGAGTTGTTCAAGCACCTAATAGGTATGTATGCCTCTTCCTTAGCTTTACAACTGCTGAAATCACAAAAACATCAGGACCCACTTTATACCTGCCTCTCCACATTTTACAATTATTGTACTTTTTATTTACGAAAATACATACCTACAATAATTTTGCAAAGACACAAAAGCAGAAGGTACATTTGTCATCCTTATAACAGAAATATGAACTCTTATGTTGACTTATTTTGTCAATTGTATGTTGACTTCTGCGCCCTGTTTCTGTGTGGTGACTGATCGACCTGTTGTGTATCAACTCCCGCACATAACATAGAAAGTGATTAATAGTATCGCATTAGAGGCTTTTATCTTTATCTAAATGTTATTATTAATATTATAGATATATCTGTACATTAGATACCGAACGAATTTTATACTTGTTTGTTAAATAGTGAAAACTTTTCTTAGAACAAACATGATCGCTGCCATAAAATGTTCATTGCTAAATATTATAAGGCCTACTTTAAACATCTTTACCTTTCTCTGTCATGTGCCTCTCTCAGTCATTTACCAGATGGTGGGTCCAACTTGTGAGGGGCTCACTCTATCCAGAGTAACCTATAATAATAGTAAAAGTGCAAGTAACAGTCTAGATGTGGTAACTTATGTCTCAGACACAATCTGTCGCAACTACCACACACTGCACGTAACTTTACACTGACCGCAGCGCAGCTGATATTATATTAGGTAGTAGTTCACATAAACTACATGTACTTAAGTATGTAATAATTTTATTTTCGGTCAGTGTTCTAACAGTCTAAGAATACATACCTTCACTATCACAACTCCTTCCAAAGGTGTCGTAAAAGGGGACTCACGATACTTGCAGTATCTTTAGTAAAGAGAAGAGAAAGCGATTAGAAAATTCAATACATGAAAATGACACGACTCATGTTACAAATAAGTTTTGGAAAATATAAAAAAACTTGTTGTTGTTATTGCGCCATAAAGTTTTTTTTAAGTAAGTACTGTTTATTATAAAGATTTTAAAGGCTATCTTAAAATACGGTAATAGTTTATGAACGAATTCCTATTTGCAAACAAAAGCAAGTAGGTGTAAAATATTAACAAATAAATCACGTTTGTCTTAAAGTCCTTACTTACAATACCTTTAGACACATTGCACGAGGACATGAATCATCCAATATTACGGAAAATAATAAAACTATCTATTTAATTCAACTCGTCAGTCTACACACAAGGCTGTCGCCGCCTACGAACTTTATACTTTATTGTCGACAATGATTTATTGTTCTTATAAAAGTTTCTGTTTTATATTAATTGTTCTGAGGTGACAGGCAAGTGGCCTACCTGATGATATTAAGGACCTGTCAATTTAAGCGCGTTAGCAAAGCACTTGGAGGTAATCATAATTTCGGCTATGAGTGCGGATGCTGCGGAGATAACTATTCAACTCGGGCCTTGCATTATTACAGTTATTTTAGCTTGATATCCTTGCATGTTATGACTGAGTACATAATGAGTTATAAATATGATTTTATACTGAGAAATATTTTATAGGTATTTTAAATGATGAAACACGTTAATTAAAATCCAAAAATTAAGACAGCAACTAGGAAACAATATAAAATCTATAAAAGTAATAAACAGATTTCTTGAATTTATGGAGCTTCACACTAAAATTTCTTGATAATCCACCTCACACCAACAATATCTCGTATGAAGAAGTGCTACTGGTAATGATTTTTTAAACGGCTACTCCCTTCGGATCAAGCACTATATCGCAGGCAACACGCCTGCACAACAAGCATGAAATTAACGGACAGAAAGAATATCCAATCCTTGGCAACACAATTATCATAACAGCCCATTAAGTAATGTCCCACTGCAGGGACGGCCTCTTCCCGCGACGAAGGGATACTTACTTGTTGCCAAGTATATTGGATTGGTATACTTTCTTAGGGTTTTATTTCAAGTTTTTCCTTCTTTTTATTTCGTAAAGATAATATTGACTGATGGTCCCTTAGTCGGTTTTTACGACACCCATGGTCTGAGATGGGGTGGTGACATATTGTATTCTTACTCCGTCACCACACGGAACACAATTACTTGTGGACAATCTTACGAGGGATGCTAAGCCACAACCTAACGCAATTTGTAACGTGTTAACCTATTAGTAAATAATCATAAATAAACAAACGTACAATGAAGTAAGGTGCATCGTACGTGGTCAGTCCTCGTGCCACACTGAGTGCACGACCAGCGCGCACGCGACACCTACGTGACCAGGTAACAGCACGCGCCACTGATACTACACTAACGAAACTATATTCATTACGTAGTCCTTCGTATTTGTTTAGTTTTGCATTATGTGAAATATGTATTTTTTTTTCTTTCTTACCATCATCATAGCAGCACATTAATGTCCCAATGCAGGGACCGGCCTCCTCCCGTGACGGAGGGATACTTGGCCTACCTAATACCACGCTGGTTAAACGCTTTTACTTTCTTATCATAAAAGCCTTTCAATATTCCATGGCAGAGGAAGGTTTTCTCCATTGACGGAGCAAAATTTACCTACTAAGTAATACTACGCTGCCCAGTGCATTATGTTTTTTTTTTGCAAAATAGGTATATATGCCACATCGTCTATTCCAATATTGTGCCATTAACTTTGTATTAAGTATCGTCAAGTTTAATTGTCAGAGTTTGAGAGTTGTATTAAAGGTAACGTTATGTTCAACGTTGAACTCGCGTATTCCTCTGTGCACAAAGGTTTTTCAGTTCTTTTTATCAATGGCACCGTAAATTCGTGTAACACGTGAACACTTTTGAAAAATATACCATTTTATTTAATAATATTTATTGCCAGACTAAGTCGTATATTACCCAGGACAGAATATTTTTATAAAACTTACGAAAAGAGTAAATATGTATAAAGTTTTTATTACCTTCGTGTACTTTTAGGTAGGTACTACTGCATGTATAAAATTACTATAATTTATCATGCCATATAAATAAATAATACGCTTATTTTTCTATATGTCTATATTTATATTGCAAGGTGTATTTCTCTTTCAACACCTAAAGGTGTTGCAAGAGAAATAGATAAAACTACTGTAGGCTCAGAAGCTTAAGTACCGAAAAGCTGAGTGCCAAAAGAGTACTAAGTATTCCGTTTAATAAAAATAATGTAATTACTATACAATACACCAGGTACTTGCATCTTATTTTCCTACAAAAGGTGATTTCATTAATGTGTTTATCACACAAGTGGTAGTGGGCGTCGATGACGTCACAAACGTCCGCGTGCGCCCTTATATGGTAGCTGTACCTACTCACAACCTCACTTAGCTCAAAACAAAATATATAGAACTTACTTATTTTTAAAGGATTGCAATTATTTGCCTTCTAGCACACTTAAGATCCAAGCCATACATCTTAGCGATTTTCTAAAAAATACCTTTTACGTGGGTTTCTATACATTAGTTTAAATAAAAACAATTAAACCTTAAGCTCAAATCTGCGTCTTACTAGGTATACGCTAGAGAAGCAGAGTCCTTTAAGAAGTTAATTAGTTATGTGTTAAGTTAAATAGGTGTTTGGCTCGTCATAACAGTAATTTGTTGAACGAGGAACGCACATAGACACATAGATTGCGGTCCTACGACCTAAGTATATACAATATATAGTTCAAGAAGGCATGGCCGTAGAACATTTGGCTTTTCCCCTCCCTAACAAATAACGCCATCAAGTCCGATTATATTAAGCTGTATAATTGCAATAAACAGAAGGACAATATAAACGGTTAGCAGCAGTTTGTTTTATTGTAATTTCACAATCACAATCGTCCTCATACAAGATACAGCTTATACGATATGACCATATTAGTGGTATGAAGTCATCGCGTCCCAATTTACTAACTTCGTTCACCTTACATGTAGTAATGCTTTATTTAATACAACCAGTATTATAAATTGCTACCATATTATATAAATATATAGCCACTAATAACATTATTATTTTTCACACATTCACTCAAAAGTTGTACTTTGGGTAACTGATAACGGATACACAAGGTGTTCAGGCGTTTGGGACCGCTAGTGATTGGACCACGGTCTCAATCAATT
This sequence comes from Schrankia costaestrigalis, assembly GCA_905475405.1. Lineage (NCBI taxonomy): Eukaryota > Metazoa > Arthropoda > Insecta > Lepidoptera > Erebidae > Schrankia > Schrankia costaestrigalis. The sequence continues at coordinate 541,270 of FR997836.1, forward strand.
TGGCGATCCCAATCGATGACAAAACAACCTTCTTGGCGTAGCGTTAAAATTGCATCACTGCAGCGCAGATGACTAGGGTTCAATTCTCGCTCAATGCAAATCTTGTTAGTAAGTATATATTCACAAGAATAAGTATATAAGCTCTTATCCCTATCTCTGAGGAATATTAAGATTACAGAAGACGCGGTTAGAAGAGACCTATATCTAGGTATAAGTAGGTGTAGGACGTAATAGACTGATTTGATCGATTGATTTGTATATTCGTATACTCGTATTTAATTCAACTTCCCATAATATTAGCTTCGCGCTAAATGAAACATAAAAGTTTAATTACAATATTTACTTTGTAGGAATATTATCATCTTTATATCGTCACGGTGATTGACAGAGAGACTATATGTGTACACAAACTGTCTTCACAGAAATAGAGGTTCTGAGAAAAAGCGTGTTCATTTTTCAACCGACTTCAAAAAAGAGGAGGTTCTCAATTCGGTTGTATTTTTTTTTTTTTTTATTTTTTTATTTTTTGTGTTTGTTACCTGATTTCTCGAAAACGGCTAGACCGATTTGAAAAATTTTTTTTTTGTTCGTATGGGTATGCTTCCCATTTGGTCCCATTGTCACCAGATCTGGATCTGGATGACGGGATCCCAGAGAAATCGAGGGCATCTCTTGAAAATTGTAGGGACGCATTGTGTAAAATCTTGTCATACATGTGCATCTCTGACGTCACTACCAAATAGTCAAGAGTAAGAACTGGTCAGATCCTGGAGACCAGAGTGAGTCGAGGGAACACCTCAACGGCATATTGCAGCTACCTTGTGTTTGGGCTTATTTTAATTGTATTGATGAAGACTTTACAAAACTTTACACAAACATGATCTGATGATGAAGAAGATTGAGGGTCGAGGCAACTCCTCAACGGTATATAGCAGTTACCGAGTGTTTGGGCTTATTTTATTCGTATTGATGAAAACTTTACACAACTTTACACAAACATGATCTCATGATAAAGACGACTGAGGGTCGAAGAAACTCCTCAACGGCATACAGCAGCTACCTTGTGTTTGGGCTTATTTTAATTGTATTGATGAAAACTTAACATTATGAATGTAATCGCAGGTGTGGTTTAAGACTTGAATGAAATTCTTATTTTAAATTAAAATAGGAATTAATAACGGATTATAAATAGACAAAATTGTTGAATTGCATTTAATTTATTTTAAACTTATTCTTTAGATATAACAAATTGATAATAATAATTATTATATTTATTTGATTTATTTTAATTTTAATTAACTTAATTATTATTACCAATTAACCATGCCGAGACGGTGGCTACGCTTTTCGATGTTCTCCCTATTTAAAACTTTTTGCATGTAGGTCCTCCGTTGTTCACTAGTCTCTTTTGAAATGACATTGGAGGTAGATTTCCTACATTAAAAGGCGTTTATCCCTTTCTTCGTTTGTTTCATTCAATCGGCGCTGTCTCATATAAGCAGCGCGTTTCGTAGGTCTACCCATATTCCGACAAAGTAATGTCCCACTGCAGGGACGGGCCTCCTTCTGTGACGGAGAAATACTTGGCCTACTAATACCACGCTGGCCAGGCGGATTGGTATAGGGTTTAATTTTAAGTTTTCCTTCTTTTTATATCTCAAAGTTAATATTCACGGATAGTCCCTTAGTCGGTTTTTACGACACCCATGGGATGAAATGAGGTGGTGACATATTGTGTTTTCACTCCGTCACCACACGGATTTATAGAATTGGAATTCACTAAAAATTTAGAAATAAAATTAATTTTCACAAAAAAAAAGAACCGACTTCAAAGACAAAAATTGCACTAAAAAGTAATAAATAATTACTTGTATTTTGATTTTACAACAATAAATCAGCCATTATTTCTATTTAATTTTAATTTATAGAATAGGTTCTTTTCATTAAGTATTGTAAAATTATTGTTAAGGATATTTCTTGAAGAGTCTGTAAATATATTTATTTGTAGATTGTTTAAAAGATAATCAAATTATTACAAATAATGTAATATTATTGTTATTTTTGGAGGCGGTGTCAGCCAACGGAATAAGTACGATAATACCTAAGCAAACGGAATGACGGCCATGAATTACAGATTATAAATGACTTCGACATTATATTTGTTGATTGTGTATGGATTAGTTTAAAAATTAAACAAATATTAAACAACTATTCTTATCATATTTAAATAAATATATTTTGAAATACCAGTATCACATTTAAACGTTTTAATATTATATTTAATAACTGATTAAAGCTTTCCAGAACTTAAAATAGATTAGATTTAAAGAAATAATTCGCGAATAGGATCAATAATGCAAAATGTTGTCTACAAGTTCGTTAGAATAGGCAATAAAGTTTTGTATAACACACTCTCATCACTTTAAATGGTTTCTAATTAGATAAATATTGCATTTAAAACGAAAACGGCCGTTTCATTTTCGAATGTGAATTTTATGTAATTATTAGTCTGTGTATAACACGGCGCCATAATATTTGTTTAAGTTTTCAGTCAGAAATAAAAAATGGTATACTTAATAATAACGATCGTGGCTGACACCGACTCCAAAAATAACAATAATATTACATTATTTGTAATAATTTGATTATCTTTTAAACAATCTACAAATAAATATATTTACAGACTCTTCAAGAAATATCCTTAACAATAATTTTACAATACTTAATGAAAAGAACCTATTCTATAAATTAAAATTAAATAGAAATAATGGCTGATTTATTGTTGTAAAATCAAAATACAAGTAATTATTTATTACTTTTTAGTGCAATTTTTGTCTTTGAAGTCGGTTCTTTTTTTTTGTGAAAATTAATTTTATATTAGAATGAGACTACAAAGTCGCTGCTAGGTTGGCCAACAACTCTAGTCCACGAACAGTAAGGACATAGTGAAATTAAATCTCGTGTTGTCGCCATCGTCTTATTCAGACTATGTTTATAGGTCCTGTTGTGAAAGGCTTAGAATAGATGTCACTATTAGATCTCTTTGTTTGTCGTAATATCACGTTAAAAAAATAAACTATGCTAACAAGGAAGCAAAGAGAATGAAACAAAATTCCTATAACAAGCTGAACTATGTGGATATTGTAGGCCAAATTCCTTCTAAAACTAGGGAACAGATTAAACAGCCTAGGCGTTGGCGTTGGTAAGTTCCCTATAAATGACGTAGTTAAAAAACTGAGTAAGTTCTTCCTATGAGTAACTCATTCCCGTCATTGTCCATCACGATATGGGCACCGCGGTATCGATCCATCGTGGGTTCACAAACGATTATGATGCTAATTAGTGACGTCTGACTGACAACTTAGTTTAAATATAAATTTGCATCGCTATTGGTGAATCGCGAAAAGAACGAAAGACAACTGAAAACGAATCGCTAGATCCAGGATTAGAATCTGCATTTTCTGAGAATACACCTCAGACGTCTTTGACCGCTAGCTGGTTTGGTTAACAATACAATGGTTCAGGTGCCCTAGCGTCGATTTGAACCTTGTCTTTCGTTCCTTTAGATTTTTTAGTTCATAAGTCACAAGGTACCAGCCCAAAATTCTGCTACTCGTATAGCTCAATTATTTAGATCCTCCTTGGTGTAGGTACAAGGGAAAGTTCTCTCCCATGTTCTAGTTGTGCTTAAGCTTTATAGGTAACAAATTTATATGTAATTTTGGTGACTTGTATAAAAAACAGATTACCTTTAAGTGGTTAATAGGTTACTAGGCGAGGGAGGACTTGGTAATAGAACCAGATTGTTGTTTATGGGATGTATTAGACAGCTCAAGGTAAATGGACTTGAGTAATAACGTCTAACTGTGTGTCTTATATGATAAGGTAAACAGTTGCTTTGCTTATACAGAAAATGGCAAAAAAAATACGTGAAGCCAGATACAATTTTAAATTTCTGATATGCTAACTTCCAGCTTAAAAAAATTAGAAGTGTAATCGCAATTTTTGCCGGTAATTTTTATATGCTGAAAGTGTGAGGTGCCGTATTCATCTGTCAACATTCGAAGGAACAGAGAACCCTTTATAGCCCTAGTATTGTAGGCGTTGTCACTTGCAACAGGTTTAACTTACAACTGTTATTTTAATACAAAACAAAATATCAATGTTACATCTAATCTGGTATTTTTTCCTTCATTAAGCTTAGAATAGTAACCAGTATTCTTCCATAACATATTTTCCCCAAGAACCGGTGTAATCAATGAAATAATTATAATCTCACGTCTAATGTATCTGATCTACATAACGAGTTACGTTTAGTTTCGGTTCCTCTATGATGATTCTCTAATACTTACCTACTACCTACATCACTCCATTTGACCTTAAAAAATAATGATGACGACTAAATGGGATAATGTTTAGGATAATTAATGTGTAATACCCCCATGTTTAGCATTCCACCTTATCTGAGCTGTGTTTTAAGGCTTTACCAGGAGGTGCCGTTACCACACGTATGAGCTCAAACTTGCTAGAGCTAAACATCTAAAATACCTTCGTACTTCAAGCCACTGAAATGGATAAACAAAGAATGTCTATTAAAACTTACAGAGCTATTGAAATTGCAATAGTGCAAAGCAATAATGTGTAAGCAGTTATGTATCAAATAGTTAATGAAAAAAGATCACGCTAAGATCATTCGAACCTGAGCATACTTAATTGAAATAATTGGATAAAATGTATTTCTTTATTCACACAGCTGAAGTTGCGTAGGTCAACTAGTGTGTAAAATACCTAAATAATTACATAAGAAGTATATTACGTTAAGTTTTGCCATATAAAAGTAAGTTTAGTTGTAAGGATGGACAGGTATTCAAATGAAGTGGATCATAACATGGTAGCCAAAAGCAGACAAATACCTGCTTTATTGAGATGTCTCTCTGATCTGATGTCTTGATGTGTACGGAAAGTAACAAATTAGTTTTGTTACTAAAAGGCTTATATTATATCTATATGAAATAGTGACTTCCGAAAATAATAGTAAATAGCCAAGTCTGTCATAGCCATGTGATACGCAACTAAGTCATCAATCGATCAAAAATTCTCAAGTCGAAGCCATCACTAATATATACATATATTTAGTTTTATGAAATTCTTTAGTTTACATGATTATGAGCTGGCCTTCTTCAGTGACCTAAAATCATGTGCAAATCGTATAAATTACGTCTGGTGAGGTTTGATCCCAAGACCCCACAATGGCTGTGTCTTGCAAGCCAGATAAATAATTATAGTGTCGTTTTTTTTGTCCATTTAGCATAATATCTGTTAACTATTCCTTCTATGTGATATGGTGGTTGAATCACTTGTTACTACATCAATTCACGAAGAAATATCACGATAATTTAAAATAATTAATGAAGATCGAGAAATAACGCATGTACCAATTAAAATATAATAAACTAACAAATAGTGGCAATATTAATTACAGCACATGACTGGCATGGAGTCGCTTTGTTTTAATGTAATTATAACGGTAATTACTTACTACTTATTACGAATAATTAATATTCATTCAGATAAAACTATACAATTATTTTAACTAGCATACGTAGGAACACTATACAATTACCTACAGAAGTCTTGTTGAATTTTATTAATTTTTTATAGATTCGTATGTGGTCGCGCATGGGTTGCCAACTTTGGTTCTACACAAATAAATAACATCGTCGTAGTTAAACTAGTGTTTAGTTGTCTAATCTATTAGAAAATTGGTAGATATAGAAGGATTTTTTTTTTTAAATACATCTCTCGAGATCACTAGGCATCAAGTTCTGTAAGGCGATGAATTTTTGCAAACATACATTTAACGGACACAACAAACACACCTAGGCTCAGAACAGTTATTTGCAGAGGCTGCCATTCATGGCCTCAGCCCCATATATGACCACTGTTTCACGTTAATTATACGTTAGTTATCTTCAAAATTTGTCTTAGCACATAACTTGCCGCTCCGTTTCTATTCCGGGGTATCGTTTACAAGAGCGATGAATATTATGTAGAGTAAGGACGTGTTTGAACGCACTCTTTACGTAGATGGACTTCTTCTACTTGTCTCTGTTTTATGGCACTTGCGAGTTTACTTAATACTTAATACCAGTAAGCAAAGTTCCTCTACACCTATTTACATTTATATGAAAGGAATATAAGGAATTATAAAGGAAAAAAATCACTTAGTCATTATGTAACTTAGTTGGTGTAAAACGGTAGATGCATTATTACTGATGGGTGGGCGATTATCAGAATCAAGTGATGTCATAGTTTTAAACATTCAGCAAGGCTAATATTGATTCATAGTAAGTATTATATTTGAACTAAAAATTGTTAGATAATCTATATGTACAAGCTTAAATAGCTCAAGTATGTATTTCAATTTTAAAACCTGCGAGTGGCAGTTGCACTAGATTTGTCAACTTTGCCCACAACTGATGATTGAAAAACGCGGCATTCGCATCTAGTTATTGTATTTTTGATTCAGAATAAAACAATCAGGAAGGAAATATACTTAATTCAATAATATTTAATCTTTAATGTTACAAATTACAAATTGATCACAAACAAATAAGTATTATGACATTGTGCTCGCACAGTGTGTAAGTCTTATAGCCCTGTAAATTCACAAGCCGTTTACTTAAAGTGTCAACGTTTTGGATCCTTCAGCCTTCCATTTAGAAGGAACTTTCTGCTCGTTTTATGAAAGTATTGTAAGTTCTCCTTTCTCATAGTGTAAAGGTATTTTTCTCCCTTAGTTGACTGGTAGGTCCTCCTCTAGAAGACAAGGTCTGGACACATTTTATGTTCTTTGTGTATACCCACTGGACGGACTACGCAGAGTGGCTAGACTCCTCGCAAGGTAAACTGATGACCTGGTCATGAGGGCAGGAAGGGAGAGAGAGGCATAGGACAGGCGCGTAAAGTAAAAACCTTTTAAGAAAGCTTATGTCCAGCAGTGCGTCTACGATATGATGATACCGACTTATTTTGCATTTAAGATGATTCGACCTACTTATTGGGATTTATAAATCAACATTGTTTGATTGGGAGGTAATGGTAATGCGAACGAAGAAATGTTATACTCGTACTATGTTGTTTACTCGATGTTATGCAAATTAAATATTTATCGTAAAAGTAACTAATTGTGACAGAATAACTATCAGTAAATAATGATTCGAGGTCGACATTTACAAAATACATTTAAACAGGTTTAACACATGATATACCTACCTAAATAGCAACTCTTATTTTTATTAAAATTTATTTTAAAACGATCTGTTTTTTTGGATAAAAATAATTTGTCACTGGCCTGTAGAGAGAGGGCGAGAAAATAGGGGGGAGGGGGGATAATAAGCTCCAGAAATGTTCATGACCAGCGCAGGAAGAACTCAGGCTGTAAATTTAAAAATAAAAAACCAAAGAGACAAATAAAACTAGAACAGAAGCTGTTAAATCCTACAGCGTTGTACTTTTACTAACTAACTAGCTGCTGTGCCCGCGACTTCGTTCGCGTGGCGGATGTTACTAACTTCGCAATTCGATTTAATACTGAAAAATCGTTTTTTAAACCTTATAACAAACAGATATACCTACAAACGAATTGTAAAATTAACGAACGAACCAAAACCTTTTCAAAAACAGACCTTTACAAAGACAGATCTATGAAGACTGCGTCTAAACTTATGCTGAAAGACATGAGCGAACGTCATTCTTTCAAGGAAAATCTTAACACCGCGATACTGAAAATGACGTCACAGGCACAATGCCATCTGTTGTCAAATTTGTAAGTTAAAATAAATGACAGCCCATTAATGTCCCACTGCAAGGACGCGCCTCCTCCGCGTGACGGAGGGATACTTGGCCTACTAATACCACGCTGGACAGTCGGATTGGTATATGGTTTAATTTCAAGTTTTCCTTCATTTTTATTTCGTAAAGATAATATTCACCGATTGTCCCTTAGTCGGTTTTACGCCACCCATGGGATGAGATGGGGAGGTGACATATTGTATTCTTACTCCGTCACCACACGGATAATCGCTAATTAATTATGAATGAATACATTTGCACGCCACGTTATGGTGCGGCAGGGTTACCTATTTTAATCCCGAATTTTAGTATTCCGAATATCAAAATCCAGAAAACGTTTGGACATTTCGTCATCATCCCATTTTTTAAAATTTCGAAGTATTATTTGCCATATAATCGCAACTCCGAATTTCATTTGCCCATTTATTTATTTGTACGACGTTTTAAAATCCAGATGAATGATTTCCAGATAATATATAAATCTAAATGCACGAAATCCAGAGGACCGTAATCTATATGCACTAAAGTCAAATTTTTAAAACACAATTTATTGAAATACCTTTATTGAAATCCAGACAAACAATATCTAGATTTTTGAAATTCAAATAAACGATATCCAGATAAACTAAATCCTTTTATCTTTTACTAATATTATTAACTCAACCTATTTAATTGCAACCTAAACTAACCTACTAAGTCGAATTTGACAATAAAAATCTATGACTAATGGGCAAGTAAAACAATAGCTAGTCGGTTCTGGCACTCGCCGGCCGCTGCCGCGGCACGCTCACTTCGCTCGCTCGGCTCGTGCGAAGGGTCACAGTTCTAACCTAACCTAACCAAATGAGTCGAATTTGACAATTAAACCTATATGTAATGGGTAACTTAAACAATAGTGAGTCGGTTCGCAGTTCTAATCTAACCTAGGTCACGGGAACCAAATAAAAAGATTATGAAAATTTGGTAATAGTTTATCTGGAAAGTGGTACAATGGGAACCAAAAAAAGTATTTTATGAATCTGTTATAGCTAAATCTGGATCATAAGAATATGGGAAACAAAAAAATACTATTTGAAAATTTGGTTTTAGTGCATCTGGAAATCGATTCATCTAGGAAATTAAAAACGGAATTTTAAAAAGTTGTCATTCATTACATCTGTCTTTTAAAAGTTCTACCAACTGTTTTCTGGGTTTTAAGATTCGGGTAACAGAAATTCGAGGTTTCAATAGGTTACCGTGCGGCAGAATTACCTGCCTCGGTGGCGCGGCGGTCGCATTACATGGCTGGCGTGCATGAGTTCGCGGGTTCGATTCCCATGGAGGACAATTGTGATACACAAACTATTGTCCTTATAAAGGTTATTTGTTTTTTTATTTATTTACATTAATAAAAACAGATGGAGTCTGATGCATACTTTTACGTTGACCAGTTAACTACTACAGTTTAAACTAAATTAATACCAAAAGAATAATTGATACTTTAGATTAATAGCTTACTAATACAATTTAAATTTAATTAAATTGCGTTTCAATTACGAAAATCACAAAAATATAACAATCAAGTAAACTTATAATTGATTTAATTTAATAAGACTTATAATTGATATTACACATACGATTCATGGTTAATTTTATTATCATTTAAAAGGAATAACTTATTAATAGCACTTAATAATAAAATAGTTATAGATTATTTAAAAACTCATTTATTTTATGATTACTACTGGTAACGCCATCTCGTGAACAAAAGAAACGAAATTTAAATTCATTCAACATTGAACCAAATCCATTTTTCATGACCCCTGATTTGTATTGGACTGTTCTAATTAAGAGATCTAGCGATATCTCGAGTAATACTTATTCGTTTTGATGAAACATACCTCAGTTTAAGCCTAATAAGAAAGGCTACAATACAATGTATTGGTCTTAAGATTATATTTTAATTCGTTTTAAAGATGTGCGGTAACAAAAAGACAGACAGACAGATAGACATTAATTCTAAAAATTGTAAGTGTGTAGTGTTGTTACTTTTTTCTAGATTTTATAGATAATTTTTATCTGAATTTTCGAAAAGAACAGACATTTCGACCTCTACAGTTTTATTATAGTATAGATAGATAGATTACCTGCTTTAAAAATAATACCTAAAAACTACGTATCTATGTATTTTAATATCTAAAGTGCGCTTATTCCGAGAAGAGTCAATAAGAACCACGTCCGTTCGCATTAAGAGTCAATGTGAATGAAATTATATAGATGCACCGGTTGGCCGTTTCGGACGTTAAACAAATTCAACCGTACAGCCGTACAGCCGTACTCATACTGGCGCGGCGACATTTGGAAATTTTCTTTCATCTTATCTTGTGTGTTTAAAAACCGATTTCTTTATTTTTTTTTTTATGAATAAGATATTAAAGTGTACTTTTGAAATATGGGAGTTTGAAAAAGATATGTCTATGCAAATTACAATATATTTATGTATTTAATACACTTTGAAGAAAACCCTAACGATTAAACACGTTATTGTGGCTAATATATAAAAGATATACATCTTTTGAAGACCATTATTTTTGTAATACATATTTTTGACGTGTGATCAACGTATGCGACAATAAGAGCTCGAACGCGCGTTTTTTCAACCGACTTGCTTCAAATTTTTCGTCACTGCTCAGCTCCTATGTGTCTTAGCGTTATGTTATATAGCCTATAACCTGCCCAGGAGTATGGACTACAATCGTACCAAGTTTGGTTAAAATGCCTTCAGTAGTTTTTGACCCATGCGTGCACATACAGACAGACAGACAGACAGACAGACAGACAAAAAATTTATTGATTGCATTTTTGGCATTAGTGTCGATCACCATTCATCCTCCAATATTAATTTTTAACATATATTCAATGTACAGAATTGATCTCTCTACAGTTTTATTATATAGTATAGATAAACACTTCTATCGAAGCGCAGTAACATTTGCTAAGAGACCATAGGTTATGTGTATCAGAGGAATAATAAGGCATTCTCACGGCCTTTGTCGCACATAAAAATACCATCACCACTTGACCTATAACCAGTCTGCCACTACCATATGCGACATCTTGTATTTGATGTATGATCGCCTTATACCTGCGTTACCTTCATTGTTAACCTAAATAATTAATACATAAGTTTTCTATATAAGTAATGCAATAAACATGTTGTGGTGAACTACGGAGACACTAGCGACTTACGACAATTTGTTGAAACTACAATCTGTCTCGCGATATTGAAGTTTACATGTAGACGTTTATGAATCATGACTCTGGTGATTAGCTGATAGCTGAGGGAGACATAACACTAGAACTGAATTAGAAACAACCGATTTTGTGACATTGGTGTGGTTAAAGGTGGTAATCACCTTTAACAACACCAATGTCACAAAAGGGTTCCTGAGGACCAGGGAAGGGTGACAAAGAAATGAAGTAAAACTTTAGATAAGTCTATGCAACTCCGCAGGAAGACCAAAGAGTCTCATAAGGTTATATAACCTTCTGTACCTGAATGCCCCCTCAATATATTACGTTTGTTTTAAAATTGACCTGTTTTTATTGTACGACTTCGCGCTTTAGAATACTGGTTATGGCAAAGGTTTTTATAACTTCCAGCTGTGCTATATTTACCTAATTTAACACCTTTGCTTACTATTTTACTAACCAAATTATGCTATATTCAGCGAAATTTATTTTAATTGGTCTGTTCACTCAAAATAAAAAACGTACCTAATTGCAGACATCTACATAATTTTTACAACATAACGAAGTACGAGTACACATGAACTTAAATAACTTAAAATAAACAAAGGTTACTTTTATAGAACCGCTCTGACTCCAAAATGACTTCAATACGATTGTATTTTTATATAGTTACTTACTCTGCATAACTCGGTCATTACTGGACCAATTTAAATGAAACTTTTGTTCAAAAGAGCCACCCAAGTTTAACGAATTACCAACCCTACTTATTGGAAATATGTAAAAATTGGTTTTACCTCAAAACATGTAGAATTTCCGTAAACCATTGTAGTCTATGAAATTGCGTAGTATTATCAGTAATGATGGTTGAGTTTTATTTCACATGGTATCATCATCCCCCTGCCCTTATCCTAATTTATTTTTATATCTTTTGGTGTCGGCGCAACATTCCATATGCTGCTAAAAGTTTGGAATTCCTAATTGGGAATGCTGTTGTTAGTGGTTTACTCCCCACCAGGAGGTTGACCCGAGGTGCTAGGTGGTATGCACCGGGTCGTGGTAACCCTAAGTCGCCTCTTACGACATCCACGGGAGGATATGGGGCAGTCCTATTCTAACCGGGAACCGCACGCCAAATTTTAATCCACTTAGTAATGAGATGAAATAATCGCTAGTGAGGTTCCATCTTCTCCATAGAGCTTCTCCAGATACAGAAGAATTCTGTGCTGTACAAACATACAGTTTAGAATACTCTTCAGTTGCCTCGTCACTCTTTGACATAAGCTAGAAAAATTCCTGTAATAGGCCCGAAGCTATATACCTAGCTTGTAAAACCCGATTGCCGATGAGGTAAAAAAGTTCTGACTAAACTATGTTATGAATTAAAAACCTCTTACATTATGGTACCCATTCCTCTTGATAAGTGGGTATAGGAAGACATCCAATAAATACGGCTTGGCTATTAGAATCCTAGAGGAATGAACGGGTAACGACAAAAATACAAAATATCTATCGACCCCACTAACCCATAAACGTCTCCAGTAAAAGAATAAGCTTTTATCGCGTCAAAATAAATAACACTCTTAGACTAATTAGAGTCGAATGTGTGCATTATAGGTCGCATTCTCGGAACGCGCTCGATAGGAGGTTTATCTCCACGAGAGCCTGCGGGAGAGGGTTGAGGGAGGGCAGCGCAGGAGGCTCCGCGGTCAGTGCGCGCGCGCAACCATCAGACATCAGTGATCGCTCGGACGCGTTCTCCGCCGCACGCCACGTTCCTCCGTCCCTCGCTCACGTTCACAGCACCACGCGAAAAAATACAATAAAACCAATCGACCCCGAGTGACCCCAAAAGTGCATACCGAGCGGCCAACACGAACGAAACGACTTCGCGAAGATACTTACTATCAACAAACTAACAACTGAGATCATACGTGAGCTTCACTAACTGATAAATAATATTAATAAGTTATAATTAACATAAAGGTGGAAATTAAATGGTGTACTTGAAGATCATTAAGTTCTGAGCGAATTGTTTTTGAATTTAAATGATAACTGGCGTGGTGTAGCGGCCGCGGCTGTCTCTCTCATTCAGGTAACTTACTTTATTTTATCATTTATTATACTTTTAAACTTCTCGCTCAGCTGAGCGGGCGCCGGTTATTTTGACAGTTTGTATTTTTTAAACGTGTCCACGCATAACTTAAACATACACACATATCTTTATAAAAAAGTTAAAAGAATTAAAAGTTTAAACACTAGTAGATAATGTGTTTGATACTTTTTGTTTTTAAATTGTGTATGTTGGTATGTTATTTGTTTGGTTAATTTGGTATTTGTGTTTGTGTTGGAATGTTCTGTCTTTGTCTCATGTTCGTTGTTGTTATCGTAAACAAAATATCGACGATGTCTGCGTACCTCGTACAATACTCACTTTGTAACTTTGATAATATTTAAAAAGAATTCGTTATCTCCCACGGTAGACTACTTAGTTAACAATCCGGGTATGTACCCGACAATGTTAGGTATAAACAATACTAGTTTATGCCTGTGACTTTGTCTGATATTTCGAGACGAGTAACTAATAGTAATTTTTACGTAATAACAAACATCCACCCTTACTTACAAAACTTTCCCATATTAGTAAGATTTGATGACCCATATTATCGGGGTCCAAACATAAGACTTAAAGTTATTCTGAGTCACGTTTCGAAGCATTTTATACTTGTTCAATGTTGTCTCAGTTATTTATATGGAATTAGACAAGGATAAGTAATGATAGGTTTACATATTAGTCACGGCTCCGTTTAACACAATATGTTACACCTACTACATTTATTTACAAAATTTACCTTTACGTACAATTGTTGATTACGTAAATGTATTTTAGGCAATCTACAAGTTACCTCACACAAATATATCTGTATGTCTGTGCTTTACCTCATTCTTAATGCTTGCCATTACTTGTTTTGTTTAGTATTATTGGCTGGATACGAGGGCCACACCGAAATGATCGGGAATGAAATACTTTTGAATAATAGACTTAAAATCTTTTTGGTATTTGAAAATTTGTGCTTTTTTAAACTTTATTCTATTATTGAAATTTAAAAAAATAATAATACAAAAGAGTGGTAGCTATTTCAAATTGACAGGTCGGCGTGAAAATGGAACTTACGCGGGAACATTTCCGAGCAATAATTTTTCACAACTTTCGCCGAGGCTTATCCCAAGAACAATGTCTCACCGAGCTTGTTGCTATTTATGAATTTGAAGTACCTAGTTAAACGACTATTTTACGCTGTTATTCTAAGTATTGTCAAGGACGGTCTTCTATTACCACAGTATATTCTACTGGTCTGCCAAAAACAGCATTAAGTCAAGATAACGTCGATGCTGTACTCCAATCAATACAAGGAGATAGCCATGTGACATACGAGCAGATACGGCCTTCCCTCAGCATTGATATGACAACCATTCAAACAATATTGCACAATAAATTGGGTGTTAGAAAGTAAGTTTCCCACTGGGTGCCCTACCGTTTGACAGAAGAACGAAAGTCAGCTCGAGTTAATTGGAATCGCTCTGCTCTGCAACGGTTCCATAGAGAGAGCTCAAGTGCAGTTTATAATATTGTCTTGAGTGATGAATCGTAGATATAATCATATAAGCCCAAAAGAAAACACCAATCGGCTGTTTGAGTCAGCGAAGATGAGGTCAAGCCAACAAAAGTTGAGCGCTCTTGTGGCGTGTCAAAAAGAATGGTGGCTTCGTTTGTCTCGAAAACCGAACATGTGGCTACGATTCTTTTACAGAAACGAAGAACCGTTACTGCTTATTGGTACACAACAGTTTGTTTTCCGGAAGTCAGAAGAGAACTTCGTAAAAGTAATCCGAATCGTCGCATAATCCTTCACCACGAAAATGCGAGCTCCCACACCGCTCGGCAAACGATCGCATTTTTAAATCAGGAAAACATGGAGTTGATGGACCATCCTCCATACAGCACTAACCTGAGCCTCGATGATTACTTTACATTCACAAGAACTAAAGATTTGTTACGTTGTCAACGATTTTAAGGTCCAGAAGAGACAGTCGAAGCTTACAAAACGGCCGTTTTGACTATGCCTACTTTAGACTGGAATTCTGTTACAATAAATGCTTTAAACGAATAAAGAGGTGCATCGATTGTCACGAAGAATCCTTCGAAAAGCAATGAAAATAAATTTTATTGCTTTCTAGTTTTTTCTATTCCCGATCATTTCGGTGTGGCCTATGTATTAATTTATAAAAGTATTGTTACTTTTTCATTCAATTGATTGCTTTAGTCCAAAAATTAATAAGGCCATGATACTAAGACTTTTTCTTCAATTGTATCATCAATGTTATAAATAGGACAAAATACTATAAACGTAAACTGACTTACAACAAAACTCTGTACCAATCTTTTCCAAATTTTCCTTCTTTACTCGAGACTTAAGACCTGTTTTGATTACCAAAACAGTAGAAATAGATATTCATATAGACATTTCACCTTCTTGTATAGTAGGTCTGTACATATAGTTAGTCTGTGTAAAAAAATATTTTATGTAAGTAGGTACGTACTACATAAAAACACAAATATTAACTGGAATATAACTAATAAGTAATCATAATCATCAATGTATTCCTCAGTAACACTATAGTGTTACGAGTTCCTAAAATTATTAATTAAATCAAATACACTACCATTTCTGGTGTAGAAATCACTTACATACTTTTACAGGTATGTATCTCACAGCCAGTAGAGGTACATACCCATTCGTGACCTACAGTATCAGATTAAAGTGCAATACACTGCCAGGCCGACTATAGTTTTCTTATTAAGAAACTGACCCCGCCACTGACTCCCTATTATAATAACTACGGAATGTACTCGTAGTTTACAAGGATATATCTGTCAAAATAACGGGTTTTTTTAAGATAACTTATGAGCACGAGAATTTAGTACCTCCTCCTCTTTTGAAATAAATATAAATTCTAAAGTTATGGCTAATGTAAGCTTTATAGGTATAACTTAACAAAATAAATCGCATGACAATGAAAAAACTTAAAACAAACGCGACTCGAGCATTTTCTCCTGCGTATGGCTTTAATTCGATATTAATACTTATATACTTTTTTTTTTGTAAATACATACATAATATACATACTTAGAAACACTCAGACCAATGCAAAAAATCATGTTCATGCACACAAAGATTTGCATTGAGCAGGAATCGAACCAGAGACCTCTGCGTAGCAGCCATGTAATATTACCACTACACCACAGAGGTCGTCAATCCATGATCAATAGAAGGTCATTCCTTCTATTAAATTGAATCAAGCTTAATTGTATTGCAAAGTCAAGTCCCTTACAGGAAAATAATTTACATATCACCAAATTATTGTCTTGTTATGGATTTTGAAGCTAATTTCATGTTTGAGTTTCAAAAAATTGTAATTAAACCAAAAGACTAGCGTGTCCCTCAGTCCTATATTATAGGGTTACTTTAACATTGTATTAGGTAGCATTGACTTCATAATGTATAATAGTATGGTCAATGTACTGCACGGTAATCATACAGCTGTGATGGATAGCACGCGTTGCATCTTCGTATGACACGGTCATCAAATACCCATGCTATTGTAAGGAAGTTCCATTTACTACGCACTGATGTTCCATGGTTTTGTATATACATACATTATTCGATTACACTCGTAAGTATATAATAGAATTATACTTAGGAAGAAATTTGCTAGTTCTTTAAAATTGTGCAATCTAGCCCAATACTTTCAAAACTTATTTTAATAGTTTTCCTTCATCACTAGAACAACTAGTCCACATTGGAGATGTTAAATCAAAATGCCATGTAATTATTTGTATAAAACAAAAAAAAAGTGCGAATAACCCTTATCACCAAACATAAAAGCCGTAATTTCCAAAAGAATATTAAGGCTATATTTCTACAGACCTCCTTACCACGCCGAAGCTCATAACACATTTTGGTGACCCATTCAGATAGCAATCTCTGCATGATTGTTGTCCCTTCACAATCTGGGTCAATACAAAGTTATTTCTTTCTTTCTCTTCATGTGCAAATGTAATTCGCGAAATATCGTGACGTCATTCATCGCGGTTCGCACAATGCCGGTCGTATGGGTATGACTACAATTATTTATAATTAGTGGCTTATATTAATTTGTGAGCGAATCTTTGTTTGGAACGTAGGCTGTGTAGCGGTGCCTTGACTTTTTTGTTAAAACGGTACTTTATATTTTGTGGCCAAAAGATGGTGGCTTTTCATTCTATAAAGTGTAGTCTAAATGCATATAAATCGTACGCAATTACACCAGGGAAGGTTTTGCAAGTCGTTTTTTTATTTAATTACGTTGCGGATCCCAAGACATTTTAGTTTTTCCCCAAGTGTCATGCCAGTTATATTTTGCGAAGTCCCACTGTAGATTTTGGCTTATATTAGTCAAGGGCGTGGGAAAGTGTTTGGGATAAGTACCAATGTTACAAAAAGGAGTTTAATATTTTCAAGGTACACGTATTTTTCTAAATAGATATTCTTTAGTGCGTTGACTAAGTCTTAATAGATAACATTACCTTTCCTTCTCATTCTGTGGATGTTCAAATGCCGACTAATAAGACTTCCAGAAAATATAAAGTCTGAAAGTTCTTTCACAAGGACTTGATTCAGGAGAAGTGGCGGAGAGCAAATCTATTTAGTCATAATCATGTCACGGTCAAACGTCAGACAGAATATAAACAGTTCTGTAACAAACAAATAAACAATATTAACCAAATTGTTTATTCGCGACACCCACGCTACGTACTTGTACTTATTATTATTGTGCATTGAGAAGTCACGATATTGATAGCTTTATATTATGTATATACACTTCTCATCAAAAAAATCGAAACAGTTGCAAGTTTGTGTTTTATAAGGATTATCTGAAAAATGTATATATTTAGGAATATGTGTTATATATCATTTAATAGGGAATTTAATGAGGTTTTTTAAATAATGATGTTAATGTTCTAAATTCAAATTAAATTTTCATAGATTTCGTATTTTGTTTAACAAGTCGTATTTGCACTGTACGTGGTTTGACGGAAAATAAAAAAATTAGGCACGTAAATGAAAAAAAAGCTAGAAAACGTTTATTTAATAACCCGTATCGTGCACCCAGAGTTCCTCGCTCCTCTTATTACTGCGTCCATGCGATGTTTACCCGCAAAAACCGCCAAGTGGTGGCATTGCTGAATTCTGGACTTAGTCAGGTTATTACGGCTGAAAGATTGAATCTTAGCCTCTCGTCTTTTCATAGAATCTGCAAACGCTATCAAGAGACTGGTTTGTTCACGCGCCGTTAGAGATCTGGCAGAAAACAGGTAACTTCTGACCGAGTAGATCGATTTATAGTAACACCTTTCTTACAAAGTCTACGTCTTAATGTCTTTCAACCGCAGCAGCACCTTCATGATGAACCTTATGGTGGCTGTAAGTGACTAAACAATTAGAAGAAGGTTGAAGAAACGTGGAATTGTACCGTAAAAGCCAGCAAATATGGAGGAACTACCTGCAGATCATGGAAAAGCGCACCTTATATTTTTACGTAATTACCCAAATTGGTCAAACATCTAGTGGAGCAAGTTCCTCCTTTCTGATGAGTGCAAAATTGTATTGTATGGTAACGATGGAAGGACTAAGGTCTACAGAAGTGGTGGAGAACGCTTTGCGCCATGCAGGATTAAAAGAAAAGGCCATCCATGGTGGCGGTTCATGGACTGTTTGAGGAGAAATTAGTGACAACGACAAGACCGAGTTTGTCTTTGTGTTTGGGTCCCGTCTGCCCTTTTTTAACAGTCATAGGTACATCGAACAGTATCTTGAACCTCTTGTGATGCCCTATGGACATTTATTTGACCCCGGTTTAACATTTATGTACGAGGATGCTAGGACAAACACCGCGAGCGTCGTATGAGATTATGTTACTGAAGTCGATATCTCTATTATTGATTGGCCAGCAAGAAGCCGGACATGAATCCGATTAAACATCTATGGGATGAATAAAAAAGACGAATTAGTGTAAAAGATCATGCCTCAAAAACACTTAGCCAGCTTTAAAATGCAATCCAAGAGGAATGTAATAGAGCGCCACTATTTTTGATAGTGACTCTCATCCGATCGATGAAAAACCGTACAGAAACCGTAATAAGAGGTCGGGAATGGTATCCGAGTTATTAAATAAACGTTTACTAGCTTTTTTTTCATTTACGTGCCTAATTTTATCAATTTCCGTCAAACTACGTACAGGGTAAAAACGACTTGTTAAACAAAATACGAAATCTATGAAAATTTAATTTGAATTTAGAACATTAACATCATTATTTGAAAACCTCATTAAATTCCCTATTAAATGATATATAACACATATTCCTAAATATACACATTTTTCAGATAATCCTTATAAAACACAAACTTGCAACTGTTTCGATTTTTTTGATGAGAAGTGTATTTATACATATATACAAAGATCTATACTTATAATAAAACTGTAGAGAGATCAATTCTGTACATTGAATATATGTTAAAAATTAATATTGGAGGATGAATGGTGATCGATACTAATGCCAAAAATGCAATCAATAAATTTTTTGTCTGTCTGTCTGTCTGTCTGTCTGTCTGTCTGTCTGTCTGTATGTGCACGCATGGGTCAAAAACTACTGAAGGGATTTTAACCAAACTTGGTACGATTGTAGTCCATACTCCTGGGCAGGTTATAGGCTGTATAACATAACGCTAAGACACATAGGAGCTGAGCAGTGACGACAAATTTGAAGTGAGTCGGTTGAAAAAACGCGCGTTCGAGCTCTTATCATCGCATACGTTGATCATACGCCAAAAATATGTATTACAAAAATAATGGTCTTCAAAAGATGTACAAAAAAGTCCTGAATAGTATATATGTATCTTTTATATATTAGCCACAATAACGTGTTTAATCGTTAGGGTTTTCTTCACAGTGTATTAAATCTATATCTATACTTATAATAAAACTGTAGAGAGATCAATTCTGTACATTGAATATATGTTAAAAATTAATATTGGAGGATGAATGGTGATCGATACTAATGCCAAAAATGCAATCAATAAATTTTTTGTCTGTCTGTCTGTCTGTCTGTCTGTCTGTCTGTCTGTCTGTCTGTCTGTATGTGCACGCATGGGTCAAAAACTACTGAAGGCATTTTAACCAAACTTGGTACAATTGTAGTCCATACTCCCGGGCAGGTTATAGGCTGTATAACATAACGCTAAGACACATAGGAGCTGAGCAGTGACGATAAATTTGAAGCAAGTCGGTTGAAAAAAAGCGCGTTCGAGCTCTTATCATCGCGTACGTTGATCATACGCCAAAAATATGTATTACAAAAATAATGGTCTTCAAAAGATGTACAAAAAAGTCTTGAATAGTATATATCTATCTTTTATATATTAGCCACAATAACCTGTTTAATCGTTAGGGTTTTCTTCAAAGTGTATTAAATACATAAATATATTGTAATTTGCATAGACATATCTTTTTCAAACTCCCATATTTCAAAAGTACACTTTAAAACCTTATTCAAAAAAAAAAATTTATAGAAATCGGTTTATAAACACACAAGATTTAGATGAAAGAAAATTTCCAAATGTCGCCGCGCCAGTATGAGTACGGCTGTACGGTTGATTTTTGTTTAACGTCCGAAACGGCCAACCGATGCATCTATATAATTTCATTCACATTGACTCTTAATGCGAACGGACGTGGTTCTTATTGACTCTTCTCGGAATAAGCGCGCTTTAGATATTAAAATACATAGATACGTAGTTTTTAGGTATTAAGTTTAAAGTAGGTATCTATCTATATACTACAATAAAACAATCGGAATCGGATAAGTAATACTCGAGATATCGCTAGATCTCTTTATTAGAACAGTCCAATACAAATCAGGGGTCATGAAAAATGGATTTGGTTCAATGTTGAATGAATTTAAATTTCGTTTCTTTTGTTCACGAGATGGCGTTACCAGTAGTAATCATAAAATAAAAGAGGTTTTAAATAATATATAACTATTTTATTATTAAGTGCTATTAATAAGTTATTCCTTTTAAATGTTAATAAAATTAACCATGAATCGTATGTGTAATATCAATTATAAGTCTTCACACTAGCCTTTAAAAATATCAATTTAACGGACACAAAGAACATCCAGACTAAGGACAATAGTTTGTGTATCACAATTGTCCTCCATGGGAATCGAACCCCCGACCTCATGCACGCCAGCCATGTAATGCGACCGCCGCGCCACCGAGGCAGGTAATTCTGCCGCACCATAACGTGGCGTGCAAATGTATTCATTCATAATTAATTAGCGATTATCCGTGTGGTGACGGAGCAAGAATACAATATGTCACCTCCCCATCTCATCCCATGGGTGGCGTAAAACCGACTAAGGGACTATCGGTGAATATTATCTTTACGAAATAAAAATGAAGGAAAACTTGAAATTAAACCCTATACCAATCCGACTGGCCAACGTGGTATTAGTAGGCCAAGTATCCCTCCGTCACGGGAGGAGGCGCGTCCTTGCAGTGGGACATTAATGGGCTGTTATGATGAAAAAAGCGATGTCATTTATTTTAACTTACAAATTTGACAACAGATGGCATTGTGCCTGTGACGTCATTTTCAGTATCGCGGTATTAAGATTTTACTTGAAAGAATGACGTTCGCTCATGTCTTTCAGTATAAGTTTAGACACAGTCTTCATAGATCTGTCTTTGTAAAGATCTGTTTTTGAAAAGGTTTTGATTCGTTCGTTAATTTTACAATTCGTGTGTAGGTATATCTGTTTGTTATAAGGTTTAAAAAACGATTTTTCAGTATTAAATCGAATTGCGAAGTAAGTAACATCCGCCACGCGAACGAAGTCGCGGGCACAGCAGCTAGTATTATAATAAAACTGTCACATGCGAACTAGCAGACCGTTTCTCTATTGTCTTAATGTGTCAGACGAGTAACCGGCCAATCCTGACGGTTAGTGGTAACCGACGCACAGGTACGTTGGCAATGTCAGGGCATAACAAAGCCGCTGTCAACCCTGAACGTGAGGGTCTCTTAAAACCTTTGAAGGTCTATCGGTTCCCAAAAACTTTTATACAATTGTTAAAGAAAAAATATTTCCCAGTGCTCCAAAAAAGGTTTTAAACATTGCACGTGACCCAGTGTGCTAAAAATTCAGATGTTCAGCGTTGGAAACTTTTGATTACATCTTTGTTCACTTATTCGTGGACACTATTCTTTTAGAATGTTTACGTCTTTAGAATGTTTACGTCTTTTTAAGTTTATTACAAATTTTTGTAAGATCGAAAATATTAGTTTACATAGTTGTGTTGAGCGTTGCTTTATTTTATTATGATAACAAAGCTTTACCAATTAATAAACATAATAACCGATATTTTATAACACGACCTTAAACTAGACATAGAAATAATAATAATAGATAATAATGTCACAACTAGACGTGATCTAACTGTGTTTGTAGATCGTGCGTGTCACGTGTCTGTCTGTTTGTTTGTAAAACATGTTCACATACCGCCAGGCTCAAGTTATCTATCAGAGGATTACCACATAATGTAAGAATAAATTCCCTTGCACATTTTACCCAATACCAAATTGTAATGGTCATTATATCTCCTTAATGCCCGATTTACACATCGACAAGTACAGTAGCGAGTTAAGTAGTAAGTTGTTGATTAAGTTGATTTAAATAGATCTCCATCCTATTTTTTGGCGAGTTAAGTTGGCGAGACGCAAGACAGGGGGCTACTTCGTACTTAACTCGCCAAAAAATAGGATGGAGATCTATTCAAATCTACTTAATCAACAACTTACTACTTAACTCGCTACTGTATTTGTCGATGTGTAAATTGGGCTTTAGCGATTGGATATTTTTTTACCTGCTATAAAGAGTTCTGTTAAAATTCTCATTTACACTGTTATTAAAACTTAATTATAGCATAATAAACACAAGCAATCGATGTTATTCATAACAGCTTATTAATAAACAAGTAAAGACAGGGACAAACTTTGATGATAAAGAACTAGGATATCGGTCCTACAAAGTGTATTGGTAAAGGGATTTGTATCGAATTTCATTATTATATCAGCCAATCGACGTCCATTTCTGTACATAGGCCTCTTCCAAATATTGCCATCTTATGCAGTTCTGTGCTTCCCTCATCCATAGGTTTCCCGCCGTCCTAACTAGGTCATCGGTCCACCGTGTGAGGGTTCTCCCCACAACATCGAGTTTAACCTTATGATAATATCTGCGAGCATTTTCACAGCCGGTTTTTGAGACACCTACAGGATAGCACATCATGTTTTTTAAGTCATTTAATGTACTATATATAAAAATAAGTCGGGTTTTTCTTTCCACGGTTTTGTATTCGTTGGAAAGGTCTCGGGCTCCGTGATGTTTATAGCGAAGAAAATTCAGGAAACATTTCAACAGAAAAGCGAGAAAATAATGCCCGTGCGAAGCCGGGACAGGCCGCTAGTATTTTAATAATAATGATAAAAAAACTACATATAATTACGTATAGGTACAAAAGTATATGGCGCTCTGTAGTCTCTGGCTACCTCTATGGGAATAAAATGCGTGTATGTATAAAAGTAATATGACATAACTTGTAAGAATAAGTGATTCCTGGAACGAGCCCCATTACACGTCAGCGGTCCCACTGCTTGTTACAGTGCTTGGACCACACGTGAACCGTGACGTAATAACGTACCTACTCGTACTTGTTATTATGATTGACTCAATTATCAAGAGCTACTTACTTTTTATGTTTGTTTATTACTAATTAATTATGTTTTATTTGATGAAGAAATTAGATATTGTTTCTTTGTATTATATTCCCTTATTTTTGTAATATCATAAATTTGATGTTTACTGTATCTGTTTTTTACGCTTTCACGCGTAAGAGATAAGAAGCTTAATAAATGCATGTTTAATTCGCAGTGGAAAATTTTAATGTATTTCGTATTTTCGTTTGTAAAATAATATTAATAAAATTCACATCAACACAATAACTCAAAACTAAACAACGCTTGTTCTCACTAGAATAGACATAAGTATTTATTTTTGCAAACATTAATTAATTTATCTTATATATACTTATGAAATATTTAGACATAATATGTGAACATTGATGTTCATGCGCATAAAGATTTGCATTAAGCAGGAATCAAATCCGAGACCTCTGTGCAGCAATCATGTACAATTTACGTCCTATATAAACTCAGTGGTAAATTATTAAATTAGTATCCAAGACTTCGCGTTTGGCAGTCTCCTACCTGTCTACTAAGTACATAGTTAGTACCTAATGTGTTTTTATCAGTATGTGTAATTAGTGCGAGGAATTTAGTGTTCAAATTAATGTTTATTAGTTTAATTGTGATGTCAGTGACCCCGCTTAAAACGATAATACGCTGATGTTAAAATTAAGGCGGAGTTTCCTTAAACGAATTTCAATTGTAGTGGCTAAGTACAAGTCTAACTCTGTTATCCGGTATGCCCGATTTACACATCGACAAGTACAGTAGCGAGTTAAGTAGTAAGTTGTTGATTAAGTTGATTTAAATAGATCTCCAGCCATCCTATTTTTTGGCTAGTTAAGTTGGCGAGACGCGAGAGAGGGGGCTACTTCGTACTTAACTCGCCAAAAAATAGGATGGAGATCTATTTAAATCAACTTAATCAACAACTTACTACTTAACTCGCTACTGTACTTGTCCACGTGTAAATCGGGCTTTAAGTCTAAGTATTAAACTCTGAAAAAAATCACGTTATTTTATATACCTAATAAAAACAATGAATTTACCAGCACCTCTCTTGGTTAGGTTACTTTCTCTAATTACGTTGTAGAATATTTTAGTACCTAATATTTATTGTGTTAAAAAGTTTTACATTTTAATAATATTTTACAAACATTTTTAACCAAAACATATTTTGACGCGGAAAAGCGCCCACAATGTCGAGCACGGATGAAAACAGTTTGGAATTAACATTACCTAAAAATATAGTTTACTACCAGTATAAAGCTAGTCTAACGTCACGCAAATGATTAATATTTTTATTAATTTATTATGATGTATTTTAAATGCTATAATTTATAGTTGACTGTTTATGGTAACTTGAAACATAAAAACATACTTCATGTTCAAACATAAATAAACTTAAATTTGCATGCATTTTGAATAAATAGATTTTTGCGTGGATGTCACAGCTGAGATAAGTTGTCACTTATGTGGTGAATAAGTTCGCGGGTTCGACATGCAAGATAATCATTTTTGGTAGACACAAACTATTATTTAAAGTATTACGAGTATGTTTGGTGAATCTCTTTTAGTTCACTTTTAAAACACTGTATAGAAGTGACATGTACCAAGTAGTATTAAAGCGCCCCACATTAAGGATGGCTTTAATTTAAACAAATTCTTGCCTTCAGCTAGACGTCCTTTGAATGTATGTTTATAAAGCAAAACAGGGCATGATCTTTAGTGCAACAGTTGTCTTAGTAAAATTGACAAAAAACGGACATTTAAGTACATACATGTATGTATTAATTTCGGATTGTCCTTCCCAATTAGATAATAGAATGTCTACACAAAATATTTAAAAGCAAGAAGGTAAACATCGCGTCACCTGCTAGTAGTCTCGCGTAGGCGCAGGATCATACAGATCGAGCGATGGTTTCATCGCGCCCCCGCCATCCTAGCGCACACGCGCACTCGCCACTGTGACCGCGGCCTGATCGGTGCACTGCCTCTGTGAATCCTGGCACATCCTTGCATATCCTTTATACTGTGAGGAATAGGATATACTCTATTTTGGATCAAGTGGTGAGTGAGCCAAGGATATTAAGAATAGGGTATTTTAATTTTTTATTATCCCGACAAAACTGTCGGTTTACCCGGTGCAGCTACGCTGTATATTTCTACATAGCTGTATTGCTGCTCATAAGCCGATACACTTTGTAAATGCATTTGGGTGGCTCTGCCACTGTACGAACAATGGACCTTAAGGTCCGTTCGTTGTCGCCCTGATTGTTATTATTTGTGTACTTAGCTATTTGTGTTATTTTAATGTGTTAGCCACCGAACCATACGTTATATACCGCTCAGTGCCGATCCTCGATTCTACATCAGAAGTGGGATGAATGAAAGGCTGTCAGTCAGTCCATAGCCAGCGTAGTGAGAGTCTCCGGGTATCATGTACGGATCGGGTGAGCTCGTTTCATTTTATTTAAATTATTGAGCACATTGCTAACTGTTGTAGGGTAATCCTAACAATTTGAAAGAGGCTTGAGGAAATTTCAAAAACCTGGTGTAGAAATATATTTAGGTGTCATAAAGATTGTTATTAAGTACCTACTACAACAACGACAGCCGACTTAAGATAAGACCTAATCTTAGCATTCCATGGATTCTCCGTGCGGGTGCCGGGTCCATCGCGTGATAGAGGGCGGAACACTGGCGTAACAGCGTCTGGGACTTACGACCCAGATGTAGGTTTAAGGAGGTCCCCTTACAACGCGTTAGCGGTCACCTTCACTGTCTGCCATGTTCCGTCCTCTACCTATCCAAATTTGGTAGGAACCTAACAATGCCGTTTTGGACATTCGTGATAGTAGAGAGCTTACTGAAGTTCTCGGCAGTCCTAGTTCTTTTAATAGATTGTAGAGGGATTTAGCTGGTGTACCCCTCGCACCTATTTCCACGGCATACAGAGTAACCCTATAGCCATTTCTGGTTATCTCATTTGTCAAGTCAAAGTATTTATTTGTCTTAATTGCGTGGTCTTTAGGGATGTTAGTTTCCCACGGTACCGTGAGCTCAATAAGTACTACACGCTTTTTCAATTTTGAGTAGAGGAATATGTCTGGTCTCAACGGCGACACGCAGATATCCTCCGGGATTTTGTAGTGTGTTTCATACGTGTCAACCAGTAGAGTCCAATCGTCTGCCGGACTCAGGACCGAAAAAGGCAGGTGGTTGTAGGTGGTCTTTTTAGTAGTGCCTTCCTTAACAAATTGGATGTTTTGTCTTTCATTCGTAGTCAGTCCTTTTCTAGCTCTGGCAATCGACAGACTCACTGCCTCGCGTATAATCCCTAGTACTTTGTCGTGACGTTGCGAGTAATGACCCCTATCCAAAAGCACTTTGCAGCCTACCAATAAGTGTCTTGCCGTACCAATTTCTTTGCCACATTCTGTGCATTTTTTGTCCGTGGCTTTTCCCCATCTTACAAGATTGCTTTGATCGGGGAGAGTCAATTGAAAGGCGTTGAGGTAGAATTTAAGTAATGCTGGTGACCAGTCGTAAAGCAAAGTGCGCCACTTCAAGGCTAAAGGTATACAGTAGTCCCCTAGAGTAACCCATTCATTTTGCATTTCTAGGTTCATTGCGTGCACTCTGTAGCTGTTATTCTCATCTTGGTTTAAGAAAGATTTTATAATTTCTTTGTCCGATTGACTTTCCGTGTTTCCTAGACCTACTCTACTAGTTTGTGCGCCTATCTTGAACTTTTTGTGGAATTGTAACCGTGACTCGAGCGCAGATGAATTTTTATCAGTTGGGATAGATTTTACAATTTCGTCTTTAGATGTTGATAAGACTTGCATTTTAGTGACTCTTAGATGTTTGTAAAGTTTCGATGGTTTTTTTAGTTTCATCCCAAAGTTATTTGTGTCTCGATACAGAGCAGAAGAGTCTGCAGATTGAGCTAACCCTAGCCACGATTTCAATGTTTTCGTCACTTTAGCATCTAGTTGTTTCAAGAGGTTCTGGTTTAAATCATACACAAGGAAAGGCCAATTGAGACGTGATGTTAAATAGTTGTCGTATATGCAGACTTTTTTTACGTTATTTATCGGTTGGTGGTCTACCTTTTCAATGTCGTTTATGAAACTATTGACGACATCGTCTAGTACTGGAGAGCGACCTTTATCGTTTATCTTTCTACTAAGAAATTTAAAAGGCACGGTTTCTGATATTATTGAAACGTTTTCCCCGCCAATAGTGAGACCGGGGTCATATGAAGTATATAGTACTTTCTGTAATACGAAAACCCTCAGATGAATTACTTTAAACGATCACCCATGTATAGGTTGACCTCACCGTTCTTACTTAACCTGTCTTATCAATGTATTATTTAGGTAACTTAACCATCATATTTTTACTTAAAATGACACAACACTATACTAATGAACTGTTCACTAATTACACACTCATTGTGTAATAACACTTTGACTAAGATAAGTTAATTGTACTGTACCCAAGTTTCGTAAGTTCCCCCAAAACATAACTAAGTCTAGTTCTCTACGAAAATAGAACGAAAATTCTTTACCAATTTATCTACAGCGGTAACCTAGGTTGCACCTGCCAGAGCCTATCGAAGTCCACTGCTGGACATGGGTCTCTCCTAACACTCGCCTCAGAACACGGTGTTGCGCCTTCCGTATCCAGTCCGACCCAGCCAGTGCTTGCTGCATGAATAATTTTCTAAGCTTAAAAAAATATATTTTTATAAAGTATTCAAGTCCATAACGCAATTGCCTGGAATCAAACCTGTAACATTATAATCTCTATAAGTCTCATAGCTTGACATATAAATTATCGCGATTATCTCCGGCTGTCTCCGGCATCATAGTTCCTTAATGGATGTTCTGATTGAGATCTTTTTATATTGAAAGGCCACAAGATCTTAACTATGACTAAGTAAATCTGAATGTGTTTGTTCTACTTGTTTAGAGTTATAGATTAAAAGTAAAGTGTCTTGTGCTTTAAATGATATTTTTCATAGTTTACGGATGCTTCTTTTTCATTCACAAGTACAAGCTTTGCTTAGTTTGAGACTAGATGGCGTTGTGTGAATGTGTGAGGAATATTTATATTTAACTGCACACCTATTCACATTTATGCCATAATATTATCCTTACATCTTAGGCATTACGTAGTTAAAAGTTACTAAACCATAATTAATTATGTTTTCAATGATTAAAAGTAAGTTTCTGCTCCGACAATAACTTAATGTTTACCTTACTCTTACGTTATTTTGTTTGATAGATACCTAATATTGCGCTTCCTATCAAGAGTCAAGACGAGTTTATGTTTTCAATATGAGAAACTTCTTCGTCCTAGAAGTTGCGGAAATTAACTTTTCATATGAGCCTAAATAAATACCCTGAACACAGGCCTTCTCTATTTATTTCCAGCGCGATACCCTTTCCTTCAGCCTTCTACCACCTTAATCAGGTGTTCGGTACACAGCGTCAATGTTAAAACTAGTTTATTTTATTATTTATGTATAAATGAAAACATTCCATAGGATACTGACTACATAAAATAACAGAAAAAAAGCATACAATGTATATGAGTGTGGGAGTTCTGTAGGTTTTAATAGATGAATATGTCACTACGCCATTTATATTTAATAGATGAATATGTCACTACGCCATTTATATTTCCAATAGTTATGTTATTTTGTTCCTCCTCATTTGGTGTGATCTTCTTTTCCCATCAATATAATCAATCTCCATTATAATCTGAACTCGCTTTGGACATTTAATTAATGTGTTTAATTTTTTTTCTATACTACGTGTATTTAATACCTAGGTACCTAAAGACAAGTGTCAATAATAATGCCAAAATATGAGGTTTTCTATTTTTGAGACTTTACTAAGATCGAAAAAGACTATAGGATACCAGCTAAAAAAAAAAAATATAAAACATTTTATTCTTAATACTCTGACCCCTATTTAATGTTGTCTTGTTAATTTTACGTTAATTTTAAATATGTGTGTAAATATTTACAGCGGTCACTTTTCGTTGAGCCGCAATATTTATAAAAAGGATTTTCATTGCTCGGCACAATACAGACAATAATGTACTAAAAAGGTTAAAATTATAAACAAAATACAGAATTTAAGTAAAACAATTAGTAAATTATGTCAAAACAACATTGAATGTTGATAAAACAGTTTAAATGAATAATATTTATGTTTAAACAATCGTGTAACAATGATATCACCGAGCTAATATTACGACAAAACGTACAAAATATATTCATTAATTACATTTGGTAACAAATTATTGTAGTTAACAAGTACTAAGTATTTCTTCTCTCGTTTTGTATAATACCTATGTCTAAGCTGATTTAGTGAAGCCGCAAGCAAAGCCGCTAATTTAGTTATCACGTAATTTCAAGTTTTGTCCAAGTCTATTGAAAGTTATCGAGTGTTGATTTATAAGAATGTATGTAGTGCTGCTTTAAAACTATTTGAGGTGCAATATCCATCTCAACATATAAATTTCTTCCTTATATTCTATAGGAAACACTCCGAAAGAATATTTATAGTAAACAAATTCAATTTTTCCAAGTATCCTTGATCTTTTCAAAAGATAAATAAATCAACTAATCAGTTTTCATTACAGTAATTCCAAATAGCAGCAATAAGGATCCTCTCACATTACGCTATCAATGCAATTTACGTTGACAACCTATGAGGCTAATATCGCGTGCACACTATTGCTATCCTTGCACAGGTAACATTAATGGAGATAATCTTTATTCGTTCAGATATCAGATGACATTGTATGAGATGAAGTCATACGTATTTGTGTTTGTATGACAGTGAGTGTGGACAGAGAGCTACTGTATCTATGTACAATACAATTATATGAATGATTGACTGTTATGGTAAACAAGACCACTATGTTACTTACTGATACATTATCTAGTTAATACATAGGTGAATATGAGTGTTTATGTAGTCCAAGAGCGTTGAGGACGAAGGTATATAAAGTTCTCCTGGCGTTGCTAGTTTCATGCTAGTCTTACAATGTGCCTCGTCATCATAATATCAGACAATAGACATCGACTACTGGACATAGGCCTCCTCGATTCAATCCAGCGATCTTGACCAATACGGCCGCATTTTGTATGCTTATTCTCTAGAAATTGAAAACAAATCCAAATTGTTAAGTTTGAAAGAATTTTCCAAGTTTGTTAACCATAATAATATTATTCACAGAGGTATACTAGTCATCTACGAAATTGATAAGTATGTAGTAGTTTGACGGCCATATTTAAATAACAAAAAGGACATCTAGGGTCCTAGGTCTAGCCTCTAACCTATGGGTCGCACAAATAACTATTACGCTACAATCCTTTTTTGAAATCCGTTACTATTTCATTTACGACAGCCTAATACAACTTTATATACAACAGAGTAGTTCAAAATAATACAACCACGCATATACTCGTACATACACAGTGATATACTGTGACATCTTACACTTACCCCGACGTATTATACAACCTTTTGTTAGGCTGGTCACTCGGCATGCGCCTGCGCCACCTTGACACAAAACATCTGAACCAGTCATGACACTTACACCGTCATGCAAGACGACCCTGTTCTATCTCTAACTTTATGTAAACACTACTTATGTATGTAACTTGGCAGTATTCTATGAAACATAAGAATTAGGTTACTGAAATTGTAATTAAAAACATTTTTTACGCACGGTGTTATTGTGCAAGTTAAATATTTTTAGTTCTGCTAAGGATTGTGTTAGCAATGAGTCACGTTATTTTAAATACTAAAGCGGTGTTTACAATATTCCTTCTTTTTTAAAATACAATTTCTGTACTAGGATAGTGGCCGCCCTGTGTGTCTCGGGCCTCCGAGGATGTTAAATCCAGGCCCTTGACAATGATTTGTGGATCGCACATACAATTGTCTAGAATCGATCCCCGATTGTGTGCTTAACATACTTCTACCGAGAAATCTACCATGTCTTCCTGTCCCGAGCTTTTAAAGCCCAGTTAGGCCGCTCTCTCCATGTAGTCCCTTATACTTTTTTTTAATGATAATATTTAGGTAAATTTCCAGTATCTGAGAATTGTAAGGGACATGCAAGACAAGTTTACTTTATTATAAAAGAGGGTGGTGACAAATAATATAATGTGCTTAACAATATTCATATTCAGAAAAGGGAGAAGACCTAATATTTTAACACACACTTAGTAAATAAGACGGATCACGATATCTGTTCTTTGCTTTTTGTCTGTGTATATTGTGTTTGTAAAACTCTTCGTGATGCTTAATGCTATTTCTCATTTATTTATTAGTTGTCGAGTTTATAAAATTCCAATGTAAAATTATTTTATAATTACTCGATCTGTTATTGGCAGGTCACATTGACAAAACACACATCGATTAATTAAAACAAACATGCTGTTGGGTATTTCGAGTATATGTTTTATGTTTTCTCACCTCTTTTTGTGGTGACATTTTAGATATACAAAGTTAGTACCAGCCCAAGTGTTCGCTCTCTAAAGCAGTAATGGAATATGTTAATATGCCGCCTAACGAAGTGGGCACGGGTCAGCTAGCAGTTTATAAACGCATGAACGTAATAATCTGAGAACAGGTTACCGCAGAATGAAAGTTCAATATCAATAATACAGACTTCTTGGAAGCCCTGACACACAAACATACAGTTATTTATATACAATAGTATTGTATGGTAAACAATAGTATTATAATTAATTACGTATTGTGTATAATGAGCTTTAGGGTGAAGTAAACTAGTAAAATTAATATTTATCTGGTTTTTGTTATGATGTAGCTGTAATTGTCTAGAGTACTCCACAATAACTCTACTATAGTAGGTATTTCTTATTTTTTTCAAGTTTGATGTATGTGGTCTCTAAAAGAGAGCAGAAATCATCGATACGGTTGATTTTTTTAAATGCTTAGTAATTCAAAAAATCTTTAAAAAGTTTAGATTGAAAATAGTCGTAATAGGTCTAAAATAGATCTGTATTCCTAATAGAATAAGAAAATGTAGAGTTTGTTACGCCCGCGCCGCTTCTTCTCTACTCTACTAGCCCTATGGAAGCGGTGGTAAAGTTTTCTAAACTTTGAAATGTTTACAAACTTAGGTTAAGTAGTATTATTTGACTTCAAAAAGATACAATAAGATTGTACTATTTTAAATAAACGTACATATTTGAGTTTGAATAAGCACAAAGCAGCTAGAGGTCCTGAATTCCTGAAGTTCATGTCATTCCACTTTATCCACACAGATGTAAAAATAATAAGTATTTAAATTGTTTAATTGTAGTTGATAACAAAACTGAAAGGAAAGTACGAAAATATATCTAAATCAATATTCTGTCATTGTTAATTTTCGCTAATTATACTTTGAAAACGATCGGCTGCATACCTAGTTTTTGATTCAAAAAAAATCTGCATAGTTCGCAAAATTTCTGAAAGGCATGAGTAGTGTGTCACCTGTGTCCGTTACTCGAGCGCATTTTGTAC
The DNA here is from genome assembly GCA_905475405.1 of Schrankia costaestrigalis. Lineage (NCBI taxonomy): Eukaryota > Metazoa > Arthropoda > Insecta > Lepidoptera > Erebidae > Schrankia > Schrankia costaestrigalis. The sequence goes on from FR997836.1 coordinate 574,824, forward strand.
ATTATACATTTACTTCTGCAGCAATCTCTGTTTAGTGGTAATAGGTACGGAGCTTATCCATCCCTAGACGTACTATTACAACACGTAGGAAGGTTACACAGAGCTAGATCCTGTGCAGAACTGGTTTGACCACTTGTGGGATGTTACCGATTGCAGCTGTGCTCAAACATCATATAAATATACATATACCTAGAGCTTAGTTCATAGTTTGCTTCAGATAAGGTGTGTTCATACAACAATTCATTGTAATTATTCTTACTTTATCTTAGAATATTCCATGGGCAGCGGTGATCACTTACCATCAGGTGACCTGCTGGCTCGTTTGGCTCCTATTACATAAAAAAAACCCTCTAAACAAAGAGGGCATGGTTACCTAGTTACTTATTAGTATATTTTTTACGTTTGTGAGCTTTTTATGATATATTATCGTCTCTAGGATATCTTTTATGTGACTAAGAGAAGTCGACTCGCATACAATATACTTCCGCCTGTATCATGAAATAAGACGTTATATTTTTTTCAAACTATAATAATAACTTTAGGTACTTTTAAAATCAAAGGATTCAATGTTTATTTTACTAAGAATTCTACTTAAATCAAGTTACCGAAACTGGCGCTGACTCTACAAGGATGGCTAAACTGCATTCCAATCAAAATAAGGCTTTATTATATTACTTTAATCTTATGTAGGTTTCATTAATGTCAGTTCTTAAATGGCGATTATTTAAGACAAACTAGTAACATTGTCGGTTTATAATAAAAAAATATACCTAAATAGCAAACCGCTTATAGCGAAGATAGATATTATGTTCACCATATCATCTAGCTATAAGCCTCCCAAATTTTATTTTACCATATGTGGTCCTGTGCATACTTTGTCCATCGGTTTCTCGCCGTACTAATTAGGTCATCGAAGATAGATAAAACTAAACTACAAATTTCATTATCATAATACATCCTTATAGCACCCTCATCTTTTGACCCCTACCACATTTCTAAGACCCCGTCAATCAAGTAAGGGCCAGCCCACAAATTTAACTTTACCAAAATACAATTCATCTTAATATGCTTGATTAAATTAAGCCATAAAGAGGATTTATTGGGGCCGGACTCGTGGTCACACCAGGTTGTCACACCAGTGTGACTATCAGGAATTATTTTCTTGTTAGTCACACCGCTACTAAAACAACACCTTGTATCGTTACTTGTCATTGTCAACTAGTGTTGTTTTATCGACATGTAAGTTAAAATTCGTTATCATATATCTAGTTACAAACAAAATAATATCGACTCATCCGTAGAACAAAGTTCGATTTGCAGATAGCTAGTTTTCATTAGAAGCTAGAGAAGTTGTTGACTAGAACTATGAGACCTAACATTTTGATTTTTGGTATGTTGTTATGACATACCATGTAAAAAAATCAAATGTTAGGTCTCATAGTTTTAGAATCTAGCTTCTAATGAAAACTAGCTATCTGCAGATCGGACTTTGTTCTACGGAGGAGTCGATATTTAAATTAAAGTAACTAACTAGGTATTTTAAATTAAAGTAAGTACAAAATTATTTCAGCATTTCAAGGAAATGGCCTACTGATATTTCATGGTTTAATAATTTTAATTGACACCCTAAAACAAAATTATCTTTAGCAAATATATAATTTTGCCGTGGAGCATGGCGCCTCTTCACGACCTAAAGAAGAGAAAAAAGAAAAATTAAAAGTTACGTCCGCGAAATAGGGGAACGTGTTAGTTAGTTTATGAAGAACACACCAAACCTGATTTGGTGTGTTTATCATAAACTTCAAAGATTGCCAGTGATAGAAAAAAGGAATAAACAGAAGAACTAACACTAACATTATTCTACTTTTGCATAAAATGTCATAATGAAATATCGATGAATAAGAGGTGTTAATCATCCGCCGCACTAATTCATACCTAATACAAGGTGTTGTATTATTGACGGTGTGACTAACAAGAAAAAAATTCCTGATAGTCACACTGGTGTGACAACCTGGTGTGACCACGAGTCCGGCCCGGATTTATTTAGTGTAAGTATGTTTAAAAATAGTTATATGTTAAGGCAATATGACTGTAGTGTACAGGAACGATCCGTGAATCTTTACGTAGGAAAATTTGAAATTAAACACTATACCAATCCGTTTGGCCAGCGTGGTATTAGTAGGCCAAGTACCTACCCCTCCGTCACTGGAGGAGGCCTGTCCACTGCACTTACTTGTGTGACACGTTTGATAAATTAAACTACTTATTTCTAATTTATTTCGACATCCATTAAGTCGTCATGTCCCTCTACTACCCTTTAACATAAGCGCATAGCCATGCATAGCTGCACATTTATAATATTACAAGTATTGCAATTAAATAAGTAAAATTTCTTCGTGTCCGTGGGAAGGTAACATGTATAAATGTGTAGAATGCGCGTGCGTCGTTTCTACGAAGCGAATAGATGCCATGTTTTGGCGCAGGTAACTTGACACCGACGGTTCTCAAAACAACGTTGAACATCTCATACAAGCGCTCTCTAGCGGGATAATACTGCTAACTATCTTTATATACTATACACTTACTATTCGAAAGGTTTTAGCTTTTACTTTAGACTCAGTGTGTCATGTTTAGGTGGTTTTGCGAAGTCCGGTTACTTAACGTAGCTTACAGGAGTCACAGTTGTGGGAAAATACGAGGGAATAGTCACTTACCTGACACATATACATGTGTAGGTAAATGGTTCTAGAGGTTAAACATTCATAAAAAAGGTCCAAAGACTATACCTTACTACTTATTCAATAAACTAACTTGATGGTAAGCCATGTTAAGATGGAATATAGAGGTTAAGCTATGAGAAATTCTTAATTGAAAAAAACTTAAAGCTATTCCTTTCCAAATGGTTTAAAATTTCAGACTTATAATAATATTCTGTGCGGCAAGTATAAATCAAGAATTAGACTAATTTAATAGTTTAAGAGACATCCACACTGTCTCAAGCCAGGACATAATTTGTGTCCATCAATGTCATGTTATGTAGAAGCCCTCACGACTAGAACCTTATGTTTCTCTGTCTAATTTTACGACAAATAGACAAAGATTTATGTCATGAATGTGTTTATTAAATAAACACGGAATAGCATATTTATAGATATTATGTTAATTTGGTGAACAGCACCTAATAATTATGAATGATCGATGTTTGCTGGTGGCTGCAGTGGGTGGTGTGAGTCAGTCTTTGTTAGACAATGCCACTGTCGAGGTCGCTCGTCTAGATTATGTGCTATGTGGGTTTTAGCACTTTCCTTGCTTTAGGTAACACTTTAGTTATGCATAGTTATATTCGTACTGTATTTTTACACGATGGTGTAAGATTAATTCAGTGAGGTGTTACAATTTAAATCAAACTAATCACATTCACATTCCGAATCCAAACGAATTATTGAATATTGTTTTTACAATAATCTAAGTTTTATAAATGTAAGTAAATCGTTGTAGTAAAATTTTACCACTTTCAAGATTTATTTTGACACATTGCACATCAAATCTTACCAAATCTCATATCCAATAGACAAAATACACAAAAAGAAATAAACAGTTGACAAGGAAACGGAAACATTTAAGCAATAAGTTTGCACAGATAAACACAAACTGAACAACATGAGATCATGTTTAAATACCTAGACTACACAAGCATGCCGTCATCAGGAAGTTTTTGACCAATTCATTGTATTTTATAGACTTTGACGTTATCTAGAGTGGGTTGTGGACAAATTGGGATGCATTCTCTAATAATCCGAGGTGTGGCTTTAGTTTTAAGTTGTCAGATGTTATTGTTTCGCATATCAATTCGCATCCCGCATGTTTTGAAATAGAAAATTGTAAAATAATTGCAACATTGCATTATATCTCGTCCTTGTGATGAAGGATCGTCCCTATGGGGACGGATTAAGAATACAATAAGCCACATCATCTCACCCCGGGGGTGTCCTAAAAATCGACTAAAGAAAAATCCATGTTTAAATATCATGATAAACACGAGACGGAAAACTCGAAATTAAACCCTATGCCAACCCATCTGGCCATCGTGGTATATGTAGGTCAACTATCCCTCCGTCGCTGGAGGAGGCCCGTCCCTGCAGTGGGACATTAGTAGACTGTGATGAATTATATCTTATAAAATACTCTTATACTCTTTCGTAAAGAAAGTAGCATGACACTGCTTCCCAAGACAACTTAAATACCTTATTTATTTCATTCCTTCTAGCGTTTGCCAAATTGTGAATCTAATCTTCTATGATGATGTAGGGTAACACCATGTTAGTCGCATTGGTATAGGGTTCAGTTTAGTGCCCATTTTTACATACTTGCCAAATTTTCTTTATCCGACTTTTATGACATTTAGAGGTCATTAATGGAGACATAGAATATTTTTAGTCAGTCATCACAGGGGTCTTAAGCTATAATAATGTAAAAAGTTAAAACAATTTGGTCTTGGTGTACGAGTATTATAGATGCCAGTATAACGAGTATAAACGAATCTATAAATATATCCATATAACTGAAATGGCTAATTAACTAATGCAATGGTTAGATTTATGTGGTGTTGAGTATGTTAATTAATACTTAGTTAATTTAGTTATCTATTTGTTTGTGTGATGCCAAATAATGTGTAGGTATATTTTAATTATAGGGAACATCGCAGAAATGTATGATTTTAATAGAAAGACGAAGAAAGAAAGAAAATATATTTATTAACCAACAAAACAGAATGGCAAGCACTACACCAATTGAAAACTAAACAGAAAACTAACCTTAAAATTATTGGACATATTAAATAGAAGTAGACAAAAAAAAATAGGTGACGTGCTAGCTCGTTTGTCTCCCATCATATAAGATAAAATGTAAGAATACAAAGCATCTCATTTACTTTCTCTATTCGGATATTGGCAAGACCTAGGCAGGCCGAATTGGCATCTAGTGCGTTTAAGCTGAAATATAAAGTTTCAAATTTTGCTGCATCAGACTTTACATTTTTATTGCTTTTCCGTTTATTTAGGAAAAGAAGAAGAGTTATGCTCGAATCAGGTCTAAACTGCGCTTAGGTAAAAAATCAACATAATTTATAACTTAAATTTATGTAATCTTGTTTTAGATTATTCTGTTTCGACAAGGTCAACGTATAAATAAAATAAATTAGTAAGTAATCCTTACAGATAGTAGTATTAGTATTACTTTAGAATACTTAATCAATAATATTAGATTGATAACATTGGATGAATTTAAACGTAAAGGCACCTTATGTGGTGACGAACGTTTGATAATCTGATGAAGACCTGCAAATATCATAGGACTGTTGGCAGCTGTCAACAGCTCATCTCATTTTAGTTTTGTTATCAATGCTAATTGAAGACAACAATAATTAATTATAAGAGAATATTGTCTACGAGAATAAGGGCCAATTTTTTCTCCATCCATGGGATAGGATATAATAAAGTAGTTATAGTCATTAGTAAAACAATTCTAGTCTGGATTTAAAGCTAGATTATTAGCACTTTACACATATTTAGTTCTTTGAACTCTTGACTTCATGTTATACAACATACCAACATGTTATCGACTTACACATAAGTATTTAGAAAAACATGAATTATATACTAAATTATATAAATGATTGAGATTATAGCCTTTATATATGTTTATAGAAAAACAAGTTTATATACATAAACAGGTAAAAATGTATTTTTTCTGCTTAATTTAGTTTTGTTTACGATATTGATGTCGTAAAATTAATGTATTCTTTACCTAAATAGTATTTTGTTACCATTTTAAGTAGGAATAAGTTGTTACTATACATGTCAATGTGATGGAGTAAGATCTGATTCTATGGTGGGTGTCTTTAGGAAAATGTAGTTTAGGTAGGCTACTTTTATTCTCTTAGAAAGATGCAAATTCAGTCATAACCAGTAGTATGATATTTTATTTGCTAAGTTTATGTCATTAAACGTGAAGTAAGGAACCTTTCGTCATTTGGTTGCATCTTTTAATTTAGCGCTCATACCAGTAGATAATAGTTGCTTGAAGTTCAAGATGAGGCCTATCTATCCTTGACACTTTAATATGCTAATGGAACGTAGGTACCTTTCAGTTAAAAACTCTGCTCTACAAAGTTTAAAGTATTTGAACTTTCTAGATCCTGGTCTTTGTCGCCTTTCATATCGACGGGTGCAAAGTAAAAAGAGGCATCTGCATTTTAGCAACTTTACAGGAGAGCGAAAAGATCGAAAAAGTGTGTTATTTTCTTAATCAGTGGGCCAATATTTCTGAAAATTTTATCATAACTTATTTATACTTTTATTTATTTTTACATAAAGTTAATTAATCTAATTTATTTATAATTTTCGAGATTTTGCAGATAGTCGTTTCTACATCAAAATTTATAAAACGTTAACTGAGCCAACTACCGGTTGGTCGTTTATGCTGGGCACTTTAAATACTGTGTATAAATCTGTGGCATTTGGTATACATATGATAACTCCAAAATCAGCTGTTTTTAGTTAAGTATACAAGTGGACTTTATTTTTTCTATATTTTCGTTTGATCCAATCGAAATAAGTCCACTACTCTAAGAAGTCCATATTATTTTGATCAAATAATGATAACTTTAAAAAAAAAATATATATATTTGATAATTTTCTGTTATTTCAACATATCATCTTTTTGTTAGAGCAAATAGTTAATGTTTCACGATCCATTTCAGTTAAGTGTATATATCATTTTTAGATCAAACATTTTATATTAAACACCTTGACAAAAATTGATAAGTCCCGTTTATATAATGAGTGATAGTGAGGAGAATTATGATGAATAATATTTGTTTCTTTAAAAACTAATTACAGTGTAAGATTAATTGCCAAAAACATGATCTCAACTTATAATATCATAAGATAAACATATATCACAGGATAAACATGATAAGTTTAATTATTATTTTTTAGCTTTTTTTTTTCATTTGGTACAAAGTTGTTAAGTGCCACTAATTAACAAATAAAAAAACTTATTGATTTGATTTTTATGTTAGTGAAAATCTGATTCTAATAAAAACAATAATTTCATTGATTTGTTTTATTATTTCATTATTCCGATTTAAGAAAATAATTACAGTGATAATAATTAATAATTATTAATTAATAATTACTTAACTTAATGCTTAAAATGCTTGTACTGTAAACTCGTTGTTCAAGAGTTATCATATATATACCAAATGCCACAGAAATAGATTATTCTTTGATTTACTGATCTCAATTGTATTTAGGCCACTTATAAATAAAATTTTATGAGTACCATGCTCATAAATATTAATAAAATATCTACTACGGAACTTAATTTTGCAGATAACTTTTTATGCTTCGTCTTTTCATAATTTCAAATATTTTAAAAATAAGTATTTTTTTATTAATAACAAACAATCAAAATATTACGTTAACATAAACTACAATCTTTAACATTAACAAAAACGTAAAAAAACTATCTTCTTCTTATTTAATTGCTTATTTGGCTTACTTAATCAGACTTATTTTAATCACATAATCAAAGTATTTTACCCTTTTCTCAATTTAATTTTTATTTGGTACACATTCAAATATAACATTTTAAACCTAGAACATAATAGTAATATTTAATGACAATTAGATACTCTTGTGTTGCTTAAGATATTATCGATTTTATACGTGACACAATGATTTCCCTATTGTTTAGCACAATCTAATAGTAATTACAAAAACTAAATATTGATTTTCTTTAATAATCAAAGATGATTTACCAAAAATTTTAACAGCATAAAGTTATTTACTAGTACATAGTAAAATCTACACAACAATCAATCAGTCTCATTCTCTTAAGTATTACAAGTATGTTTTAATTTTTTTATAAATATCATGATACCTAGGCGGTATTAAATTTTGCTGATATAGATGTATTAAGTTTGTGTCATTGTATTTAAATTGTATTATCATTAATAAATAAAATATTGTTTCTCTCTGAAAGAGATATCTTTGAACACCGAGGGGCGTTCAATGTATTCTCGGTATGGGGTTGATCTACTAACTATATCGTTAACTAAGTAGTGTCATCAGTTTAAGACACTCTTCAAGGGTATAAATATGAAATTTCATTGAATTGTCATCATTAGTATTTAAGATATCATGACGCAAACGCAAGTCAGATGACTGATACGACAATGTTAATAAAAATCTAACATCGCGTTGTCATTAAATCCTTACAAAACAAGGAAAGACACAAAAAGTTATCCAAGAAGAAATAGTGGCTGTTTAACAAGATTCTACTCCTTAATTTTTTACTATTTAGAAGTAGTTTAGTGAATTAAATCGGGGTAGAGAGAGCATTGAAGACGACCTCCGTGCCGGTGAGCTGATTAGTGCCTCTTCTGAAGAAAATGTCAAAAATGTTGAGAAACTTGTATTGAAAGATGCCCGTGTAAGAGAGAAAACATTAGCAGAAAGAACTAAGCTATCCGTGGATACTATTCATGCTATCCTTTATGAGCATCTGGATTCGTCAAAGATCAGTCCACGATGGAAGTCGCGAATGCTTACAGCGCTTCAAAAACAAGTGCGAGTTGAGTGTTGTAAGGAGTTTTTGGATTTGTGTGGAGATAATCCGGATAGCATTATCAACCATATGGTTACGGGTAATGAAACTAGGGTTCATCATTATGATTCTGAGAGTAAGCAAGAGTCTATACAGTGGCACAAAAAAGTTACAGACCCCTCCAAAAAGTTTAAAGTCACTCCTTTCTCCGGAAAACTCATGACCACAGTATTTTCGGATTCTAGGGGATTTTTTTGTTTGAGTATACAAAAAAAGTCAGAACATTACTGCCACATCCTACGCAAACACTTAACATAATTTAAAGATGGCAACAAAATAAAAAAGACAGGGAAAATTGACCGCGGGTGTCTGGCTTCTTCACGACTATGCGCCAGTTCACAAAGGACACGTTGCCAAGGCTGTTGTACGTGATTGTGGACTTCAAAAACTCGGAGCTTTTACAGCCTTATGATCGCGAGCAAGACTAAGGTGTCAAACGACTTGATGTCAGTACAATAGTTATCATGACGTACTTATGAGGGTAGGTATAAATAAATTTCACGATAAAACCGTTAAAGTTAGTCTCAAAAAGTAACATTCTCGTAAATATAGGAAATCCTTAATCCAAAAAAAGCTTCTCCGTGTGGTGACGGAGTAAGAATACAATATGTCGCCACCCCATCTCATTCCATGGGTGTCGTAAAAAATGATTAAGGGACTATCCGTGAATATGATCTTTACGAAATAAAAAGAAGGAAAACTTGAAATTAAACCCTATCGGCCTGGCTGGTATTAGTAGGCCAAGTATCCCTCCGTCCCGGGAGAAAGCCCGTGCTTGCAGTGCGACATTAATGGGCTGTAATGATATGAATACAAAAGAACCACGAATCAAAAATAAAACTAATCAATAGAATATGAATAAAACATTATCAGAATATGCTTTTAATTACTGAGAATAAACATCGCAAATCGAACAAATTTTGTAAATTGGCTTAGAAGCCCAAAATCATCATGCAAATATAATTGCAGTTATAAACATGTTTTTTATAAAGTAGTTTATTAAACAGAAAATCCTACTAAGTGATATTTTGTATAGAGTTAACCGACGTAAGTCATAACATCTACAGTGACTGCGAAGTAGAAAGAGTTAACAGGCAGATGGTCGTTAATGCGTCGGTATATTACGAAAATAACCTGTAGCACTTTACAAACAGTAATGTAACTAAAAGATATAGATAAATTACTTTAAAAAATAAAATTATAGTAATACATATAGTAGCGGTGACATAAAAGTCAAATGCCTGATGACATTTTTTGTATGCTCGAAGTCCGCCGGGCGCCCCGCGCAATAACGACCAACGTTACTTGGTCGCATTACCTTTGTGCTATTTGCAAAATTAAGTGTAGATGGATTTTTATACTCTTAAAAAGTTATCGAAATATAATGAAATCTTCAAAACCAAATATACCAGGTTGTGGAGTCTTATTTGATAAGTACGAAAATGCAATAAAAAGAAAATCGTAAATTTGTAGTTGTTTTTATTTACTTTGCACCCGTCGATATACTTACCTACCTCGTACATTTATTTACTTTAGCAGGATATTGTGATTGAAAGTTGATCGAAAACTTTCTTAACAATATAAACATACATTGTACATACTTAGTTTAAATAAAACGATATTGAAGTAAACAGACGCATCGCTTTCACTGATCTTATTATTGATTCATTTCACGTGATACATGTTGTATTCAGGCTGCGTGCAGGTTATATTGTTATGTTCTCATAAAGTGCCGGTCTGATGCCGGACATGCCGGTGCTCTCATTTTCGTCAGAAGGGTTCATCAGCATAAATAATCCCTGATTAATTGATTTTCCTGAGCCTAGATGTTGCTGCACTCTGTGCGCTTCTCGGCTTGGCATAAATAAGGCTTATAATTTAAATTTTCGTCTTTTGTTTTGGTAGATAGTATCTGCTAAATATCCCTTAGTTCTAAGGGTAGCCACTAGTAGCCAGCAGGCTAGCCGGTCATCACTTACCATCAGGTCACTTGCCCGTTTACCACATTAAGCAATACAAATATTGATTCTTAAGAGCACAGCATTGTATTACAAAAGTATTAAATGTTTTATGGAGCAAATTAAATTAGTAAAACAATATCTTTCTGAAAACAAGCTGAACAACAAAAGACACTCGGCTGAATAAGAAAATAATTATTTTTAATATGTATTTAATTAAATACACGAATAAGTAGTATTGCCTAATTTTAATCCGGACTCGTGGATAATCTAATTAATATTATTAAAAGTAAAAATATTTTTGAAGGCGATATTACTTATTAGTCGAAATCAATAATTATCATGCATACTAAGTGACATAATAAAAACTAATTGCTATTTAAATCAAGATTAAAATAAGTTTTTTTTCACGGTTCGATCTGGATCCTCTTTATAAACATAAATTATGCAACCAATATCGTACCTATCTGTATCGTAGGAGATTAGAAACCTGTTTATTTATAGTAATAGTAATGTTTGTAAAAGAAAGAATATATCATGTTTTTACAACTGGTTTCTTTGCGTCAATATCATCATTTGACCTTTGGAAATATTTTGTGCTAATATAAAAATCCGGGACAAACCGCACGCATAACAATTTGAAAAATTATTTCGATGGCGGCACTGCTGTTCACCACACACCACGCCAAAGGGGACGCCTGTGTTTCTGGTTTCTCTATGTTTGTTTTGTATAATTATTACTTACTTGTCCGTAGATTATTTAAAACCTTACCAAATCAAACAGCTTGAAACAATTTTTCTTTAAAAAAAAATTATGGTTTAAATATTTTTATGGTTTAATATTGTCCAATCATTGGAATTTTGACTAATTATTATGATGATAAACAAGACAACGATATCGTATAATATGTTTACTAACTCTTCATAGTAGAGAATGTGGAAGGATGTTTTGCTACCTACGACTATGTTTATTGTTGGGAATTAGACCAATATTAGGCATGTTGTTATTATGCTTCTGTTCCAATGACAGATAGTCTGTGTGTGACTATTATCACCTAAATTCTTACCAACTCATCTCTACTACAAAGGCACTACATAAAATAAGTAAATAAATTTAATATTTACACAAGGACAGATGTGACTAAGTGACTGACACGCAAAATAATCAGTTGTCTGGTTACCGAATCAGAGATTTGAGTCTAGATATCTTTTACGAAATAGTCCTTGCGACATAGTACTTGCTGCTGAGTACGGGAATGTATTTATATTTAAAGAAAATAATAAATAAAAGTCTAGTAAACAGATACTAAAGAAGACTTAAGACCTTAATACATTATTAATTCATTACGCAAGGTGTATAAACAAAATAATTACATTCATGACCTCCATAATGCACGTCAAATAATTCCAATATGTTTTTTATCTCGTGATAAAAAGTAATGCCTCCTTATATGAGGTAAAGAGGTACAAGGGCGCCTGGGCTATCTTATATGGTCACAACCTTCTCGGACACATCTGATCACCACTACCATATGGCGTACTGAAAACAGATGTGTGGTATCAGTTTCAGTTTCTATATTATTTAACCTTTATTTTATTATAAACCACGAACACAGAAAATTTACATTAATTAGCATTCATTACCCATCGGTAACACGATGTCTTTTATAGGGATTCCGTTTGAAATACATTCAAGCTACTGTTTTTATTAACGATTATTAGGATAAACTTAAACTTATGGAAAATAAAACAATAATATCTTGGGAGGAACTTCCTTTTAGACTCTTAAAAACTCTTATGAAATAGTAAGCAGACGCTTACTATTTCATAAGAGTTTTTAAGAGTACTACTCTGAAGACAGCTCTATTCCAGTCATAGAGAATACCTGTAACCTGCCGGTTTCGTATCAAATTTTCCTTCTTTTCATACGGAGTATTACCAGAAGTTGCTTAGTAGGCTTTTACAAGTTAGGATTTTGTGTAATGATGTTATTTATTAATTTTTTGTCACCAATGGAAACGTCTTACTTCTCTATCTCCATTTATCCGAAAGCCAAAAACTTAACCTAAAAAGTATTTATACGACTTTCACGAAAGTTTACAACTTCGTATCATCCAGTTGCATCAAACCCCTTGTTTACTGGTAGGTGTCCTAACACAGGTATTCTAATACTTAAAAGGATACTTCCATCACATGTAGGTAAACTTGGTACAACTTGTTAATGAAATAAATCATTTTATTTATTTATTATTATTTTTATTTACTCTAATCAATGAATAAAGAATGCAGCTAACACACCACAATACACAAAACAATAACAAGCACACTTAGTTGCACATGCTTCATAAATCTGACAATATCATTTCTCGCGTGGACACTCGGTAATTGTTCCAAGGTCCTACAGTCATTGGTAACGACCTGAATGTAGTAACATGATCAATGAATCTGTGTTCATGTCTTAATTACCTATAGAGATGTTCTTCATTATAACAGATGTCTAAATATGTATGTGGTCGTGTGTTAAACTATTATGACATTCAATTAAAAGCCGCGCATTTAAATAATTTTTGACAAGTTGTGACAGCTTGTTGATTTCATATTTGTAACAGTCACAACATTTTATTTTATCATTAAACTACCAAGTCTCTGTGTGGTGACGAATGTAGAACGAACGGTGTCACTTACTACTTACCCATCTCATCCTATTGGTGCCTAGGTCGTCGAATAAAACGAATAAAACCTATTACAATTGTGTTTTTACATCTATGCGAAAGCCTACAAGTAGGGATGTTTATTACGCTTTTAGAAACCACTGCATGAAATTTAGTGAAACTTTAAGTACAATAACATAGCTATTTGGATTATACATAGGCTACCTACAATTTATAAGGATAATGTGTGAACTGTAAATACGCAGACGAAGTCGCGGGCACTAGGTGTAATGTTAATGATACATTATTGTGTTATGTTATGTTTCAGAATGTCCGAGGGTGACGTCTCGTTGATCCACGACGAGGAACTTCTGCGCCGCATGGTGAGATGCTTTTCTTTCTTTTCTTTGTTAAAAAAGATAACTCCCGCTCTGAAGAACATCAAAAAACACAAACTCAGGACAGTAATTTGTGGATCACACAAAGAATTGTCTTGCGTGAATATCGAACTTGCGACCTTGTGCATTGCAGCCGGTTTGTTTAGCGATCATAGTTGGTTGACAAAATCAAAAAGCTAGCGTTAAAGTGAATTACGCCTAACTAAATATAATAGCAAACACACACACAAACGAGTTCTTAACAAGGCATGAATATTACTTACTTAACATTTAATACGAATTATGTATAAGTTAAACCATGTACCTATATTAAAACTAAATGTATATAATACCTACTCATAACATACTAAAACTTTAATTTGTACATTTCAGTGGCAGCAGACGGAAGATTTCTCCCGTAAGAAAGAAATCCGCGCGCACATGTATCGCCTGCGCGAGGAGCGCCTGCGTAACCTGTACTCACCCGAGCCCACCAGAGATGGGAAAGGTAATCACACTTCTATAATACCTACACAACTGAGAAACAAATAAGGGAATTAGAATAGGGGATTTGCAAAGACATCGTGAAAGAAAGATGGGTTTAAAAATATTGTTTTGTTTATGGTCGGCCGACATTTTCATTATTCTTGTTAAATTTCTGTTCTTTCTCTTGTAACAGAATAGTTGTATTATTTACAAGACGTAAATGATCTCAAACCCGATAAATATCCAACATAGTACACAGACAGAGATAGTAATTAAATTATGGATGAACTTGAACTCGAGACGTTTGGTGTGAAGAAGACTCCTAACTGTAAAAAGATTAAATTATTATTAATGATTCGTCGTCATACGATTATCAATATCATGATACTCCTTGCACAAAGCTATAATATTATTATAATGCAAATATTATGTATTAAAATTATATCAATTTATAATGATTGCGATGTTTTTGTCAAACTATTGTAGTTTTTACATGTTGTCTAATCACTTTTGAAAAGAAACCATACATTATTCAAACCCACGAACTACCACTACTATCTTGTTACGAGTATACTTATTATTATAAAGGCCTTATAAAACTTCCCAGGTCTATTAAATATGGTATGAGAACACTTTATGTGAGCGTAGTTGTGCCCCAACCAACAGGTAGTGAGTTCACGGCGGCGCAAGACCACGTCAAGTCATTCGCAGACCAGAGCTTCCAGTCTATGAAGAGCAAGGAGGTTCGCGACGCGGGCTCCCCGCCCAAGGAGTTCACTTACCGCGGCCAAGGTGCACGCCCTGCGCAATATATCTACACAACTCAACCCTAACAGAACTAACGCTTATTAACCGGTAACGGTGACAAACTTCCAAGAACAAAATCCTAATGTTTAAATCTTTGCAGATCTGAAGGCGCTGTCCAATGCTGGCTGGAACGTCGAGCAGGAGAATAAGACGACAGATGATGGACGAACGCATGTCAAGTCAGTTCACGCTAACATCGAGGGTAGGTACGACGTCGACGGAGGCAAAGGTCAGTTTGCAGCCGTCGATCATCATAAAGAAGCTGTGACGGAGTACCATGATGACAACAGCAGCCTCAAACGCAACGAGACATCTTCCAACACAGCTGCCCGAGAGCACGTTGTACGCCAAACTGACGATGGCACTCACATCTCGTCTACCACCAACTCTTCCAATTCGACGTCTAAGTTTGAGCAAATGTCTTCAACGAAACAGGAAACAGTGCCATATGTAACAAACGACGACTATGACCTACGAAGTTATGATACTAACCGCAACGAGAATACTTCTTCTACAACAAGAAGACAAATGACTAATAAATACAATCAGAATGAAAGGACTAATGACTTTAAACAAATTAGAAAAAATGACTACGAGAATACGTTGAGGACAAGTGATTACGAGACTGGTGAACTAGTTTCTAGGAAAGTGGACTATCCGGATGATAACACTCGTGTTGTCGTGGAAACGAGATGCCTTCCTGACGGAACTCGGGTCACGAGCACTAAAAGGGAATTTAGGGTCCCGACAAGTAGCACACACTCTGAAAACACCTACCAGACACGAGAAAACAGATCCTACTCGTCTCAACAACGATCAGACACGAGAGATACTTCCTCAAAAACTTATCAACATGTTACGGAGCATCACCGTAGCCCCATCAAAGATATTGTTGATTCACAAAGAAATGTGGATAATTATGACTTCAAAAGACAAATAGCAGATTACACAGAAAACGTAGATGATTATTCTAACGTTAAAGAATATGAGTCAAAAGTCAATAAAAAAACTAATAAAACAGTGGTAGACCATGCTAAAACAAGCATTAACAAAAATATTTCAGTTACTTCGAAAGTTGATGATTCCCATGTGAGACACGAGACAAATTTAATCCATAAAGTAACTGATAACTCCAAGACCGACGCTTACGAAAAAGTAATTAAGTCTGTTGAGACTGGCGAACGTGTGCAATCTTATTCAGACACCAAACAACAACATTATATTTCAAAAGACGACCGTAGTGACTCAATGACTACTCGCACTGCTGATTCAACACATACTAAAAACGTTACACCTAAAGACTCAACAAATCAAGAAGAAAAGATTCATAAAACTACTGCTGATAAAAACTTTGAAGAAATTATTGAAAAGAAGTCAAGCTCTGAGCAATATCAGACAACGTATCAAGCTGATTTCCCTCAGAAAAAAATTAGCAATGAGTGGAGTCCTACGCATACAGCTTGGGCCAGTTCTCTTCGTGCTGATACACCTACTACTACGCGCCCATCAACTCGAGCCTCTTCTCCAGGTAGCAGGACATTCAAATCCAGTTCGTCTTCTCTGAGGAGCAGTGTTAGTCCTGACAAAATACACAGGAAGCCGACTAGTCGTGGAAACAGCCCTTCCAAAATTGAAAGAGCTTCTCCTACTCGTACAGTGTCTGATAAACACTCAACAACACATACTACTCATTCCACGACTGAAATAAAATCACACAAATATACCACATCTGAAGACAATAAACAACCTGCCGGACGCCTTCCTAATAGGCCTAGCTTAAGCCCGGAGAGTAAACCTCAAGACTTTTCTGAAAAAAGATCTTATAGAGCCAGTATTAGTCCAGAAAAGCAGCCTTCACAGAAAGCTCCATCTAACTTTAAAACATCCCGTCCTGAATCTCCAACACGACCAAGCAAAACCCCGGAAAGAAAATTTATTCAAACTTTACCTTCTCGCAATGTTTCTTCACCAAGATCAAGTGTAAGCCCCGAAAAACATTATGTTACCAGTAGACCCAAAGACTCAGAGAAGCCTAGCCATCAGGATAAACCCACAGAGAAACATCCTTATTCTATTTACCATATTTCGCGATCAACCAAAACAGAAAGCAACCCTAACAGTACAATCGGTACGAGTCCTGAGAGAAAGCCGGGTTATATGAAACCTACGATTGCAAGTCAACCATCCTACCACGGTCCATCTACGAGTCCGTCTCGTAAGAGCCCCGAAAATACTACTTTTATTAAAACACATAATGAAGACCATTACAAATTCATCGACGAGGAAACAAAAATGTATACCCGCTACGATAAAACCCAAACCAATGTCAATAAGCCAGTGGCAGATAAACCAGACTCTTCCACACGACAACCTAAAAGCCCATCTCCTTCAAGAGAAAAACCTTCTAAAACTTACAAAGAAACGTCTCCTAGGAGATCACAGTCTCCAAATAAAAGAGATAATACTGAATCCATTTCTATTACAAATAAAACAACTGATGTAACTGATAACGTTAAAACGACTTATCGTTCCTCAAACATCAAAGATGTACCTAGTGACAAGACGACTACAAAGGAAACACCTAAATTCGGTACTTACGATAAAAAGAAATCTTACACAGAAATTACCGATGTCTCTACTACTAAAGAATCAAATACATATGATTCACTGACGCGCCGTGAAAAGACGAAAAAGACTTCTGAGCATTCACCATCACCTGTCGGGAAGACAACGCGTGACAGTGTATCTCCACTCAAATCTCCTACAAAAGATACTAAATATATGTACATTGCCGAATTCTTAAGTTCAGAAAAATCTAATGAAAGTGAGAATAAAAAACAAACAAAGGATCGTCCTCGTAAACTGGTTACGCCTTCTTCGAGTCCTACCAGATTACCTAAAAAGCCTACCGATACTGAACCTTCAACAGGACAAAGTTCTCCAACAACATCTGTGAGTGGTTTTGTTTATTTTAGCTCTCCGCGTTCAGAAAAGACTATAGTCACAGACTTAGATGACCAAGATATTTATGTTGAACGCACTGAAACTCTGTCTGAAGAACATACAGTATTAAAGAGACCTGAAAATCTTGACGTTTTTAGACCCTCTTCTCCATCGAAAATTCCATGCCGGTCACCGTCTCCTGAAAAATCCAAACCCTCAAAAGGAAATTTACCAAGAAAAAGTTCCCTTAAGAAGCCTTCCACTGAAATTACAGAGGCTTCTCCTATAGAAAAACCACCATCTAGTTTTCAGATCTCACCTACAGAAGATACGAATGATTTTCTTGAACACCAAGTAGTGAAAAAGGATCACCCTGGCGAACCTAATAAAGATACAAAGACTCCTGTGAAAGTAAAACCACCACTAGAACGACGTGAGACGTATGAAGATCGCTGTCGCAAAATATTAGGTATGACAGACGATAACGTCGAAAACGTTAAGAAGCAAAGTACCTACTTAAAAGAGCCAGAAACAAATCTTAGTTCTCCTAGCATCTCTCCTTGTCGTAGTCCAGCTTCAGAAACACCATTCGAACATACAAAAGAATTCTGTGAAACTAAGAACGACGTCTCAGATTTCATTTATCAAGAACAAGTGAATATCATTAACACAACGTCTCTTCCAGACAAAAGAGCTGACGATAAAACTGCAAAAACAACAAAAGAAAGTTTCCAAACAAAACTCCAGGATATCATTACAAAAGAATTGACTGTAACAACTAATGACATAAAAACTGACAAAGTGAAAAAGGCTCCTACTCAACATTCTTCACAAAAACAAGGTTCTCAAACAAAACCCTCCTACCCTTCAGCTAAAGACAGTGCTGCTGAAATCCCTAAATACAAACAAAATTCTCCTGAAATTTCTGAGCATCCCAAAAAAGATAACCCCCATGAACCTGAAAGTGATACTCCTTCAAAGACACCAGGCTATATGAAAACTACAATTTCGGTAGCATCTAAACGTGAGTCTATTACAGATGATAACATAGAGACTATTATATCTGAGTCTACTAACATAAAAACAAAATACCGTGGACAATCTGAAATACCTGTTAAAGTAACTACGGCAAAAGATGAGGATATGATCAATCGCCGTAATTCCTCTCACAATAATTCAACCAGAACTAGTCCGGAAAAAGAACTTGTGGAAAGTATTCCAAACGAAACAACAGCAAGTCCTGTTCAACCACAAGACCTTCCAGGTTATATGAAAACTACAGAGTCCGTGTCCTTAAGGTATGAAACAAATAACACTGAGGAAGTTAGAGACGATACTTCTAGAAAGACAATTGAACATCCTCAACCATTACGATCCTCTCCAGAAAGAAAACTGAAGGAAGAACATAATTCGAAGAAAATACCACATGAAACCGAAGTAGAGAAAAATCCTCACCATGACCATGTTAATGAAACTGAGACGACTATAAAGAATGAGAGAGTTGAATATTCATCTAGATTGCAATCTAAAGTACCTCAGCAGGAAGACACTCCTCATTATATGAGACCAATTTCTCCACATCGACATACACACATTTTAGCAACTGAAGAAGAAAACATAATTCTGAGCCAGGATAATCCAAATCTAAAAGAAAATGAGAATAAGATCCCTCATTATATGGTCCCTACTACTTCTCATCTTCGCAAACATGAATTACTGACAGCTGATGAGTTTGAAATCTGTACATCTAATGATATTAAAGATAAACCGACTGATTCATCTCCACGAAGATCCTCAAAGTCAAGACAAAGTCCTGAGTCTGAAACACAAACAGAAAACATTATTAAACTTGAGAATCTTAGTGAGTCATATCCAGCTACAGAAAGTACTCATGTTGAAATACCTGGCTATATGCGAATGACCGCTTCGGTAAATGCCAAGTATGACTTTACTTCAGAAGATTTTGCACAAAACGATATTTCACCTGAAACTAAAACTAAACCAAGTAGCTCAAGTCATAGTCCGGACCGAAAACCAGGTTATATGAAACCAACTGAAGCAGTTATATCAAGGTTCGAAGCAACATCTTCGGTAGATTCAGAAAGTTTTGTATCTAAGGAACGACAATCGTCACCAAGGTCTTCTGTATCACCACCAAGAGGCCTACCTACTGAGGATTCAAGAACAAAACCCAACACTCTCAAAGAACCAGAGGAAGTCAGACAGCTGCGTACTCCTTCTCCCGCAAAGCAAGGTATAAAAACAACGGAACTCAGCTCAGATTTCCTGCTTTCAGAGAGAGAACAAGAAATTCTAGATAGAGTTCAAAAGTCGCTTAGAAAGTTGTCACCAGAGCGCTCAGTAAAATCCCCTAGTCGAGAAACATGTCCTGGTAAAACTACAACCTGCTTAGAAGATATTGATATCAGCGCTCATATTGCTAAAGGCAAGATAGTTACGGAAAAAGATACTACCGAATTGATCAAAACTACTACCAGTAGACCAGAAAAACTCAAAGAAGATAAACCACAGGCAAAGCCTACTAGTAAACCTTCATCTAGAAATGTATCTCCAACAAAAAAACCATCAGGACTTGTAAGCCCTTCCAAGACCGATAAAACATTTAAGTCGGAAACTAAACCAAGAAGTGTCTCTCCTAAAAAACCTATATCGCCGACGGAACGACCTCTGTCACCTCAAGTACCTAAATCGACAGTCAAACCAACGCCGTCCCACTTAACACGTAAGCCAACACCCGCAACTTTAAATATCGTTAATCCAGAGAAAATTGCTACAACAAAACAAAATAATATCAACAAGTTTACGCCGTCTAAAGCCAACACTAAAATAGTTCAGTCCCCTACAAGCAAACCTAGTGAGCCTCGTTCACCAACTCCTAAAGGATTAAGAGAAAGTGGGATCCCGAGGAAAGAACCTGAAACAAAAGTTACTCGCACTGTAAGTGATATCACTATTAAAACGAAAAAGTCACCCACATCACCACAGAGAATGAAATCAAAGCCCGAAATACATGTTAGTGACATGTCCTCAAGTACTAAGACACCAAGTAAAACCAAGTCTTCTTTACGAGAACCTTATACTAAGCGTCCTGTAAAACCAAAATCAGCTACTACACTTAACACGAGCTGTGATGAGGATGATATAATAATTGACGTTCAGCAATCCAAATCTTCTAGGGAAAACTCACCAGATCGTATCTGCCCAACACCGGTTAACTTTGCAGATGATGTTAGTACTCCTCGCTATCCTGACGAAGTTAAGGAGCCTGATGATGAGTTTCGTAGACACACTCATCATACAATACATGAAACAGAGTCTATTGTCGACGACATTGTTGAAATTTGTGAAGACGATGAATTATTTTCTAAAAAAACTGGCGTGGAGTATTTAACTGAAGAGGACGAAAGTCTGCTTAGTGTAACTGATAAAGTATCGAGGTTCACAAAGGGAATTGAAACAACGAAAGCTAAAGATACGACAAATGTATTTAAAGACTTTGAAAGAAAAGTTCATTCTGATTTTATTGAAGAAAATTTAAAATCTGATCAGTGCCTGTTATCAGTTTCTGAGAAGGTTAATAAGTTTGCTAAAGGACCAACTAGTAGGAACGAGAAAAGCCCCGCGCGTAACGTGGTTGATGAATATGACAACAACACTGTTTACACCGATGATTACACCAAACTCAGTGTTCATGATAAGGCTCACTTATTTGTAGAAACAGCAGACAATGAGAAAGTAGCAAAAGTCAAAGCTTCTCCACAAAAAGTACAGCGCCCGGATTTGACCGACGTAGATGAAGAGTTAAAGAGTGATGATTGCCTTCTCAGCGTTTCCGACAAAGTACATAAGTTTGTGAAAACTGCTGAGAAATTTTTAATTGAAGGCCGTGACGTTGACGAGCATGAAAAGAAAGTTAAAGAACAGCACGAAAAAGTAATGAAAATGATAGAGGATGATGTCATCGATGAATCTTATAACAAGAAACAAGTAACTGTAACTGACGACATTAAAGTTGACAGTCAAGACAATAAGCCTTCATTTGCTAGGGAAACAGCGTCCTCTCTTTCCAAGGTTAAGGATTACAACAGTTCTAACTTGAAGCCTACTGAAAGGACATCTCCTGAAAAGACTCCTGTTGAAAAGGTGCCTAACGTTAAGACGCCTGTTGATAAAACATCTACTGTCAAAATAACTACTCTACGTAGTAGTGAAGCAGTAAAGAAAGCCAAAGCTCTTTTTGAAAACATTGCATCAACGACGCAAAAAACAAAAGAAATTACTCATCCTAAAAATACGACTAAATTAACAGATATTGGTGTAGTCAAAAAGTCTTCTAAGAATGATTTAAATACAGTCTTGCACCCATCGTCAGATGATATTTATACACAAGAGAAGATAAATAATGTTGGGATAGCTAATAATTATCCCGAAGGTCATTTTAATCAGCCAAAACAGCCAACCAGTGATTTGACTAAGTCACGAGCGAGTCCGGCTCGATTGAACGTCAAAGTAATAAATGAGCGTAAATCTCCGATCCGACAAATAGTAGAAACTACTACCACTACTAAAACAGTACTAACGAAGTATCCGGTAACACAAAGAGCTGAATCTCCTAAGC
This sequence comes from Schrankia costaestrigalis, assembly GCA_905475405.1. NCBI lineage: Eukaryota > Metazoa > Arthropoda > Insecta > Lepidoptera > Erebidae > Schrankia > Schrankia costaestrigalis. The sequence goes on from FR997836.1 coordinate 597,355, forward strand.
GTCCAGAAACGGATAACGCTGAAAAGGTCCCTGGTTATCTTCGGCCGACGAAAACCAGTCAAATTAAAGAGGAGACCAAGGTAATAGAAGATACAGAAGTAAGCACTCGTCGAGGAAGTGGTAAATTTGGAGTGGAGCTTCGCAGAACCAGCGTAGAGAGATCGACTACCAGCAGCGAGCGTCGTCGCAGCGTCGAACACCCTTGCATCGAAGATATCTTCGACCTGGACCTCCTGGAACAAATGGTCAGTAATCGCAAAATAATCTGCATGTTCGTTCTTATAATTTCTGTTTCTATAATATACGTGAAACTTTACTGACTTTTTCTAATTTTCAGTTGGAAAAGGTCGTGGGTTATGAGCAGAGACGACGCATCAGGGCTCAAATAAGAATTGCTCGCAAAAATTCGGAAACCGATCATCTAGACTCAACTATTAGTCGCACAAAAACGACTAAGCAGCCCATCGTTACTAGTACTCCGAAAGTTCGATCTCCTGAGCGCAATCAAGTAAAATCTCCTGAGCGCACTCCTAAATTAACACTAAACAAAACTAAATCACCTGATCGTTTATCAAAGAGAACATTCTCTGAACGCAGTCAAGCTAAAGAGCATGTTCACCATACCATACTCAATGGCCATGCGAAGGAACCAGTGAAGGTTATTAATGATAAACGTCAGAGAACCTTAAGTCCAGAAAAACAAATTACTAAGACTGTAGTAAAAAAGAGCCCGGCCCGGCAAACTAGTCCCGACAAGAAAGCTAGACCACTTTCTCCATCCAAAACTACTCCAAAAAGCAAAGCAAATCGTTTCAACGAATATGCGTCAGCTTATATGAAGAAGGTAGGATTAAATGAAGCTGACAAGCTTAAATTTGCGCAGAGTAAGAAGAAGACAGCTGAAGATAAAAAGGTCGTAAAACGTGAGGAAGAAATTGTAAAAGAATACTCTTCATCTAAAATTACCGAGAGAACATCTTCTAAGGATGTCATTGAAGTAACACAAATGAATGGGAGCAGAAGGTCTCCGTCACCCGTAAAGAGGGTAAGCCCAGAACGCAAAGGTCAAAGTCCTGAGAGGCCTTACGTTCGAACTCCAAGTCCTGTGCAGAAAAAACCGGTAAATTATACAAAATCTGAACCTTCTAAGAAAGAAACGATTATTAAGACTGTTTATGAAGTTGAAAAGAAGGTACCAACGAAGCCTGCACAAGAAGAGAAGCCTTCTTGGGTGACAAACAGAAATTTAAAGAAGACTACTTCTGAGACAAGGACGTATAGTAATAAAAAGATCGAAGAAAAACCAAGATACAGAGCAGCTAGTCCGTCGAAAGTTATCTCAAAACCCATTGATGTCATCACATCTAGTTACGGACCAGGGCCATTAGATGCTGATGGAAAACCTCTCTTCGGTATTAGAGCTTTGAGAAATGGGGCCAGTAACTATCAAGGTAATTAAACTTTACTTTTCCTATTGTATCCATTTTGCTACTAAACAAGTATCATGCCATCTATACTTTAATATTATAGAGGTAAAATTTGTGTGTTTGTGACGTTGTAGGGGGTAATCTCTGGATCTAATGAACCGAGTTCAAAAATTTTTTCTGTGTTGAATAGCTCATTTATCGGGGAGTGTCATAGGCTATATAGTATCACGCAGTAATGAAATATGTTAAAAAAAGGGACGCGTTTTATTCGCCGCCCAACGAAGTGGGCACAGGTCAGCTAGTTTAAAAGACAAAGAGAAAAATTGGCTTTATTAGTTTGTATCATAACATCCGTCTGAATGCTATTAGGAGGCCATGATTTCTACCACATCAGTAAAAAAATGAATGTAACTGCAAAGCGCCAACTTTAACTTTATGTTTTAAGCACATAACTTAAAGTTCGTTTTAATAATACTTTTACATTACTCTAATATGGTAACCTATTGAAACCTCGAATTTCTGTTACCCGAATCTTAAAACCCAGAAAACAGTTGGTAGAACTTTTAAAAGACAGATGTAATGAATGACAACTTTTTAAAATTCCGTTTTTAATTTCCCAGATGAATCAATTTCCAGATGCACTAAAACCAAATTTTCAAACAGTATTTTTTTGTTTTCCATATTCTTATAATCCAGATATAGCTATGCCAGATTCTCAGAATACTTTTTTTGGGTTCCATCGTACCACTATCCAAATAAACTATTACCAAATTTTCATAATCTTTTTATTTGGTTTCCATATAATCATATTCCAGATAAATTTTGCCAGATTTTCATAAACTTTTTATTTGGTTTCCATACAATCGTGTTCCAGCTAAACTATTGCAATACATAATATTATTTTATGTGTCCTAGGTTAGATTAGAACTGCGAACCGACTCACTGTTGTTTAACTTACCCATTACATATAGGTTTAATTTTCAAAATCGACTCATTTGGTTAGGTTAGGTTAGAACTGTGACCCTTATAGCGCGAAGGCGAGCGAGCGAAGCGAGCGTGCCGCGGCAGCGGCCGCCGAGCGCCACATCCGTAATGTTTAAAAAAAATGTTTTAATGATTTACATTTATTTATATATTTAGAAATAATTATGTTCCAATCCAGAACCGACTCGCTATTGTTTTACATACCCATTACATACAGGTTTAATTGTCAAATTCGACTCATTTGGTTAGGTTAGATTAGAACTGTGACCCCTTAAAGCGAATTTTAATATTCCGCTCGGCGGCAGCGGCCGCCGAGCGCCACATCCGTAATGTTTACAAAAAAAGTTTTAATGATTTACATTCATTTATATATTTAGAAATAATTATGTTCTAATCCAGAACCGACTCGCTATTGTTTTACTTGCCCTTTACAAATAGATTTTATTGTCAAATTCTACTCAGTAGGTTAGTTTAGGTTGCAATTAAATAAGTTAAGTTAATAATATTAGTAAAAGATAAAAGGATTTAGTTTATCTGGATATCGTTTATTTGAATTTTAAAATCTTGATTCTAAAAATCTGGATATTGTTAGTCTGGATTTCAATAACTGTATTTCAAACAATTGTGTTTTAAAAATTTGGCTTTACTGCATATGGATAACGGTCATCTGGATTTCGTGCATTTAGATTTTTATGTCTGGAACTCATTCATCTGGATTCTATAACGTCGTACAAATAAATAAATGGGCAAATGAAATTCGGAATTGTGATTATATGGAAAATAAAACTTCGAAATTTAAAAAAATGGGATAGTGACGAAATGTCCAAACGTTTTCTGGATTTTGAAATTCGGAATATTAAAATTCGGGATTAAAATAGGTAACCCTCTAATATTGCATAGTAGTATGTAAACAGGCTCCTATCTCAGATAGTAGTCACAGTCATGCCTCACTGTACAAACATTGACACAGCTTACTTGTACATTATATCTGTTACTTGCACAGTTGTTGTTTAACGTTGTGTCACTGACTAACATTATGTAAGTACTTGGAATACGTACAGCTTATGGACTTTTATGATGTAAATATACATGTGGCAAAGTGAATTTAAAATGCTATCGAACTTATTGGTAAGGGTCGATATTTACTTCTGAAACAACCTTAATTGTTAGTTTATTAGTTATTCTATTCACAACATGATCAAGTGACAGGTACACTGTCGTTCGTCGTGTATGAAGACGCGGTTTCGAATTCTACGAAAGACAATGTTTATGTCTAATAATTTAATGTTTGTAAAGATGAGGCACAGCATTTCTATAGTAGTGGGCTAATAATACAAATTCCACAATATAACTCATTCATAATTAGTTTTCAGTCTCACTTCTCTAACTTGTACCTATTTTCACATTCGTAGTAAAAGGAACAGTGATCCGACAAGAGTACCACTCCCGTAACGGTGGCGAGCCTGAAGGCACGGTCTCCGTCACCGCGTACTCCACGCAGCCCGAGGAGTTGGAGCGCCTGCTGCAGCACCAGGGGGACCCGCCCTCCAGGATACACGGCCTAGCTGCCATCACCACCACTAAAAAGTTTGGAGGCGACACCGGTACTACGCTCAAGGAGATTCATGGGGTAAATATAATTATTACGATTTATTACAAAATTTAATTTATTTATTATTTGAACCCTCCTGTTCCATACCTGGTCATTAATGTTTTGCAGCAATAGGACTCTATAGAATAGGCAGTGATAGAATAAGCAAGAAATAAGCAGTAAACAAGGCCTACTAATACACTCTTAACATGCGGATTAGTAAAGTTATGTTTTCCTCGATATTTTCTAGAACGCCTGACAAATTTATTAGAGCAATATTTCATTGTGCGATAAAAGTTACCGTAAATTACAACTGGTTATACAATTACAGGTCGCAGATTCAAATTTTCCGTACGGCATATCTCTAAGCGATACACAAATGATTGCATAATTTTTTTTAAAAAGTGTTAATATCTAAAATTGTTATCTTGTTGCAGAAAGAAGAACGAGCTGCCATAGACCAATTCACATATTCTGATAGAAGAGTAAGTGATACCAAGATTGAAGACATTACTGAAAGTTTCGACACACAAGAGGTTAAAGGAAGCTCACGAACTATACAGAGCAGAAGAGAAGAGACTCTCAAAGACAATAGAACAGAGAGGATGCAGAAGCGAGTGGACACCGTGGAGAGGAAGTTAGATAAGAGTGAGAAGAGGGAGAGGCCCAGTGATAAGAAGCCTGTGAGACAAAGTTCCGTTAAGTCGCTGACAGAGAAATATATAAAGAGTACAAGTAAGTTATACATTTATTTAATTGTTATAGAAATAAGAATATTAGTAGGTATCGAGAGCAATCCTCATTGGTCCTGAATGGTGGACTTTGTCTAATACATGTATTCTTAGTTCAGAATACAATACAATAATACAATAAGCATACACAATACACACGTACACACACCTCTGTACTATATCGCTAATTTTAATCTAAAATATATTTGTTTTCTACATATTTTGTTGTTAAATTGTTTGTTACTACTTTACTTGGAAAATGTAGAAGCTAGGGATGGGAACCTGGTGTCCTGAAACACAGGCCTAAAGCCTAGTTTAGGCACCAGTCTCCTACAATATATTTAACGATTTTGTTGAGTAAAATTGTAAAAAAAAATGTCTGTAATATGTATATTGTAGAGAAAATAAAGTATTTCATTTGATTTGATTTGAACTTAAGCGTTATACTATTTATACAATCATCTTTTTTCCTGGACTTTATATGCGATAGAGATAGAGCGTTAGCCAGTCTTTACGGTACTCATAAAATAAATGAACGAATACATGGTGTTATACCATCCTATTTCTACTTACTCCGTCACCACGAGGAGGTTTATTTATATGCTTAAATATTGTGTTAAGTCCTCATAACCATGGTTTTTTTTAATTTATTTACTGATTCACCTAATGCAATAGACAGTAATGATAAACTCTCTAAAAACCTCCAAATTTAGTCTGTGCAGACAAAAGAGTAAAACTGTCGCACAGACTCACGTTCCGGTCGGTATCACATACAAAGTATCGGACATTGTCACAGTCAGTGTCGTTACTGTAATGCTTTGCTTGTACTGGATTTTTTGTCGCTGATGTAATTATCGATAATTATATTAATTAGCGAAAGAAAATTTTACAAAACTAAGTATATTAAAATGTTGTCTAGCAGCTCTGGCGAAATTAATATTCGAGCTAATATTTTACGCTAAATTAAATGCTCTGAGTAGACGTAGGTACATACTTAGATACTTTTCATCTACAGCTACGAGAACCACACGGTCCAGGGGGGGCTAGTTAGGTATGGGTCAAGTGTAGACATTGTGAAATATTGCTAACCTAGATGCTTTTTTGCCGGGACTTGATCGGGTGGTTCTAATTTGTTTTTCTTTAGCGTATTCTTTAAAATAATTCGTAAGTTAATATTACAATAATTTGAACACAAAAAATAAAAAAAATATGCACTTGTTATAAAAGTTGTATTCTATGGGGGAATTAAACCCATGAAAAAGGGTTTAGAAAACTAGGTACTTTAACCACTGTGCTTACAATAACAAGTCTGGATATTTGTAATAGAAACTAGTTAATATTGTATAGATTGTCGAAATAGAAATCTACTGCGGTATAAAATGACAAAACAATTGCAACAACAATGGTACAGTAACATTGACTGTCACGTTTTTACTTCAAAACAAATAAATAACTTTTTAAATATAAAGTGAAAACTTGAACAATGCAGACATCGCAATCAGTTGCTTGCTGTGTGGTGGCGGATGTCACGCTATTACCTCATGAAAGTCTTTAAATGACAATAAAAGATTAGAGATTCATGAAAAAAATCTAATCTTCTTCTAACTTTACTGTTACAAGAAAAACAGAACTTTTTACCTACCCAGACGTCCTTTAGCTGACCAAGCTAAGCAATTTCATCTATCGATCACTAAGTAGGTATGTGTAGGTAAGCGGCGGCGCCGGCGTGACTCGTTGTATTCTAAAGCCGTGAACGTTATACTACCCTGATAACTAAATATTAGTACAAAGTCAGAAAGGCCTTCTACAGGGGCTCTCCTTTCTTTCTCCCTCTTACATATTCAGTGACAAACTTACCGTTCAGGAATTAAATTAGTTTTATACATACTAAGTTTTCTTCTTTGCATAGTATATTTACCGTTAAGTTTTTAGTCGCCTTTTGGAAAATATTATAGTCCCTACTGGACGTAACCCTCTCCTAATATACGCCAAAACAAATGGTACCTTTCGCCTAACACATCTAATGGGGCTCACACTGAGACATTTTTAAGGTCATTTATGTCTCTTTTCCAGGACGTAGTTGTTCGAAGGTCCTCTTTTCTGCAAATATTTTTCTGTGTCAGTTAACTTCGTTTAACCCTTCAGGGAAGAGTCCTTCATAGGGACTTCGCGTCGATAGGAGCTCTAATGTTACAAAGGTCGTTGCTCTTCTTACTTTAAGCTTCTCGTTTAGCCTTTACTTATCACTAGAGAAAAAACCATTGCAGGATCTGAACCTATCACCTCGCGATAATGCTCATTGCATTTTCCCACTTATCCATGTATCATGCAGTACATAATGTAAACGTAACGTAAACGCACGCGAGCACGTTACCGAGAGCCTTATTACGTAATAACTTTCATACTTTCATATTGCACAGAACGCGTTTGCGTTTTCAGTATACAAGTGAGGTTCGGACTAGCTCGACGGCACGCTAAGTGAATGTATTTGTTTATACACGCGTAAATAATATTATTTTACAAAATGGATACGGACACTTGTGGTTATAATTTTAAGTTATTGTTGAGTATTTATCAGAAATTAGGTGAGTTTATTCATAACTTTATATATTTTATTTATTATTTATTTCAATAAAACTGCAAAAATTATAACTTCAACTCCTAATTCACGATTTGAAAACTTAAGTTTAAATATTTTTTAAAGTATTTTTAAATATTTTTTATTTTTTTTTACATTCAATTAATTTTAGATACCCTGGGTTACACTATGTGCGATAATGGGGCTATAATATGCGGTAATACGAACCTATCTGATCTTATAGATTTCGTTAAAATCGACTACAGGAATGTAGTTTTTATCTCTACAAAAATGTATTGAGGAAATTTTAGTATAAACTCTATACAAATTTGTCTGGCGATCGCTGGGGCCACGCGGTCTTCTATAATATAAGGCTAGATGTTAAATGTTAATAACTAATAGGGGATAGATAAATAGAAGACAGGTAACACAAATTTTAAAATCAGTAATTTGACGACCTCGGTGGCGCGACGGTAGCGCAAGCGGCTGCCGTGCAAGAGGTTGTGGGTTCGATCCCCACGCAAGACAATAATTTGTGAGATCCACAAATTATTGTCCTGGTCTGGGTGTTCTTTGTGTCCGTTAATTGATGTTTGTAAAAAGGTCCCCGCGACACAGGGCATGATCCCTAGTGCGGGAGTTGTCTTTTTTAAAAAAGAAGAGTAATACGTTAAGTTTAACGTTTATTTAACAAAACCTAGTTATCCCAAAACACAGAACGAGTTATGTATTGACAAATAGTTTGTCTGTCTGTTTACTACGTGTAACAATAACATAACATGGTGTAATGTAGACATTGTTATGTATAACAAGTTGACTATTGTAGACATTGTTACTAAATGTTTGTCTGTTTGTTTGTGTTTGCTGTGTCTGTGTACTGACGAACTGAAACTAACTAATGTCACCTGTTCTATTGTATTATGTAAAATGTATACTCTACTATGTATAGTTCAGTAGTAGAACTGTTCTGTAGACTTAAATGTTCTGCTTCTAAAAGAAGTAAAACAAACTCTGTTGTATTATCTCGTTTGTGGCTGTTGTATACGTGGGTCTGATAGTCGAACAAATCAAATATACTTATGTTAGATCCTCGAATTATTTTATATTACATGCACAGAATTTGCTAAAAGCTTATTAAACTTATAAAATGTCAAAATAATAAAACTTACCTCGTACCTATAATATATTTTTTTGGTAATAGTTGCCATTTATTATCATCATGTCTGCTAATCTATTAAACTGCTGAAAATAAAACCTTTTCACTGCTTGAAGGTACAAATTTTGTGCATAGTTATTAATTTTTTTTTTTGATAAATTTCGTAGCGCTTTATCGCACGATGAAAAACAAGATCAGGAAAGAGTGTCACATAGCTGTTCAGTCGCTAAGTGAATCACCAAAATATTTTTCATCTCATACATACCTATCTGATAAGAGTGATATTGTAAATAAATAAAGCTGACAAATTGATAACAGATATCTGTTATCATCTCACTAACCTGATTGTAATCAGAGTATAAATCTACATATTTGTTATTACAGGTGTTATGTATGTTTAATATTATAGGAGTATAAAATAGAGTAAAAATTACCAAAAAATCACAAAAAATTAAAATATTTTGATTAACATCATTAAAATAGGTTTAAAACTATCACTATTTGTATCATAATAACAGCCAATTGGCATCCACTAGCAGACATAGACCTCTTCCAAGTAGTTCCACTTTACGTAAGCGGTCCCGTACATCCCTTCCCTACGGTTACCCTTACCGACTTAACCAGGTCGTAATATGCGTTAATGTGATTATAATTAATATTAATTGTTTGTCATCATATTAGATGAGAGCTCTAAGACAGAGAGGACAACGTATCCCAAGGCCGGTCTGATCCTCCGCACCACCAACATGAAGGACAGCGTCTCCAGCGACTCCTCGGCACATGCAGGTTAGTTAATACATTGATATCTGATGAGAGAATTCATAGTCTAATATTTTAGTTAACGTAGTAATAATGTATGGTATAAGTAGACAAGTTTTTTTGTGGGTGTCGTAAAAGCCAAATATTTAAGCAATATTTATTTTTACTAAACTACCACTACTTCACTTCAATGTCTAATCGAGTCTTTTGACTGTCTTTGGGTTCCAACCCCACCCAAGACAATTACTTGTTGCATCCAAATAAATGATAATTGTCCTAAGCATTGTTTTTTTGTATAAAAGTTTTTTTTTGTAGATATCAGAACATACCAAATGCCAGAAAATAGCCATATCATCTACAAATCTTTAACATAATATATGTGGTGATAGACCCCTCGATCGTTTTATAGCAATCAATTACTTTAACTACTATGCCCCAGACTTTAACATATAATATGTTGCCAGGTTTAATCCGCACAGATAGCGAGCACAGCCTAGGCTCAGTAGAAGACTCAGTGGTGACGACGGAGAGGTGTGAGGGTGGCGTGAGGACCATCACGACGACCAGGACCCAGGGCCACGTGACCTGCGGTCACATCACTACCAAGCCGGAGGAGCGCTCCTTCCTCGACAGCAACACGAAGGTGACCGGCGTACAGGATATACTCACTAGGATGAAGAATGCTGATATAGGTGAGTTTACAGACATATATGTGTATAGCTTGCATGGCGATCGGAATAAATTAATGACGTGCACGACATCCCGGGTTCGGATCGTATGAAGAAGAATTGTGTGTTTGATCTAATTGTTTGTGTAAATCGTCGCGACGTAAGGCATAATGTATCATATTTGAATGGTTCTAAAGATAACCTTAAGAATACTGTATTCTTTAGATAAAACAATGGCATACAAACTTGTTTGTGTACTGCTTAGTTTGTCTGGTAGAGGTGTTATACATTAGTGCTACCTCAACCTCATACGTGATTAAATCGCATCTTTATTTTATTTATTAATACACACGACAAATTACAATTTCACAAATATTCATCTTAAGAACTAAGGTACAGATCTAAATTGTAACTCAAATATTGTGTGTAATAAACAAAACACTATATTAGACGTGTTAATTATAATATTATTAAACAAAGCTTACTAACATAAAAGATTACTTAGGACCACGAAAATACAATAAGTACGTGTACATAATATATACTTACTTAACAAAAAGAGTACCTAAAAACTACAAGAATAGTACAAAATATGCTTACTACCTAGTTATAGTATTCTAAAAGTAATACAAGCAAAAAAATAACCTTAAAGATAGCTAGTAGAAGCAGCCTGATTGGGTCTGGTGTAGAGGACATCTTTTAGAGAGCTAATATAGGTTTAGATATGCACTAAAAATCTTTTCTATTTTTTAATACAATAATAATAAAATTACTCAATTTTATTAAGATTCGAACTTGAAAAAAATAGAAAAGATTTTTAGGGCATATCCTTACTCTGTACAGTAATGTACAGGCTTTAGCCCAGAAGTTTCCATCTCCTTCAAAAAAAAATTATCTTGGATTTCAGATTGCCAAAACTAACAAAAGATTTAGCACGAGACTAATAAGTGTGAAGATATAAATTGATAATACTCTCATTTCTGTTTAATCTTGGCCCAAAACTCTTAGTGAAGGTTTCATTCTCCTTTAGTCAGTCTAGTATCATAAGTGAGCTTGCTACGACCCAAAATATTGCCGATAAAGGGAGGAAAAATAAGTTCCACCTCCCGAAATAAAGACTTGTTTGACATAGAAATTCTACAATAAATTAATGCAATCGATGTACCCCCCAGTGATCCAGGAAGGCGACACGACCGAGGACACGGAGGCACGCGCTCTGCTGAACAAGTTCCTCGGCGCCACGGTGCTGATGGCGGGCATGCAGTCATACGTCACCGAGAAACCCTCGGGGAAGGTCCTCGTCAAGCAGGTTAGTACTAGTTGTAAGCATGTTACATTCATTTCAGTGAATAAGGTTGTGATTTTAGCTAAATTGGGTAAATCCTACTAAGTAATATTATAAATGCGCTCTTTCACGCAAAAACCTCTGAATGGATTTTGATACAGGGGAGCCTTGGGTCCGAAGGGGAAATTTGGAATACAGGTAGTTTAAGGTGTAGAATAACATTAAGGCTACCTATGCCACGCGGGTGAAGCCGCGGGCATTAGCTAGTAATTTATAAATCTTATGGTAACTATACAATTGTAACCAATATCAACACTTTAGTCTTTCAGTTTTTAATAGGAAAATATTATTTACTCACTCCACAACACGTAGACAAATTATTCTCTGTGCGGTCTATTAACATTGTCCTGAGTCTGTGCTTTGACTTGATGTTTATAAAGTCCCAGAGACAGGTCTTGATCCGTAGTGCGGGAGTTGTAAACATAATTCTGTTCCACGTATCACATAAGATACATATCCATTTTTTTTTACTGGCGGGACAGGGAACCTTGATACATACCCATTATTTTCTACTGGCGGGACAGGGAACCTTGATACATACTCATTATTTTACTTTTGCGTGAACCTGTTAACATATTATTATTATACATAGTAGATGTATTTGTATGTCAACATACCAACTATATAATGATGTAGGTGCTCCATCCAACGGTAGTTCATACAAATGACTAGAATAAATAAAAGTGTTCGTGGAACCTCCCGACCTAGTGAGGCACCGAGTGTAAGTACATGCGCAGAGACAATCAGTTATGAATGGAAGTATTCTGGTGCCGCTACTCACCATACAATATATATTACTTTACTGGCATTACGCTTTACGACTTGTGTGCTCTTTGAGTGGAATATAGATTAAGGACTCTACCTATTTTTGGTAATATAAGGACAAGCGAGTAGGTACTATAAACAAAGCTAGCTACGAAAAAAAAGATAGCTGACTTACGAGCTATCTCTTTCGTGACCGTTTATATCGTACATCTACAAAGCTTTCAGTAAAAATAAAATTAAAACATTGATACACAAAAACCAACACAAACATTTATATTTACACACTCAATGATTTACTTTGTGTAGGAATCGACGAGCAGTTAAGTACTAATACCACTACGCCAAAACCCGTCAGTGCTAGTTTACCTAACACACAATAAAAGCGTAAGAAAAAGCAAAACAAAAAAGCTACACAACGCCCTCATAACAAAAGTTCATTAGCACAATTATTATCAGTACATAATCAATTATCACACAATGTCAATATAACAGCGTAGGTAACAAACTCGTAATGTTACATAACGTTATCGTAATAGATATCATTGTAACATCGCTTGTAATGTAATTATATCATTGTTAGATGAGAACTAGTCGCTTGAGACTGCCTTTTTATACGGAACGTGTGTAGATGTTAATGTAAATATTAAGTGCGTTTGTATAATACACACATTCACACCGCGCACGCATATGGTTAATATGACTGAATCGGTAGAGCGGTCCGCGATGTCGTGGTGTCGAATCCAACGTAAAATAATTATGTGTGTGATCCACAAACGATTGTTCTGAGCTTGGACTTACTTTCTGTCTGTTCATATTCGCGCAATCCGTAAGTACTTGGGACTACAATTTGGGAAACTTTGCCTTAAAAAAAATATATCAAACTAATATGGCATACCTACCTATAAATTAAAACTTACTTATTATAGTTTATTTATGTTTCCATTCTTTCTACATATATCTCTACAATACAATACGAGAGCCACTATCACGATGTATTTTGTGCATAATCTTAAAATAAATCTAGCGCGATCAACGAGTATATGAATGAAAAGTGAAGTTTGTCTGTTTTATGCATTCTGTGCTCTGCCGTCGTATGCAGATATAATACGGCAGCAGTACACTATATTGTATCTTAGTCGCCAAATAAGATATGATGACGAACCACTGACGAACTGACAGATCAGAGAATTGTCTCAGCTCTTAATGTGATTAGATAACACGCTCTAGATAATTTTGTTGTTTACAGTAGTAATAGATTGTCATGATTAGTCATTTTGCAAGGATGAACCTCCTACAGTGACAGAATACTTTCCCTACAAATACCACGTCGGTCAGACAACTTAGTATATGGTATGCCATCTGATATTATGGCAGACAATCTCACCTAGAACGATGAGTGTCTTTTTGTATTCTTAATTCATCGCTACCCGGAAATCACTATACAAATGGCAATTCCTCTAGTGTTGCATGAGCTATTGTAGCCGTGCTACGGTAACCACTTACCATTGGACCCGTATGCTTGTTTGCCTGTGGTATAAAAAAAGACGGTTTTTACGACACTCATGGGATGAGATGGGGTGGTGACATATTGTATTCTTACTCCGTCACTACCGACTAAGGGATTATTCGTGAATATTATCGTATATTACGTAATATAAAAAAGGAAAACTTGAAATTAAACCCTATACCCATCCGTCTGGCCAGCGTTGTATTAGTAGGCCAAGTATCCCTCCGTCACTGGGACATTAATGGGCTGTTATGATGATAAAAAAAGTTACCCAATACATATCATACTCGTAATGTACAATGAAGAAAATATATAGAGCACCTACACATAGACTGGCAGCAACCCTACACAATAAAGTTCTATAAATATAATAAAATCCGTAAAGCTCCATAAAGGGTAATCAGCTGATATTCTCGCACGTCCAACTGTTGCGGCGAATTATAACGATGATCTATGTGCGCATCAGAACATGTGCGGACATTTATGCGCGTTCTGCGCACACTTGCACGCTTATTTATCATTTACGCGTTAACAGCTGAAAAAGTTCTTTCGTGTTGTACCTACTCGTAGTATATTTAAGTCATGATTTTTATAGTTAATGTTTTAGACTAGTAGGACTCTCTTTTCTAGTTTGTGATTAATCCCCACAAACATAGTGATCTAATTCATGACCTTTGACCATGACATGACCCTTGTTTTTCGCGATTTCACGCTATGTATACTGGCTCACGGCAATCATAACTGCGAGGTTTCAATTTACTTAGTTAAGAATATGAAAACTGAGAGAGCCAATTAAGGAGAAAGTCCCCAGACATGCATCATCATAACAGCCTATTAATGTCCCACAGCAGGGACGGGCCTACACCCGTGACGGAGGGATACTTGGCCTACTAATACCGCGCTGGCCAGACGGATTGGTATAGGGTTAAATTTCAAGTTTTCCTTCTTTTTATTACTTAAAGATAATATTTACGGATAGTCCCTTAGTCGGTTTTTACGACACCCATGGAATGAGATGGGGTGGTGACACACTGTATTCTTACTCCGTCACCACACTAAGATATACATTATCTGCGATAAAACACTCAAATGGAAAACTTGATAACAACATAATATTATAAATCTCTACCAATATTATTTCCCCTGACCACGTGGTGTCAGTAGGTCAAGTTTTCTTCCGCCATCAGAGTAGTTTCCGCGGTGGGACGTAAATAGGCTGTTATGACGATGAGACATTCAAAATGAACATTAGCAGTAGTAATTAAACAGCGCGTACAAAGCCCTTTGTGATAATTCCCTTAAATATGTAATTAGAAAGCCTGACACATAATAACACTTCCTACAATAAGTAAATAAGTACCTACACACGTTACGTCACAACGTCGTTATGTTTTGCACATAAAATTGTACATTTCCCACAAAACAACGTAAGTGTGTTAGTTCATTTGCTAATTTTTTGCCAATTATATTATCCGTTTCCTTCAAAACAAACTATCTATGTGATGATGAAAGGAAACATATATCACCAACGTATCTCATAAAAGGCGAACGTAGAAAGAAAATTTGTCATTATACATACAAATCCGTTTGGCCTATAAAGTGGTATTAGGCCAAGTTTACTCCGTCACTAGAGAAAGTCTTTCCTAGGTACATAATAGGTAGAGTTGGTGAAGAAATCGATAATTAAACAAATTAAGCTCAGCTTACCCCTTCACTGAGTTTGTGATACAAGTCGATTTATCTAAACATAGTAACAATTGCACACTAATGCTTGGAAGTCCCCTAAGTAAGCACATTAATGAAAACGACCTAGATAGCCAGTAAAATATGACAAAGCTTAGTCTCTCTTAAAAAAAAGTTTATTTGATTTATAATTATACATATAAGTGTAAACTACAAATCATCTTCAAACTTTTCCTTATACAGTGACCAAGAAAGTTATTAGCTCTGTACGCTTATTAATATATTATTATACCTTAACATCAAAAGTTATTAGCTCTGTACGCTAATTAATATATTATTATACCTTAACATCAAAAGTTATTAGCTCTGTACGCTAATTAATATATTATTATACCTTAACATCAAAAGTTATTAGCTCTGTACGCTAATTAATATATTATTATACCTTAACATCAAAAGTTATTAGCTCTGTACGCTAATTAATATATTATTATACCTTAACATCAAAAGTTATTAGCTCTGTACGCTAATTAATATATTATTATACCTTAACATCAAAAGTTATTAGCTCTGTACGCTAATTAATATATTATTATACCTTAACATCAAAAGTTATTAGCTCTGTACGCTAATTAATATATTATTATACCTTAACATCAAAAGCAAACAATTATCGCAGTCCACTGCTGAGCATATGCCTCTCAAAACAAGCGCCACAAAAAACGGTCCTGCGCCTTCCGCACAACAAAAGAACAACCGACAAATAATTTTATTTACCATTTAACCAAAAAAGTTAATCAACAAAAAGTAGAGCAAAATTGATTGTATGTCAGCACAGTTTTCCTGTCAACAAAAGCACTGGTATTTCATCACTGTGTGAAACACTTTACTAACGTGCTTTTGTGTTTTTGATCAATGTGATAACAAATATTTTTCTCCTTATTCCTTTAGCTGTATTCAAAAGCTTTTTTTTTTTTTTTTTTTAATATCTTTAATAAAGGCTTGACCACTTAGTGATCATGTCGCCCTATAAATTTTACAAACTTATGAATTAACTTAATACTAATTAACAAACTTAAATTCTTAGCTTTAATGCGTTATTAACTATTTTATACAATTGTTTTGCTTCTTCTGATAGGGGAGACGATAGAATAATATTACACATTCCAGCAGATCTTAAACAAATGTTATAATCCAACTCTAACTTTTTCCTATCAACCTCGTTCCGTACACACTCCATCATAATATGGTACACGTCTTCTATGCTATTACAAGAGGTACAAAGTGGGGATGTAATTTTTTTCATTAACCCAGATACTCCTGAAACTATTTAGGGTCTCAGATCTTTGTAATTTTTTGATATGTTGGTATTAGTGTCACTAACTTTTCAGGAAAAATACAAAAAAAAATCCTACTCCTCTGGGAAATCTGGAAAATGATCGGTGTTATAACACCTGGTAGGAGAATGGGCTACTATGGCTAGTAGGGAACTATGGGAAATATTTTAGACAAAATTATACACTTGATTTATTTTTTAATCTTTGTTAGACTTTTATACAGTTTTATATTGTGGGTAGAATAAAAGTAGTTCATATTTACCTTAATTTAGTTATAAAGCAGCTCTTAGGGTGAAAATAAACCTAACATTTTTTACACAAAATAGATTTGTGTTTGCAAATTTTACAAGTTAGGGCCATAGGGTGTATAAATTGCGTGTAACAATGGCTCCCATAATAAGACACTACTACTTCATTGATACTATAATTCTATAAAAGCCATAGTTAAGAAATTTTTGTTCCATACACCAAACTAAGGTCTCACTTTCAACAATTAGCCATTACTTGTCACCACTTGGTCTATTATCACAGCAGTGAATATGTTTACGTAATCGATCTCGTGAAAGAGCGTTACTTATATGTGCAAAAATAGTATCTGATAACTTTCCCAGTACATGCCTCTTCGATGGACCACATCAACTAAACAAAAAGATAGCCAGGAATCATTTCAATGCATTGCTTGTGACAATATTCTACTTCTCTGTTGGCAAGTGTATAAGTTTGTATACTAAATGTACAAACGACATACCAACAAAAACAGCATATCAACGACATCATCACCAAACATGGCATCAGAATAATATTATACTGGTGGCTGTAGTTTATTCGGACCCTCAAAGTTTGCCATTCTGGGTAAGAATTTGGATAATTCTGTTTCTTTGATATTCTCGCTGCAAAGGCAGTACCACTTGTTGAAAGAAAGACTACAGGAGCTGAATGAGGTACAGTAGAATTTTATAGGTGGGACGGAGATTCTGTACGACTTCTCTTATATAAGAAACTGGATATAAGACGTTATATTTATAGTAGTCAGAAGTAGTTTCTTTATAATGTACTTCAGCGTTAACCCCTAATTGACCACCTGGAACCCAAAAATGACTATACTTCGTCGAAAATGTGTTGCATCATTCATTTTTTCTAATTTATCTTATATTTCCTGAAAACATAATGATTTTTCTGGCAGTGACCTAACATTTAGTAGTAAAGCGATATAGACGTGTATTCTCCTACTAGGTGTTATAACACCTCTGAGAATTTTATTTATAAAAGATAAACAAATTTAAATACAATATAAATATGTTTGCCATTTTATAGCTAACAGTCATTAGTTTGCATAATCAGGACGATATTATTAGGTTACTATACAATAATTACAGAGAAAGTAGCTTTTAGTTTTGATTTTGAAAAAAATCCACATATCTTTTTTTAATTGAGCAAAAATCCATAAAATTCAATTCATATAACAATTTTTTCAGCACGCAAATAACTATGCACATGCACTAAATAAGATGTAATGAGAAATGCTGATCACTATTCGCTGTTTGTATATTTAATTTGATGGTATTGTTAAAGTCATTTAATCGGTGTTATAACACCTGGTAGGAGTATCTGGGTTAAATAAGAAAAATTATTTAGTGGCATGTGTCCGGAGCGAAGTCTAACAGCAGTAACAACATCTTGCTTACACAAAGTGGAATTCGCAAACCAAATGACTCGACAGGGGCTCGATTGTAAAGTTTTGTACCAAATACCTACAGTGAGAGATCTTTCATCAAAGTACTCTTTCCACATCTCAAAACATCTTTCTTTAGCCAAATGTAAAATGTCCGTATGATATGGCAACCATGTCATAGATGTACCTAAGTAAGTGGCTTCCTTTGCCAAATTATCTACAAAGGTGTTACCACTTAGGCCAATGTGTGAAGGAATCCACTGAATGCTAATATTCTTACCACTTAATTGTAATTTACTTATGACCTTTAAAATATCAAATGCTATGGGTACGCCTAACTTCCCGGATGTACATCCTATTATGTGCTGAAGAGCACTCCTGGAGTCCGTGAAGATAACATAGTTCCCGACACCAAATGAATCTATATAAGACAGAGCTTCAGCAATTGCAATTAATTCAATGTTCATTATACAAATCTGAGATGTCTTAATCTTTAGCCTGACATAAGTGTTTGTTTGAGGATCTAAAAAGGCTGCTCCAGCACTGCTATTAATTTTAGAACCGTCAGTAAAAATATGATAGTAATTTAAATAGTTGTTACTAATAAATTTTGAGCATATTCTGTAAATTTCTAGAGAGTTATAGCTTTGTTTGCTTTTATCTAATTCTTTAATAAATGGCTTTACCACATCCGACAAATTTATATTGCTCAACCAGGTGTCCAGAGAAAACAATCCATATCGTTTACTTACATAAAAAGGTATAGTTTTAAAGAGTTCCAAGGATAAAAATATTATAGGTATATTCTGACGTCGTCCATGGGATGAAGATCTTTGGTCATACAGCTGATTAATTAGTGTCACGGTTTTATTATCTTCTATGGAATTGATTTTAAGCCAATACTTAGTAGCTAAGAAGTATCTTCGAATGTGTAATGGCTGCACGTGTAGTTCACTTTCCATGACATGGACAGGGGTAGTTCTTACAAACCCACCCACTAGTCGTAAAAATTGGTTTTGTACTACTTGTAACTTTTTAAGATTAGAATTGCAACTTGTACTATAAATGTGACTGCCATAATCAAGTTTACTTCTTACTAAACTTATATATATACGTCGTAAGTGCTTAGGATGTACACCCCAACCACTGCCTGATAGAGCTTTAAATATATTTAAATATGAGGATATTTTTTGTACCGTTTCCGTTATATGTTTATTCCATCTAAGCCCACGATCAAACCATAGTCCCAAATATTTTACATGATTAACAGTCTGTAATGAATAATTATTAATAATTAAATTAGGCGCTTTATGGCTAAAACCAGATTGAAACACACAAACTTTGCTCTTGGCAGCAGATATTTCGAGACCAATCTCTCTTAATAGATCAAAAATAATGTCTAAGCTTAGTTGCAAACTGTTTGAAATATTTATAATATTACAACCCAACGAATACACTACAAAGTCATCTGCGTATTGGGAAATACCTATATTATTTGAGCCAACAGACTTACATACCTGCATTGTAACAATATTAAATAATAACGGTGATAATGGGTCCCCCTGAGCCAGGCCCCGCCCTGTAGTTCTACACAGTGTACCAGAATCAACAAAAACTTTGATATTACGCTCTTGTAAAAAATTCCAAATATAATAACATAATTTTGAACCTATACCTATTTCATCCATAATTTTAACCAAACTTGTTATATCAACATTATTATATGCATTGTCTATGTCTAAAAAACACGCAACAGTTGTTAATTTTTTTTTAAATCCTAGTTGAATATTTGTTGTTAAATTTGTAAGATTGTCTATCGTAGAACGACCTTTCCTAAAGCCTGTCGTATAAGACGATAAATAATTATTCTTTTCGATGTACCATTCTAGTCTTTTGAGTAGAATGCCATGAAATATCTTGCACATACATGAAATCATAGATATAGGCCGAAGAGATGATACGCTACTAGGGTCTCTTCCCAGCTTAGGTATTGGGACGATTGTTATGTCTCTCCACTGTCGTGGAACAAAACTATTTGTTAGAAATTTATTATAAAGATCTGATAATATTTTTTTTCCTATGCTGGGTAAGTTTTTTATCATGGAATAAGATATATTATCATACCCAGGGGATGTATCTTTTGAGCGTATTGAAGATTGTAATTCCTGTACCGATATAGGGGTTTCTAAAATGTTATTACTAGAATACAACTCTGGTTTTCTAGGAGATACAAAATCAGGTGTTAATGTATATAAAAGTTGAGTAGATCTCTCTTTGTTGACAAATTCTTTACTTGATCTATTACCCGAGAACCACTTCATTTTATCCCACACCTCCTTCGATGTGAATGTGTGATCGATAGATGAACAAAATGTTTGCCAGTTTTTAGTTTTAGCGTTACGAATAAATTTTCTAGCAATACGAGTTTTATCGCGAAAAACTTGTAAATTTTGAGGAATAGGATTATAGCGAAATTTCTTAAGAGCCAGTCGCCGCTCTGCTACTAATTTGGAAAGCTCGGGTGACCAATAGGGCTTAGGAGTGAAAGTACTATGAGGATTAGGGTTAATTTTTATATAAGGTATATGCAAATCTGCTGCAAAATAAATGTATTCTACCAATACATCATACGCACCCTGCAAATCATGAGGTAGTATTACCTCAGACAAAATATCATTTAATAATTTAGTATAAGCTACCCAGTTGGCTCTTTTAAAGTTTCTTTTAAAAATCCATTTATTAGAGTTTTTAATATCTGATGTAATTCTTATGATATAGTGATCACTGCCTAAGGTCTCGTTAAGAACCATCCAGTTCATCTTTAAACTTATGTCGACTGACGCTAATGATATGTCAGGAGAGGATTGTTGTAAGATACCACTAACTAATTTCACTCGTGTATTTTGCTGGTTATTTAAAGTAATAAATGCACTATATACTAATGAATCAAAAATCTGGTTACCTCTGTGATCAGTCTTCGTAGACCAGTTCGTATGATGGCCATTAAAATCTCCCAGTAGTAGTGTTCGTTCTCCTAAGCTACAAAATAATAGTTCCCAGTCCCTTTGCGCCTATATATACGCCTATGTATACTAAAGCCTAAACCTAACAAAAGAAAACTAGCCCCGTCAGGTAAAAAAGTTCGTAGCCCGTCTCCATATGCATCTGAACTTCACATACCTGAGGAAAACATCAGTGCTGAACCAGTGGAGCCCTGTCCTTCGCCGAAAATAGAAAAGGAAGTCAAATTTGGAGAACTTTTAACACAATTAGCAAACGTTATTTTTTTCAAACAATTATCCTTTTTTGATAAAGTTAAAAATATTATAAAACATTGTTTAGAGTGGTTGATTTTAGTTGCAGTAGAAAATATAGCAGATTGGCCTATGTTAAAGCTTTTTTTAGATTTTCTTAATGGATAAAGTTCCCTCTTCATTGCGTCTTAATATTATACAGTGGAATTCGCAAAGTATTAAACATAAAGTTCAGTGTTTAGAGAGTCTTTTATCACAGGAAAAAATTCATATTGTTGCTTTAAGCGAAACTTGGCTTTCACATACGGAAAACTTTAAAATAACTGGTTATAAAGTGTACAGAAAAGATAGAAGCGATGGGTATGGCGGTGTTGCAATATTAGTTCATAGATCAATTACATGTCATGAAGTAGCGGTGGCAGTGGCAAACCCAGGAATGGAGGTGATAGGGGTTAAGGTATATAACTGTGACTATATAGAACAGATTGTGTCATTGTATTGTCCTCCGTCGGTAAATTCAAAAGCTTGTAGTTTGTTGAAACTGCTACAATCGCTTGTACTTTACAATGTATGTCTCTGTCTTACAATTTCATGGAAAGCAAGAAAAATTCTCAGAAGAAATTAAACATTTCTTTTTCACGAAACTGTACCTATTTTTTTTACGTTGACTGTAACCAACTATCCCATATCAATTACCTAAATATGTTGCCAAAATATTCCATAACTCAAACTACCGTAATGGAGCCATTGCAGGATCTGCCTCTCAAATTCTACCGATAGATACCGTAAATCTTACCGATCTTTTTTAACAATATCGGAGATTAGTAGTAAAATAATGTGGGCACCTGTGACCGCATTCACCGACTAGCCTACAGAGCATATACTACGAACTTATAAACAAAGCTGTCGACACGAGACGGCTATTGCCGTTTTAAGCCACGCGTTGTAGCCGCGGAAAACGACGAAAATCCTATGCAAAAATAACACACCCGGACCGACATTTCACCACACACACTACATAAAAGACGTATCACGCTAATAAAGCACATGGAAAAATAATCTTTATTACGTCAGTGAGGGAGAGATTTTCAGAGAGTTTCCCCTACACGCTGTTCAGGACTATATTTGGCTTTGTGACGTCAGAGAAGAGCGCGCGCGCAGTCCGTTCCCGACTCCCGCGCACTCGGCACGCAGCCGAACGCTATGATATCCAACTATATTATGCTAAAATGAACCATAATATTATGGTAAAATAAAATTTATTTTAGTGCAACACATCCTATTAATAACCGGTGTAGACTAGTGATTGGATTAAGGATTATTGAAAAGTTTCATCTCCGCATTTGGTGGTAAGTCCTTTTTTTTATGTATTTTTTAATGATATATTTATTTGATTTTAAATTAAAATAAAAATATCTGTGAAAACCTCTTCATGTCCGGTATAAACGTTCCGGTCCAAAGCTCGTACTGTAAGTAACAGTTAAACCCGCGCGTGACGTCACGGCATATGGCTACGGAGCACTTATGGATATCTTGTAATGTACTATATTCATAATAATTTATATAATACTATTCACATTACACCTTACCTAGAAGAAGCTTAGAAGTTAAATCGATTTTCAGTGCTTGCAACTTTTTTTTCTAATCTGGCCCGTAAGGCGCCAATTTGGCCAAGATATATTTACCTACTGATGGAAATATTTTGGTCATACTTTGGTTTTCTCCATGTTCAGACTGAGCTAGACATCGAAGCTAGCAGCTAAGTTCAGCTGCCGTACAGCAGATAACTGTTTATTAGATTACTACAAAAAAAGTTAACAACTCTACTAGAGCATAACATTAACATTGAAATGGGTACTCATTTATACTTGAGGATTCTCTAACATATCAATCTAGATACGCGTATAGGTACATTATCCTCTTGTAATAATCACACTCGCCTACATCAGGCTCCCGCTACCTTAATCAGGTCGTCGGTCCACCACACGTTTGCCCACTCTACGTCTTGGGATACGCAGTCGTCAATCCAGAACCATTTTTCCAATAGATGAGGAAAGCTCAAGATCGCGCGCGGTGAAAACATTTGGAAGAGGTCTATGTCCAGCTGTGAAAGACTTATAAATATAATAAATATTCCTCACACTTTCACACAGCGCCATCTAGTCCCAAACTAAGCAGAGCTTGTACTATGGGCACTAGACAACGGATAAACATACTTAAATACTTTTTTTTTGTAAATACATACATATTTTTTTTTGATTTGATTTTTTTTTTATTATACATAGAAAACACCTAGACCAATGCAAACAATCATGTTCATGCACACAAAGATTTGCATAGAGCGGGAATAGAACCCGAGACCTCTGCGTAGCAGTGATGTTAAATAACCACTATGCCACAGAGGTCGATAATAATATATGATAATATCGAAGACACAGTTTTGTCTACCTATAGCTATGAGTATCAGTTTCTATATGCTGTACTCGCCATAGATTTAACATACCATGATTTCTACGCAACGGCGTAATTATCAATATAGGTTAGTATAACTAGGTCATTGGCCCATAACCTATTAATGTAGCTATTTTCACTTTAAAATGTTCGTTCAATAATGTATGATATTACATACTGTTTGCTCCAGTGAATGGTTAATTCAATACCACTTTACCTTCCTGGTTGATAAGGGACTTGTTATCAAGTTCACCTCGCAGTATCGTCTTGGAAGTACCTTGGAGAAGAGTCGATGTGTTCTACTTAATTAGACAACATTACTTTTTTTCCTTAATAGACGATAAACAGTTGAATATTATCTTCTGTTTATGAAAGTAAGGAAGGTCGTTGAGTGCCCGTAGTCATATTTTAATGACACTATTTTAGATAGGTAGGTACATCTTACTCTTCTTTCAAATCAATAAACCAGCCTATCACAGTCCATAGCTGGCGTAGATATCTCGCGACACGCGACTACGGTCTACTCTTTCTTAGACATTGATTTTATTCCAACTTTTAATTTGTCATCGCATTTGTTTTCACTCTGCAGGACTTATGGTTGCACTGCGGCATTTAGTCTTTCATTTGGAGCATAATTTTCCGTCATCATCATATGAGCCACTGGTTGTTCACAGCAGGACATAGGCCTACTACAAATATCACCTTTGCGTTATAAAAAATGTTTAATAATTATTTTTAAATAACTAACAACTATTAGTTCACTTGACAATGAATAGTTTTGAAGAGAAATGTAAATGTCGTTGTGTAACATGGCGTCGTGTTCTCCGCGCTTGACCTCCACTTGACGTGACTCTGACAGACACAAACACATATTAGATGAGACACCAATGTCGCTAAACATTATGTAGTTTTATTCTCGAACACCTGAAGGTAACATCACAATACTGTATATAACTAATGTAAGTTTCAAATTAGCAGCCTGTTAACATGAAACAATGTTCTCCAAGCAGCAAAATTATCGAAATGCCTTTAGATATGCTGAACCAATTAATATCATTTTATTGTCTGCTACATGACAAAGATACCATCAGGATCTGATGAGACACCTTGTATTATTTATCCATTTCCACGAGGAGCTTTTGAAGATCATTGTAATTGAAATAATATTGAAGTACTTTTTGAGTATCCCTATCAAATTAGACTTCCCTAGCGCTTTCCACGAAATCCAAAAAAATAACTAGCTTTCACAGTTTGAGGAAACTGTAAAACGTAAACTTATTACGAAAGTCAAACAAAAGACTATGTTAATAAATTTTCTTTTGTTAATAAAATTGTATACAGTACACATTTATTTACTGCGGCAATACATTCTGGCATCATACCAAAACTTAGTAACACTAGTGTTAATAGTGTAAACTGAAAAAACACAATATACCTAAATATTTATTTTGAAACACGCGTCACTTTGCAACTCGAGTTTCTCTGACAATCAGCTCTATGATATAACTTGATCATTATATATTTTTTCCACAAATTACAGCTTCCATGTCTGCAACAAGCTAACAATAAGCTGGCTTGCTATTACACGCGGCTGTAAATAGCTCAAAACAAATGATACGCCTGCTATTTATTTAACAACTTAATCTCAGCTTGTTTCTGCTCTATGTTAGTTCAGACTGAGACACTTGTACTAATTTGTTCGACTTTTAATACATATTGCAAAATGTAAAAAAAAAAGTATTCTAACATTCATTGTTAATCCTTTGTGTTTCACCTGCGACCACTTAATTCATAATTACTTTGTTGACTATAATAAGTTTAATGTAAATGTAAACAACGTGAACAAATACTTTAGTTTAGTAGTGTGGTGAAAGATTATTAAGAATACAAAATATCACCACATGTTATTTTGTATTAAACCTTATTTTAAAAGTTTAACTAAATTAAAATTAGTTTTTCTTTCACTTCATTTATTTTCTCTGGTAGAGATGATATCTGTTTAATAGTCTTCTAATAGTTGGGCTTTACGACATTTTTAGTATTAAAAATAATAATAACAAAAGGATTTTTCTCGTCATTTCATAAACATAAATGTTACAGTAGCTTCGTCTGTACAAAACTTTACAACTCAGACTGTTATTATGTCAAATTATATTGTTTTCACTTAAATTGTGCTACACAGAATATTATTATACACGTAACTATAGATAATATACTAATATAGTTATGTTGGGATCATTATACGTTAGTTTACACAAATGCCGTTATTTGCGTTCAAAACATTCCTACTATTTTATAATTTACCAAAATAAAGATTTTTTCAATGCTTCTTGTCACAAAACTAAATCACATTACAAATTTAAAAAAAATTACATCGTTTGAGAGGATTGATTGACCGAATTTGGAAGTTTCATAGAAAATTAATGTAAATTAGTTGAGTAATCTAGTTATTATCTAAAAACAATTAAATTACCGTGTCTAAATTGCATATTAGTATTATTAGTCTCATTGAGTCTCTTACTAAACAATGTTTGTTATTCTATGTATCCGTACAATTAGTGTTTGTAAATAAATCACCTCGACACAGGTCATCCACAGAGCATGATTCTTTATTTTAATAATTGATTACAAATATCATTTACTTTCTCCAACACTTGAGTAACACTAATATTTGTTCAAAGCGCATAATAAACGCATGTACGTAACTTATATGATCGAAAGCTCTACACAAGTGAGATGATAAACACTTTCAAGTAGATAGAGAATGCTTATCACTTTCATGTGACGTAATGTTGTCACTTACTCGTAATATTAAGTACATGTTTGTTTGTTAACTTTAAGTGAGATAATGATTATGTGGAATTTTAAGTTGGGAAATTTTGAGATGAGTTTTACTTAGAATGCTTGGTTTCACCGAGGCTAAGATAAAATAAAGAAAAACAATATTTACAGTTTACTTTTGATGTTTGTCATTTATAAAAGACCTCTTAACCTCTCTGTGATTCAAACCAGCTACCTTATGCAACACAGTCCCGTACCCTAAGTAACGCGAAACTTAAACAGTTAAATGTTACAATTTGATTCTTATATCTGACGCAATTTTTCACTAGCTCTCCATTATATTTAAAACTAAACAAAAATAGAAATAAAATAAAACTACTAATGACTGCGGTTTTTGTTAACTTTACTCTCACTTTGAAATGCCTTTATTTTGTATGCCTTGTTTTGTCTAGTCCATGTTATATTACTCATCGACAACGTAACTGTACTAATAAACTAAACTGTAAGAATAATACTTACTATTGCATTAGTTTTTTTTACGTATTAGGTACAGAAGGATCCTAGTCTACTGAAGAATCATATTTCAATAACCATTTAGGAGTACAACGATTCGAGTCTGTTATATTAGAGTCCATAGCTATATTTTCTCGTTTAATCTTATTCATTTACAAAAAAACCGTTTCCCGCAAACAGCGTAAAAAATATAAATGCAATACTACTGAAATTAAAATAAACATAGCTTTATAAACACAGCAAAACCGCAGCATGGTATGTCAGTCAAGAAAGTTAAATCAGAGGCTCATTACTTTGTCGATTATAATTTTGTAATGAAAATTTATGTGTCCGGTGTACCTTATATACGTACAAACTTCATGATATATATCATGCAACATGACAAATTGTGACAGAAGTTACATTTACACGATTTATTATAATACTGTTGATGTTTCGCTTTGAAAACGACAATAATTTAAGACCTGCTCACGAAGACAACGCCCAGTTCACAGACATTGTTTGGTCTTGTTTTTTGACAGCTCTATTTATCTACCGGGCGTAGTTTGTGAGACTAAAGAACACGTGATTATGGCTGTGACATTTACCTTCTTAAATACAGAATATTGTTATCCTGTTTTTCTTCTTTCCTTCTTAAAGAATGATCTTAACATAGGCTCTCATGACATGAATATGTTGGTAGACTAAAAACGTCTCCTACTTTATCTTAATCTAAATTAAAAAGTGCAATTTCCGTGTCTGTGAGTCACTGTTCGTTTATTGGCGATTACAGGTTGTCAACGCTCTATTAATCAAAGGCTTCTAAGGGAAAAATGTCTCATACTTATCTTATTATGTCCAAAAAAATTACATGAAAATAGCCATCCTTCACTAGTATTGGGCTAATTACTTACTTAGTCTTAGTTTTCCTCCATGAAAGAGTTCCGACAATGCAGCTCAAAAATAAATGTACAGGAACTGAGCTATGTTTTATCTTTACTTTAACTTTTAAACTTGGTCTTCCTTTGACAAGCTGCAGTAACATGGCGTTATGCGCTAAAACAACAATTATTATGCTATAAATTACCTCGATAACTGACATTTACGCGGTTGTAGCCGCGAGTAACATCTAGTTTTACAATCAAACAAATATATAGTAAAATGTTACAATGTTGTTATAATGTTTTACACGTTGGCAATTAACTAACACAACATTAATTAAGATACATATTGAATAAATTGAAGTCTCATGTCGCTTGCCAAATAACATTAAGCCACAACCACAAACCATAGTAAAAGCGGGCGTGTTTCTAGTTTTATTAGAAGAAAAGTAATGACTTATTATTTTGTAACTTTTAGAAAATAATTAAAAAAGAATTAAACAAAAATGAATTTTTTGAGAAACTGATATACCTGTACCCGGTTTCTATGTTAAAAAAAACATTTAAAATAGCTTCGTGATTATTATTTACACTTCACACAAAAAAGTACAAAATTTGACTCTGAACTAAGCCTTTCTCAACTCAATTAGGTACCCATAGGTGATTTTTGTCATTTGATATTTTCTGTCGTAAAACTGGGCCAACTATACTGAGAGAATTGAACCATTTTGTAATACCATATAACACCAATTTCATTTATTCAATCTAAGTAAATTATTTTATTCATTATAAATCCGCTTCCGCGTATTCCGCGTCCGCAGGCTGCAGGTCACAATGGTGTAACAAGTCGGTCATTCACCTCGCTAATTATATGCGACCACCTGCCAGCGCAAGTGGGTCACTTGTCTACATAATAGGGCTCCGTACATCAGGTGAAGCTCCCGTAATGTCAGTGCTACAGGGAACTGACGGCACCGGCTATTCTTAGGAGCCCCTCCGCTTACTGTTATAAACAGTAGTGTCTGGTACATATTTTTATCAGCTCATACGAAGTCAATGGATTACTCTTGAGTATCTGTTCTTATAACATCATGTTTTATAGAAAGGAATATGTTACGTTATCTTTGGGTTATGGTTTCATTTTACACTTTTTTTACATCTAAAGTTTCATTTGTAAATCTTGCATGACATATTTTGAAAGTTCAGGCATTAGTCTATTTACAATATTATTTATCGAAATATTCCTCAAAATTTCCCATGCAAAGTTTGCCATGACCAGAACTTTCTTTCTAAGCTAAACGAGTAAAATAAGAACATTACACCACAATAGGTAACCTATCTTAAAATTACCTGATACTTTCTTTAACAGTTTAAGAAACAGCGAGTATTCGAGTGATAATTCTTGTTTAAATATGTGAGTTTATGAGTGAAGTGCGTCTAAATATAGTTAATATGTTTAAACTTTCAAGTAGTACAAGGTGAGTCGATCTCCACGGACTCTATTACTAATATTCACTGAACGAAGATAAATAAAAAGATTTTCAAAGTCATGTCTTTTTGTTTTTACGTATTTATTAGACTTGTTACTACGTATTATACAAAAGCAATAACAATAAGTATAGTTAGTATCTTTTTAATGTCCATCAGTTTTTTTTTTAATCTTTATTTTTTATAGAGGGTTTAATCATTAAAGATTATGTCACCCTCGATGTCCATCAGTTATGGAAAACAAGCCAGGCTTGGCCAGGCCAGGCCAGGCCAGGCGGGTTAGTTTATTTGTGTTTTGTACTTGCAAAACAATGAAAATCAGTTATGTATAATCTCACAATACTTAAGAAAGTGTTTATCACATCATTAGTGATGAAGTATCATCAAGTTTACAATTTATTTTTTTTGTTATTAAAGTAGTAACAACAAACAGCTACATTATAGTTATAATACAAATAATATTCTTAAACGTATAAGTAAATAAATATACTAGTATAGGAAGCAAACCAGCGCAGCAGGTGCACGAATACCGTTAAATACTAAACGATCCAGCAGCAACGCATGGTCCACCTTGTCGAAAGCTTTGCGAAAATCGGTGTACACAGCATCCACCTGCAAGCGGTTGTCAACTCTATCAAATAAGTAATTTGAAAATACCATCAAATTTGTGTTTGTAGAGCGTCCCTTAACAAATCCATGCTGTTCCTGTATGATGGCATTATGTATGATAGGATATGGGTGATTCTTCGAGCCCAACATTTTCGATGTCTGGAGGTTTTTCTTTGTAACTAACAGACGAACCAAACTGCAATTATTTTTTAAACATAGTATAGACAGTTACCTATCTTGCACACGTTATTGTTTTTTAATAATAGTTTTTTAGATATTTAAAAAAATAATTAAACAGCGTTCTTCTGATTAATATGGTGTGTCCGTACCCCAGTTTCTTGAAAGTTAGTAACAGTAACATTTTTTCTTATTAACGAATCGATGTGCGTTATAAATATTACGATAGAATATTAGTTGTTTCTTTACACAAAAAAAAATGGTAGTAATATTTGCGATAGTTTTTTAATAAAAAAATAAATTGTGAGTGTCCGGCACAAAAGTCTGATTCATATTCGCGCGCTTTACTCGAACGTACCTAGCTAAGTACGAAACATCAGGAGATCCCTTCTAGTGCTGGTGGTAGCCAGGGACTCTGCTGACGTGGTCACGACGTTACATGCGGCTGGTTAGTGTTGTTGCGGAGTTATAAATGTAAATATCTGATTCATATTACTTTGGTTCACCTGTGTTTCTGATTACTATGTTGGCTGTTATAATTAACTTAAATGGTTTTCAAACTTGAATCTGTTGGAAATATAATTCAATTGGGGACTAAAAGCCTATGTATAAATAGCAATCCTTAATTGTATACGTGTAGTGATTAACCGATGTTAAAAGGCAAAATTTTGATTCATATGTACCTGATTCATACGGTAAAAATACTATATTAATCAGAATTTCACACATATTGTTAATATAGCGGCACGGATAATGATTGATATTGTCAAGTTGTCAATGCTTCTAATAACTGGATTTAGGTGTGGTGATAATCATTGTGATTATCAACTGTGATTTTAATAAATAAATGACTGATTTTTATAACTAGAATTTCATTTTTGTTCCTAATTCTGATTTATATGACCTCAAAAAATTTTAAGTTAATTATCTCGAAAACCATTTCATAAAAAAGTGTGCCTTTTTCAGACATTGTATATTAGGTTATCATCTTTGACAAAAACATGTTTTATAAGCCAAAATGTGAAAAAAAAATTTGCCTATATGAATCAGACAAAGAATCGAATTTCGAAGAAACACCCATATAATTCGGTGTGGACTAGCCTCTCAAAAAGCTTTGACAAGGCAGGGAGTAAAGAAATTGGTCGATATTGATCAACGCTAGCCCGCGACCCATTCTTATGTACAGGTGTGATGTTGGCATGTTCCCACATTGTCGGCATAACACCCTCTCTCAAACACTTAACTATTATAGAGCAAAGTCAGGGGAATATTATATGCTATACGATGTTTCTTTATGTGTTTGTTTTTTGTATTCTCTCGTGACGTAGGTACCTGCTTGTCATTCACACGTGCGGTAGTACAGTACTGGCTGCTGCCAGCGCAAAATGCAACATACTGAAATGTATGTACCTACTTAAAACATAAACAAAGTACATAACCTTTGCAATTAGATCTGATCTCCTACCACCTCCATCTTTTTCGGTAACTGCACACAATTGTCAGTTAGCCGAGAATGGTTGTTCTTGTCCAGCCCTCGAAAGAACCAAAGACATAAAATATCTTGGCATAATAATAGATCAACATCTATCCTTCAAACCGCACATCCAGGCCCTCATCCCAAGACTGCGGAAACTTATATTCTTGTTTAAAACGCTCAGACATACCGCCGATCGCAAGACAATCAAGATGGTCTACTATGCCTTATGCCATTCCTTGGTAGAGTATGGCATTACTGCATGGGGAGGTGCTTCCAAAACACACATAATTGAGGTAGAGAGGGCACAACG
Source organism: Schrankia costaestrigalis (assembly GCA_905475405.1). Taxonomy (NCBI): domain Eukaryota; kingdom Metazoa; phylum Arthropoda; class Insecta; order Lepidoptera; family Erebidae; genus Schrankia; species Schrankia costaestrigalis. The sequence goes on from FR997836.1 coordinate 629,478, forward strand.
TGCAATACTCAAGGTTGGTGCTGGTCTCCCTTTCAGATACCCCACAGTGGATCTTTACAGGGAGTGGGAAATACTCACGGTACGTCAGACGTTCATTTTACGTACTATTATTAAAAAGCACTGCGAACTGCAATTTGATCCCAATCTCCTTAATCATCGAAGAGTTAGGGTGTGCCCCAGCATCCGCTTTAGAACGTCCTTCGCCCAAAAATTTTTCTGTTTCCTTGGAAATTACTTATACAACAAATTAAATAAAATTCTACATTTATACCATCAAACTAAATATAGCTGTATCAAATCATTAAAATTGTACTTAAGACTGCTTGACTACAATGAAACGGAAAATCTTTTATTGATCCTCTCATAAAATCACATCATCATCGCATTATAATCACACTCTTATACTTACTCATACACTCTAACATTCACTATCTTTCACTCCTATACATTTATGCACAGTAAACTTACATATAACTCTTTCAGTAATTCTGTATTACGAATTTACCAATTAAGCCCATTTTTTTATTTTTTTTTATTTGTTTGTATTACTTATATATTTATTTATTTGTATATTTTACAGATTTATTAGATTAGATTGTAATTTTCTTTTCTCTCCTTTATAAATCTCTGGTTTGTTAAATTTCTACTTTAAATTGTAACCGAGGGTGGGTCACTGGTGACCTGTAACACAGGTTTTTTTACTTAACCTACATCAGGCACCAGTCTCTCACATAGGTACTATTTTTAAAAGAATGTCTCAGCTACTTAATATATAAGACCTATTGTGATGAGAAAATAAACGAATTTATTTATTATTATTATTTTATTATAAAAAACACTGCGTCCTTTATTAATTTCGATTATGTTGAAAGAACGTACTTTTTATTGTGTGATGACTTGACTGATGACTTTCTCGGTAGCGGCGTAACGGACGTGCCAGGTTGTTGTACGTATACTAGGTCGTGAGTTCGAATCCCATGCTCCCGCTTCAGTCCTTACAATTATTCATGAGACAAAGCATTCGCTTCTGTAAGTTATTTATGTCCCATAAATTAAAGTACATGTCAGACACACTTCCCTAATACAGTCTTTTTTTTTTAAATAAACATTCTTTCAAAAATATTCTCACTCTATAAAGCGATATACGTATTCTCAGATTATAATATTTGAAGAACAAAGAAAACAAAGTGTTATAAATAATAACAATGACAATATTTGATGCAGAACACCTAAAATGAGCATGTGAGTGCGCGCAGCTCCATTGATCTCGTGCCAAATTGCGCATCTACTACAAGCCAATGACCTTACAGCTACCCTCTATCTACACAGGAAACGTTTGTGACATGCGCCTTAAGCTGTAAACATGCACTTTTATTTATTGTAATACGCCTTTTATTGTCTTTTCTTAAGCGCAGATCTTTCGCTGTAGATGCACTGTCATGTGTTGATATAATTAAAGCGCCGATTACACTAGCCTACATGTAGTGCACTACGTCTTGTAGGACACTACATGTAGTCTTTCCATTTCTAAAATAATTACATGGAAATGGAAAGACTACATGTAGTGTCCTACAAGATGTAGTGCCCTACAAGATGTAGTGTCCTACAAGATGTAGTGTCCTACAAGATTTAGTGCCCTACAAGATTTAGTGCCCTACAAGACGTAGTGCCCTACAAGATGTAGTGTTCTACAAGATGTAGTGTCCTACAAGATGTAGTGCCCTAAAACATGTAGTGCCCTACAAGATGTAGTGCCCTACAATATGTAGTGTAGTGCACTACATGTAGGCTAGTGTAATCGGCGCTTTAATTATATCAACACATGACAGTGCATCTACAGCGAAAGATCTCATTCTTGTAAGAGATACTTGTCTTACAGCTGTCGTTTGTTTTAGGTGACTATTAAGTAAGTTCTATAATCACTTTTCACAACTAAAGGTTCGCTATTAAAAAGTGAAATTTTGGTCGTTGATTCTCAAAATTAAGGTCGTAATTTAATTCACATTAAATTTTCGATTTGCCTATATGACCCATTTGGTAGATCTGTTGTGAAATTGATTCAAATTCAAACTCCTTAATTCAAAAACTTGAAATAAGCAGTTTATAAATGTCTAAAATAAATATAATAATATGTATGTGTGTGTAAATTGAAATCGTCATGTCATTGTGAACGTCATTTCATATATTAATGCCCAAAAATAGTAACACGGACAGATTTACTTGGAAGTTGTAATTTGTCAAAACATAAGCTTTTTTGTTGTTTGTTTGTTTCTTTACTTGCTAGAACTAAATGAATGTATGTATATAGGTATCTAATGTTTTTCTATATCACCAATATAACATCACGTCATAAGTGTAGGTGCATGTTTCTAAAGTTGGAAAGCTACATAAATAGGATGCACTTTCCACAGGATGTCCACATACGACCACTTGTCGTAGATAGGACACATGTGAAACCTGTACTCATTTCTAATCAATTTAGAGTTCATTATCTCTTAATTACGTCTATTTTCTAATCTAGCGCTATAAAATTCTACTCTGCCTCTACAAATTAGTATGAAATACAGGAAGTTTATTTGATTCCTAAAGTAACCAAAGAAATGGTAGATTCTATTCGTGATATAATCGTTCGTGGGAACTGATAATGTTTTATATTTACAAAAAAAAAGTTAAGTTCTTGTTCACAGACAAAATTTCTTTAAACTATTACGGCTTTTGTAAACCTTTTATAGTATAGCACTGATAAAAATAATATAGAAAAACACACCTTGAGAAACCGAATCTTAACTTGAAAAGATAAATTAATCAAAAAGTAATATGATTTTTATACAATCTCTTTATTTTTAAAAACTAAAGTAAGTAACTCTTAGAAATCTATTAAATTATTCTTATTCATAAAAGAAAACTGCTGAGATCTCTATCACGCACCAGTTACTGTAGATAACGCATTAATTAACAATAATACACCGGCTATTATTAACTAGATCATTATTACGAACAGACAGTATGAAGATATTCAGTTTACTTATGTTCTTTATACCGAACATGAGTTAAAAGAAATACTTTTATTGTAAGAAACTGAACGGAACAATTAAGCGTAAAAATTGGATTGTATTGAAGATTACTTGGGCACTTTGAACTATTTTTAGTGTATTTCAATGAGTCAATAAGTGCATTATACTTTTTATCAGAAGTTTTTACAAAGAAGCACCTCGTAAGACAGATTACCTCATGTTGGTAGAACCTTATTAACAACATACTTACCTTATTTACTTTTCTTTTTTTAATAGCTACGTTGACAGTTCTTCATTTAAATTTCTGTGCAGTTTATGAGTAAAACGCCGATTACACTAGACTACATGTAGTCTCCTACATGATGTAGGAAGACTACATGTAGTGTAATCGGCGCTTAACTAATACATACAGTAATCTTAATAAAACGTGAACATTAATATTATTATAGTTATTCACGATTATGATTTATTTTAAATACAATAGAGAAATGTATCTCAGTTTCTAGAATAAAAACTATCGATTATAATAAAAACTATATACTTAACGGTATTTTTGAAACATTCACGAAATATTCGCATTAAAAGTTAGAAATTACTCAAAATTTCACTTGAAACTTTGTCGCTTTTTTATAGTTTGTCTTATTTTGATCTAGATAGAAACTCTGACCTATAATATAATTTACATTTAAATCATTTTTATTTTATATTCTTTCGGTTAGACTTTCCTTTAACGTTTACTTTCTTTGATAATAAGTATTCGTTTACTAACCCACAGACAGTTGCACTTTGTCGAGACGCTGTTTTTTTCTTATTAACAGCACAATAATAAACTTTTGCTGTGCTCCATTTTATTTATACTTATTGGTATTGTATTGATAACAATATAAAAGTAAAAATATCAACAGAAAAACTTTCCGGGTCACGGACAAGTAAAATTTTTACTCTGTTGTTACAACAGTAGAATCAAATCATTAGAAACCTAATTAAGGATTTTATTGATTAAAGTAAAAATTTGGCTGGCAAGTTGTAAACACCTAAACCTTAGATTACCTAAATTCCTTATAATAAGATACATTGTCGTTGTAAGGTAAAGATCTAATTTCTTATATACCTACGTTTGTAGTATAGCCTGTTAACAAGAACACGTGAGCAAGTCGCGTGTAGGACACTGCTGTGCGTGTCCATGGTAATGGTTCGCTACACACCGCGGCCGGTAGTAGATAAACTACTTTTTTTTTTTAGCTCTTTTAAAAAAGACAACTCCCACTCTAGGGATCATGCCCTGTGTCGCGGGGACCTTTTACAAACATCAATTAACGGACACAAAGAATACCCAGACCAGGACAATAATTTGTGGATCTCACAAATTATTGTCCGATGGGATCGAACCCACAACCTCTTGCACGGCAGCCGCTTGCGCTACCGTCGCGCCACCGAGGTCGTCAAACTGTACTGTTACATAACTTTAGTCATGCATCTGGGTAAACGGATTGACATTGATAATATCGCTCGTTATGACCCACTGCAGAGACCTCCTTCGAGAATGGATGGATACTTGATCTACTAATTGGCAATAATTTCCTTCTCTCGCGAAGATTTTAGCTAAGTTGTTCTCGTGTGCTTTCACACTAGGCAAGCCTGTCCTGTGGGTGCCTATTACGATTACAGTAATAAGTGACACTATTTGCTCGATCAACATGAAATAAACTAGGTACATAGCACAATTAGGTATGACCAAATTACTAGGTACTACTTAGGTAGGTAGTACAATATCTACCTTTTTATACCTGTTCTGCGAAATTATTTTTATGCAAATTGAAAGCTATATTGAACTTTTACGATGTCTCTTTCCTCATGCTAGGCTTTCATATTTGATATCATTTTCACTTACAAAACATACGTAATACGAGATTATATTATACTTAATGTTTATAATCTTAATAACATTTGCTTGTGGTTGTTAAAATTGCAAACTTTCTTTAAATATAAAAGATTGTCGTTAAATATCTCGATACATAAAAATGATGGCACTTCATTAATTTGTAATTAGCTCTGTCGAAATGTAAACACATAATACTCGTAACCATAAGTTACTAAGTACATATATTTTTCGACAGAGTTTCACATAAATTTCTTAGTTTCCAGAATAATTTAGCGTCCTAACCGACTACGGAAAATTAGACAAGCAATAGACATAGTTATAGCACCCATCTTGTGCGAGGATCGATCCCTGACCTCAACGTGGCAGGTGTACTCGTAGATGTATGACACCTTCACCATCTGATCATCACAAGAGGTCTTTTACGTTATTTTACAACAACAGTTTGAAAGAAAATGCACAATTTTAAAGGCCCATTTCATCTTTCTATTTCGAGTTACAGATAACCTTGCATCAAACTATCAGTAATAGTTTTTATAACTTGAGCTGCATAAATATTTGGTATCTAGTAACAGTATGTGGAAGCGGCGCTTGTGTTATTTTTATATGCTGAGAGCAGCACTCAGCGCGACCTGCCAAATATTCGTTCTACTGATCTTCTAGTATAATGTAATGTTACTATTATTGCTCCTATCAATATAGTTCTAAACATCTGTAGAGCATGCACCTTGGTCATTGAGTACAATGATATTTTAATTTACTATGAGATTAAGTAACGAACTGTAAAAATTAAACCCATTGATCCAGTAGTGTAATCCATTGGAGTAATGTTGTCGCGCTAAAACGACCTCACTGATTTTATTTTAAAGTTTGAGGTGGCTTTCGCTTCTTATTCTTTCTTGAAGTTTTTAAAGATAGGTAACGAAAAATAAATTTATGAATGCGAAAATTGTCATAAATGGTGAACTTTTCTAAAACCTCGGATGTCTGTAACGGCTAAACCGATTTACTTTTTCCTGTTGGATGTGTTTTGTTTTACTTTATTAAGTTTATAAGCACATATCTTCAGTAAGTAGTCTCTACCTACCCATGGGAATAAAGCATGAGTTTATGTGTATGCATAAGCACTTACATCAAACGTGACCATGCCTAACAATCCATGGGTTAACAGCCACATTTAACTACAGTATCAAACATATATTCATGCCATAGACTACAGAGCACCACCATCAATAACCATAAGCGTCGCCACAGACTAAATAACGTGTAGATCAAAGAGGACGCATCACATTGGCACAGACTGCTGAATGACTCATGTATATTATCACACACAAATATTGTAACGTGTCAATGGACGCCAACTAATGCATACGCGCGAATGTTACTTGTCAATCATTTGGTCGATGACTTGCTGTTATATGATGATGTTTTTCTTTCTTGTGTGATGATAGAGTAATGGTGTCACCATCCCATCTTATCCCACGGGTCATAAAACACGACTAAGGAAAAGTTGTTTTCTTTTTAAAGACAAAAGAATTAAAGGAAACACATGTATACAAAATTATTTGATATCAATATTGAAGTTATTGTCACATTTACAGCGACATACTCATCACATTAAACAGCGTTGAATAAATTCAAATAGAAAAGATAATAAGTAACTGTTTTAAACATTTTCTTTTATTTTTTTATTAAATACCTACCTACTCTAAATAGAGAACAAGGCAGTTCAAGGCACTAACAGGAAACACAGTTCAGTAAAGTAATATAAACCCCGTCATTCCACTGAAAAACAAAATTTCTCGACGTCCGTACAAACAAAACATTTTAACCAAAAATATCGCAAATATTCACAAGTCATTAGTTGCTTTGCATTCTTTAACAAGGCCATGTGACATTGTGCTCAAATTAGACTCGAACCCGCGGCCGTCTTGTGAAGAATGCAATAAAAGTTAGACAAGCAACATACCGACGAGTGATATTTGAGTCATTAGTTAAATATAGATAGACAGTTACACGCCATATTGTTAGTTCAAATATTCGGCAGAAATATTCTACCTAAAACCAAGAATGAAGTAGGTTTCTTACATTTTGTACATAAAATGTAAAATAGCAAACTTGGATGTTGTAATAGACACCATGAAAGAGTATTGCGAACTATTTCTTACTGCGAAATACAACATTACAGCCAACAGCTGCTCTACACTTTCCTGTATCTCTCTTAGGTACCTATCAGTCCCTGCTGATCACAGCAGATCCTCCATTCTGTGAGGAATCTACTCAGCTTTTCTTCCTCAATGGTCATTGATTTTGCGCGGTAAGTATATGAACTTTAGTCCTCCTGCTGATCTCCTTAGTTCTGAATCTATCATGTAGGGAAACTTCCAACACAGCTCTCCCTATTGCATTCTGGATTACAGTTACGTAGCACCAGCAATAGAAAAAAAAATGTAAAATTGCCTTGTCATCTTGAATGACGTTTACTACTTCTTGTCTTTAATTTATATCGTGGAAAGTGTTAATCAAAACACTATTTCAGCGTTAGCTTATTTCATTCAATAAAGCGAAGAATGTAGGCAGTTCTAAACACCAGGAATTCGCCGCATTCAGTCCCCAACACACATAATTAACAGGCTTTATAATGATGCTGTCAAAACATGGATATGTTTTCTGCTGAATTAAATAGATGGTGACGTTTATAACACGATGATGCGCTATATATGTATAAATGTTTGTATGTCGGTTAGTTCCGCGTTGGACGCGCGCCCGCACCCGCTGTGCTCTGGAAGTAATATAGGAAAGATAAACAAACATACCAAACTAATACATATTTTATAGTCGCAATTATGACTTGCGTTTTTATTTTATTTGACGCAGAATCTCAATGCTCTGATCATCTAGCTGATATTCGTCATAGTAGCCATCAATGTCCTTTTCCAGGGATGGATGGAAACTGTTTCGTTTGGTATAATAAGACTTCATCCCAAGTTTTACTTTATTAGTTCGCATAGTAATAAAGGTTTGTTTAGCTCTACCAGTATGTAACATGATCAGCACTTAATGTGGCACAGATAATATGGAATCAATTCTCACTCAGTCACCACTGGACTAAAACACTCTCTATAGATCCTCAATACATTCACTTATGTAACTATTTAGTACAAGCGCCGTTATAACCCAGTCAAATATCATTTAATATTGATAGGTACACGTTTGTTCTATTTAAGATATTGATTCATTGTATATAGATTGATATTAATTAACCAATACATACGATACATGCCAATAAACCATACAATATAAATGTTGAAACTGTCGCTCACATTCCGAGACAGTTCTGGCGCAATGCACCTGAAGTTATTATTTAATAGAAGGCATAATTTTATACGCCCTAAACATCAGGAATATTTAAAACTCATTGCCAATCAGCTGTTAAATGACTAATGAAAAGCTTTTTCTTTCAGAAAGACAGTGACTATCTTTCAACGAAATACTTTATTATATCTATTCTACACACACGTTTTCATACACACATAATAATATGTTATTATATATTATGCCAGCCACTACCACATATATTTCATCCAAATTAGTCCGCCGGCCCCTTACAGATTTTCATAAAGAAACGCACACACCTCACAAATCTTTGTTTTTACATTATTTTCCATATAGATATTTCTTGCAGTGGCAAATACTAAATTCTTTGAAATATGCAGTGACAAATCTTCACTGTAAACATCAACTTAAATCCTCGTATACCTTAACAGCTTGTGATAAGACATATTTTTGAATGAAAGTTTACAACTAGACATGGTGGTGTGCGTACTAAAATACTTCAACGTAAGTTTTCTCTCTTGTGTCTAATTAACTCCGAGTCGTTAATTTACGTTTGTTTTTAATGTTTTGTCTGCACATTGACTGCTTTTGTACTTTCTAAGATTAATAGCGTTTTGAACTGTTCTCTCAGACCGAGTAACACGTAAATCTATGCAGACAGTCCTATGGACTGTTAAAATATATTCATATAGTCACATCTGTTTAAACGACCTATTATAATGCTCTACTCTCCTTACAAACTTACAGTTGTAAGTTTCTCTAGGAAAGAAACCACAGTTGACACTAATTTCGGATATCAATCCGTCTAGCCCGCGTGGTAGGTGTAAGCCAAGTTCTCACTGTGATATTCTTTCTGATTCTAACTTCCGACACGTTTATTGACATTTTAACCATCTAAGCTTAACTCAAATTGTTCTTCATCACTAGGAACAATAGGAGCGGTTTTAGGTTCTTATAAAAAATATTTTTCAGTTGAAATTTATTAACAGTTTACATTACTGTAGACATTTGTCGAAATATATTCTCTGATTTTTGTTACGTTTAACGAAAACTACATAATCTATATTCGGACACTCAGCTAAAGCACTATATAATATAATTTGGTAAACGTTTCCCTCAACTCTACGCGCAAAGTATATTAAACTGTTTATCAATGAGTGTTTTAAACATTTATTTAATTATATACATTCTAACAGCTGCTACTTTGTATTATAAAACTACAAGCATTTGTAAATATTATATTTTTGTGTAAATAGCTACAGTAGAATTATCTAGGTAAAATATTACTTCATATGTGTAGGAATTACAGAGAGCAAACGGTTTAGTGCAAATATTCCAAAATATTAGACTCAGACTCAATGAATCCGGAGATGGACGACGCACGCTAGAATGTAACAAATAGGGTACAACTAAGTAGAGAAGTGAAGTTTACCAACAACATCTCTCCAAAGTTCCCCTAGTTTAAATAAATCTCTTCTCGCGCCGCGCCGTCTCTGCAGCTTTGTTTGGTCTCTACCAAGGCTCCTAAGTACTAAGCAAACAGGTTGCTTACGATCGGATGACCCAAATGACTCGTTTGCAGTCTCTTAATAAAAAATAATCACAGGGTATAAAATTAAAGAAGCTAATGTTATATTTAAAGTGTATTTACAGTTAAGATGAGGCAAAAAGTTACAATATTTAGACTAATTTAGAGCAATTATACGTCATTCATGTGTTTTTATACTTAATACGAAATATGTTCACACGTTATTTCGTGAGATTCACTCCGTTACGACGACATTGACCTAAAGAGTTCAGTTTTATATATATTTTATCATAATTAATTTAATAAAAAATGTAACTCAACTTTTGAAAAACTCGAAACTTTGTAGTTACTTATTTACGTCTATAAAACCTTATTTCAATTTAATAATTATCGATGTATTAACCACCCCCCTGACCTACGCAGTATTAAAGGCCAAGGTTTCTCAATCAATCGAAGAACCTTGTGTCAGTAGTTAAATATTTAAGGGCTGGTAAATAAACTTTTGTAAGGTTTCAATTATTTAATTTTTAAACGGTAAATTTCGATATGTTTTTAGTTTTAAACCACGACATCTTCCACGCCAGCGACATACATGATTGTCGCCGAGACAGGCAGAAGCTCTTACATAAAACATCCTGGGCACCACTTATAACATCGGTATGTTATAAGTGGTGCCCGTGTTATATAAAGAACAAATTGCAAAATAGGGTCAAGGAACGCATACCATTCCCTCTAAACATTTTATATACAGATCATTAATAAAGCTCTTAAACAAATACCAAAATATATCGCAACTTTTATACATAAATATATATAGTATGAGTCAGTGACACTGAGGCGGGTATAGTTGAACGATTATAGAGCAAGTCGAAGGGCAACCTCTTCCTCTCCTCGCACAAGGTTTTCTATTTTCACTTCATTTTACACGAAATATCTTCGTTGGTATGAAAATAGTTTGATTGTGCAACTTGAATAGTTGAACTAATTGATCTTAACGTTTCTTTGAGTTCGCTATGTTGTTTTTTTATATGTCCTACTATACAGAACGACTCGAATGCTACGATAAAATTAAATTTGTACACACGATTGTTGTGTATCTTTGTTCATTTGTTTGACCAGTGGACATCTAACTAGACCTTATACTTTCTTGAGAAGGAAATCTTAATTACATACCAATTTTGCCAGCATGGTGCTAGCTCCTCCTAACACAGTCATGATGATAGTACGACTAGGTTATGTGCCATAAATCTGCCATAATTATAACTATATGTTTTGTTTGTTAACAGGAGACAGTTCGTACAAGCAGCAGCGAGGGTGGCAAGACCAGCTCTCAAACACGCAGCCTCCAGGAGCTCGACATAGACCAGTGCTGGGACGAGAGACTCCTCAAGAAACTTGTGAGTTATTTTATGGATACCTACTCATGTTGTCCGCTGAAAAGCGTAGCGGATCTTCAATTGTAAAGATATTGTGATGAAAGGATTCGTAACTAAGTAAGGCTTACCTATAATTATATTTCTGATTTAATATCTGCTACACTTCTGACTGACCCTAGAATATTAGTATTATTTTAATAAACTTGAAGTAAAAATTTATAAGTAAAAAATTATTAGTAATACCGACAGTATAATGATATACTTTGTAATTATATAATATACTTCCTTACCCTTCACAATAGCATTGAAAACAGGAAAGACTAGCCTTGAGTGTCTCGACAAAGTGTCAGAACGAAACATAAAAGGTCACCTCAGTGCTCAGAATTTGTCATTTTTAGAAATTCTGCTAAGTTCATGACTGAAATCATTAGGTAATCTCAAAACTCAAAACTAATTTAGTATAGTAAAATATATAATATTAATTCGGGGGAACATGCAACAAATGGGAAAATTTCCAGTTTCCCCCGATTACGAATTCGGGGGAAGATGCGTGAAAATTCCCAATTTCCCCCAATCGGGGGAAAGTATTCGAGGGAAACTGGGAATAGATCTTCCTCAAGCATTAACAATAACTCAAAACAGTTCCAAATTTATCAACAACATTTAACAGTTTTAAATTTTTGATTTGTAAATACTTACATGTTTATTAAAACCTTAAGAAAATAAAACAGGCATGTTCATGCACACAAATGTAATTGAAGTATGCGGGGATCAAATCCACGTACGCCATCTTCGTTGCAATAATGTAGTCTATCCACCACAATACAGAATACAGAAGTCGTCAAATAATAAATCAGCATGTAGGACACTTAGCTAGAAAGTTTTATCGTGGGCTTAACATAATGCAATTACGTTAATATAAAGTGTGATACTGCTTAGATCGAGACGGTCCTTTCGTTCTACTGTGTATGTACCATAGAATAGTCAGGGAGTCTATTACTAGTTCTAAGTATTAAGATAAAATCGGCACCGAATCTCACGCTTGTCTTTGTCTTATTGTTCTGAAAAGGAAAACAATTATACTTTGTACACTTCCACCTCAAACAATAAACAATCATGATTATCACATAGATTGGTATATATGTACCCTATTGTACAAAGTATGCGTGTGGTGACAGGATAAGAAGACAAAAATGTCACAATCCGGTCCATCCCGAATCTTTACTTTCAAAAAACTGCTACTTAAATTCGACAGGCCGATATCAAAGTCAGAAAAGGAAAATTCATTGTATCGGTCGACGTAGTTTAGGTAAAGTAAGACTGTTTCCTCCGTCGGGCTGAGATTCTGCTGAGGGGCATTTAGGGACTGGCAGAACAATATACACACTGTACTGACCACTGGTTACAGTTCAAATCAATGTTACTGTTGTGTTATTTTGTAATCCTTGAATGGCCTATATTGAAAAAAGAATATTATTTTAAACCTGATTTAACTTATAAGATTTCTCCTCCCAGGAGACTCCACTTAGTAAATCAAGTTAACAAAAGCCATTAAACTTTCTTGACGTGTAAAAGCTCGAGTACTAAGTTTTAACGCAGACGTTTGATGAGTCATGTGTAACAAGTTCAATGATTAGTCGCTTTCATTCAGAGGTGTTTCACAAGGTGACTCACTGTCTCTCCGGTTATGTACTCGTAGCTTGTAATTATATCTAACCAGTATTAGTGCCACATACGGTATGCTCTACACTCCCTTTTAACTAATTAGCACGGAGAAACTTTACTTGTTCTTATAGGTTTACTTTTAGAAAATAACCTTTTTATTTTAGCTTTAAAGTACTATTTGTAAACTAAGGATAATGTCCTGTGTCTGGAATTCTTACAAGCATTAGTTTAATTAAGAATGGAGAGCTTCTAGACTCAAGACAATTACGTGTCGATCACTCAAATATTTTTTATGATTGAGTTATGACTTCACAAAGCTACTCCAGCAAGATAGAGGTTAAGGCTGGATGAATTTAACCAAGGCCTATGTTCAGTTGTGGCCTATGGTTGATATGATGATAGGTTAAGCATCGTACATTATAGTTAATATATTACGTAGTAAGTTATTATGAAAGTACAGTAGGTACATGATGCTTTCTCGCGGAGTGTCCGTTTCGCGCGTGAAACTTGTACCGAGACTAACGAAGACGACACCTCCGAGACGCGTATGGTGCATGTCATAAGCATTTGTCCTATAGATAACTTACTATATTTTATCGTTTTAATTGAGACTTCTTCTGTACTGGGCTCATGCTTTATGATGCGCGGACTTTAACAAACAATAAAAATCTAAGCTCAAGATAATTATTTAAGAACAATTAGATATCATGGGAGTCAAAAAAGTAACTGTATTAGTGATAAATTCATAGTGATAGTTTAATTAATTTTATATTTGGTAGAAAAGGGTAAATGCAAAGACGTTCTCCAAGGGAAACCCTGCCCAATAAAAATACCTAACGTAAATACTAAGCTTAGGAAAAACGTAAAAAATTATTGCTAAGACACTGCTGAGATGAAGCGCTGTCATACCATGTATTTTCAGTCCAACAAGCTATATCATGACAATAATATGACACAGCTGTAAGATTAAATATAATATAATATCGCTAGTCTCCCATGACTTACGTATCGCGCAATAAATCACTTTCATTGATAGTACGCGGCGACTTCACACGTGCCCACTACTGTCAATAACGATTTATAATCACTATTATACTATAGTTTATATATTATCATTACACTGTCTCGTTCCACTCTTAGTCATAGTGCACTAAAATAAATAGTACTTACTTTTTATCGTTAGTTAGATAAGAGAACTTTAGAGGCATACCTACCTAGTGCAGTGGACTCCTCCTCCACTCCCTAAGAAGGGAAATTAAGCATACCTACCTACTAATATTTCGCTAGTTACACATAATAGAATAGATTTATTTCGAGTCTCTGAACATTATAGTTTAATTTCCTTTAAGTTTTAATTTCATTTTAACTTTTTAGTCTTTGTTTGCGTAGTCCTTTACTACGCTGACTATTAAAAGTAACTTAGGACCTATAATTTATACAAATTACTTAGTATCTACACATTGAATAAAATAAAGTGTATAGTTACAAGCTTATTTGGTGTTGTTATTAAAATCAAATAAGTAAATATGTCATTATACCACGATCAGCGTCCATTGTGTGTAGTGCGAGTATGTCAAGTGATCTGGTCAACAAAGCGTTCCGTCACTTCCTGTTTCCGGTGAGAGAGTATTTCCGCCTGTGCTCGCTGACGTTTATTGACAGCCTGACCGTTCGTGCAGAAATATTAGGCTTCGTTTACAAACATCTCATTGTTAACCTATACAAAATCTAAGATAATATTGTAAAGAGGGTTGTCTGGTTGTTTTCTGGAAGTTGTCTGTTTAACTCCTCATTATGTAGGCTCTATGCCTAGGGGATGAAAAGGATGTTGGTAACATTATTGTATACCTTATGGACGATTATGTAATTGTTTCATTAATTTTAATCAAGTTACCAACACTTGAAGATAATGATAACATTTACGTAAGTAATGTGTACTCGACAAGTGGGTTATGTTCACAAACATCACTTACTATGAGTTAAAAACAAAGCGAGAGAACGATAATTTGTGGTCAATATTTGATCACATAATATTTACATAAAAACATGCTTAGAGACATTCACTGCATAGACCATAGAAATGACAGTTAAGCAGAGCACCTTAGCCCCCAGTATACGTCGGTATATAGCTATACTTAAAGCTTCTAATATTACGTTTGATCGTTCAAGTAAGCTTCATAAAATTCGTAAAATTAAACCCGTTACGTTTATTACTCTCCTCATCATTTTAAACACAAGTATATATGTTACAGCCAAAGTAATAAATATGAATATTATACATAATCACTAGCCATTATGTATAAGGGCTACTCAATTTAGATAAAGTGATAAATGTCGAAGAATTAATCACATTAACTAGCCATTATATATGGCAAAAATACAATATTAAGGCAAAAGTCAGAAACAGTTGGTTAGGTTAGGTTAGTGTAGTGCTAAAATATAGTAATACTATATTATTCTAGTTTGACATAAAAAAAATGTTTCTTTTTTGTCCTTTGGTCACTATACTAACCTAACCTAACCAACTGTTTCTGACTTTTGCCTTAATATTGTATTTTTGCCAGTACTGTAACATATATAATGGCTAGTTATTGTGATTAATTCTGCGACATTTATCACTTTATCTAAATTGAGTAGCCATTATACATAATGGCTAGTTATTATGTACAATATTCATATTTATTACTTTGGCTGTAACATATACATAAACTCACGCCTTATCCCGCCCGGGGTAGGCTTTACATAATAATAATGAATAACAATAATAAACAATAATAAAAAATTAAATAAATATAAAAAATAATAATTAAACATAAATAACGTACATAATAATTACCTTAGTAGTAATTTAAAACAATCGTGCGTAAACTTTCCTAGCTTTCCAAAGTTATCCAGTAAGCTAACAAATCCGTGTAGTAGACGGGGGGTCATATTTACCAGCAGCATGTGTTGGGATCACAGCAAACAAAAACAAATAGTAGCCTCTATAACCTAAGAGTTCACTTTAAAACTATATGTAAAGTTAGACAAAAAAACGTGTATTAATAAAACACATTAAGTTATTTGTTCAGTGTAAATACATCCTATGTCATTACCGCGGCGCAAACAAGTATTACATACAGTACGCGACCGGCTTCCATGCCGGCTCAAACTCTACCATACAACTGAATAGTTAGTTTTTATGTTTAATATTGTAAATACTTAAGTGTCTTATTTTCTACAATGATCAATGGATTTGAAGAGTTATGCGTGAGTTCTGTTATTGTTAAACAAAGATAGATACAATGGTGTAAGTAAAGTGATGTTAGCTTTTAAAAGTAGTAAATACGGCAAATGAACCCATAAAAGCCTGAACTTTAACAATCCAGTAGAGCATTAGCTTTTTTAAACCATGGATACTTAGCTTCAAGAGAGGTGAATAGATCTTTGAACGGTCGGCAACGCGCGTGTTATTTCTCCGCTGTTGCAGTCGATCATAGAGTACAATCACCATTTGCTATTAGGGGGACCGTATGCTTGTTTGCCACTAGTACCGATACCAATATACTTATGGGTAACTATCTCATTTACGAGTATATTAGCTGTTAACAATGCATTTGCATTGTGCTGAAATCAAATAACCACAACCCACTTTACTGAGCAACAGAAGTCTTCTTATGTTAAAAACATATAAATACGACACAGTTGTGTAACTATAGATAATGTGACTGTTACAGTTGGACGAGTGCAACGATTACGAGCAGCGGCGTCGTCTGCGATCACGCATTCGCACACTCATGGCGGAACAAGAAGGTACCACTACTTTTATTATATACATCTACTTATATTCCACAATTTTGAGAGCTGTTTATATCACTTATCAGACTTCAAAAGCTCTACTACAGAGATGAGTTGGTGAAAAGTCTTCTACAGCAAGGCAAGCTCAACTATAAATACAGAATACGATAGCCAGACAGGTTGGAAAAGGGTTTTGGATACTTCAAACAGTTTTCACCTCCTGCATCAATACTGCTCCTTTAGTTGTGTTATAACAGACTATTAGATTTTTGGTAGTGACTATTATGGATTATGAATTTGATGGTAACCCATCGTGCTGCGTAACTGCTTTGTAAGATAATATATTTAAATTCCCATTCAATATAAGAATTACATTTTGTAGCTTGCGCGAGTGCTGTAACGGAGGCCCTGGCGGCGGCCGGCGAGGTTCCGGAAGACAACAGCGAGACCCGCGGTGAGTCCCTTCTCTTACCGCTGCTGCAGGGACTACTAGGAGGTGGTGGCGAACGCCTGCTGGCAGGTCTCGGCGCGGCACCCGCTGATGTCGTGGCTGACGTGCGGCGCTCGCTGGCTAGACTCAGGGCAGCCCTCGCATCACCCGCCGCGCACCCACAAGCGAGAGCTTTACTAGCTCTAGCTGATAGACTAGAGGATGCCCTAGACGCAGCTGATAGATTAGACGGTTGCCGACCACGTAGGCCTCGGAGACGCTCTCGTGCTGCTAGGCATACCGTCGGCGTTACTCGTGAGGAGCTCGACGAAGCACGAAGATTAGTCGACCGAGACCAGCTCACGATTCCTGCTGAACGACAAGGCTCCAGCACTAACTCTACCGCTTCTGGAAACACTACCGATGAACCACCGACCCCTGAGCGTAAACCAAGTGTTGGTGATGAGCTTAGTTATCATGACGCGATCGAATCTCGTCAGAAAATTAACCCTATTGCACATTGTGCCAGTTACGATGCTACTCCTATTATTAATAGGGACGCGCAAGTTGTTGTTGAAAAGCGCAATCCCGTTCAACGTAAACCCGACTTTTATCGTCATTCGGTAGCCGATGTCGAATCTCATAATCAACCACTCCAGCCCCAACCTTTGCAACAATTATATCAACAGCCTCAATCATTACAGCAGCCTTATCAACAGGCCTTACCGGCAGAACAACCTGTTGCTGATACACAACCAAGACAGGTACAACTGCCGCAGCCCCAACCATTACATCAACCGCAACCTGCGGTCCCTCCCGCTATTATGTATCAATCACAGCCTCTACATCAACCTTATCCACGGATGGATCGTCGACCTTCAGATTCTAAAAGCAGTATAGCTGCTATCGCGAACAAGTTTGACTCTCACGCTCGGGAAACATCTATCGAGAGAAAAGAGAATTTTCCGAGGCGTGCACCGATCGAATCTACATTTCAACAGAAAGAAATTAAACGCGAGGATCAGAAACACATGTATATGCCACTTCCACCGTCGTATAACTTTGCGGCACCTCCTACTACGACACAAGATGATTCCAAGCCTCTCAATAGGTTCACAAACAACAAACGTTTACGAATGAAACGCGCAAATACTATAGACATCGGTCGACAACTTGGTGGTTATCGAGTGGATAGTGATGATGACGACAGTCCAACACAACCAAAGGTACCGGAATTTCAACCGCAAACTGAGAACGACCGCAAGTTTGTTGCTTTTATGAAAAAGAATGAGGCAGCCGAGCGAGAAGCCGTAGGCACAATCCAGGCCAACTGGAGCAATAGGTTTGGGAACATTAAGAATGCGTTCGAAGTCCGCGAGCGGGACGATCACAGCCGCTCATCCAGTGCTTCGTCGTCAGCAAGGCGTTTTTGGCAGGGAACTGATGATTCCACTGTGAGCCCTGCTGCGTCACGTCCGAGAAAACTCTTGAATGAAAATAGTGCAAACATAATCAAGCCGCCATGGATAACAGAACGGCGAGAACCAGCACGCGTGAACGTTCCTCGACAGGTCCAACCTCCACCCGCGCCACGTGCCCCACCATCGCAGGCAGTTCGCAAGACCGTGCCTCTATATGCGCCTCAACATACGCCTCAACATGCGCCTCAACATACGCCTCAACATGCGCCTCTACATACGCCTCAAAATACGCCTCAAAATACGCCTCAACATGCGCCTCTATATTCGCCTCAACGTGCGCCTCAACATGCGCCTCTATATGCGACTCAAATTACGCCTCAACATGGACCTATACAAGCGCCTGAACATTCACCTCTACATGCGCCTGTGCTTGCACCAGTGCCGCCACCGGCACATGCAGTGCCTACGACTCCTCCGGCACACCCGCCCATACCACAATCTCCGACAAAACCACTCGCAATCAAATCGTTTGTGGCGCGGCCCATCCCTGTAAATCAATTTTCGCATGCGCCTATGTCAGCATTCAAGCCACCAACAAAGGTAGCATCACCGATAAACGCGCCTCCAAACGTCTGGAGCCCTCCGTCAGTTATGAACAACATGACTTCTCCTACTGTGGACATAATACCCACTTATCCAATTAATCCCCCTTCTTCAACTAAACTGAATCCACTTATGAAGGGCACTCCCTGGGTTTCACCCAGCGACGCTGACAAACCGCGAAGGGTCGCCAATATTGCTGCGACTAGATTTAGCCAAGATGGCAATAAGCTCGAAATAACTCCCACCCCATATCGACCCTCCGCGTTCCATGCGACTACGCCGCCGACTCACGCGCTATCACAGATACAAAATTATCAGGTGAAGAGTATTCCCAGTCAGAACGAGCTCGCCGCCCCTGAACTAGTACGGAAAATAGACGATGCTAACTATCCGATACAAAATTCATACGCACCAAATGTCGACGCACAAAAATTGCAAATAGAATTTTATGAAAAACAAATTCGTGAAAAACATCGGCGCGAGGCAGCAATGAATGGACATCACGATCCCGTAGAACATAAGCCTCCTCCGCCTCCTGCGTACACAGTGACGGACTACACGCCGCCTAGTGGTATCTCCACTTTCGTCCCACTGCAGCGCACACCTGACATTGAGAAAGCGAGAGCACATAAAATAGACTACTTGCCAGACGTGGTGACCAATGATACGGATCGTCAGCGTAACGGAACTTCTCCATTACCGTCTCGAGTACCTGTGAGCCCTCTCTCGCCACGTCCAGCTCATTCAACCGAATCGCCTCATGGCTATCAAAATGGGGACGTACCATACACAAATGGCGTAGATAGCAGTGTTCCAACAGAACACAACAGTGTAGTTACGCGAGTAATGCGTGGCCCCGTGAGAGGTTCCGCCACCATAACGACCGGCGTCCGCACGCGCAATGATGAGGGCCGGCGCGGCTCGGCCGCCGACAGTCTGCGAGGTGCCCTCGACAAGCTGTCATCACCCAAAAACGACGTCATCGCACAGATTGAGAAGAAAAAGCGCGAGTCTGCGAGGACGCAGGTACGGGCCCCTGTACATACCGTCCGATCCCCTATGCCCGCGCCTGCCCCCCCGCACGTCCGACCCCCTAACATAGACCTGGGCGGTGCATCCCCATCCCCCGGTACTCTCACCGCGTCACGCGAGTCCGTATCGAGTGAATCTGTCGCCAGCCTCGGCTCTAGCCCACTCAGTAGATCAGGTTCGTGGCACCAGATCGCCGGCAGTCCCAAATCAGTATCGCCACGTCGAGTCGTAGCACGCGCTAAGTCGATGCACCTTCTAGCCGTACCAAAATTGTATGAAGGTGGAATAGCACGCGAAGAAGTTACTGAAAAGAAGCGAACCGTCGAAGCGTATTTCTCCGGACAACAGAGTCAGCCGCGGCCGGCGGCGACGACGGTGACATCCAACAGCCGCCAGCGGTCCCTGCGTCAGTCGCACAGCGCGTCGCAATCGTACTCGCTAGGTCGCAGTCGCACGATGCCGACCGTGTCGGAGCTACAGTTCCTGGACGAGAGCAACACGGACGACGCGTTCGAGGACCTGGTGTCGGCGCTCGGTTAGCGTCGCAACACATTCCACTAGTTAGGAGCGGGAGGCGAGCGAGACGCGCGTGAGTCGAGTGTGTGTGACGTCATGTCGCTTGTGCCGCGCCCCCCACCACCACAGTCCCCTCCGCCGCATGTACCCCCACCCCGCGTGCAAGTCTCTGTACATATGTGCTCGTAACATCCGATCATCATCACTCAGCGCCCGTAACTGTGTTATTTGACTAATAGCTTATAAGTATCGTGTATTGTCTTGCTGATTGTGTTCCAAGTGTTCGAGTTAGTGTTTAGTCTTGTGTACTACTGTAACTAAGTGTAACTCTACTCATGTTAAATGTTATCGTTGCAGAGGAAGAGGAAGTAACTGTGACATCGAGTGTCAGGAGGAATTCGTCAGAGAAAACTGTTAGCAGTACCACTACAACTACTAAAACTAGTAAAGGTTAGTCATCAACATTTTCATCATTTAATTGGAGAATGTCATGCAAACATTAGGAAGTAAATAATGAAATATATTTTTGCAGTGATAGAGAGTATGACCAGACCAGCACCTAAGCCCGTGTCGCCATTCGCCAAGTTTCGGCAACTCGAAAAACAAAATTCCACAAACAGTCCCAAGTAAGTACAGAGAATGCTCCCACATACTCGTATACCTTATTATATATTATAGCACACATCTACATTAAATCAAAACAATTTTCCAAACATGACGATATCATAACCAGACATCAATATTCTATATTATATTAAGATCTGTCGCTTGATAAGTAATTTAATGCAATATATTTTATTTATTTGGCAGCCATTTCTTTGGATACGAATAAGGATAAATACAAGTAAATATACAAATTAAATATGCATATAACATGTATATTAGATGCTTCACACGAGTCATATATGATCGTTACATAAGCGCAGTACATACGCGGGTAGATGTTAATAATTTGCATGTGTACTTGCCCCGCCGTAAGAATGTAATATCACTAGAACGAATGAACTAAATGATACCTGACATGAGTTAGCACGCGTTAATAATTATAATTATTTGTAAATAACATAAAATCCCATTAATAATAATAGTAATTTAGTACATAATATTAATGCACATGCGTTTCGTAGCACACAATGTGAGGAACTAATATATAGAGCTAGGAAGAGTACAAGTAACCGCGTGCAAGAGTCTGTACAAGAGCCATGTCTAGATGGCAGTGTCGTATCTCGGTGACTAACCTTACCCCCCGTTGTAGCTCGAACAGTCCGAAGAGCCCGGGCTCTCCGGCGCCGTACTTCAAGTTCACCGAGCCCGCTCTACAAGCGAGCGCGAGCACTATAAAAGAACGCTTGCTGCAGTGGTGTCGCGACAAGACCCGGGACTACGAGGTACAGACCACACCTCCCCCCCACCTGGCCCTCTAACTGCACCTCACCCCCCACTGCGTACACTAAATACCTCTTAATAAACAATATTATACTATTTGGTACATCACCATGATTGTACCGTATTTACTTGGAATTTATAATGTTTATACCTACACGTAATGGGAGGTTATAGTTGTGGTAAATAATAAGACGGATGTATATTTTTGTACTAACATAAAAATTGTGACTATCAAGTGAATAGAATCTTCCGGATGAATTGAATTGTACGGGTGAATAGAGTTATTATATTGAATTAGCAACTAGAAGTACGCATGAAGCTGTGTATTTTGATTGAAGCTGTGTGTATTACTTATTCGTAAATCTTATTACAGGGTATGGTAGGAGAGTAAGATTACCGTTTCTTTGTATTTACCTCCTCCCTATATTGTTCAGACAGTAGTATGCAAATAATCTGTCATGTTTACTTTTTTGTTATCCAGCTTGTGTAAAAAAAAAATGGGCCCTCAGTCCACACATACATAGCAGACTGACATGGTAAAAACAAATATGAAATTATATCATCATCATCATAAAATATAAAAATCTACATAGGTATATAATAGCCTTTATTCGCATAAGGACAGATTCTCAAAAAGACAGATTCTCAGAAGGACAGATTCTCATATGGACAGATTCTCAAAAAGACAAAAGTAATAGTAAGAAGAAAAGGAAAACCAATTTCTAAATAGAAATGTAATTTGAAAAATTAAGAAAAACAAATGAGAAAGAATAGTTATATTATACTTAATAAATAATATTATTTATTACCCTATATCTACATAATGAAATTATTTTCAATCAAATAAATAAATACTTAAATATTGTTTTAAGTTACATACAGCTGTTTATGTCGCAAATTTTCGACAAGCAAGGGTATCAAAACCTACAGGGTACTTCCAGTCTATATACAAACTTGAAATTTGGCATGATGCCAGGTCTTACAGTACATATAAAGGAAAAAACTTGAAGAAAATCTTTAACTTTTAGTTCCATC
The DNA here is from genome assembly GCA_905475405.1 of Schrankia costaestrigalis. Taxonomy (NCBI): domain Eukaryota; kingdom Metazoa; phylum Arthropoda; class Insecta; order Lepidoptera; family Erebidae; genus Schrankia; species Schrankia costaestrigalis. The sequence continues at coordinate 652,476 of FR997836.1, forward strand.
ATATCATATTTTTGATTTTTTAAGACATGACGGCATAGAGTTTTGGCGGGAAAGTAATTTTTGACTGCTAAGTCGTGACTTTATTGAACTTTTGACAGATGAGTAGTGACTTCATAGAATTTTGACAGATGAGTCGTGACGTCATCACATTATGACGGGTAAATTTTGTACAGAACCCTCGGTGCGCGAGTCAGACTCGCACTAGACCGGTTTTATTTTTTACAGCGTTCCTTTATTTTATTTATAGCGATGCTCACGATTTCATGTCCTTCCTAATGACTTGCATGAAAGTGTGTACAACTGTACCATTTCTGTCTTTTTGAGAATCTGTCCATATGAGAATCTGTCCTTTTGCGAATCTGTCCTTATGAGATAAAAGGTATAATAGACCTCTGAATCTACTTATTATCTTGAATTATAGTAGGTATATAATTATAATACTGCGAAAAATATAAAAATAAACTTAAATAAAAATATACATCCGTGTAGTAAGAAAGAGGGCGTCGTATTGAACGTACAGTCGCGTTGTCAAGAGGCATGTTTGTTATCGTTCTACGCACACGCACTATAACACCACAGTCCACTCGTCACTACCGCTCATACCTTTCACGCTTCTCTTATCACTTGAGCTACTTCTATACCTATATATTATGTATACGTCTTCTAATCACTCTCTATTGTATATAAGACCAAATTATATCACTTTGGGAACAAATATTTGTATATTTTATGTATATTAAACAACATTATTACACAGTTTTACAAAATAAAGATTAATCTTCAAAACAAAATGATTGCGACAAAATAATGACTAATTTTTTATTTAATGTGTATAAAGCATGGGAGTTAGATATTAATTTTATTTAATTAAACAATTTTGTTTTTTCTACAAGTTTGGTGTGTAATGCATGATATTTTTTGTGTGTTAACTTGTCTACACTTTATAATTACTTAATGTAATATACCTAATTGATACAATAGTTGTTCAGCTATCCTCAGTAAATGAATTGTCGGCACATATTATACCTACTCTACAAATAAATTTATGGTTACAAGTATGGTGGATCTATTTCATACAAGTATGGTGGATCTCAGGCATTACAATTTTTAAAATACCTACAAATTTCATAGACTAAATACTTGATTACGTCGACGAGTTTGTTTTTTGCACAGAACTACAATCGGTCGTTTAGTTCATCACAGTGCACTGTAGAACGTATTACTGTAAAGAACCTTGTCATGACAGTAAATACATTACTATTATGTACCTGTGTATAATAGTAACATCTGAATGTAACAGAATGTAAAACTGGAGAATTTCTCGACGAGCTGGGCGGACGGGCTGGCCTTCTGCGCGCTAGTACACCACTTCCTTCCCGACGCGTTCGACTACTCCAAGCTGAGCACAGAGACACGCCGACACAACTTCACGCTCGCCTTCAAAATTGCCGAGTAAGTACTTTTTCATTCTACATCAGCAATTAAAAGACCTAAGTATACATATATATTTTTTTTTAAACAACTACCGCACTAGGGATCATGCCCTGTGTCGCGGGGACCTTTTACAAACATCAATTAACGGTCACAAAGAACACCCAGACCAGGACAATAATTTGTGGATCTCACAAATTATTGTCCTGCGTGGGGATCGAACCCACAACCTCTTGCACGGCAGCTGCTTGCGCTACCGTCGCGCCACCGAGGTCGTCATATGTAACTATCTAGAAACAATTCCATCATTCAGTGTATTTTTTTCTGGTAAACTCATTTGTAAAATATGTAACCCTTTAAAAATTTCCACTGCAAGGCCTTGTTAAATGCAGGAGAGTCCATTAATGTGCACTGCATGGACGGGCCTCCTCCCCTTCAGGAGAGCACCATAGCCTATACTAATACTAATCTGGAAGAGGTTTAGGGCATTGTCATTCTTATTCTAATATAATACCTATCCTGAGATTGTATGACCCCTCATAAACTCTTGGTGCATTATAAGTTTCTTGATAGAAATCTGTTTAAACTAATAAATTAATTATAATATTCCAGTGAGAAGGCGGGTATATATCCACTGCTAGACGTGGACGACATGGTGGCGATGCGTAAGCCGGACTGGAAGTGCGTCTTCACCTACGTGCAGTCCATCTACCGCCGGTTCAAGGACGAGTAGCCACCCGCCACCATCCCCCCCACTTCTCTGACACAACACCAATGCATCAATCACGTATAATAATGAGGCTCGACGAGTAATTGATTAGCATAGTCTAAGAAGGCGATTATTTCTAGAGTTCATAATAAATTGTTAACACCGTAAAAATTGGGTGAATTGAATTGGACGGGTGACTAAAACTTTTTGGGATGAATCGATACAATGCGTGTGAACAAACACAATAACATTTGACAAACTCTTCTCAGTTATGTGAAGACGAAACAAACCTCGACACCTCCAGCTATTATGGGTAGTGGTAGAAAATTAATTGCCATTGTGCTTCCTGTTACCAGCTAGATACTTTATATACTTACATGTTCCGATTGATCACAATTTAAATTACATTACTAAAGTAGTGTTGATTCGAAGATATCGCTCGTCTAGTTCACTTCACCCTACTTCACCCGGTATGTTGTTGTTTAGTCAGGTGACACTGATGACGTCGGTGTTGTGTCCGCAGGGAGCCGCGTGTTCAGTACAGAGCAGTTGAGTGTGTTAGTCACAAATATATGTTAAGAAGTGTTATGTAAATCCAAAGAACGTATGTTGTTGATTGTTTTGTTATATATCTAGTGTAGGTATAAGTCAGTGTCCGCCCAACTCGTTGTCTCCAAGCGCTGTCTCGACAGTCCTCCTATTTATTTGTAATCTCAACATGTGATTTTTTTCTACGTTAGTCTTTAAGTTTAACTAACATAATAAATAATATTATATATAATATAACTAGATACATAGACATATATTTATATCGAGACTATAGGTCATAGTGTAGACGCACTGCGAAGGATCGCTTGCACTTATATTATTCACATAAGAGAGTAGAATCCTTTACATACAGTGTACAGACCATTTAAATATTTAACAATATACAATTTGACATTATTAATAAATGCTGCTTAATGTATTCGCATATTGATTTTATGAATTTTGATATCATTATCATGTTAATTAACGAAATAAATACGGATTAACATTTAAACCGCAATTTTATTTGTAATAATATATACCACAAGCATTTATACTTACAAAAATAATATATTTACGAGTATTGTTCGTTTACAAGCTTATTTTTATCAGATGGAAATCTCAAAATAAGTAATATTTTTATATCAATAAATTAATGTTAGGCACACAATTAAATCAAGCATGTCTTATTTTGTTTGATTATATTGTCGTCATATTTAATTTGTATTATAAACCGATAAGTTAATATGAAATAATCCATATTTGAGATTTCCATGCCTTGTTCCATTCACATTTCTCTTCTCAAAGTTATAGTAGATCACTGTAAATATATTTCGATATACATTAATTATATTACTTATTAGATACAATAATCTGAACCATAACTGAATAAGTAACAGAAACGAGAATGACAGAAGACCATTTAAAGTTTATCTATGGTCAATCACATTAGATTGGATTTATTCAAAAAGAAACGACTTTGTCAAACAAAAAAAGACAAATTATTTTTATCTTAAAACGTTTATGTATTTTTATTGTAATAAATACATAAAATCAAGACAAGATATTAAAAAAACCACGAGATGTGTTCCCAAGCATAATTTGTTGATTGATAAAAATACGTACTTCATACATTATCCTCTGTATAGACAAGTAAAATAGTTATTACAAGTATGGATGTAAACATGGATCCTGCGAATAGTAGGTAAGCAACTGACATTACCAGGACTTGTCTTAGAGAGAAGTAGAAAATTGAAGGAAATGATAATATCTAATGAGCCCACTTTAAGGCTAACTCTCTTGTATGACAGGGATCAGGATCTGAAAATACAGAAAACAGTGTAAATATACAGGGCAGTTATCGATGCAAAAAGGGGAAGAGGTCCAGAGAATACTAAACTTTAGGCTACAACAGTAAGTGAAAGGGCCCTAATTATTCCCCTAGGTGTAGAGGTTAATTATTAACATGTCATTATGACAAGTCATTGGAGGAGGTCTATGTCTAGCAGTGCACGTATTTTGTCTAGTATAATGAAGATTCTATGGATAAAGAGTCAGGGCGAATGCTAAAAGGTATTCTCTTCAATTTATTAGATGTCGTTAATTATGAAAGTTACGCCAGGATCACTGCTGTCCTCGAGAGGTCGAGTTGCTGATCCACATACGCATACAATTTTATAGCAATCCAAGGTAGGTATATCACCAAACGTAAATCACATAATACACATTGTTCTAGTGGTTTATGTAGAAACTACTTCCACTATAGGGAAAGAGGCCTTTGCAGCGTGAACATTTTTCAGAAAACAAAAACCGCACACAAAGAACCCCAAGATCGGGATTATAATCAGTAGATCACATAAAATAAATAAGTTTGCAACATAGGATCACGCGCATTACGATACTGGGTCAGTTCGGTAGTGTCGCCAAGTCACGAAAAATTATTAGTTTATTCTGCAAGGAATGGCTAGTTAGCGCTAGCACGCCCAGAAGTTACTGACAGAAGTACATACGTTTACAACCAACAAATAGAATACAATATCCTCGTACCAAGGATCAGGTAGTGAGTAAGGCAACGCCACCATAAAGGGATCTGCCACATTAGTGCTTCTGTCTGTGGTCGCGTTCCCCGCCTCGTCGGCCACGACGGTGGTGTCTGACGGCTGCGGAGTGACCGTGTTCTCCTCATCAGCCAGGGTCACGTGCAGGTGCAGGGTGCTATCCCGCCAAGCTTGCCACGATATTTGGTGCTCCTGGATCTTCAACAGCATCCACGTTGTGAGCAAGCCGTTGAGAGCACCTAGTTTTGTTGAAATAAAAAAAAAAATTTTGACAACAGTTTCACAATTTTAACCTTCAGGTCAATTCTCGTTACATACAATTTAATTCAACTTAATTTTAACTTTATTTTAATTTAATTTTTGATTAATCCAAAAGTGGTATTCTCGTCCTTAAAAATTTTGTTAAAAATAAAGTTAAAATAAAGTTAAACGTCAAGTTTGACGTTTTTTAATGGAGAACTGTTACTTTAAAAATTACAAGAATGACGTTCTAAGCTTAGTTACAGTACGATTACATTACTTTAAAAATATTTTAAATTTTATATACAAGAATACTTAATTACGAAATTGTGTTACAATTTGACAACTAAAAGTTAAATTAACCGAATTTTTAACGATTTTAAGGTACGAGAATTAACATGCTAATTTTAACATTTTATAATACTTTTAAAGGGACAATCGTTTCCTATTTTTATGTGAAAATGTGCTTTTTATAAGCATTCTCAATGGATCTAGGTATTCTCTGCCTGGCTATAGTCCCCGTAATAAACATTTGACTAACCAATGACTCCGATGAGCAGTGAAGAGAAGAGGTTAGCAGCGAGCGCGGCGCCGCCCCCCCTGCGCGCGCCGGCCTGCAGCACGGCGTCACACGCGTGCAGCGCGCGCGCAGTGCCGAGCACGCTGGCGGTGCCCAGCACGAGCGCGCGCCACGTGTCGGCCGCCAGCGCGCGCCCGCGACCCGACAGCGCCCACTCGCACAGCGACCGCATCCACGACCACCTGACACAACATGTTACACGCTTACACAGCGCCATCGCAGAAACTTACCTACTTACTATTAATGTCTGCAAAAGGTAATACTAATTATCTAAAGATAATTGATTGCAATTCTCCCTGTTGCAGACCCAGACCAAGTGGCGATAAAGGTACGGAGCTTTAAAATGGAGTGCTCGGCAATTCCAAGGCCTCAACTAGGCATAAGAGTTATATAAAATGTTATAAACGATAATTTGTCGATAATATAAGTTGTACCTGTGCTGCTTACTTTACAGGTTGACCTCCTTGAATGGCGATGAAAATCTTGGCCTTTTTCCAGCCTGGTAGGTACATATAGGGTTTGTGTCAAATTTCCCTTTATCTTTGGCGGAAATAATTAATAACGGAGACCAGTTCACCACGACACCGAAGAAGAGAATGTTTGGTTATCACCCATGATAGTTTTCTTATGAAACCTTCGGGATTCATTAGACATTATATAGGTATTCTTAGTTCGTCACCACGGGAAATATACTTAAGTAATTCCTACAAGATTACATTAAATAGGTACCTCGTTAAAAGTCAGCTATACCTAATAAAAAAATCTTACTTATGACTCCTGGTCACGACATAGTGATGTCGGCAGAGTTCGCAGTACGAAGTGGCTGCCTGGAGTAGCCACCGCTCAAGGCAGGTGCGGTGGACAGCAGCGATGGTCCCGCGACAGGAGCACGGCCGGACCAGGCGCTCCGCTGACTCTCCGCCAAAGCATATGCGGCAGATATTGTCTGACGGGAGGCTTCCAGTGAAGCTGGTCACCTCTTTCGCGGCTACAGAGCCCTGAGGAATAAAATTATTGTCAAATAGTACAAAGTTGAAAGTGTCAATCATCGGATTCATGCGAACTTGAAGTATGTGGTTGAACTCCCCTCTTGGCACCAACCACAAAGCAAAGCGCCATTACCTAAGTAGTATGCCTCGTAATAATATGCCTAAGTAAGAGGTTTGTTTCGAGTTTTTTTGTTAAACACTTATGTACTAGGTAGTATCATTGCTTATTATACCTAAGTCGGGATAAAAACAAGTGATGAATTTTGATACTCAATACCTAAACAATAATAAACCTACTTAATCTGTAATGCCTAAACAATTACTTACATTTAAACTTAATCTCTACGGTGAAAGTGTATGTAGATCAGAGAAGCGAAATAAAGTCGCGTAATTGTAAAATACCTGTTTATTGAGCAAGAGGGCACACACCGAGCCCAGGATCGACATGGAGCGTCCTCCGGCAGGCACCAGCGAGGACGCCGGAGACGAGAACGCCAGCGAGTCAGCGACGCGCTCACGTGCCACGCGTTGCTCCTCAGTCTCACTACCCGCCACACCTGCATCGAGTTTGACATGCTGAACTTGTACGAGAAGCTATATTATATTCTAGCTTATATACATAGTAAGTACTTTGAGACTTTTCGATATAGGTACGTGCAGAAAGAAGATTAATTACCTAAAGCACGACCTGCTCGATATTAGTTTACCTACTACAATCTTGATATTTTAATGATCATCAGGCGCATCCTTACACAGGTATATCTTTCATATTACCTTTACGAAATATGACTCATAGAATGGTAACGTTAGACACAAAATAACTCCTAGGCAGTACAGAACCATTTCAGAATTGCAACGAAAGTTGTCTAACGTTACCACTGCGTCACCGAAGTATTCAATTACCATTTTAAACATTTTTTGGAAATGATAAAATATAGGTAGTATATAATAGTAACCACCAGGCGATGAGATCCCCGCTGTGTATCGGCAAGTGATGTCTGTTTGCTGAGCGGTAGACTTCAAGTCACGATGATTCTCACGCTGCTGACTCGGCGGCGACGTCTATAACGTAAATATACTCAAATATAAGTGAACAGACTACTTACCAAGGTCTAGCAATGTTGACCAATAGTTTTACGAGCAAATTACCTACGCAATATTACCTATATCCCTACGTAGCGGAACTTTGACAACACAATGCTTGGGAGATATAAAAGAATGCCCATGCTTAAAAGTTAGCGGATCGCACAACGTAATCAGGTACCTATAGCTATAATTCAGTGTTAGTAGTGCTAGTCGCGCTTTATACAGCAAAAATAGGCCGCCTCGACAGCCAGCCAGCGGCCTGGCTGTGCCCTGGCATTGTCCATGAGCGGCAATAACCACTTACAATCAGGTGGTCGGCTTTGTCGTCTGCCGCCTTAAAGCAATAAAAAATATAAGGAAAAGTGCCAAGTATAAAGGAAGATGATACACTTACAGGCGTGTGTAATGAGGAGCAGCTAGAAGTGGACATGCTAATAGTAACCTTACTATCAGAGCGCTCGTATCCCCAGTACACCAACAACGTCTCTCCTTCACCTACATTGCACTCCTGAAATACAAAATAATATAAAGAAAAGGAGCCGGAAACAGAGTAGGTTACTAAATACTTTTGTCGAATCGACGGGTAAATCACCTGCACCTCGTAGCCACGACAAATGACCGGCTACTTTTGGGAGTTCACCACACTACCCGTCGAGACCAGACCTCTAACAGGTTCCTAAGTAAATAAAAAAGTGACTACTACATACTTATAACGACTGTTGCTAAGAAATATGATAAGAAAAGTTACTTGTAATATGCTAGCATAGCTGCATCTCCGATGAAATGTGAAGTTGACCCTTTGTAGTGCTTGCTGTATCTTCGGTGTATACTCAAACGGTATGAGCACACCTTGTCTCAGACTTTGTATTATATTACTTGATAATGGCTCTGTATCATTGCAGTTTATGTATTTACGCATTTTTTTATCTACATCTCGGGTTTTTTTTAGGTTTACATAGAAAATTAATAAAATGTGTATTAGTAGGTACAAGTCATCGTGTAATTTTGATGTTCACGAATGACATACCTACTCAATAGATTTATATGGCATTCGTTTTTTTATCTGGAATTTTTTTATGTAAGAAAGAGTTTGGTAATGAAACGATCTACCTAAAGCTCACACAACAGAGCCGTGTAGCAGAGATTAGATAGTACCTACCTAATATTACCTTGCCTAAATAAACAGGTTAGGGTCTAATTGGGGTGTAACCAATAATTGAATACATTCTATACAATATTTTTAAGTGCCTATTCCATCAATGTTTTACGCACAATAATGTAAACTTGTTTAAATAACACATCTCAAGAAATTTACCTATCTACTACTAGCGTTCAAATATGTTATTTGGTTTTTTTGGCATGGGTATTCTTATAGCTAGATAAGCTTATTAATTTATTTATCAACGCTTGCCAACAGATTTTACATTATGAATTCGCCCTAATTAATTATTTACACAGAATACCAACAATAGGCAAACTAACATTTTTAAAGTTTCTACAAGATCGCATCATAACTTTCGTATATGTCGACTTTAGCCTATGGTGGCACGTTCCACGATTGATCGGTCAAATCGAAATAACACTTTCAATACACGTAACACTTTTACTACATTCGAACGTTGCAGCACTTGGTTTGCACTCTACACGTTTTATCATGGAAATAAGCTATGCCTAGCTCGGATGTAAACTGATTATGTTAACGAACGTGGTGAACTCGGTACTCATCGCGGATGGCGTGGCCGCGTACATAACACGACACTAAAGTAAAGGCGTCTTCTTACACAACCGTTTAAATTAATCGCGATAATACAATGGCAATGAAATAAATGTTCTAGCACAAAGCCCGCAATCACAAGACTTCTAATAATTGCTCATTATAACGTAACGCACACTGATCAGCCGAAGTTAAAGCGATTCGTCGAATATGTGTTGCGCCTGCGGCTTCCGTACGAACAATGTCGAAACGATATTGGCGCATCGCCACCATCGACACGACGCTTCGCTAGAGTGACAGTAGTGACAGCTGTCTCTCTTAAATTGGCGTGACCACTTCCGTTATTATGCCGAAGCGCCGTCATATATGTTCAGAATTAACCCTCTTACTCATAAACGCCACTTCAATTTTAGTTAATTGATTAGCTTAAATTCTTGCGGTTTTGTTTGGCGGTTGGTTTTGCTAATAAAAATCTCGCTAAACAGTGATTAAATTTTAGAGACTTTTATGAGTAATGGCGTAAATAATAAATACAAATAAATAAATTCACTTCTATTATATTCTTCTATTATATTAATTTTAAGTTAACTAAATCGATTTATTAAAATTGGAACGTAGCTTTTGAATAGGTGGTGGAAGCAGTTGTCAAATTGACGTTTATCTAACCATATTCTCTTTGGTAAATTTGTGAGCCATTTGAACGAAGATCCCCTTGTGTTTTTCCCACGTGAAGTTTTTAGTTGTGAAATACTTTGAAATTATACATACAGAGTAAAATAATGGCAGTCCGCGTGCAATTTGAAAATAATAATGAAGTGGGAGTGTTTAGTAAGCTAACAAATTCTTATTGCCTCGTCGCTATCGGCGGATCGGAGAATTTTTATAGCGTGTTTGAGGCGGAGTTGGCCGAAACTATTCCTGTTGTACATGTAAGCATTGCAGGTTGCCGAATTATCGGCCGTATGACTGTCGGCAACAAGAACGGCCTTCTGGTGCCGGCGTCCACAACGGACACGGAATTGCAACATATTAGAAACAGTCTTCCGGACACCGTCAAAGTGCAACGCGTAGAAGAGCGACTCAGTGCCCTTGGTAATGTTATAGCCTGCAATGACTACGTAGCTCTCGTCCATCCCGACCTCGACCGTGACACAGAAGAAATACTAGCAGACACATTAAATGTAGAAGTGTTCAGACAAACTGTAGCGAGCAACGTTCTTGTTGGTTCATATGCAGCATTAAGTAACCGTGGTGGTCTTGTGCACCCCAAAACAACTATTCAAGATCAAGACGAGTTGTCATCTCTGTTACAAGTACCATTAGTAGCAGGCACAGTGAACAGAGGCAGTGATGTTATTGCTGCAGGTATGGTAGTCAATGATTGGTGTGCGTTCTGCGGCCTTGACACAACATCTACAGAGATTTCAGTTATCGAGAGTGTGTTCAAGCTAAATGATGCAAAGCCTACAGCGATCACATCCACAATGCGTGCCTCACTTATTGACAGTATGTCATAACATACAAGTGTTCTACCAGACTGTTTGTGATAAATAAAGTTTATTTTATAAGTCCTGCACCACTGCAAGAAAATTATTTTGTCTGTTCCTTCGACACTTTCATACAATGAGTCCATGAATGGTACTTTATGTAAAAATGAGAAAATAAATTGTGAATTATAATGGGAGTACTTTCATTTGTGAGTGACACCATTTATATAATTGAAATACAACAAGATGTACAGATTTATAATTAAACAAGGTTTAAGTAAAAAGTCCATATTACTTATAATAAATTTTATTAATAAACATTTTTAGATACAACCCATCTATCTACAGTTGCCACATAATTACTCTGGAAGGTTCAAAAACAGCAATAGGAACTAAACAAATGTAACATTACACCAAACAAATTTTACAATGTCAAAATAGATGTACAATTTTCTACCAACAACATTTAACAACAAAAGAAATTTACTAAAATTATTATGTAAAACCGTTTTTGTTGTTCTTACATGATTTCAGTGCTAGTTATATATTTTTTGATCAAAAAAATTACTATTTATATTAATTTGATCAAAGTAACAAAAGTAAGTAAATTATTGGGATTCTACAGGACTATTTATTGGATTTACCAATAAATAGTCCTGTACAATAATTTTGTATAATCTGATCAGATTATGCTAAAATATTTGGATTTTACAATTACAAATTGTTAGTAAAAATATTATTATGAAAGACTATTTCCTAATGCACTGCTTTATTAACTTTTTCATTGATCTATTATAGTTGGTAGTAAAATAATACATGAACTATATTTTTAAATCTAACATTTCTTAGATGAGTAACAAACATAACATTGCGCAATATTATTGTGCAATAACTTTTCAAGTTAATAATTCATTATTCTTTGAAAAAAATATCATTTAATTGCAATATCATGAAATTATAAACATGAATAAATATTTATGACAAAAATTTACAAAGATATTTGCCTCATACTGTGCAGAATGCCAAAGTTAATTTAGTGCCAAATAGTATTTGTTTAGACATTATTTATAAAGAGACTAGTACCCATTTTATAAAGACAATAAAATTAAAAAGGTAAAATTTTTTTTAACCATGTTTTATAATTTAGGTATCTGCTTGTGCATTAAATTCATTTTATTTAATAATAATCTAAAATTAAAACATTACAATAGAGGATTAAACTATTAAAGAACTTTTATATTTTTTTTAATTCTTTTTAATGTAGGTATTAAATTAACAGGTCAAATACAGTGATTTCAAAAATTGAGGATAGAGTGGTACTTAGCACAAATCTTGTACTTATAATTTTATTTATTTCTAAAGCAGGTAAAATGGTTACACACATTAAAAAAATTACTTCAATAATAATGTACTGTCCTTTTAAGTTAACATCATTCTGAGCCTCTACGGGTGACAATTACCCCAAGAATTAACTAATAAAGCTATACTTATGCATTAAAAATTACATGGCATCACTCTTCTCAGTCAAAGACACAAAATGGCCCTTATCTCACCAGCTCTGGCACAACTCCAGCCTCCTAACTATTAAATTCATTATAACAACAGAATTAAAAACTTCACAATTTGACTTATTTTGATACATTACAATATAATAATATTCAAAATGTATAAAATTATCATTAAAAAATTTTATTCAAAAGACATGCGTTATAAATATAGGTAAGTATTTATTTATTTATTACAATATTATATAAGTCAGATGTGTCAGTGATATAAAATAAATGCATTATTAAGTAAGTACAGTCAATGTGATATATCTGAAAAAATAATTACATTTATAAGGTATTTGGGTGCGCTAACAAAATGCCTGTATTTAATCCTAGGGGTGTCATGCCTACAATTCTTCTTACGCAGCTCCCAAATTAGCTACCGGAAACTACGAAAATAGTATCATTATCTGGCCAACATGGGCCACATCTCCTATAATTGCTGGGGAAGGCCCATACCTAAAGCAGGCCAATTATGGATTTATGTAGTTTAGAAAAAGCTTAAAATTCAGAATGACTTATGTACAATATGTTGTTAAGATTAACAATGAGACTTTAAATTAGTAGGTGATGAAGTTAATTTCTTCAAGTGCATTTTTGGTCTAGCTTCAGTCTAGTCTTTACATGATAAGAGTCACAATAGACATTCCCGCGAATAATCAAATAACGTTAAATCCTAACCTATATAGACACTACAGTTGGTACTTTAATTTTTTGATACTAGGTGATATTAGCATGAAATAACTGGTAGGTAACAATTAACAAATACAATCATGAGCGACTAAGAGACCCCTCACACTAGCGTCGTTGTCGTGACACGCGCACGCCAGGCATTCGGCAGCCGGCCCGGCGGCGCTAGCGTCGCGACGGCTCGTCGGCATCGGGTGATCATTCAGGTGGACGCTGGCATGACGACGACGCTAGTGTGGGAGGTCTCTTATTCTGCTCCTAAATACACAGACAATAGGGTAACAGATCAAAATATTTATAGAAATAGGGTTATCCAATAAAAGTTACTATGCTATTTTTTAGAATTATTTTTACTGTAGAAAAAAATAATTCTTGAAATTAGCTTCTTTTTGAATTACAACAGGTGATCGATTTAAAAAATATTGCTTTAAAGAGCTTAATGTAATTACTATTAAGGGTAGGGCACACAAGTAACAAGTAGGTAGAAATATGTATTAAATTAGTCCCTACAAATAAGGGCACATTTACAATACTACTAATATTTGACTAGCGGAATAGGTTCGTTAATATCAGGAATATTAACATTACTTATACTAGTACAATCAGACAAGTTTTATTAGAATCAGATTTAATAGTAAATGTTTAAGTTTAAAATACTTATTAGGTCATTATTTTCAAATAGTGTATAAGATCGTTTTATTTCAGTCGCGTAAACTAAGGCTTATTTCACACTGGCGCTAGTTCGCAAAGTCGTCGTTCATATTTGCATTTTGTGCCTAAATTATAATAGAGATGAATTTGCTTTAACAGCTGATAAACAAGACGGTTCTCAACACTACGATTCTGCGCCAGTGTGAGTTGAGTCTTAGTGTTAATTTTATATTATTTAATTATTATATTTTCTCTAGAAATATTTACGTAAAAGTGGCACTTCTATGATAAACCAAGAAGGAAAACAATTTACTTGACATTTGTGCTTAATGTTGTTCTCATCTGAAACGAAATAACGTTTGCACTTTGCAAAATGACTTTTGTAAATATACTATGTCTATCCTCCCTCCCGCCCTTACATCGAATAAAACCTTGTGTCATTATAGTATATGTGGGAGCTTAGGGAGCATGTATGTATTAGCATTATCTTCCTGTGATACATTAAAACTTTACATACGTCTTTTTTGTGGTCACAACATATGCAGAGATATCTGTCTACTAAGATAGACGAGTTCTGAATACTCAAGTAATTATAATCCTGACACATAGTGCTTCCTTATAAAAGCTCTTATTATTGTATGAAAGTAATACTGCAAAGTTTTCACATACCTTTTTTCACATTGTGTTATACACTACACAATTTTTGGTAAAAATATTAATTTATATTGATAAGTATTTACTATTCGTCTTCTGAAAATCTTTTAGGTAGATCAAATTGATTAATACTTGCAATGTTCAATTTAATAAACTATGTGAAAAATTTATTCATAGATGAAAATTACATTATAAGGAGTAGCTTGAAAAGGGGTGAAATAAGTCCAGAAAGATTTTTTTAAATTCGATATTAAAAAGCTTTATCCATTCAGAAATTACCTGTGATTGGAAATTAATATAAATGCACTTATTGTAAAAAAAATCAAAATAAAGTTAAATAGCATCCCACGTTAATCTCCCGTTCATTTAATAAAGAAACGCGATAGTTTAAAAGTTGAGAACGACATACAAAAAATAACAAGTCACATGTCTATGAGGTGAAAGTTCAAAATGCAACAGATAGTCATGATAATATCAAACAGCCATATTTTTCTTTTAATAATGACGGTAGTTGCAGTTTCTGCCTACCCACATGTAAATAGTCCGTGAGTTTACTATACTATGTATGTTTTTACCCAAGTGTGAGCTAAGTAGAGCTGTGTGGGGATAGTTAGAAGTGCTGTGCATGCAGTGGGCCCTGCGGCTCGGTCTTCACTCGCTCGTAGAACAGCAGGTAGGCGGCGCAGCGCAGCACCTCTGCCAACGACACCTCGTGCACTAACGTGTCCGACGTGTACCACCATCTGTAGCATACATACATTGATGAACACTGAACGATTATCATATAGGGGCACGCGTCCTAATGTTGGCACTGCACCAGATTATCAGCACCCCCAACTAAAACTCAAATTATAAGCTTTCTATTAATTAATTTCGGCTACCATTTAACAAACATTAAAATAAGATCCTTTTGGAATTATAAACTGATCCAAACACGACACTTTTTGAAAAAAAAAAGCGATATTTTTAAAAACGCGGGAACATGTCCTTCACATTACTTTGTTTTGACAGTTTCTTATGATCGTAGGTAAGTTCAGGTTTTTTTATTTTACTTTATTTTAGTTCTTTTAGATATTTTTTACTGAACCTTTTGGTTTTATTCACGTATAAAATGTTTTATAAGGCTTATCTGACAATGGAAATGAACGATATCTTGATTTAATGTTGATAAATGAGGTGCTGACATCTGGGTTCAACTTTTTTTGCGAATTGCTAATTATCGGCACTGGTACTGTTACATGACAAAGTGATGTGTAAAATTGTTAATCCATATTTTTTATTGTAAAGCGTGATTATTTTATGCCTAGAATTCAATGTTCTTGGAAAAAGTACTCGTGATTACAAGTGATTTCGGATTTCATATCCTGGCATGGTGCTGAAACTAACATTGCTAGTTATTTTCATAGTGTTGATATTATGATCAAAAGAATGTTTATTATTTTTTGGATTTTTTTATTTTTATGTATTTTTTTTTCTGAAACTTCGGTTGTTAGGCTAGGCACCTTCATACTGAGTATATAGAAATACGTGGCACGACGATAATATCGCCGCGTTATTATCGCTCGTGGAGACAGCGCCTTAAAGTGCTGATAATTGGTAGCATCACCCTATATTTATTATCCGTGTGGTGACGGAGTAAGAATACAATATGTCACCACCCCATCTCATCCCATGGGTGTCGTAAAAACCGACTAAGGAAATAACCGTAACTACTATCTTTACGAAATAAAAAGAAAACTTGAAATTAAACCCTATACCAATCCGTCTGGCCAGCGTTTTACTAGGCCAAGTAACCCTCCGTCACGGGAGGAGGCCCGTCCCTGCCGTGGGACATTAATGGGCTGTTATGATGAAGGATATTAATATGTGCAAATTTTAAGACATTCATTATTTTTGAAAATACTATTTCTGTGATGACTGGCTAAGGTTGTAGTAACGGAATAAAACTATCCCTTCTGATTCCGTGAGCGATATAAAAGGCAACTATTATCATCTGAGTCTTAGAGCCATAAAATTTCTCTATGTCTATCTCGCTTGCACTTACAGGTCCTCTATTCTTATATAATATCTTCTATCTCTTTTTGGAGTACTAAGATGATAACGTGTTTACTATAAGAGATTTCTTCTCCTTTCAACAGTAAAATATCAGAAGCGACTGCAAATGAGGATTGTTTTTTCAAAAGGTTATATTGTCACTAAATTTAAAAAAAAACAATTAGTTTGTATATTTATAACCATTCGAAAATAATCTAAAATAACCCAACTGAATTTAATCAGTACCGGTCGAACCTTATGGATGCATATTTACATTACTTAGCAATTGTTTACTGACTGTCAATGACGGTCATCTGTCCTTTTCATTGCATACAGATTCGTGAGCGAGAGGGCGCTATACAACCTTGCTTCGGTAAATAGGTTATAGAAATGTCTTTAAAGATTCCTAAAACCATATTCAACCTGATAGTACAAAGAGTAAAATGTAAGAGTACAACAGGAATATACCTTTTAGCTTCAAACCCATTCCCTCGTCTGTAGGTAGCAAAGTGTCCAGAGCGTGGACCTCCCACGTGCACCACGACCGCGGACAGGCGGTACAGCGCGCCGCCGCACTCCCCTCCCCCTCCCCCCGCCGACAGCGACAGCGCGCCGCGGACACCCGTCACTCCCACCAGTGACACTAAGTTCATCTGAAAATACAACAATCATATTTACTGATTCATAGCTAGCTTTCGATATCATTACCTATAAAATATTTAAAATAGATCTAATTTAAAACCTGCATGTCAATTCTCGTTCTTTAAAATTCGGTTAAGTTAACTTTAGTTGTCAAATTGTCACACTCTAAATAAAACTTTAACACAAGCTCAAAAGGTTACAATTGCAATAGCAAAAAAACAATACAATTTGATAACTAAAAGTTAACTTAACCGAATTTAGGGTACGAGAATTGACATGCTGTATAAAGATATTATTATTTCATTATTTTTATATTACAGATGTCTATCAATAAAAAAGATTGTTAAAACAATCAATACCTAACCATAGTCTATGGTTAACAAGAGGAGTTCTTCAAGGTCTCATTTTCGGTCCGCACTAGGAAGAATCAAAGCTATATTGATATTATATAACTACAATATTTTTATGTAAATGTAACTTTTCAATTCAATTAATAACACTTGTAATTGTGACAATCATGATTTAAAAGAGGGCAGTAATTAATTGAAATAATATGGTAAGCATACCTTAGGTTGTGGCACAGTAGCGTAGGGCGCCATGGACAGCGTCTCGGTGAAGGCGACGAACTCCCCGCGCTTGTTGAGCGCGCCGCCCAGCCACTCCACGCGACCGATGTGCAGGCACAGGCAGGACGGCAGCTGAGCAATCACAGCACCACTTTATTTAAAGCTTCACTGATTTTATACAAAAGGTTTTTTGACAACATTTTCAATGAATTCTTACTTTAATATCAGTTTAAAAAATATATCAATCATTACAGATTGTTATTTTCTTGTGTAAATAGATGGCTAATTCTGGTAAATGTAAATTTCGATTAAATCCAAGTCACAACTCTCCGGTCTACAATTATCGTTTGGCACTATCTCATTGGTTAATAAAGTGTTAAGTTTGACATAAGAGACGTTTGACATTGATTCCCTGCACGTTCTATTTGGAACAAAGACTGTCATTATTACCTTGCCGAAGCTAACAGTACGTATGTGTTGCGTGTAGGCGGTGGCGGGGACCGCGGGCGCGTCCGCCACCTCCGGGCAGCACTTGCTGCAGCGGACACCCTTCACCATCTCCGGGGCGGTGAACGCTCGCAGTAGACCTGCGTAGTACAAGAAAGTACTTGAGTCAAAACTTCGGACAGTAAAGGGCGACAATACTCAATAGCCCCTCTTATCAGTGATCCACCTACAGAGTAATAGTTCTATCATAACCAAAAAGAAAATCATGCCATAAAATCTAATATTAAACCACCGGAATGGTTTCCAATATTTGTGAATGGCTTAT
This sequence comes from Schrankia costaestrigalis, assembly GCA_905475405.1. Taxonomy (NCBI): domain Eukaryota; kingdom Metazoa; phylum Arthropoda; class Insecta; order Lepidoptera; family Erebidae; genus Schrankia; species Schrankia costaestrigalis. Next base: position 670,853 of record FR997836.1, read on the forward strand.
GGTTCTTCAGGAATGTGATGCAATAACTTGACAATATTGTATTTGAATTCTCTCAACACCTTGTATGGGCTACATTTGGCTGATAAAATAGTAAGGCTTTTTTTTAACAAATTTATATTTTCCCACAGTAACAAAGCCTGCTTAGTACTTTTGTGAAAGTAAAAAGATGACCCAAAAGTAATCCCCGCACGTAATTAATTTTCGTATAAACTTACTATTAAACAATACAATTAAAAATATATAAAACTAGCTTCCGCCCGCGGCTTCGCCCGCGTGAATTTAGTTTTTGTCAATCAGAATCAGAATTTGTTGTGAGTGAGAGAGAAGTGAATGTGAGTTTGGCTTTGTAGTTCCCGTTCCGAATCCGTACAGTTCGAATTTCTGGGGATTCAGTTTGTAGAAAAAGCCTACGTACCAAGATTTAGTGTCTTATCTTCAATTCAAACCCTATTTCACCCCCACACTGGCAAAAAATTTAAAATGCTAGAACATACGATTTTTTTGTAAAAAAATATTTTTGTTTTTGGTAATAAAAAGTAGCCTATGTTCTTTCTCAGGGTCTAACGATTGTCTGTACAGTCACGAGCAATAATATGTACACATTTTCAAATTTTCTAAACTATCTGCACGTTTATCTAGACATTACAATATCAAAATGAATTCGTAATTTAGAAGAGGTTCCGTACAGTTTTGAATTAATCTTCGAATTTTCAATTTTGGATTGGCAGAACTTTAGATAACTGGTTTACAAAATGCGAAAATGTGTACATATTATTGCCCGTGACTGTACCAAATTTCATCAAAATTCGTTCAGCCGTTTAGGCGTGAAAGAGTAACAGACAGACAGACAGACAGAGTTACTTTCGCATTTATAATATTATATGGATTGAAGACATACCTGACAGACTGTATGAGCCCGCAAATCTCGTGTTAGAGTTGCCGAGCGAGAGTGATATACTGTCGAATTTGTCGTATCTAATGGGACTCTGTAACAAGAAATACATATTAATTAGTTACTGTTAATTTTAGTTTAATTGTGCTGTCCACAGACACGTTCTTCACGGGGGGGTTACTGAGATAACAAACCAAACGGCCTTAGTTACTAGACTCTTTTAAATATGGTGTATTTAATTTAATACACAATAAACACTTTCGCTGTCCATGCATGACGTATGCACTGATGAGTTAGCTCGGTGCCTCCGTGTAGGATATGCAATACACTCCCCCTTACTCATAAAAGCCTCTTAAATTTTATCACTGTTTATCAAGATTTTTATTAGCAAAACCAACCTTATACCAAACAAAACCGTAAAAAATTACGCTATTCAATTGACTTACATTTAAGAGGCGTTTATGAGTAAGGGGGCCTATTCACCGCTAATATTTGTTTTACAATTTAAAAATCAATTAAATCGGAAAATTAATGATATTTCTTTCCAACCCATCAACGGAATCTGGCCGTACCTGATATGTAAGAAAAAATATGTAAAAGGAAAAGTAATGCACTATAGGACGTGAGGCTATTGTATTGATAATTGCCTTGGGACAGTGAAAGTGTTAAGCCTCCTTTTGTAGAAGTAGAACATTATGGAAGTAAGCCGTTACGCCACTCTATATTACTACACCATACACCAGTCTATATAACATACTCTCATATTATTTTATTCGATCTTTCCTGGTCACTTACCATTTTATCATCAGAAATATTCCTTGGAATGTGTCTGTAATTTGCATTGCAGATCTCTGAAAAATAATGAACGATCAATACAAAGCACGAGCTACCTTATGTGAGCAGACAGTACACTGCAGGCGGGAGGCGAGGGTGCCGCGGAAGGGTGGCGCGGGGGGAGGGCGCGCCGCTACCGGCGTGATCCACCGTCGTCCTACTGAGCTCAGGTGGCACAGGGAACGAGACACGCCCTTCGTTAGACGGGGCATCGTTGGCTCTGTAATGATATAATATTTCCAATTTAATGTGCTATTACAATCTCGCATTTTTATTTGAACAACAAGTTAAAATATCGGACATAAAGTACCCACATCTTGAGAGACTTGAGCGACTAATACGGCGCTGCCCGAGCAGATTGGTTTTTTAGTTATCTAAGTGGTGATATATATAAAATAAATAATAATCGATGAGATGACTTTCTACGACTACCGTTACCTCTAGAGACAAAATTTACGAAACCATATAAAACCCTATATAAATGAATCTCGATATTCATTATTAATTGGACCATTTTTTACCTGGCTCCACCAAATCAGGTTCGTCTGTGGGCGCAGCGGAGGCCGGCCTTATCGACAGCGCAGACGGTGTCGGCGGTGTAGAGTCTGCGCGCAGTGGGTGCGGCGCGGACGGCGGGGAGGCGGGCGAGGCCAGCGCCGACCACGCGCGGTCTCCACCTAAGCCTAGCGCGTCTGATAGACAACCAGGCTAGATGGGAACAATAATGTTGTTATAAGAGAACTTTTCAAAAGTGTAATTAGATGTTCCATTCTAGGAAATGTAAACATTTCACTAAAGTACAGAAGTGAAAATAGATACATACAAAGTTCGTTCAAATAACGCACATATAGGGCTCAGTGTGACTGCGATTGTTATTTGTATTTTCTTAACATTAAAACTACAATATATTTTCGTTTCGCCTGTTTCATTAACAATAATAAATAATATCGCCTCTACTACCATTTACTGTGCATAAGCCAAAGTTTACAACCTTTGTAGATGCGACAGCCGGTCGTAAATATGAAAAGCGAAAAGCATACCTACATAAACTTGACTTCTAAGACTGAACTGTTTTGTGATTCAATGCTCTAGTTTAACGTTATACTGTTACTACACTGAACATAATGTTATTTTACCTTTCTCGACATAGATGTGGTCTCCTCTTCAATACAAGACAGTAGAACATGTAGCAGTTCATGAGCGTCTTGCTGATCAGCCGGCACCACCCATCCAGCTGCTCTGAGTGATTGTAATACGCCTAACGGGCACACTGGAGTACCACGAGCTGTTTCGTGTGTTCCGTTTACAACTGTAATAAAGACAATGTTTGCCTTTTTTAGGTTACAAAGCATTCTAAATAAAGTAAAAAATGAAGAGTAATCTTAATCTGTAAATAAATTAAATATAGGTTGCTGAGCATGCGTGAACAGGAATGGTTAGCTTTGAACAAGTGACCATGAAGCAATCTTGAAAGTCAAATAGAAATTAGACTTTATTGAAGAAAATTGACTACATGTTTATAAGCTGATAAAAATAACTCTACTTTTATTATATGCTCATCTGCATGTATGCAATCATCAGTATGGTATAGTATAAATAATTTGCAACACAATTATGATGCTATTCCAACTTTCAATAATTTTAATATTTAATAATACATTTAATATGATTTTAATTCAATTTACATCTATAATATTAAGAATTTGAAATAAATTATATGTTTATACATTATCTAGTACTTCACAGTACATGCTCTGTTTAGTTTGAGACTTCATGGTATTGTCTTAAACTAAGCAAATGGGAGGAATATTATGCCTATTTTATTAAATTATTTTGTAAGCATATCAATAACTTCATTAAGTGTTTAAACTAGTCTTGTGTACATTTTTACATAATGTTTATATAAAATGCAGGTGAATACTGAATTGAAGATCAATAATAACCAAATATACAATAAAAACTGCATAAATTAGAATAACTGAATGAATTGAACACTTTTTAGTTGACAAAATATTTACAGAATTTAGGTAAAAATAAATTATGTGATATAACCACAAGGTCATTGGCAAACAGCTAGTATGTTTGTTCAGTACTCTTAATTACATGTTTACATTAAAATATATTTTCAGTATTAAAATATGCATGTAGTATGCATGTATTTATAATGTATGTAATAACATTAAACTAAAGAAATCCTACCACAAATATAATAAAGTACTTATTATTTATAATAATCATTGAAATTGAAATATAAATAAAATATAAAATTTTATAAAACAAATTTACCTTCAATAACTGTGTAGAGTGTAGTAATCATACTGCTATTACTGTCAGCCTTAGCATACTTCTTGAGCCAGTCTATGAAGACAGGGCAAGCGGCTAGAGCCTGCAGTAAAGTATTCAAGAAACATGTTCTACCCAAATTCTGTAGACCTGCAATTTGTCCCCTACGTTTGCGTACTTTAGGAGCCCCACCTGGACCCCACAACACAAAAGCACCAACTACTACAGCAGCAGTCAGGCCTGCAGCCACTAAAATCCTGTCACCACCATCCATTGTTCCTTTAGGATGGAAACTATTTCACTAAATGTCACATACTAACTGTACCACATTGTTAAAAAGGGTATTGGAAAACTATTACATTAATACGTTTTTTATGGGTTTTTCTCAAAAATATTTAGTGTAAAAGAAATCCTGCGTTTGACTTGTTAATTCTGACATTTGATTTTTTTTACGTAAATTTACCTTCTACGCAGACCATTTTGTTGAGATCCTACAGAAAAGTATTGGAAGTAACCATCGCTTATGAATCGCCGAGTACTGTTAAATGCCTAATTTTTTCTAGTTTTGTAGAAAAAATTTTTAGCGAATGTTTAAATTATATTATCAATATTTCAATTTTAAAATATACATTAAAATAACTATAAAATCTTAGTTCTTGTGTAAAATGTATCGTACTGAAATCTGTCAAATAAATTTGACATTTCCCTAATCAGATAATTTGACAAACAGACTAGCTAACCTCAAAATTCAAAATAAAAACATAAATAAATACATCTTTAAATTTAATTCATACTTTTGATTACAAGAAATAAATGTATTAGTGTAATTAACGTGGTTAAAGATAATGTTAGTACAGTTAAATAAAATGATATGGAAGTGCGCATCAAATACGTAGCATTAACTAAATTGAGCGTTCACCCTTACATTAATTTATCGGTTTGATATATTTATGTTTAACCCTTAACAACCTAGCACCTGTTTTTGTCACACAACCACCTAGCACAGGTCTGTGAGACACCGGAACAAAATGATTCTCATTTTTTAAACTGTGAAAGGTTAATATGAATATTGAGTTAAAAGTTTATTAGGAACATATTAAACTATTGATTAGGAAAGAATGGCACAAGATAATATCAATAGTTTAAAAAAAATCTTAATTGAATAATAATCAATCTAATTTTTTTGATTACAAAGTAACATATTTGGAAGATAAGACTTATTACAGTAATCCCACGAGTGGTTACTTCTTTGTACTTTTTTTTGAGATAATTAAGAATACATAAACATAAAAAACATCAAATTATCTCAAACAAAATAAAACTTAAGCAAAATTGCAAGACCTAAACATTCAGTTTTTCAGGACAATTAATACAAGGTTTATGTGAGCATTTCAAGCAAATAGGTGCTCTGTATTCGAAACACATGTATTGTTTTTTACTTTTTGTTTTTGTAGTAACAAGAAGAACAGTTCTAACATATTGTTAACCTTTATCTAACACTATTTCTTGAAGGAATTACTCTTGGAGTGGTTCCTTTGTTGCTGTCGAGAACGCGGCGATTAGTCATTCTAATATCACGTTGCAATTTCAAGTTACTTTCATGACGCTCCATATTTGATCAAGTGTTTAGTTTATTTCAATATACTATTTCCACACTTCCTCTCTCCTGCAATATATTATACTATAGCGGTGTTGATGGAAAGGAAGAAGGGGTCAAAGGACAAGCTATTGCGCCTTTTACAGAATAAAATCCTTTTTCGAGTTTTCGATTGCACTTTAGATACCTTTACATATCATCATCTTCAGAAACAAACTGATCAAGAACTGTCGAAGATAAATCAGTTTTGGGCAGTACATTTATGTTGTTTTTTTATTTTAGTTGTCTTTTCATATTGTGAGTCTGACTCGCAACTGAGTTCTAACGCTTCCTCTAATCATAAATCTACATAAAAAACACCCCATTCATCATTTGGTACTGTTTCGTTGTCCTTCCTTATTAATAAAAATCTTTTTCCAATCCCCGCTCAATCTTTTTTACATTGAAAGTCATTTTTAAATAAAATAGAAAAAAATACTCAATTGTAAAATAGTCACGTAACCACCTAGCAGAGGTCTCTCAGACCCCGGGCGAAAGTTTTTTACTAACCAGAGCAAAACTTACGGACATACAACCGTGGAAAGAGCTTGTGTAGCTCTGAGAGGGGCTAGGAAAAGGTAACGGAACTAACAGGTTTATACGAAACTCGGGTGCAATAATATTTAAGTTTTTATATTTGGTGGTGTCTGTCAGACCTATGCTAGGTGGTTAAGGGTTAATAATAATGATACCGTCGAATACTATATGCGTGTCACAAGAGGGGCCAGCGAACGCTTTGGCTCTGAACAAAGATTGTTCACAAGTAGTTATAGCCGGCCGCAATGGTAAATAAACTTATTATTAATTTAATACAGATTACAATATTGTCAAAAACTATTTAAATTCTATTTTTTATTTCAGTGTTTAAAGTGTTTTCAATTGGTGAAAATGATTTCTCGGAGGTGTGTAATTTGAGAGTGGGAAAGAATTTAAATCTTAATTTTTCTTCTATTGATGTTGCTTGGAGTACTATTGAAGGTAAGATAAACAATATAAATACTTTATTAATATTTAAAAAATACATACTATTTATACGTAGGTAAAAGCCTAGAAATGCTTAAGTTGGAGAAAAAGTATTTTTTATCATAAAAAATAACTGTAAGTATAATAAATATGAACGAACATTTTTTATCCAGTCACACTGTTACACATTAGTGTAACTTATTTGGAAAAACAGCAATACATTATATCACAGGTGTTACTCAGTAGTAATGTAATTCCCACTGAGTCACATGTTTACATTTCTGAGTATGACTCAACAGAAATAAACCACCACTTTTCCAGTAATCTGTAATCAAGACATTCCAAAGCTTCCTAATTTCAGAGAACACACTAGCAACAGCAGCTACAAATGGCGCAGTTGTTGTGTGGAACCTCAGCAGATCTGGCAGGTCTAAACAAGAACATGTGTTTTCTGACCACAAGAGAACTGTTAATAAGGTAAGTAGATATACAAACAACTTTTATCTATCTAAAAGGTATAGGCTATACTAGGCCCCTGCCAAGGGTCATAATAAGATGCCCCTTATTGTGGGTATAGATAAAACTAGGATGTAAATTATAATACAACATGTTCTGTTCTTTTGTCCTATAAGTCTGACATTTGCGTATGATTTTAATACAATGTTGGTTGCAAATAGGCAAACAATACTCCTGAATACTCCTGATGGTGAGTGGTTACTGTGGCCTATGCATGCCTGCAACATCAGGGGTCATATGGCCCATTGCTGGCCCTTCAAAAACCCTTGAAGGACCCCACACTGTAGTCCCTGGGGTAAACCTCAAATCGACCATTTCATGTCTTAAACTGTTTGGCAGGTAAGCTTCCACCTCACGGAGCCAGCACTTCTCATCTCTGGCTCTCAGGATGGGATGATGAAATGTTTTGACCTTCGCATGAAAGAAGTTGCCAGGACATTCATCAGGTAAGTACTTTAACTCTCAGGGTCTTTTCTATATTCAAGATAATGTTTATAGATCATAGAAATAATTGTTCTATAACCCTCGATTTTATGCCTATCAGCCATCTGTTTAATTTGCGAAATTGTTTATTTTTACTATACACATATTTATGTTCTTGCTTTACATTCCCCCTGAAATAACTTCACCCAGAATGTACTACCCCATAGCAACACAGAATCTATCCGCGACGTCCAGTTCAGTCCACATCAAGCCCACACATTCGCCGCAGTCTCCGAGAACGGTAACGTCCAGCTGTGGGACGTGAGGCGTCACGAACGATGTCTCATGCAGTTCACCGCTCACTCCGGACCGGTGTTCGCTTGTGACTGGCACCCTGAGATGCCGTGGCTCGCTACAGCATCCAGAGATAAAACTATCAAGGTAAAGTGTATTCAGGTTTATTAAAGTATTTTTCTTTTGATGTACAAATAGTGGAATGAATTATCTGCTAGAGTCTTTCAATAGTAGTCTGAAAAGGTTTTTGCAAGGTCAGCAGCGCGCGACCGTCATAAGCGGTGCTGCAAACGTCCTTTTCGACTTTTTTCATTTGTGACGGGAGCAATGGCCTACAGCATAGCACAGGATAGTGTGTGACTTACATCCACTAAAAGACCTCGCTTTGTGCCTACACTCTTCCTTCGCGGGTAGGCCTCCTGACACTGGTGTCAGTGCCCATCCTAGGGGATGCCCAGCCCGCGTGCTTGCGACAAAAGTTTTCTGACCCATTTAATCGGCTCTGCTATTTGTCGCTAGCTGCATCGTATTTATATGATATCAATTATAGAATATAGGTACAGTCTGTTAGCAAAACTACAAAGAGTATAATTATGTTATTAAATGTCTATGTTAGATAAATAAATAGGTCACACTGATACGTGAAATGTAGTTATAATGTCGCTAATATTATATCAGGTTATTCATTTAAATTATGTGTGTTTATGTATCGCCTATCGATATTAGAACTGCTACGAGTAATAACTATCATAATCAAACATCTAAATTCACTTATAATATGTTACAAAATAATAAGTGTGAACGTCAAAAAATGAAATATCTTCCAAACTACCAACACTTTCACAGATGTGTGTACCTCTAGTATACACGATTATTTTACTACAGTTGTACGGGCCAACGACCGTACTTTGCCGCGGTCAGCATTTTACGTCCACCACGACGATTTTGTAATAAGTTAAGTTAGTTCACTTTCAGCAAGCGTATCGTGTACTCATTATCATAAATCATATTATTAAGTTTAGATTGTTCATAATTACAGTGAAAATAAACATTTTTGTGTTCACTCTAAAAAGACTATCATTTCTATCAATTATTATCAATCGCATTTGATGTACAGTGTAGCAAGAATCCCTACAACAGTCTTCACCGCAGATGGGTAAAATGCCCTTAAATTAAGAAAATTAGATACATAATTATAAGGGGGCTCTAAGGCTTGTTCAATTATGTCTAGGGTAGGCAGCGGATTGGCTGTGTTTCGGCATTTCCGTAAACGATGGTAACTATAATAATAAAGTTTATTTATTCATATAAAGAAAGAAGTATTACAAAGTTGTATACATCATATTATTATTTATGTAGGTAATTTATAAACTTATTGCTACTAACAACAGGCGCCGCAACATAACACGTTCTGTATGGCACGATCAAGCGATAATGACCCGAACGTTTAAAAGATAGGATTTAGTACGGCGTGTACAGAGCGCTTATTGCGATGCTTGAAGTTAGGCTACTAAAACTATGAACTTATAAAATAATGTGTTTAAATTTTTATTTGAATTAAATTATAATTCAAGGATATGGTTTAATTTGTCAATGTTTGGAATAGTAGAAAGTAAGTACCTATACAAGCACTAGAACCTATACTAGGCCGAGCCTGTGTTATAGGTGCCAGTGTCTTCCGTTTAGATACCTAAAAAAATTAACATATTTTTTGCTTCTAATATTATTATTATTTTTTTAATTATTCTTTATATACACATACGTAAATAGTATATTATTATTATATTTTGTACAACACATATACACTCTCAATATATCCATTTAAGTAAGGTAGTATAATTTCAGTAAATACTTAACAAGAATAAAATAAAAAGGTAAGTAAAATATAATAGTTTCATAATAATATATATAAATATATGAATAAATATTTAAATTATATAAAGTAACTTCCGTTTATAGAAGACATCAATAACTTACCAACTGGTAGGCTACGTACAAAGTACCAAATATAAAAGCTCTATTTTAAAGTAAAAGTAGTCAATTTATTATGATTCGTCGATAGAATCAATCGTAATTTCTTCAGTCAGTTTCAATTCTCTAAAGATATCAAATTATCAAACATGCTCTACTACCAAACGCCAGTTTTCCTTATAAAACTCGTGTAACCGCCCCAACTCGGCGATCTGACACAGGGACACAGCTATTTACAATTACACATTATTATAGCAGTTCATTTCATTAGTTACGTTATCGGACGCAGACTGCTGTAGTTCATTGTTATGTCTACAATGATAACACTTATCTATGCGTGTGTGTATATAATGCCAATTTTGATATTTTATCAAATCACGCATAAATGCTTCCTATTGTGCGTGATAGCAGTCGTTTTTGACACGAGCATTCATCTGAATATCAGAATAATTGTTACTAGCAGCATTAAGGATGAGTGGACGATTAAATAAGAATGTCTATTGCCCTGCACATTAGGACACTAAAAGTGGTATCGCCTCTCGTAACCCTGACCTTACGTCAATCGAATTATTTATATAGAGAGATAATTTACATTATAAATAGTAGAAAGGAAAGTAAACTTAATTTGCGGCCATCTTTTCCACGAAGTGGACTAAAATAAGGACGAAGTGAACAACATACAACTTAAAGTTCATGTTCTTTTCAAAGCAAAACATTAGCTAATCGTCCCGTCTATTCTTCGAACTCTATTAAAGCCTACAACAGCAAAAACATGTAATTTCAGGTATGGGACATATACGGCAAGCCGAACCTGGAGCACACCATATACACCATAGCGTCAGTTGGACATGTTAAATGGAGACCACAGAAGAAGTACGTCACTTACTTATTCTATCTATCTTATACTATTACCTAATTACACGTGTTTTTAATATTAATATAAAATGAAAGACGAACGACCTATTGCTTTTCAAATTTGTTAATTATTTTTTATCATCAAACCTATCCATTAGTGTTCCACTGAAGGTGCGTTTGTTCCATCAGTGACAGAAGAGAACTTGATCTCCCAATGCTATTTTGTTTAGACGGACGGAGACACGTCTACATGATGCAATCTCTCTCTTATTCGGATCTTGCGGGGTCTATTTTGTCATTGTATTTTATCCTGTCATCACTGAAAGTTTTCCGAAGCTATAATATAATAGCTGAGTATGTACGTCGCTCAGGTACCAAGTATCGTCGTGTGCTCTCGTGTTGGATTGCGCAGTCCACGTGTGGGACGTGCGTCGACCGCACGTGCCTCTAGCGACGTTCGCGGAACATCGAGATGTGACCACCGCCATCGCCTGGCTGGCTGAGCCGCACTCGTTCTTGTCTACCAGTAGAGTAAGTACATTTTTGCTAAATGTTACATTATAGCCATATTTAGGTAGGTACCTAAAATGTAAACACATTCTGGTACCTCGACTTCTGATTTAGGTATATGGTAGAATCGGCCATAAAGTCAAAACAGGGGAGTATCTTATCATACAAACTTACATTAGTAAAAATATCACTGTTTGTTAGTAGGTATTTATTACCCGACTTTAACTGCAAAAAATCGTACGACTGTATTGGCCGCGCCCTCTCGTACGTAGACGTACGTAAGCGTGCGCGGGTGTGCGTTGGTGTGTGTGAATATAGAAACACACACAGGACACACACGTGAGGGATACCTCCCTATTCGGGTGACGGGGTTTGTTTCGGGAGAGCAATACTAAAGCTCTAGCCCGCGCCGGTATGCCCGTCGATTCCTTCAACGTTGGAAGATCTTCTTGCAGGTACTGTGTATGCGCAGGTTCTTCAAGGGAGTATAAATGAAACACTTTTTCAATTTCTTCCAGTTTCCGAGGTACTCAAAGCTTGATGTTTTACTTTTCTTCAGGATCCAACTACAATTTTCCAAGAAAACGCAATCGCTTAAGTACCCCGGAGCATTACCGTACCGTGGGCACCGCGATTTAGCGCTTAATCTCAAGCTAATTTTCACTTTGAGTAACCTCGTTTTTTGTTCATATTTATTTATTCAGGACATAAAATATACATTATTATACACTGTTAGATTCGTATCAATGTCAGTTACAATAATTAAAAATGGTTTTCTCTATATTTCAATCGTACAAAAAGTTATGACAGTATAAACACAAAAAATACACAAAATATCGTCCATCTCTAACAGTTATTCGTTTATAATTCTTTATTAAATTGAAAGTTATATTCAAAAATTGTTTATTATTTATCTCTACCGTTAAATTAACAATATACAACAAAAATAAACTATATAAATTAACAATTTGGCTAAGTATTTAGCGTTTCAATGTCTCTATTATAATTCGACACATTTTTATACATTTTCTTTAATAAAAGTCTTTCTAATCGTTCTATTTTAATATTTTTACACTTAATTTTTACACTCTCAATCACTATATCACTGATTCACAGTCTTTTTAGGTCTTTCACTTTTAGTCCGTCACTCACACACAATAGTCACAGTCACTATACGTCGTTAACATTCTCCCCCTCGTGCGTCGCACCATCCTGTGGCAACGACGTCTGGGAAGGCACTAGTAGCACCACCTTGGAGCAGGGTCGCCGCAGCTTTCCTCCTCTTGTCTGCACGTCCACAATCCGAACCCGTCCATCGGGCCCTGGATACGTGCGGATGATGCGTCCTCTCGGCCACGTACAGCGTGGCAGTGTGTGGTCCACGATGAACACGATGTCACCAACTTTCAGGTTCTCTCCGACGTTGCTTCCTGGCGTACGTCTGGGTAGGAGAGTAGGTAGGTATTCCCGTACCCATCGTCGCCAGAAATGGTCGCTGAGCTGCTGCGTTGTCTTCCACGTCTCGCGACCAACCAAATCGTGGTCACTAAATGCGCCCAGTCGTCCAGCACCGCACGACCGCTTAATGAGAAAATGGTTGGGCGTGAGTGCTTCTTCATTTTCATTTTCGTTTAACTCTGTTAAGGGTCTTGAGTTAACAATATGCTCGGCTTCTAGTAGAAGAGTGTGTAGAACTTCTTCTCTCGGATGTCGTTCTCGGAGTGTGGCGGCTAGTGCGGTTTTCACCGATCGCACCAGTCGTTCCCAGGCTCCTCCCATGTTTGGAGCGCCAGGTGGTATAAATTTCCACCTAACACCATAATTCTCGGCCTCAGTAGCTATATTTTCGCTCTTCAATGCTTCTGCAGCTTGCTGTAATTCTTTGTTGACCCCGACGAAGTTCGTGCCATTATCACTGAACATCACGGATGGCATACCGCGACGCGCAGCTAGTCGTCTGAGTGCCAGTATCATGGAGTCGGATGATAGAGAGGCAGCTAACTCCTGAACTGCTCGTGTGGTTAGGCAAGTAAATTAGGCGCCCCACCGCTTCTCGTGTCTTCTTCCCACCGTGATGGTCATCGGTCCAAAATAGTCGACGGCGGTGTATGTGAACGGATGTTCACCATGCTTCAGTCGCTCGATCGGTAGGTCTCCAAAGGCTGTCTCTTGCGGTCTTCCTTTCCTGACGCGGCACCATTGACAACCATGCTGAGTTGCTCTGACTGCTGCTCTCAGACCCAATATGTAAAATCGTTGTCTGAGCTCGTTCATTACCGTAGCGTGGTTGCCATGATTAAATCGTTTGTGATAGTCATAGATGATGAGACGAGTGATGTAGTGCTTACTATCCAAAATCACAGGTCTTGTATAGTTTCTCGATAATCCAGCTACCGCGTCGATTCTCCCCCTCAGTCTGAGAAGGTTGTCTTCTATTATCACATCGAGCTTCTTCAATTTGCTGCTTCTTTCTAGGGGTTCTTGTTTCTGCAATCTTCTGAATTCTTCTTGAAAACTGTCTGTCTGACATCTTCTAATCAATAACTCTTCTGCTCTAGCTATGAGTTTCTCGTTTATTGGTAACCAGTTTCTTTCAATATTTTCTAAATTCATTTTGACTACAGGTTGGCGTTTTCTATTTTTCCTTTTCCAGTCCTCTTCTTTTACATGATTCGTCTTTTGGTTCGTTCTTTTTCTGCACAGTTCTATAAATTGCAGAACTCTCGTCGTGGTTCTTAATAGTTTATTCCATGACGAAAATCGTTCTGGCTCAAGCGTGCATATCTCTTTCATGATCATGGTTGATTCAGTTTCTCGATCTTCTATCGTTTTCTCTCTACCGAAGCTTCGTCGTTCAGGCCACTTGTCTTCTTCAAGTCTTAAGAACTCTGGACCTCTATACCATCTGTGTTCACTGTTGAAGTCTTCAGCGAGGATTCTAGTTGCGTCATCGGCTGGATTCATAGATGTTGGTACCCAGCGCCACTGCTGGGGTGTTGTCAATTCTTCTATCTCGGCTAGTCTGTGAGCGACGAATGTCTTGAATGTTCTTGGATCAGACTGTATCCAAGCTAATACCACACTAGAGTCTGTCCAGTATGTCTTCTTTGTGATGGTCAATTCTGTCTCTTCCTCTACAGTGCGTGCTAATCGGCTTCCCAATAGTGCAGCTTGTAATTCTAAACGAGGCACTGATATAGGTTTCAAGGGTGTTACTCGAGCTTTTCCTGATATTAATGTCATCATGTACGTACCATCTTCGGACTTGGTCCGCATATGCTGCTAAGCTTGCGTCGGTAAACACGTGAAGCTCCCCTGCAGTGTGAAGTGGCGATATACATCTTGGCACTAGTAGAGTCTTCAGTAGATCTAGTCTGCTCACGTATCTTTTCCAGCGTTCACTGTCGCCTTCTTTTACCGGATCATCCCAGTCTATGCCGCTTCTCCATATATCTTGTATGAGCTTCTTTCCTTGTATGAGAACTGGTGTCAATAATCCAAGTGGGTCGAACGTCGACATCACGGCGCTCGTCACTTCTCTTTTCGTTGGTTTTCGTATGTTACGAAAGTACGATACGAAAGGCTAATGTGTCTTCAAACGTCATCCATTTCAGTCCTAATGTCTTCTCTTCATTCTGGCCCAAGTGTATCTCTTTAACTTCTTGTCCAGTTAGATGTGATGGCAACAACGTAGGTTGATTCGAAGTCCATCCTCTTAGTTCGAAACCAGCTTTTCTTTGAACTAAGTCGACTTGCGTGGTCGTCTGTTGCAACTCTGTTGACGAATGAAAACTATGAAGATAATCGTCCATATAATGATTTCGTACTATTGCCTTTGCTGCATCTGGATATTCATTCTCGTACTCAGCAGCGTTCCTATTCTTCACATAGATGGCAGTCGATGGCGAAGATGTAGCACCGAATATCACAGATGTCATCCGGTATTTTACAGGTGCTGACGTCTTGTCGTCACGCCATAAAAATCGTAGACTGTCTCTATCTTGTTCTCTGATTCTTATTTGCAAAAACATTTCTTTTATGTCGGCTGCTACCGCAATAGGTCCTTGTCGGAATCTTATTAGAACTCCAAACAGAGACTGAAGCAGATCAGGTCCAGGTAACAGCGCGTCATTTAAACTTTTCCCTCTTGATGGTGCTGCGGCATCAAAGACGATTCTTATCTTCTTTTTCTGAGGGTGTACCACTGCGAAATGAGGTAAGTACCATTTCTTCTTAAAATCACCTTCAATGTTTACTTTCTCCGCATAGCCATTGTTCAATAAATTCTTAATTTGATTTTCATACTCTGATTTAAATTTAGGATCTCTTTCCATCTTCTTTTCTATGGTGCGTAATCTTTTCTCAGCCGCTATATAACTCTCGGGCATTTCCTCTTCGGGGTTTCTCCACAGCATTCCTGCTTCAAATCGGCCTTCGGGTCGTCTTCTACAGGTGTCTTCTAATATCTTGAGAGCCTGTCCCTCGAAGTCAGTTGATGGTCTGCGTGGCATCACTCCTAGCGCTTCGATGGCGAAGTGGTCTTTTATCTGTTCATGCATCTCTTCTTCTATTGTTTTAGTGTGAGAACAATAGTTTACGTATTTCACTGTCTTCGCTATGCTTGAATCTAGACCATGCAGTACCCATCCTAATGTCCGGCCGTTCAGAGAATGCGTTCCTGACACTTATCAGTTAGTCACGACTAGTGATGGACACAACATTATACCGAGTTCGTTACCGTTACTCCAAAATGAACCGCCGCGTTATTTTTATGATTAGATTTAGACCGTTTTAAATTGGCGGAATCATTTAAAATTTATATTTTAGTTCTTTACGTGGAAACAATAAAAGGGAATATTAATATAATAAAATTGTTTTATTTATTATTTTTTACAAAGTTACAATCTGTCTAAATGTGTGTCTAAATGTGCGTACAGAATATTAATCAGACTCCGATTCGCTTGAGGAGGTGGTGTCTTCATCATCATCTTCGCCTACATGTATAATTATATTATTATCAATTACAGAATCAATCCTGATATCTCGGTCAAAATGTTCCATAATCAGGTTTTTAGTCTTTTCGACAACCTTTGCCCAGTCATCTCTTGTGACTTTCCCGCAGGCTTCTTTTAACAGGGTCATCATCTTTTTCGTGCTGAATGGCGGGGAAGTATTGTGGCGGGCGGCGTAACCTTTTATTTGAGCCCAGATTAGCTCAATCGCGTTATATTGGCAATGATACGGTGGAATTCTTAGAACGCGATGACCGTACTCCAAAGCCATTTCATCGATTTCGTATCGCACATTTGCCGCTTTATTTTCTTTCACTAACTTAATTAGCTCTGCTTTTAGCATCTGCATATTTGCGTCAATGCCTTTTGCTTGTAACCAAGCAACCATTTCTTCTTTTTTATTAGCTTGGGTAGGTGGTTTCTGTATTTGAAACGAGTGATAGGAGGCATTATCCATCAATATTACAGAAGGCTCTGGTAGGCTGGGCAAAAGCACGTTCTGGAACCACTCTTTAAATGTACTGGCATTCATTTCCTCGTGGTAGTCATTTGTGGTTTTTGATTGAAATGCCAGTAAAGCGTTCTCCACAAAGCCGTATTTTGCAGTACCTGCGTGGCATATTATTACGACGCCAAAAGCTTCATCCTGTTGAGATATTCATTTCTGGAATAGTAACCGTATATATGATTTCTGATTGCATCGGCGTCAAAGGTATCAATATCTGTCACGGGTTTAGTTCTACGTTTCTTCTTCGGAGTACGTAAAATATTATCTTCCATGCCAGTAGAGCCGAACTTTTCTTTATTAATATTTGTAATCGTTCGTTTGCTAACTCCAAGCGCCTGAGAGACGCGTTCTTGTACTTTTTCGACAGGAACCAGGGGTCCGCCATTTTGCCGCTCCCGCTCAAAGTAATCTTGCAGCTTGATAATTAACTCACGGGCTCCAGTTTTCAATGTTTGTCCACGTTTAGGCATTATTATGCACCAAAAGTAAAAAGAACGCAATATAAGACACAATCAAAGTCAAATAACAACAGATCGCAAACACTTGAAGAACGTGGTCTATGCGCACGAAACGACAACAGACGACTGTTTCAGCGTCACAAAATGGCGGCCCATAACGCCATTTGGGGTTACCATTTTCAACCTAAATATAAAAATGCTACTTTGTATTTAATGTACTTTTATTTTTATATTTAATAAAAGTTATTCTAAAGTCCATTATTTTCAAATTCTTGAAAAGAAAAACAAAACGTATTATTTTATAAAGTATAACTGTATCGATAAGAACAGATTACGATACTATTATTCACTGTTATTGTTGGCACAGCACTACAAATATAAAGCGCTGACATAACCTTGTAATAGCGCAGTGTAGATTTAGAAAAATATTGTTTACCAAGTTATTTGACACTCAGTTTGACACAACATTATAACATTCATTAATTATTGATATAATAATGTTGTTTTAATGCTCATCAATAGTTAAAACGATAAACAACCAGCAAAAATATTTTTATCGTAACTGCAACGCCATTACAAAGTTACTGCGTCAGTTCAATCGCGACGTGTCAGGAACGCATTCTCTGAACGGCCGAAGATTAGTTTAGTTAACGACGCAACTGGTTGTCCAGGTTTTCCTTTTCTTGTGTATCTTGACACTATTAAGTTCCAGTTGTCTGGCCTATTATCAGCTTAGGCTCTTCTGCTTCGTGATGTAATACGTCGCTAAGGTTTTTCAGGTATGAACATTCTTCTAATCTGCCCTTGTCAATAAACTGCGGTGTGAGTTTCATGTCATCGATTGTTCTGACTTGACGTAACTGCCGGATCTTGTCTTCATGAACTCCTCTTATTTTCAAATTTATCCTCATAGAGTCCTTAGTCTTCAATCGTTGTCCACCGACAGTTTCAATTGTTAGATCTTCACTGATTCCAGTAGCTCCTAAGTCACGAGCTACCTTGCTATCTAACAAAGACACTGTTGACCCTTCATCTAATAGAGCCAATATTTTTTCTTTTCCTGTGTCTGACATCAGCTCCACAGGAATAATCTTCAAATAGGCACGTGATTTCCCAGCACTGGACATCTTCAACGCTATGTTCGTTGACTTCTCAGCTTTCTCTTCTGGTTGTGGCTCTACAGAAGTATTCTTATTCTTCGTATTGTGCAGTAGGAAATGATGCGAACCTTTACACACTTTACACGGCCATCGTTTACACTGTTCATGTCTATGATCACTATTTAAACACTTAAAACACAATTTTTCACGTTTCACTAATGTCCACTTATCGTCAATGTTCAATGTCTTAAAACTATTACACTCATATAGTCTATGATTGTTTTTACACTGTGGACACTTCACTGTATTCACTTCACTTTCACTTGCTGTGTGAGTCACATGACGTTGGAACGGTTTCTTGTATGTGTTCGTTTCTTTCATCTTGTTCCCGTCTTCATGTGTAGTATGAGCCCCACACTTATCAGCTTCTTTATCAAAGAACTTCGCTACCAGAGTTAAGTTGCAAAATTCTTCTTCTTCATTTTCTGATGTGAAGTCATACCACCTAAACTTCATAATAGGTGGTATCTTCGCTATAATAGTCTTCATCATCTCTGGCGAATGTAGATATTGAGATTTCTTCAATCCTTTGATGGCTGCTACACTATTATTTATTTGACTAGCGAACATGCAGATATCCTTAGGGTTGTCACTAATCCTAGGCAATGTTCTCAGCTTCTCCAGTTCGGCTAGTGCTAGAGCATTCGGTCTGCCAAATCTTCTTTTCAAAGCCACCAATACTGCATCTGGTACTGCTTCAGAGTATAACAAGCTCTTCACTTCATCTCTTGCAGTTCCTTTGATTGCTTTTCTTAATCGTGCCATGTTTTGTACGTTATTAAACATGGGCGATGTATCTTCGTAACATGTCTTGAAAGCTATCCATTCACTAATATTCCCATCGAACGTAGGTAATTCGTACACATATTTCGGTTGTAAAGTGTTTGTTTCCTTCACAACATCTCTCAGGGCTTCGGCAAGGACCTTGACTTCTATGGACTGGCTGCTCACTGGTGTTGTATCTTCAGGTTTCACGGCGTTGTGCTCCACGGACACCATACGTGCATGCCCACTCTGAGTCACATTATCTGCCTTTTTCTTCTCGGTACTGTCCATCCAATCACACACCTTTGCAGTCCTATCTTCATGATCTTCCACAGAGTCGTCATCTTCCTCTGCATCGCTGTTCAATCGAAGCCTGTCGAGCTTAACGCGTGCTAACACCGCTGCAGCTTCCGCCCGCTTTAACTCAAGCAGCGCCAACTCTTCTTCAGCCTCTAGTTCTTTTCTTCGTTTTATTCTTGAACTCGAGGATTTCAATGTTCTTGCTTTAGTCGACTTGGGAACGACTGTATTCGTCACGACGTTCTTCAGTTGCCGTCGCATTCTCGTTCGTTTCAGTATTCTCGGTAGTTGCAGTATTCTCGGTTGTTTCAGTGTTCTCGGTTGTTTCAGTGGCCGTAGTCCCAGTCCCGGTTGTCGTCTTCGTGTTCTCTGAAGATGACTCCGTCGCTTCTTCGCCTGAGCGTCGCGTCGGCGCGCCCTTTTGTGACCTGGTGACCGGCATCTTGAACCGTTATATCTTCTTATAACACGACGTCGACTGTGTCCTCACAGCTATCGCGTAATTTCTTCAGCGCACACAGCTATCGGCCTACAAGCAAGCTCTTAAACCCGTTAAGGAATAAGATCCGGCTCGAAGGACCAACTGTATTGGCCGCGCCCTCTCGTACGTAGACGTACGTAAGCGTGCGCGGGTGTGCGTTGGTGTGTGTGAATATAGAAACACACACAGGACACACACGTGAGGGATACCTCCCTATTCGGGTGACGGGGTTTGTTTCAGGAGAGCAATACTAAAGCTCTAGCCCGCGCCGGTATGCCCGTCGATTCCTTCAACGTTGGAAGATCTTCTTGCAGGTACTGTGTATGCGCAGGTTCTTCAAGGGAGTATAAATGAAACACTTTTTCAATTTCTTCCAGTTTCCGAGGTACTCAAAGCTTGATGTTTTACTTTTCTTCAGGATCCAACTACAATTTTCCAAGAAAACGCAATCGCTTAAGTACCCCGGAGCATTACCGTACCGTGGGCACCGCGATTTAGCGCTTAATCTCAAGCTAATTTTCACTTTGAGTAACCTCGTTTTCTGTTCATATTTATTTATTCAGGACATAAAAGATACATTATTATACACGGTTAGATTCGTATCAATGTCAGTTACTAAATAATTAAAAATGGTTTTCTCTATATTTCAATCGTACAAAAAGTTATGACAGTATAAACACAAAAAATACACAAAATATCGTCCATCTCTAACAGTTATTCGTTTATAATTCTTTATTAAATTGAAAGTTATATTCAAAAATTGTTTATTATTTATCTCTACCGTTAAATTAACAATATACAACAAAAATAAACTATATAAATTAACAATTTGGCTAAGTATTTAGCGTTTCAAAGTCTCTATTATAATTCGACACATTTTTATACATTTTCTTTAATAAAAGTCTTTCTAATCGTTCTATTTTAATATTTTTACACATAAACTATATATCTGAGGTCTCTCAATCACTATATCACTGATTCACAGTCTTTTTAGGTCTTTCACTTTTAGTCCGTCACTCACACACAATAGTCACAGTCACTATACGTCGTTAACATACGACTAAAAATAAAACGGGCAAGTGCGAGTCTGACTCGCGCACCGAGGGTTCTGTACAAACCTATTTATTTTCCCGCCAAAGTGCGATGACGTCAGGAGTCAGCTGTCAAAATATTAGTTTTTCCGCAAAAATGCAATCACGTCACGACTCAGCTGTCAAAAAATATTTGCCCGCCATACCTCTATGACGTCATTATTCATCAGCCAAAATTTCTATGACGTCTCGAATCCTCTGTCAAAAAATCTGTGACGTCACGAATCGTCTGTCAAATATTTTGTGACGTAGGACTGCAGCCTGTACCGGCACCGGTTCAGCGAGGCGGCGCACCCGGTGCTGTGGGCCAACCCGCAGGCGGCGTGCGTGTCGGCGCGGGGCATGCTGGCGCACGCGGCGCCGGAGCGACCTCTGCCGCCGCTGCAGCGCGCCGACACGTCGCGAGACCGACATGTACCCGGCCTTGGGTGAGCCATTACTGTATCTACTTGTTAAACTGTATATCTATCAAATGCACCACATTGGTAATACATAGGAAAGTATTAAAATATAAATAAATTATTATAAAAAGCAGTACGATTTTACTACGGGTCGGTATATTAATCGTATTTCGGTGTCAGACATAGGCACATCTATTTTAAAATATATTTTTACGCTTTGGATTCTTCTGAGATTTTAAGAAAACATTTGACTCCGTTAAACATAGTTAACGTCTACCCAAACAGGCATTTTGTTAAAATAATAAATTTAGAATACTCTTGGTTTAATTACAACTTACCTAAGAAGGTAGAAATCTAGACATAAATTGAAACAGATCCTCCGGTCTTTGTGTAACTATAGGAGTACCTCAGGGATGTAAGTTGGGTCCTCTCCTTTTAGTTTACGTAAATGATTTATTGGATATATCGCTTGTGCATCGCTTCTTTTGTGTTGCATATTTTATTATTTTTACGTTTTAAGACTACAATAGTCGTACTTGTGGTTTACAGTCGTAAGCAACCAACAGCCGGATCCCTATCAACCGCAGCCCAAGCTCAGTTAGAGCGTGCGTTCCCCGGAGGTGCTTCCTCTACCCTGTATCGATACCGAGCCGCACCAGACCTACAGACGATACCCACCACTTCACCACCCACCACATTGTCACCTCAAGCAGCTAAGGACATTGCTCAAGCGCCCCTGCATGCCGCGCTCGTGTATTGCGCACTTAACTACAGGATCAGAGGTGGCAGTCCACATGATTTGGCAGCGCATAATGCTGATGTTGCTAGATCGCAGAATAGACATATGGTGAGTACCTCATTTTAATAATATCTAATTTAATATACTTGCAGATGCTTATGTCCAGCCATGGAGTGCTAATGACTGAGAGAGAGAGAGAGAGACAGAGAAAGGCAGACTAAGAATATAAAATATTATCACCCTTTCTTGTTGTTTTTTATTTATTTGATGATGATTTATCTATTATATTTAATAAGTGTATTGCCATAGGTGTATTTCCTTATCTAATGAAACACAGTAAGATTATTCCTTTGTTAAAGAATGGATCAAAAAGCGACCCTGGTAACTTTAGACCAATTTCAATACTACCTGTGATTAGTAAAATCTATGAGAAAATTATCTTATGCCAATTGGAGAGTCACTTTCATTTAAATAATATTTTTCATAGGCAGCAATACGGTTTTAGGAAGGGTAGCTCAACGATTGATGCGGGTGTTTCTCTTCTGAAATATATCTATGATGCTTGGGAAAATTCTATGGATGCAATAGGCGTCTTCTGTGATCTTTCTAAAGCTTTTGACTGCGTTGATCATGGGACACTTCTGTGCAAGCTTAGACATTATGGAATTAGGGATGCTTCTCTTGATTTATTATCTTCGTATTTAAGCAATAGGGTTCAGTATGTCGAAGTAAATGGTAGTAGGTCCTCTGGTCTTCCGCCAAGTATGGGCGTGCCTCAAGGATCCATTCTAGGTCCGTTTCTATTTTTAGTTTATGTCAATGACTTGCCGTTTCTTGCTCAGGGTTTGTGCGACATTGTTTTATTTGCAGATGATACTTCACTCGTTTTCAAAGTAAACCGTAAGCAAACTAATTTAGATGAAGTTAACGAATCTCTCGCACAAGTCCTGAACTGGTTTACTGCTAACAATTTGCTTTTAAATGCTGCCAAAACAAAATGCTTAAAATTCTCTATGCCCAATGTTAAAAGCCTTAGTAATAATCTGATTTTAAACGGTGAGGTCCTTCGTTTTGTAGACACTACTGTATTTTTAGGAATAACGTTGGATAGTAAGCTGCAATGGGGTGCTCATATATTAGCTCTAGCAGGAAAACTAAGTTCAGCTGCTTATGCAGTTAAAAAAGTGAGGCAGCTAACGAATATAGAGACAGCAAGATTGGTATACTTTAGTTACTTTCACAGCTTAATGTCCTATGGTGTTCTTTTGTGGGGTAGGGCTGCAGACATCGAATCTATTTTTATTCTTCAGAAGCGTGCAGTTCGAGCTATTTACAATCTTGAATCGAATGTTTCATTGAGAGATCGTTTTAAGGAAATAGGTATTTTAACAGTTGCTTCACAATATATATATGCTAATATAATATATATTAAGCAAAATATTGAACAGTATGATAGAAATGGCGACATTCATAGCATTGGTACGAGGAATAGGCATAAGTTGATAGGTCCACAACATCGCCTACATAAGGTACATAACACTTTTGCGGGACTCGGTATACGTTTATTCAATAAACTGCCTAAGCATGTAATGGATCTACCTTTACTAAACTTTAAAGCATTTGTAAAAAATCAGCTATTATCGAAAGGCTATTATACAATAAACGATTATATTAATGACAAAAACTCATGGGCTTAGATTTCAATTATCGTGATTTCATGTTGCTTGTTCCATGGTGTAGATTGTGGCTTAACCTAGGTAGTTGTGCGGATGTTATGTTACTACCTTATTACTTTCTTTTACAGTTTTATTTGTTATTGTAACGATAGAAATACTTCACTTGCATTTGTAAATGTATTTAATTATATTATCTAAATGGTATTCTATTCCATTCTCAACTACTTAAAGATTAACAAAATCAACTTGACGACACAAATGCTTGTGTGTTAATTTCTGTCGGATATCGCAGTGACGAGATGACTGATGAACGTGCCATGCAATTAAAGCTTTTTTAAATCAATTTATTAACAATGAAATTCTTTTTATCAATTAAACTTTAAATTGCTATGCATGTAAGATTTGCTTGCACACATCATTCTTCACGCTGCTGTTGGTAATTGTAACAAAGTCAAATTATTATTTTTGAAAAGAGTGGCCTGAGTTTCTTGGCCACATTCTTCTCAGAGCTCTACTATAGTCGTCTGCGAAAGTGGTAGTAGTTTGGCAGACATTTTTCTCTATACTATTCTACTACATGTATAACGATTTGCATGTGTTACTTTGTAACCTAAGTGAATAAAGCTATTTGACTTTGACTTTGACTTTGTTGCTGCGGTGTTTTTAAATAGGCAAAATATAATAGCTAAATACAGTATAATTTTTACTTATGGAATAATTGATACAACCCTTCTGGCTAGAGTGGTGACAGTTCTTCTAAACTACTTCTAAATGTGACTTAATTTGTAATTTTATGTTGTTATTATTGAGGCAAATGTTATTCGTCATCATGAAATAAACTATAATTTAAAGTATGAGTTTACGTGTCTCATCTGATTACACCGTTTTTTAGTCAATATGTATGTTTGTGAGTGCAGGTGTGCCACGTGTGGGAAGTGGTCCGCTGCGTGTACGCTGCGGGCACGCCGCCGCCCCCGCCGCCGCGAGACAGCCTGCCTGCCCGCCCTGACCCGCTACCTCTGCCTCCCTACAAGTATACCTACACTGCCAAGTAAGTGATACCTCGTGCACAACTACATACTCACTCATTATTAAGCTACAACAAAAGAACAAGTACTTCAGGATTCAATTTAAAGCCCTTTCTTTGTAGTATGGCTGTTGTAGGAAATACACTAATAAGTATGTACCTATATTAAAAGTTGCACGTTGCATTACCGTTGATACTTAAGGAAAGAAAGAAAAACTAATTATTATGTGCTGCAAAACAAAATAAAAATGGTCAAACAACTACTCTATAACCGCAAAACAGTCCAAAATCAGTAACGTCAGATAATAATAACTGACGCTGTTCTTCCATTGAGACTGGAAAAACACATCTACTTAAATGGTCATGCAATGCTTAAAATACATTAAGAATTTAAAATGTATCGTATTATTGACAGCAACGCAGTAGAAGAGGAACCAATGGAGGAGGTGGAAGACTGGGCGGAGACGCGGTTCCACAACAGTGGGGTGCTGGGCAAACCTACGCTCAGTATATATCTACCACCTACCAAGCAGACTGCACATGTTAGGGACGAAGGTAATTCTTAATACAATTTCTAGTCTATTTGTTCTTTAAATAGAGTTCTATTAATAGACATAACGTTTATTTGTTAAAGCTTATAAATGTAAAGATTTTGATCCTTTTTTAATAACTTCTTAGTTTTTTACGCGTATTCGACACATTCATTTCCATAAACATCGTAATTTTAATCTGTTAATCTTGAAAAATAACCTTAATTCCATATCGAATATAATTAACAAACAAATATTATTTGTCAGTTATTTGACTTATAAATATTTCTACCAAATTCTGTGTGTTTATAGTCTTGTAATGTAATCCAATTAAGTGATGTTATCAGGTGAGCCGGGAGGCTGGGTGTCGGCCGCGTCAGCACACTACGTAGACGTGGAGGCGGCGGACTGGACGCTGCCCGAGGAGGCCTTCCCGCTGCGGACCGCGCCGCCGCCCCCGGGCCCGCAGCACCCACAGCACCACGCCTCGCCCCTGCATCATCACCACCAGCTACTCGAGGAGAAGGATAGCAATAGTCAGTTCATCATGTTTTATATTGTACCCTGGCCTGATTGACGTTTGTCACTACACAAAAAGTTTTGAAATTTCTACATTCACCCGAGTTAAAAAACTTAGCAATATTAAAAAAATCATTTTTGATTCAAAGTGAAACATTTAATGTAAATCTAAATTTTATTTTTTTAACCGATCATTAGCTTGCGATTACTAAACAAATTGATGTTCAATGCCAATCGATATTCTCGATCAAACGAGAAATTGTATTATTGGGGGATTGCACATTAAAGTGACATGAAACGGATAATTGAACGAACAAATCAGTTTAGATAGACGATTAGATATATAGTTACTCGTTCATGCATAAGTTCAAGTCGTCACATCACTCAACTAAAATTTACTTGCTCCTAGTACTATCATACTCAAAAACATTCGCAGTGTCATCTCACCGCGGCAGTGGTAGCGGTGGTGGTGGCACGTCTCCCGGAGGCAGCTCCTCCCCAGGGTCAGGGTCTAGTGGCTCGGCCTGCACGGCACCCCCTAATCTACACGCTTATCATCACAACATGCAAGTAAGTGCTCAATGATTGTGACGTGTTTATATGGACGATATTATAGTTTTCGGCTAAGTTTTAATAGAATTAAATAGAGATACTTTAGGGCGAAGTGTTCCTGCGGGGGCTGACTCAGCGTATAGGATTTCCTTTGTAAAGTCTCAATAAACAAGGCTCGTAGAATCTCTTTTCGTTAGGGTACAAGGGTGGAAATCCTGCAATTAGAACCGACCTGATTTGAAAGGTAGCAGTTAGCAGTTGGTGCATAACAAGTTAAAATTTCTAATTAGGTAGACGAGACAAAGATTTGGGTAGCCAAGGCGCTGGAGGCATATAAACATAAAAACGCAGAGTCCAGAGACGGAGGTTCGAGTGACAATTTTTCCATTGACTTTCTTCTTTTCGAAATTTTTTTTTTTTTGCACCAACTGCTGACTGCTACCTGCAAACTTTAAATGTTGCAATTGAAGAGTTAACGCAATGCACAGATGCAGTCCGGCGCTGCAGGTGGCGAGGGCGGCACGCTGTCGGTGCGCGTGTGGTGGGCGCTGCGCCCCCCGCTGGACGTGGCGCCGCTGCTGGCCGCCGCGCTGCGGGCGCACGCCGAGCTGGGCGACGTGCAGACTGCCGCCGTCGTCATGCTCGTGCTGCAGGACCACAGGTAATAGAACTGTACCTAGTAGTGGGTCCTATAATGCTCCCTTGTGAAACACCTTTTATCATCCTATTAAAGCTTTGGTGATAAGCGTTTTTTGTGTCAACCTAATGATAATAATATTGCTTAGTATCAGCATCACTTCCAAAGTGACTTAATTAGATACTGCTTTTTCCCAGTATTAATATAAGAAGTGATTGAGTGAGTCAAATGCTTTAGTCCAGTCAAGAAATTTTTCGTCTCAAGTTTTGAATGAGAAATATGTTGTGAATGTTAATTGGCTGTCGTCGTAATAAAAATAAAGGAATAAAATATAAATTCAGATTTTTTGGGGATAATAGACGAGACATGGTTTTAAGTAATTATCTGATAATATTTCTAGATTATTAGATTATTATTAGAGGCGTTTCTCAAGGTAGCATTTTAGAGTTTTATTATGTAACTCTGGTTTTATAATTTTTTTAATTTCCAGGAGTGATCTGTTTCCTTACATCGAAGAGAGTCTCCAAGAGCACTGGCTATTAGGATACATCGAACTACTGCAGAGACACAAGTTGTGGAACGTCGCTACAGAAGTACGTACAGTTTTTATTAACACCGATTGTAAAGTGTATTTTTTTATGAATGTGTGTGATACTTTTACTGATACTTATTTAGCACATACAATAAACCATTTCCAGGATCAGAACAATCATTTGTGGATCGTAATATTCAATATCTTGCGTGCAGTTCCTATTAGTAGGCTAGTTTTCAAGAAATAGCAGGTAGAGTTATCTCTTGAAAACTAGCCGTTTTTTGCGATTGCTACACAATCAAGACTGGCAATATTAAATCAACAACAAAAGATCGAAGGCATTAAAGGGTACTAAACTTCGGCCGTTCAGAGAATGCGTTCCTGACACGTCGCGATTGAACTGACGCAGTAACTTTGTAATGGCGTTGCAGTTACGATAAAAATATTTTTGCTGGTTGTTTATCGTTTTAACTATTGATGAGCATTAAAACAACATTATTATATCAATAATTAATGAATGTTATAATGTTGTGTCAAACTGAGTGTCAAATAACTTGGTAAACAATATTTTTCTAAATCTACACTGCGCTATTACAAGGTTATGTCAGCGCTTTATATTTGTAGTGCTGTGCCAACAATAACAGTGAATAATAGTATCGTAATCTGTTCTTATCGATACAGTTATACTTTATAAAATAATACGTTTTGTTTTTCTTTTCAAGAATTTGAAAATAATGGACTTTAGAATAACTTTTATTAAATATAAAAATAAAAGTACATTAAATACAAAGTAGCATTTTTATATTTAGGTTGAAAATGGTAACCCCAAATGGCGTTATGGGCCGCCATTTTGTGACGCTGAAACAGTCGTCTGTTGTCGTTTCGTGCGCATAGACCACGTTCTTCAAGTGTTTGCGATCTGTTGTTATTTGACTTTGATTGTGTCTTATATTGCGTTCTTTTTACTTTTGGTGCATAATAATGCCTAAACGTGGACAAACATTGAAAACTGGAGCCCGTGAGTTAATTATCAAGCTGCAAGATTACTTTGAGCGGGAGCGGCAAAATGGCGGACCCCTGGTTCCTGTCGAAAAAGTACAAGAACGCGTCTCTCAGGCGCTTGGAGTTAGCAAACGAACGATTACAAATATTAATAAAGAAAAGTTCGGCTCTACTGGCATGGAAGATAATATTTTACGTACTCCGAAGAAGAAACGTAGAACTAAACCCGTGACAGATATTGATACCTTTGACGCCGATGCAATCAGAAATCATATATATGGTTACTATTCCAGAAATGAATATCTCAACAGGATGAAGCTTTTGGCGTCGTTAAGAGAAGCTGGACTGTTTAGCGGGGGTAAAACTGCTTTAACGAAAATCTTAAAAGATATTGGTTTTTCGTATAAAAAAACAGACAAAAGAAAAATTTTATTAGAACGATACGACATCATTTTGAAACGGATAAGTTTCTTGAGAGAAGCAAAAAAAATTGATAACTGGGATAATGTCGTGTTCATTGACGAGACATGGCTAAACGCCAATCACACGGTTTCCCGTTCTTGGACGGATGATACACAAGCGTCGACGTCGAAAGTACCAATGGGTAAGGGGGCTCGTCTGATAATATGCCACGCAGGTACTGCAAAATACGGCTTTGTGGAGAACGCTTTACTGGCATTTCAATCAAAAACCACAAATGACTACCACGAGGAAATGAATGCCAGTACATTTAAAGAGTGGTTCCAGAACGTGCTTTTGCCCAGCCTACCAGAGCCTTCTGTAATATTGATGGATAATGCCTCCTATCACTCGTTTCAAATACAGAAACCACCTACCCAAGCTAATAAAAAAGAAGAAATGGTTGCTTGGTTACAAGCAAAAGGCATTGACGCAAATATGCAGATGCTAAAAGCAGAGCTAATTAAGTTAGTGAAAGAAAATAAAGCGGCAAATGTGCGATACGAAATCGATGAAATGGCTTTGGAGTACGGTCATCGCGTTCTAAGAATTCCACCGTATCATTGCCAATATAACGCGATTGAGCTAATCTGGGCTCAAATAAAAGGTTACGCCGCCCGCCACAATACTTCCCCGCCATTCAGCACGAAAAAGATGATGACCCTGTTAAAAGAAGCCTGCGGGAAAGTCACAAGAGATGACTGGGCAAAGGTTGTCGAAAAGACTAAAAACCTGATTATGGAACATTTTGACCGAGATATCAGGATTGATTCTGTAATTGATAATAATATAATTATACATGTAGGCGAAGATGATGATGAAGACACCACCTCCTCAAGCGAATCGGAGTCTGATTAATATTCTGTACGCACATTTAGTTCAATGTACTTTATTCCATAGAAATACAGATTGTAACTTTGTAAAAAATAATAAATAAAACAATTTTATTATATTAATATTCCCTTTTATTGTTTCCACGTAAAGAACTAAAATATAAATTTTAAATGATTCCGCCAATTTAAAACGGTCTAAATCTAATCATAAAAATAACGCGGCGGTTCATTTTGGAGTAACGGTAACGAACTCGGTATAATGTTGTGTCCATCACTAGTCGTGACTAACTGATAAGTGTCAGGAACGCATTCTCTGAACGGCCGGATAATATTACCCATTTATGAGTAAATAAGGTGTCGAAGTGTTTGCGAGAAATTGGTCTATAGAGAAGAACTAACTCACAGAGTATGGGGTTACAAAAACTGGTTACTGGGAACGGCAGGATTGTGTCGTCAAAGCCTGAGCTGTTTGAAGAGATAGAGCGATTTTACACCCACCTTATACCAATATAGCAAACAACTTACAGTTCAACAAATCTAAAAGATACAGTATGACGTTTCATATTTTTCAAACTGAAACAACTTTGTTCATGCGTACATTATTCAGTTTCGAAAACCTTTTTCGTAAAACCATGAATTTAGAAAGATTTTATTATTGTATCTAAAAATGTACAATTCTTAATACATATATAAATTTAATTGAAAACTTTCAAACAAAGCAAAATAACACATATTTACATAGTAAATAATATCTTATAGTTCCATTCTTGACCTCATTGCAAAGTCACGTAGTTAGGTTACTGCTCGTAGTGTTGCGACTCTTCGGATACACTTGTATGCAAAAAAATCGTTTACATATACGAAAAATCGTTATTATCGTTAGACACGTAACTAACTATTACTCGACGTGGTCGAAGGTGACGGGAGGCAACTTATTAAGGTCTTAGTAGTGAATAAAAAAATCCTAAACATTACTTTTATTTAATTAATTATAATTAAAATAAAAGTAATGTTTGGATTTTTTTTTATTCGCAGATTAGAGAATTTGCAATATGTGGTGTTTTTTTGCAAAAGGTTTTATTTACCCTTTACTAATAATGAGATTAATTATTAAAGTGTCTTAAAAATCGGATATTATCGTAATCGATCTCTTAAATTTCGGATATTATTGTAATCGATTTTTTTATCCCAACCTTATTATTCAATTTGTCAGAACTGTCATACCGTACCTATTAGATTTGTTGGACTTTAAGAACATTCAGGCACCGGGGTGTGCCAGGATCACAAACGAGCTACTGAAGGCCGGTGAAGAAACTATACTCAAGGTTCTTTAGAAGTTATTTAATTCCGTTATACACAAGGGAAAAACGCCACAGACAGCATAGAGGCATGGTGATACTGTTTTTCAAGAAGAGCGACGGAGTGGTCCTTCAGAATTAGACTCTCAAGATTCATCATGAACGCGGACTGCACGTCTTCCAGCTTCCTGAACAAGCCGGTTTCCGGAAACGTACCATAAACCACATACATACACTGCGGCAGGTTATACAAGCGTTTGTGGACTATGAGAAAGCCTTCAAAGAAATATGTGCGGTGTTGCAATCTCTTTAAGGGTGCCAAGTTGACCAACGATATAACAAAGTACTGCAGTGCTTATAAGAAAACGCCACTAAGTCAATTCGTCTCCAGGAAAGATGATCAGGTCCTGTCCAGTTGCAGCGAGGAGTAAGACAAAGTGATGTCATATCTTCGATACTGGTTACCGCTGCACTGAAAGATGCTTTCAGGCCTTTGGACTGAGACGGACTAGGACAACATTAATGGCGAATAAATCACGCACCTTTGACGACATCTTTGCTGACGATATCGTGGTCATGATCGAGTCAGGGCGGGTCTACGGCCAGTTTGTTATGTCAGATGACTTATGGATCAGAAACGTGGCTGGCGAGGCTTTAAAAGAAGCTAAAAATCACAGAGGGCAATGAAAAGAGCGTGATATTCATATGTTATTGTTTCGTAGGTGGTGAAATGCGCGTGGTTGAACTCGGTGTGGGTGTTGTCGCAGCAGTCCAGCAGCGTGGCGGTGTGCTGCGGACGCTGCGGGCGCAGGAGCCGGCCCCGCGCGCGCTGCACCGCCTGCCTGCCGCTGCACCGGGACGCGCCCGACCTCTGCGCCGTCTGCCACCAGGTACGTACCTGCTCCTGCTCAGTGTGGCTGGTGTCGCAGCAGTCCAGCACCGCCTGCCTGCCGCTGCACCGGGACGCGCCCGACCTCTGCGCCGTCTGCCACCAGGTACGTACCTGCTCCTGCTCAGTGTGGCTGGTGTCGCAGCAGTCCAGCACCGCCTGCCTGCCGCTGCACCGGGACGCGCCCGACCTCTGCGCCGTCTGCCACCAGGTACGTACCTGCTCCTGCTCAGTGTGGCTGGTGTCGCAGCAGTCCAGCACCGCCTGCCTGCCGCTGCACCGGGACGCGCCCGACCTCTGCGCCGTCTGCCACCAGGTACGTACCTGCTCCTGCTCAGTGTGGCTGGTGTCGCAGCAGTCCAGCACCGCCTGCCTGCCGCTGCACCGGGACGCGCCCGACCTCTGCGCCGTCTGCCACCAGGTACGTACCTGCTCCTGCTCAGTGTGGCTGGTGTCGCAGCAGTCCAGCACCGCCTGCCTGCCGCTGCACCGGGACGCGCCCGACCTCTGCGCCGTCTGCCACCAGGTACGTACCTGCTCCTGCTCAGTGTGGCTGGTGTCGCAGCAGTCCAGCACCGCCTGCCTGCCGCTGCACCGGGACGCGCCCGACCTCTGCGCCGTCTGCCACCAGGTACGTACCTGCTCCTGCTCAGTGTGGCTGGTGTCGCAGCAGTCCAGCACCGCCTGCCTGCCGCTGCACCGGGACGCGCCCGACCTCTGCGCCGTCTGCCACCAGGTACGTACCTGCTCCTGCTCAGTGTGGCTGGTGTCGCAGCAGTCCAGCACCGCCTGCCTGCCGCTGCACCGGGACGCGCCCGACCTCTGCGCCGTCTGCCACCAGGTACGTACCTGCTCCTGCTCAGTGTGGCTGGTGTCGCAGCAGTCCAGCACCGCCTGCCTGCCGCTGCACCGGGACGCGCCCGACCTCTGCGCCGTCTGCCACCAGGTACGTACCTGCTCCTGCTCAGTGTGGCTGGTGTCGCAGCAGTCCAGCACCGCCTGCCTGCCGCTGCACCGGGACGCGCCCGACCTCTGCGCCGTCTGCCACCAGGTACGTACCTGCTCCTGCTCAGTGTGGCTGGTGTCGCAGCAGTCCAGCACCGCCTGCCTGCCGCTGCACCGGGACGCGCCCGACCTCTGCGCCGTCTGCCACCAGGTACGTACCTGCTCCTGCTCAGTGTGGCTGGTGTCGCAGCAGTCCAGCACCGCCTGCCTGCCGCTGCACCGGGACGCGCCCGACCTCTGCGCCGTCTGCCACCAGGTACGTACCTGCTCCTGCTCAGTGTGGCTGGTGTCGCAGCAGTCCAGCACCGCCTGCCTGCCGCTGCACCGGGACGCGCCCGACCTCTGCGCCGTCTGCCACCAGGTACGTACCTGCTCCTGCTCAGTGTGGCTGGTGTCGCAGCAGTCCAGCACCGCCTGCCTGCCGCTGCACCGGGACGCGCCCGACCTCTGCGCCGTCTGCCACCAGGTACGTACCTGCTCCTGCTCAGTGTGGCTGGTGTCGCAGCAGTCCAGCACCGCCTGCCTGCCGCTGCACCGGGACGCGCCCGACCTCTGCGCCGTCTGCCACCAGGTACGTACCTGCTCCTGCTCAGTGTGGCTGGTGTCGCAGCAGTCCAGCACCGCCTGCCTGCCGCTGCACCGGGACGCGCCCGACCTCTGCGCCGTCTGCCACCAGGTACGTACCTGCTCCTGCTCAGTGTGGCTGGTGTCGCAGCAGTCCAGCACCGCCTGCCTGCCGCTGCACCGGGACGCGCCCGACCTCTGCGCCGTCTGCCACCAGGTACGTACCTGCTCCTGCTCAGTGTGGCTGGTGTCGCAGCAGTCCAGCACCGCCTGCCTGCCGCTGCACCGGGACGCGCCCGACCTCTGCGCCGTCTGCCACCAGGTACGTACCTGCTCCTGCTCAGTGTGGCTGGTGTCGCAGCAGTCCAGCACCGCCTGCCTGCCGCTGCACCGGGACGCGCCCGACCTCTGCGCCGTCTGCCACCAGGTACGTACCTGCTCCTGCTCAGTGTGGCTGGTGTCGCAGCAGTCCAGCACCGCCTGCCTGCCGCTGCACCGGGACGCGCCCGACCTCTGCGCCGTCTGCCACCAGGTACGTACCTGCTCCTGCTCAGTGTGGCTGGTGTCGCAGCAGTCCAGCACCGCCTGCCTGCCGCTGCACCGGGACGCGCCCGACCTCTGCGCCGTCTGCCACCAGGTACGTACCACCTTGACCATTACGCTAACTCTTCAATTACTATGTTGAAAGTTTACGGTTGTTGCGCCTCGATAGCGTTGTTACAATTTGGGTGTAAATTACGAGGACTAACGGCTCCATACAAAACAATGGTCTTATTTGGTTATCGAGACAAAGACTCGGGTAGAAGCGGTCAGGGCACTGGACGCGTATAGTCCAGAGACGCAGGTTCGAGTCCTGCCTCGAGTACCTATTTTTTCTATTGTCTTTTTAAATCTAATTTATTTAAAAGCCATACATCGTATAGATTAAGTCGGCACTATTGTCTTTAATGTTTTCGAAAAAAACAAGTAAATACTTGTTATGTTCAGGTTGTGCGAGGTCTATACGCGTGGTGTCAGGGCTGTTCCCACGGCGGCCACCTGCACCACATGCGCCAGTGGATGGAGCAGCACCAGCTGTGCCCGGCTGGATGTGGACACTCCTGCCAGCTCGGCTGACTATTACTACCTACCTAGTCTTAATAAATCCAACACTCCATAGACAACTTTAAATCAGATAGATATTTTGTAATGGATAAATAATAATCTATTGTTTATAAAGAAGCAAATCATTTATACATATACTATCGAACCAACTGAGTACATACCTTACTGACAATTCAATTTCCTGAATAAATAAAATAAAAAAATAAAATAAAAATTTAAACAAACTGCATTATAGTCGCGAGGGTTGTGAAAGCGGCTGCCTACAATTCTTTGTGTGATCCACAAATTATTGTCCTGAGTCTGCATGTACTTGTGTGCGTTGAATTGATGTTTATTGTAAAAAGTCCCCGCGGCACCGGGCATAATTCCTAGGACAGTGTGTCATTAAAAAAAATCGTTTATAACGTCTATTGGCGCATAATTCACTTTCAGCGTTTTATATATTAACATTATTTTATATTATTAATGTGATAAAGATGAAATGTATGTTAGAGTGATTAAATAAAATTTAACGAATTTAAATCTTCTAGCATTCAGATGGTTCGATAGTACATTCAAATATTTTTTTATCAATAATGGTGCTTATTTCATTGTGAACTTTATTCTTATGAGCATAAGTTATAAATTATAAGAAACAAACATAATATATTTTATAGCATCAGCTAGGTAGGTAAGGTAGTAATGAGGTCGCTGGTTCGATGCTCACCTATTCTACTCAATGTATGTATATAAAAGTAAGTACAGTGTTTCTAATCCAGAAGAATTTCGTGTTTTTATATAAAAGATTTCATTATATAATTATGTATATAGTTAAATATAAGAAAAATATAATATAATCACAGACTGAAACATAATTTTATATTAAATAAAAAATACAATTTTTAATATTTAATCGTTTTATTTATTTACTGCTTTACGAAACGTTGGCATAAGCACTTAAATCTATTTACATTTTTTTAGGTTTAAAATTTGATTCCTACTTAAAGTAAAACTTTGGGTACGTAAACGTAAAGGTTAAGAATGGTAAAGTAAAAAGTATATAATAAGTTTTATAGTCCAAACTCGATAGGAGATGATAAATCTCTGATCCATAATATGTTATTATTTCTCTTCAAACACTTTAAACATTAGTTAATAATCTGACTGCTGCTCATTTTATAATAATTATGAAGTCGAAATCATGTCAACAAATTACTTTTTATTTGTCAATTTACTTAAAACTTGCTGGAATCTAAATTCACTTACTGGATTAATCTACATGTCGCAGGGAAATGAGGAAACCAGGGATTTCATGAAATCACTAGCGATATCACGAAATCCCGATAATTTCGTGAAATCCCTGGTTCCCTCATTTTCCTGCGACATATACACATATCACAGGTCCTATCTACGGACTGGCATTACTAATCAAAAACAGCATGGGAAGTCATTGAAATCATAAAATATAACTGCTTTATAATGAAGGAATGCTGAAGAATGCCCTCTTTAGAAATGGTGTGTAATGAAGTATTACGTGGTACATGAACGATTTTATCAAAGTTGTATATGAAATTACAAATACAGATAGCGCGCGAGTTGAATGCAGTCGGGGTCTGAGGTAAAGAGCGGGAGCATCTCCCCCCGCTATCCGCACGCCCCACCTCACGCGCCTGCAGTGTAGTGCTGTGCCATCCTAGTCAACTATCGTACGTTTGTCGTGTTATTGTGTTAATAGTAATACCGAAGTTCCCGTGTTATTTTTTTATTCCGTTTTGTGAAATGATTATTAAAAACATGAGATAATTATGATATTGTTTTTTTTTTCATCATGTTAACCTAGTGTACTAAATAAAATTAAACTTATAACATTGTTTAAATTTATCGACATGAATGTCAATCAATAATTATAATTAGGTCACAGCACTACCGCATTCCTAAGCTCTGCATTCAACTCGCGCGCTATCTGTTCTTGACCTATACAGCTTAGGTTAATTATAACTTAACAAATAATATTTATTATTATACCTTAATGTATAAACATTAATATGTAGATCTCATGTACAATAAATATTATAAGTACACAACACATTTCCGATCTGCACGCATAATGCCAAAAATGTAAAATAATAGAAATATATCAGTCCTATACAATAATCTTGAAATTAAAACCATTGTTTCTGTTATGATTAATTTTTTAACTCAGTAATACTCATCTATACTAATATTATAAATAGAGGTAAAGTTTGTGTTTGTGAGTTTGTGACGTTGTAGCGAGTAATCTCTGGATCTACTGAACCGATTTTAAAAGTTCTTTCTGTATTGAATAGTCCATTTATCTAAATAGTATCACGCCATGATTAATAGGAGTGGAGCAGTAATGAAATATGTTTAAAAAAGGGACGCTTAATAACGTTTTTTTCGCCGCTCAACGAAGTGGACACGGGTCAGCTAGTAATAAGTATAATCTGTCAATTTGCATTTCTGGCATAATGCGTGCAGACAACAATTTCTATATACACGATATAACATTAGCTAGCTAGTCAGCACATACAACAGCACGAAGGTCGCTCCTTCACGTCTTCCTCTTCCACCTTCACGGCTAGGCCTTTCTTTAGACGAGACATGCTTCGGATCAACGACAGGAAAGCCTGGAAAGTCCCACGGGAAATTAGGATGTGTTCATACTTACTTGACTTGCTTATACTCTTGTAAAACCTACCTATATATTGGTATTGTGGTGTTCAGTTTATCCTCTCGCTCTTTAGGCAGAAGTTTATTCCATATATTAGTATCATACTTGTCTTTAGCTTTAATGGAATTCCTGATTGATTGGTTAGGTTAGGATTACTATCCAAAAACGAAAAATAAAATGAAATAGTTATCAAAGAAACGGATAATTAATTTTGGCGTTCCACAACGCAGTATATTAGGCCCATTGCTGTTCGTCATTATCTATAAACCATTTCCTAGACGATAGTATTAATTCAGTATTATTAATTAATAAAGACGATCATGAAACTAACTAACAAAAACTACCTATTAAAATATACTTACTCTGGTGTTGCCCGGTGCGAAAGATATTCTATTCAGACAGACTATTTGTCATTTGTTATATTAAAATATCTATTTTGTGGAATTTATATTATATAGTTGTAGAGGTAAATAACAAACATAATTTTGCAAATCTGTATATTTCCTGCTTTATATCATTCATTTTGTTCATGTGACTTTGATATACATACATACACAGCGGTACATAATACATTCGTGAACTAAATAGAATACAAGAAAACACGCCCTCTATCGGCGGTCACCGTCAACACACAAATATAAAATTATCCCTACGACATTAACCGCCGACAGAGGGCGCGTAGAAAGGACACAAACGTTATATATTTATATTTTAAGTAATTGAATTATTTGTGAAGGTCTTATTCAGTATGGTGTTGGCAGTATCTGGCCATGTTAAGTTACATCGCGGCTTATTATGCTAAGTTGATATTGCTATCTGTGTGAAGCACGGAGTGGACATGTAATGGCGATACAGTAGCGTTATACTGAGTGTTACCGCGCCGTCTACACAGACACACTCATCTCTTATATATAAAAATAACAAGCAATATTCTTTAGTTTAACGCAACGTAAACAAATCCCCACGTCTATTACATATGTTTAAATATCTCAATTTATCAGTTTACTTTGGAAAACTACTTCACATCTAAACACACGACAGCGTCCTTCACGTCAAAAGGGAGCGTGGTCGTGGTACAAAAACGAGTAATTTTTCTTATAAACGAAAGCTTAAAGCCAACAATCCATAATGGCAGATTAATCAGCCAAATGTATAAAAAAAAGTAAATCGTGAATATTTTAAAATATCAGACTTTGTTGCATACAAAACTTAGAATTAAAATAATATGTTTTAACTTTTTGAACGACAAATTGAGATGAAGTATATTAAAAAAACATACACATTAACTACTTTATGTAGTTTATAATATATTGTAGTTCAAAAAGTTATAACTGAACATACATTACAATTATGAGCTAATCCAGTGAAGCGATACCATCACAATACATTCCGGTGCAGACAATCACAATCTACTCTGTGTTCAATCAAATAGTATTTTTATGTTGAAATATTAAGTTATTTATTAAATAACCCATCCGTGTGATGATGGACCAAGCATATAAGGTGTTTGCACACAGCTTCATACAGGGGGTGTTGTATACTAGACTAAGTAAGTAACTACATAATAATGCTCAAATACCTCTAGCACAGAATAAAAACTTGATCACAAACTTGTGTTTTTGTAGGGCAAATTTCACCTCCATATATGGAGACAGCCTGTCTCTGCACTGGGTTATTATATTATGATAATTCAATAAAGTGGAAAATTGTGAGATTCAAAATGCTCAGGAATTGTTGAGGTCCTACTATGTTAATTTATAACCAGAACTTTTCACTCAATACTCAGAAAGTATTAGACTGTATTTCATTTAATTTTATTTAGTTGCCGAAACGAGATTCTATAATTCGAATGTAGCATAGTAATCAGGCTAACATATGACTAGTTTGAAGTACAACACTATTTTATTGAACTGAGCGACGAGCACACCCCTCCCATCAGGTTACACAATACATTTAGCGCTTATACATAGACAATAAATACAAAACTTACGCTACTATCCATGCGTGTACTTGTGTGTGGGTTATATATACATATCGTGATCAACAACTAAATCAATGGACAATCTATTATACTATATAACTTTTATAATTTGATTGCTGACATTATTCCAACGATTCTTCTTTCATAGTAAAATAGAATCAATTTTGCACACTGCAAACTTTTCCGTCAGTTATGACAGAAATGAGATAAAGTTATAGTGAGATTTTAGTAATAACCACAAAATAACACACATATTTATCTATCATCAATCACGATACGCACATAATTGTAACTTTCTTCCTTTTACAAAAAGCAATCAGCGTTTGGCATAGTCCAATTTCACACTGAAAGTTATTCGCGTAAGGAATATACTACATAGTATGAAACTCACACACGTATACTATCATAGTTTACCGTACACGTACACGTACGATACACCGCCAAGCATTAAGCTTTGATACATTATTACAACATCATCATTAAACAATATATTATGGAATACTGTTTGTAATTAAATTATTGTGATTATAAAATGTCAATAATTAACGTATCGATTATTCATATTTTACCAAACATACAATAAAAAAAATATTATTTCTGAATTAATTTAAATTAGGTACTAAGCATATAATTATTTAGTGTCTTTATACTGTTTTTAAACGCAGTAACCACATTTAATATGTAGCCTTTTATGTCTATTATTGCATACAACGTCAAGGGCATAGACAATAATTATTTTTTTAAACTATTATCAAAACATACACATACAATTTTTCAACTAAAACATAATATTATATTTCTTAATAATTTAAAGACAATGATTACAAACGGTATTCAATAAATGCGAGCACCAGACTGGGCGAAATATATTAAAATTTACAATAGCCTGCTTACACCTACCGCGTGTGATAACACGCGAATATCAACTTAAATATCAGTGTAGTAGAGTTCATGGTACATATGACAAACTTACATGAGTCAAGTGCCGTGTGTGTATGTCGGTGGGTGCGGTCGCTTTACTTTACAATATTTACTATCTATATTAAACATGTCTAACGTTTGCTTTATTTCCATTGCTTTTATAAAACTATAAATATATTGTATTTAGTTTGTCTCTAAAGTTGTGTGGTTGTATAGTGAAGCGACCGCACGTGTTACTGTGTGCACTCGCTCGCCCGACACTGTCTAGAGTGCGTCGAGGAGAGTGCGACTACTTAACATCAACATAGAACACAAATATTTGACTTTTTATGCTCAGAAAAGTATTTACAGAGAATATAATCAATAGCCCCCCACATTCATACGTCATCGACAAACAGTAGTATAATAACTTAAGTCCACATGAGTGTCCCGGGGGCGCGTGGTTGACCCGGGGGGGGGGTCGTACGTAGAGTGGGGGGGTCGCGAGGGTGGTTGCTCTATAAGATGCTGCACTTCATTCTCTTGCCCTTTTTTTTCTTGACGTCCCCGTTGGTCGCGCGGCTGTCGTCCGACTTGCGCGACCGGATCTCTCTCATCAGGTCAAAGAACACCTGCACCACATTAAGCCCATGTCACAAACAACACAATAAGCCCCACAACCATACATTACTCACTCAAGTTTAAAGGCTCAGAAATAATGTCTGATAAGTTAAAAATATTCATGGGATAATTTCACAATTACATTAGGATAGTAATTTGCGGCTGCTTCGATAAGGTCGCAGGTTTCAGTCCCATACAGAATTGTTATTTTTACGAACCCTAGCCTGAATTCATGTTGTCTGTTAAAAATATGCCAAAAAAGTCCCCTTAAGAACATTCCATTCAAGAAGACGCACATTGGCGGATATGGTTCCATTTTTTGGTACTATAAAATTGACTTGTAAAGTTTATGTATCATTATTTTAAATGTTCAAATTTATTTTATGTTTGATGTAAATGTGGTCTATAAAAACGTGTTTTGTGTTTTATAAAAATAAAGCTTCAGGCACAACGCGTTTCTAAGTAAGCCAATTGAGCTGAATAACTTTTGCTTCAAGCGTGTCAAGTAGGGGAAAGCTTGGCTTCAGTGTGAGATAAATTACCTAAGTATATAAAATTACAACGAAAATGGGAAGCATTGTCTTTGAACCCTGACATTTGAGAAAGTTTGATAATTACTTAAATATTTGCAATCTTTATTTATTAAAGATCATAGACCCATTTTTAAAAACAAGTTGTTATTTATTAAAGAAGATTTAAGTCAGACCCTAGTTGAAACTGAGCAACAAACAACTTATATAGACAGCAAAGAGAGAAAGATACCCGGCTACATATACAGTTAATTAATGTTAATAAAACAATAATAGGTGTTCAATTAGTTACAAGAATGTCAAATGTAACATTAAACCAAATACATTTTATAAGCCTTTTTTAGAAAAAATCAAAAGGCTTTTGTTAAATAGTTAAAATTACGTTCGAATCTACAGATGACGGAGCAAACATAATATACTCGTATAGGCAGACTAAGGGAACATTGAATAGACTGTTATTATGAATTAACAAAATATCTTTAGTCAACATAGTCCAAGTATCAATATAATTGCTGACTATAATCCTTAGCTTGTAAAATAACAAAATATACTAACATTCGTTGCAAAGTTTTCACTAGCTAACTTCTTGTCACAACAAAGTCTTTAAATATAAAGATGTAAGTAAAACAATTACCTTATCAACATTGTCCCTTGTCTTGGCGCTGGTCTCCACGTAGGGCACCTGCCAGTTGGTGGCGCGGTCCCGGCACGAGTCCAGCGGCACTCGTCTCTTGTCCGCCAGGTCAGACTTGTTGCCAACCAGTAGGAATGGGATGTTCTCGTCGTTCTTTACGCGGAGAATCTGCTCCCTGGAAAATATTGTAAAGTTAATTAGGGGTGGTTTAAAACAAACTGCATAAAGCTAAAGTTTTCTTAAAAATCGCTGATGTTACAAAGCCGAAAAATTGCGTATGTATTTCTTTGATACATTTTCACGTTTAAAGGACTGTATTGATTTTGATAACATAAGTTGGTACGAAGGAAATTTGATTAACTAGTATGAAATTTGGTTACACCCTAACGGCCCGTTCACGACTTCGGTCTAAGCGGCGCGCGGCGCGGCGGGCGGGGCGGCGTCGGTGAGCGGTGCGTTTTGCACGCCACGAACTTTAGTAGCGGTTAGTTGCAGCGGCAGCGGTGGACGTATTTACGCCGCTAGTACGTTACTCCTCTACCGCTGTCCACGCCGCTCTGATTCGTGGCGTCGCACTCATTCGTATGTACTTTTGTTCCCTCCGCTCCGCATGCCGCGCGCCGCTGCAGCGATTCGCTCAGATAAAACCGCGCGCGATTTCGCTACGAGCGGTGGCTCGTGGCGTGCTTCAAACATTCTAATACTTTTAATTATAACGCTCGCCGCCCCGCGCTTAGCTGCCGCTCACAGCGGCAAGGTCGTGAACGGGCCGTAAAGCTTGAGGAAAAAAAAGACTATGTCCTATAGGAACCCAATAAAAGACTTCCACGTAGGCAAAACCTCTACTGTATATTTTTTTTTACTTGACTATCTTTGTAAACAAACACCACATTTTGCAAATTCACTAGTTTTTTACATCAACTCTTTAATTTAAATGAAAATTTATGGAAAGTAGCATTACACATTTATGCAACAGAAAACACATCTATCTTTTATAAATTTTAAATAATGTATTTTATTTCGACAGAATTCACATATAAAATATAAATTAAAATTTCACAGATAACTTCACCAGAAAACAGTCACCATTTGACATTTGTAGTGCTAAAATTGTCCTTGATTCGTAGTACATTTCTAATCTTAGTCTTTAATTTGTGGTTAACACGACGCCCTATTTGTTTACCTTATAATTTAAGTCATAAAAATACGGTAGGTATAGCTACAGCTAATCTAAAATTAATTAATTTACACAAAATATTGTTAACATACCTAAACTCCTGCGTGGCGTCGAAGCTCTCAGGCTCTGTGATGGAGAAGACACAGAGGAAGCCCTCCCCGGAGCGGAAGTAGTTGTCCCTGATGGCGGCGTAGTCCTCCTGGCCCGCCGTGTCCAGGATGTCGATCTGTACCTCCTCGCCGTCCAGCACCACCTGGAGTGTGAAAATATATTTTAAATCATAAAAAAATAAATCATATCCCAATAGAACCATTGCAGTCGCTCATAGAAGGAGCTACCACCCAATGTACAGCTCGTGCAATCTTACTTCGATGGCCTGAAATCAGCTTAAATCAGCGTAAAGTAACATCTGCGCTGCCATTTGAAGCTACTTCAAGCCAGCCAATTTATAACGAGCATACTAAGTGATACTGATGATGTGGGCACACTGCCCTATGACATAGTCGTAAAATGCGTCCAAAGGACTACCGATGAACAGTCAGTATGTACCTATAGCAAAGAATATCTTGACCCAATATCAACTAGCAAAGTATAGCCAGCGTGATGTTACTTGGTCAAAACTTTCATTACAAGATCAAGTCTCTCGACATACAAGACAAGCTCATCCTTGCATTTGGAAATTTAAGATCTACAATGAATAAATGTCTTACATTTATTTATACGTTGATCCCATACCTTCTTCCTATAGCTATCAGCTTTGGTAGGTTCATAGTCCTCAACGAACTCGTCGTACATGAACTGCAGCGTGAGCGCCGACTTGCCCACGCCCCCGGAGCCCACCATGATCACCTTGTGCAGCGTGGGCTGCGCGGCCGGCTTCTTCGACATCTTGGCCCCGCTTACTAGGCACGAACACTGGAACAACATTACAATATACTCATTAATATCAATTAATCCTAATAAGAGTTATAAATAGGTATTATAATATGTAAACGGGAGAGATTGAGACGCGAGGATTTACGTAGCTTGCAATTTACGTTTATTTTGACTGGGTGAGCTTGAGAACAAGGCCAGTTCAGTGTGTTTAACTTTCCCACCGATAGTCGATCGAGTATCCAACTATCGAGTATCGACTGCACATTTCAAACATTCTAGTACCCATAGTACAAGCTCTGCTTAGTTTCGAACTAGAT
This sequence comes from Schrankia costaestrigalis, assembly GCA_905475405.1. Lineage (NCBI taxonomy): Eukaryota > Metazoa > Arthropoda > Insecta > Lepidoptera > Erebidae > Schrankia > Schrankia costaestrigalis. The sequence continues at coordinate 715,279 of FR997836.1, forward strand.
GTCGTCATGTGAATGTAAGACAAAAGTCACCCTTTGTTATTGATTGTACTTGTAACGTCAGGACTTTGTTTTTGTTCATTCCTTAAATTCGTATCAGTCAAAACTAGTAGATCAGAATTTTTAGGTATTTGTGCGATAATACAATGCATACTTGTGCTAAATTGTTACTATTACACAATTTAGCACATACCTACCACATGGCGGACACATTAACGCCCTTGCTTTGCAGCAGGGTTATCGCAGGGTCATCGGGGTGATGTCATAGGTATCATTGTTATACTCCCACCTAATCACTCTATTCATTAATATTATCACTGACCAGAGTAGAAAACTATTTTTAGAAACTAGTTAACGACTTATATACGGCGAATATGTAGTAACTACTGCATTTGTTACAGAAACATAGTCTTAAGAAATACGACTCGTAGTACAAAGACCATTTGCACGTCACTTAGAAATATTTTGATTCTAACAATGGTAAATTGTCTTTGACGCTGAATAAAAAAAAAATGCATAAGTATACATTTAAATAAACATATATTCTACAGCGGAAAAAAATCCTTCTTATCATTTTAGTACTAAATAATATTAGTCATGAAATGTTTAACACGATAAGCAATCACCAATTTTCATGGCGACTCATCTTTAACTTGGGATTCGTCTGTTACTTAATCTCGGCAACATTATGAAATCATAAAAAAATGTAGGATCTGTGTTGTAGGACTCGTTCATTTGCATAACACAAAACACATGAATCTGATCTCATAATAACCATATTGGCAAACACATTATCATAAAATTATTGAAAGACGATTGACGAGGTGCTAAGCGATGAGGCGTCTGTTATTTTACATTATTTTGGTGAGCCACCGTATCTTAAGGAGTGTTGCCCTTTTATATCTGTAGCCATGTAAGGTAGAGTCCAAACTTATAGATATTCTAGGCATATTTTGCGAAAGTGTGTTATTTCAAGAGAATATAATATACAAAAAACATACTCAATACTTTGACTACGAATACAAAAAAGTTGACCTATCATACAAGACTGAATTAAAATTTAACTTTTCTGTACGTTTTGAATAACTCCCCAACAAAGTTAACAAACAGTTTTTACAAATTACCAAGAAATACATTACGGTATTGATGAAAACAATATCCTTTAGATTAACACGAATTTAAATATTATATTTGATAATACGCGATACATGATTGACGTTCAAGTTAGGGAATATTAGTTATCAACAAGATAACATTTATTATTGGCAATTTACCAAATAATCGAGATATATACGATTGCCTTTTGCATAAGAATGTTATTTTATCTTTACGATAACTAAAACTATGTCGATCTGTGTTTACATTGCTGATAAGAGTGACTGACTAATATCGAACATTCTTCTTGATAATACCGAATTGAAACAACTTCCAAATAGGCAATCCAATAACCAGATGGACTCTCATTCCATTGATGTTGGAATGCCAAGTAAGGACAACTTAATATCTACATAAATGTAACGTAGTACCTATAAATATGCCTATTTCTCCTCTGTCAATTAAAGGAGCCCTGCTTAGTGATATTCAATAGACGGTAAAGTTAGTTTATATTAAAAAATAACATGTTGTAAAATTAAACATATTCTTATAACGTCACAATAATGTGTAGCGATTACTGAATATATAATGATCAATCTTGTACGTATATTCTTTTGTTATCAACAAATATGTATGTAATTAACTGCATTGATTTTTTCGATTGAACATCATCAGACACTACGCGATGAATAGCCGACCTTATTGTGTTGACATTTAAGATAATTTTCTATAAAAAACCAAAGGTCACTCGTAATTATATTTGTTAAAATCCTCTATAAATAATTAATAAATGTATTCAATAACATAAACCTTTATTTAAGCTTCTTACAATTACGTCTCACTTAGAGCTAGTATTACATTTATTTAGTTCTTATCATCAGGAGGCCAAGTTACCTTTTACATAAGGAGGAGGCCCATCTGCGCAGTAGGGATTTCATACGCTACCATAAATGATTATGAGATACCTAACAATAACAAAAATGTCCAACAATGGACTCTACAATCAAAAACTAAACGTGACTCGAATATAATTTAGATGACGGCTCCTTGTAAGTGCGTCTTAACGTCATGTAAAGAAATATAAATTACACAAAATTCATAACAATCAAAACCCTCAAACGTATCATAGCTTTTATGTTTATCCCAATACTAAACGCGAATATTTGTTACTTCTACGGATAGAATTTTGGCATAGAAGTAGCTGACAATATTCGTTAACATGTAGATAACTTTATATCTTGTAAAACATAACGCTGAATGAGCAAAAAAATTTCATAATATACACGGGGATATCCTGGTATAATTCAAAGAAGCATTAACAAAATAAATAAATATATCACATGAACAAAATCATCTACCAACTGACATTGAACCTATCACAGATATTGAACCAATGTGATAAAATACTATCTGACAAACTAGTTTACACCACGATGTTTGCGTCTGACAATCAAGATTATAACTAGGCCTAAGAAATGGTAGTTTAAAACTTTTGAATTAGCTTCCAGAAGCTATATCATTGGAAGAGTTATAAAGATACCAAATTGTCACTAGCTAGACGGATATTTAGAATATACGTACGCCTCCTTTGAGATGTGATAAGGTAACCGATTTTTACTCCGTGAGCACACGGACTATTCCTCAAACATTAATTACGTATCCTCTCATTCCGCTAATGATCGTAAAAGGACTTTGGCACACTTCACGCGACGCGACGCTAACGCAACGCGAACTGAATACCTAATCAAGTTAATACTTATAATGCTACGAGCGTATCATAAAGTTAAGATCTCAAACAAAACAAATTGCTAAGCTTCCTGGACGAAGTCAGAACTGCATAACATTGTCAAGATTGCTAATTGCGATTGCGGATTGCTATTCCTGATTTAGTCGACCAAGCAAGAGGGCGAAAAGGATTTATTGGCTGGTTACTACGGACATTTGCAATGATGAGTCTGTTGCTTTAACCCCATATCACATCAGGCCAAGGCGTAGTTATAGCTGAGCTAAATAAGACACAAGCAAATAAGCAACACATAACATAGTTCATCCCAGACTAGGAGTTCATCAACCTAGACACCCGTATGCCTTATATCCTTGTACTAAGACCGACATTTACATATGAAAACGTATGTGTTTATGTGTGTACAAAGAATTCAGTATCTAAATATAATTCTCATCCTCCAATAAAATAACGTAAGAGTAGAACGTCGCCGGTTTACTGCACAGTTCTGTTTATTTTATTATCAAGTTGAAACGAATGTTTCGGAAGACATTATTTATTTACGACAGATACGCAGACAGACAACGCTATAAAATGGTTTGAATAATTTCAACGACTTTGATTGACATGGAAAATAATAACTTTTACTTTGAAAATAGAGGTTTTCTTATTAATATTATTTCGGGACTTCAGGGCTCTTTCAATTTAGCCTTTTCGTGCCGTACGGCTGCCGTGCGTTTTGGACGGCAAACTCACTTTCGTTTGTTTTCATACAAATCTTGCCGTACGGCGAACGCTCGACATTATAAAAACTGCCGTACGGCACCAAACGGCAGCCTTAGGGCTGCCTCACGGCAAGATTTGTATGAAAACAAACGAACGTTGCTTTTGTCGTTCGAAAAACGCACGGCAGCCGTACGGCACGAAACATTTATTTTTTATTGAAAGAGCCCTAAAATAAACAATCTAAAAATACAGACTTGACTAGTTAGTAATAGTTAACTAAGACAAAAACAAATTAACATTACTTTTTACCTATTTTTACTCCCCTTCTGATGTTTAATTTAACCAAAAGCCTAGGATTTTCTTCACTTGTGTGTTTACATGCTACATCGTTGAAAAACCATCAGAACCCGTATATTCTGTATAACCCGTATATCTTGTCACTTACTATAAAAACCTGATAATAATTCAGACAAACTAACTATCTTTACACCAACACATCACAAAGAGACAATAAGTTCCACTGACTCTAATGACAATAGACAAACAAAGATCATTACTCAAAGAAACAGACGATGAACAATTTTCTAACAAATGCTCACTTACGAGTATGAAGCGTGATATGAAGCCGTACTAGTTAATAACCTTAATAACAAACCTGCATCCTAGTTAAACAGCTCTACAAAGTACTTATCATATAATTAAGTTGACTCATTGAAACAGATTACAATCGAACATGAATCATATCTATTACTCACACAAAAGAGACGAGCCGTGAGATTCTGCAAACGTCCCATTATAAAATAATAATCCTTTGCTCTGTAAACTAATGCTATTCTTCACAACTCCACAACTGCTGCTGACAGATAGGTCCGATCTTTTAAAACTCTAGACACAAAATGAATTAATGACATAATAAGCATCTCGTTTATCCCCACCACCTGTTGATAATTATCTCATGTCGTCAACAGGATTTCCTACTGCAAACAATTAATTGAATCTGGCATATTTTATTTGTTTTACGCTGAAAAAACAATACGAAAATATATTTTTATCTCAACTGTTAACTTTTTCACAATAACAGCTACCTATATAGAATGATTGAACCATTTGTCTATACATAGTTGATTGAATGTCCAAAACAACAGTGTCTATCTCCATACAAGGCCGTTTAGCCAAAAAATTAATAAGTAGCAGTAATGATACAAGTTAGAAATAAGTAACTGATGTATAAGAAAAAGAACGAACCAAGCATTTGCTTAGGAATTATTTAAAACTTAAACCTTCTCAACTTTGATAAAAGCATAAAATTAAGCAAAATTGAAAAGTTCATAACGAAATAAAGGTGTAAAAACAAGTAGGTAATAAAAGCAATTACAAATTTATAAATAACCATAATAATATCTCGTCAAGTGAAAGTGTTGCAGATTACGTAAGCAGGTTGTAATCTTGTATCGGTTATTTATTTTAGTCACCATTGTTTGCGAGTATTCGTCTCGCTTCACAGAAACTATTGACGATAACAGTTACAATCTTTATGTTGCTACTAACTCTAAAATGACTCTGACACATGCCATTTTTAACTATACTTAGATTGTTTAACGTACTAAAGGAAAATTACATACAGAAAATTATACAAACTATTTTATGACCTATGTTTAAGTATATTGTAGACGGATGTATTCATATAAAGAATGATATATAGTTTCATTTAAGAAAAATGTTTTACAATTCTTTCGAGATGAAATGGGGTGATAGTCTTGGTACATACATCACGGACAGATAACATAAAAAATATAATAGCATCTAAATCAGTACAAATTACAGTTAAATGCATATTGTCAGCAGTGCAATTTGCAGTACATTAGCAGTATTACATTAAATGTATAATGAACCGTGCCGATCTCGTGCTGGCACGGACCATTAATAAACAATAACAATTTTAAATAATCAATAGTTATTTTAAGACATGAGCAAAATATATTTACTCTAATAGTGTTTCTTTTCGATTCTATGCCGTGGAGGTTCAGGATTTAAAATATTAATCACCATCTCACTCCGAAGTAGGTTGATCAGTCAGTATTTATAAAGAAAAAAACTTAACAGTCTGTGGTATCTGAAGGACGGACAATTAATACCGTGTTTTTAGTCTATATTATTATGGGAATTAGAAAACCTCATCCAATCTCGTTCTGTGGATGTCGTAATTACAAGGACTTCTTTTGAGGTACAGTCATGGTATTTAAAGGTCCGCCACCTTAAGGCCTATTTTCGTGTGCTTATGCAGTATGAGCGATACTCTGCTTTACCAATTGAATATGACATAATATTGCAGTCAATGGTCGGCTGTCACTAGTAGGAATGACAATACAATATCGGTTACCTAGGATACAAAATTAGTCCTTCGTGAATGAATGATCGTGAATCGGAAATAATATTTATTATTATTTAATATTACTTATTTAATATTCAAGTTTTATATTCTGTGGCTATAGGTATACTTAATAAATTATTATTTAAACAGTAATAAATAAACAGTAATAGACATTGACAATGAAACAGAGGATATCACAGCATATTAAAAGCTTGTAATGACTAAACAGGCCTGTTGGCAGAATTATCGATTAACTTAGGAGCCATTATAAAAAAATAGATCAGAACAGACTAAATAGTTAATTAAAAAGGTTTGATGTTGACATGTAACTAGACGTAGACTAAAGGTGAAAATGAATTTGACCCTTATTATCATACTGTGTGAGTATAGTTTTATGTGTTTTGTCTATACAATGCTTTAGTTTCAAAAGGTACTAAGAGTTTTAGGCTTCACAAACGAATGAAAAAGAAAACTGGCGGACGTTTTCGGTAACCCACTGTACATAATATTCGTTTGAAAAGGCATAATAATATTTACTTAGAGACCCCCCACACTGGCGTCTTTAGAGCGTTGTCGTCATGCCAGCGTCCGCGTAACGTTCACCAGACTTCGGCTGCTGAATGCCAAGCTTGCGCGGCGCTGGCGTCGCGTCGCCGCGGCGTCGGCATCGGGTGAGCATTGGCGGACGCTGGCATGACGACGACGCTCTAAAGACGCTAGTGTGGGGGGTCTCTTAAACGGTACTTTTATGTCCTCAGATCAGCGAAGAAAACTGTTAAAGATGACGGTATGAGATTTAACCGGTCAGACTTCGAGGTAGTCTATTACAAGGTTATCTTGCAGTAACATTTACCAAGCATTGCGATACAAAGGTGTTTCCCTGCGTCTCCGATTCTTTAGTATAAGCTCAATTTATAAAAAAAATTGCTTACTTTTACGTGGTTAATGCATTGCTGAATCAATACTCCCTACCTAACTAATCAACTCTAAAGATCAAATATCCGATCAAGAAATTTTAAAATCAATTAACATTTATGACATAATAGATTTACCTAAGATCGCGTGCAACACGTATCTATCTATAATAGTTGTTAAACAACAATTGTTTAAAAAAAAACTTGTACATTGACTAGTGAACAAGCATTCGCGTGGAAAGGTTCAACGCTTTCCACTTGACGTTGTCGAATAGAAACTTGTGTGACATTGACATTTGTAGGCGAGACGGTTGCATCAAGTAACGATGAAATCTCACGCTGAACAGACTTTATTGTGCGATTCGCAACTTATTGCCCTGAGCCTGAAAAGTCTTTCTATTGTTTAAGCAAATATCCCCAAAAATCTATTTATTATGTGTAAATATTTACGGTCCCGTGCCTGCCACTTCTGCCTATCGTCGCATCACCCTAGCCAAGACCTCGATTGCACCCAAAATGCTGTCGTAAATGGCGACACACCACAAGAAAGGTAAACGCCAAGCTAATCACAGTGGTGTTACCACTAGGTCAAGTTACGTAAGTCCATCCTTGCCAGGAAACATAAAAGAACTGGTATAAATGTATATGAACTTAATACAAAAATTACACGACAATTACCTGAACAACGAATCGATACATAATAGTTGAAAGCAAATTATATAAGACGATATCGAAAGTCAGTTTTAATATGAACAACAAAATCATTAACATTTATAATATTATAACATAATCCGCTATTTAATTTGCAGTAGTACGCGATTACACTCACATACGCGCACACACACACAAGCCCATTCAAAATATTTAGTCATCACGTTTATAAATAGAAAACTTTATATAGATAGCAAACAATAAAAGCTACTGGTACTGTATAGAAAATGAATTACACTCGAGAGCAAAAGTTCCGGGTCACTAGCATTTACTTCAATATCTTGAAAACGAATAAAGCTATCGTATTGAAATAAATCGAACTTTATAGACAATTTAATGTTTCTTAAATAAAATGCATTACATTTACTACTGACCATTTATTTTATTATGTTTAAAAGGACAAATTAAAAATGGCGTCATTTTGCTTGTAAAACCAAAACTGAAAATATTGAATTTTTTATATTTACAAGTAGTTTTAACACGGTTTAGTACTTGGTATTACCCCCACGTGCTGTCTGGACTGCTGCAATGCGATTTGGCATGCTGTACACCAAGTTTCTTAAACACTGTTGGGGAATGTTCTCCCATTCCTCTACCAATGCATGTTTCAAGTCACTAAGCGTAATTAAAGGAGGATCTTGTTGTCTTACCCGTCGTCCGAGCTCGTCCCAGGCGTGCTCGATTGGGTTGAGGTCGGGGCTACGTGCTGGCCACACTATGGGACGAATATTCACCTCATCAAGGTAGTCTTGCACTACACGAGCAGTGTGGGGACGGGCGTTATCCTGCATAAAGATGGCATTCTCACCAAGTCTTGCCATAAATGGACCGACGTGCTCGTTGAGGATTTCATCCACGTATCTTACGCCATTAAGAGTACCGTTTTCGATCAGTACAAGCTCTGTTCGGCTTTTCGCAGAAATTCCAGCCCACACGAGTACCGAACCACCACCGTATGACACCTTTTCTTCAATACAGGCTTGCATAAATCTTTCTCCTGGTCTTCTGTACACCTTTGTCCTTCCGTCGTGTGTATACAGCATTAATTTCGTCCGAGAATATGACATTTGACCAATTTTCAACCGTCCAATTCGAGTGTTCGCGTGCATAAATTCGTCTTGCTATACGATGGTGTCTCTCGAGTTTCGGACCATTTGCGGGTCTAAATGGTTTCAAATTACCTTCAGCAAGTCGCCGTCTTACAGTCCAAGCAGAAGGGCTGATTCCACCAAGTCCTAAAAAATGATGAGTCTGTTCCCGTAAGAAACCGATTTCGTAGCATAGAGTTCACTAAATATCGATCTTCCCGTGCCGTCGTACACCTGGGTCTGCCTGTTGTTGGTCTGCGTAGGTTCAAACCAGTTTCTAGAAACCGCTGGCGAACACGCTGAACTGTAGACAACGATACACCGACTATTCTTGCTGTTTCTCGCTGACTGCTCCCATTTTCCAGGATCGTGAGGATTCTCGTGCATTCCTCAGGTGTGAGTGACATAATTACCACTTTAATAATGACTATTGGATACCTGGATGACTCCTTATAAATACATTTTATGACAGAACAAAAACAAAAGCAAAAACAGTAGTGAAAATTAGAAGTTCTGATTTTAAAAAAATGGAATCTTTTTTTTATAACTTTTTTAATGCCATTACTTACCGCCAATCAGTAAGTTTTTATATGTTTAATGAAAGATTATTAAATTGTCTATAAAGTTCAATTTATTTCAATACGATAGCTTTATTCGTTTTCAAGATATTGAAGTAAATGCTAGTGACCCGGAACTTTTGCTCTCGAGTGTATATTATGTGAAAGCGATTGATCATTGTTAGAATACGAAGCAACTAAGACTGAAATTAACGCGACAGGTGATAATTACAGTTTTAAGATTTTATTATAATTCGTGTCTGGTTAATCTTTTACTTAACACGTAAAGAATCGAGAAGTAAAGTTTCGATTAGGCGTTCGTGTCTGTTGCGAGCAACAGGTAATCTAAGAAATTTAACTGCCAAGAGCTTCAAGAGGCTTTCTTTCTCTGTACCTATGTCCAAAGTAGCATTGTCAGGAATAAATTTGGCTATGGCAGGAACATGGACAGCATAGATGACCGTTGACGCAATTTTTTTCAATTTACATCTGTCTCGTTAGCGACTAAAGGATCATACGATGGTGTATACTCTTCCAAGGTACTTGCCAGAGAAACCACGGAACGCTATAGAATCACTTTTAATATGAGCGAGCGTTAGTAACAATCTTACCAAGGTAACATAAAACATTTAGCCCCAAATTGGCGCCAGTAAACACAAATAGTACACACATTATTACATATAATCTAAGTGGAACAATACCCATCCGTAAATACAATAAGTAGTCCACAGAGGTTAGACAACTAGACCATAGAGCACATCATGACGTATATGGTGTACAATGAGTCATGTATGACTGATCGACATAATTTCGGACATCGTGTACGAATTCAATTAACGTGAACACGCGAATATTTCAAAGTATAACTAAACTCTATTATATTTTGTTAATAATTTATACAAGAAGAAATGGACTTTCTACGGATGTCCTTAATTAAAAGCGGAACAAGATTTGGCTTAGCATCTGTCCTTTCCGTCATTAATAACTTAAAATTCCAAAATAGTAGGTATACCTATCGTAGCCGTTATGTGGTTACTACCGTACGTGGGTTCTGTCTCCGCAGTGTAAATTTATGTGTGGAATGTTTTTATTAATCTAATCCTTGGTTATTAATTAGTGAAAGATTATTATCTAAGTATATATTATGTAAAATATAGTAGTATGTAAAAAATTTGTTAACTGCTTAATTATGAACCTATTATTGTGCTGTCAATATCTAATTATTCTAAAATATTTTTAATCTTTCTCACTCGTTTTGTACAGCATCCACGTAATGTATGAAGTACTTAATTACCATCACATTATTGCAATACTATAAGTAAATGTAATTAATAATAAGAGGTCCAGAGGTAGGAGTAAGAATACAATATGTCACCACTAGGGCATGAATATCGGAATCTCGGAATCTCGTAATATCGGAATCTCGGAACGCAAAGTCCGATATTACAATTCCGATACTGGGTGATCGAATATCGGAATCTCGGAACTCGAATATTTTTCTATATTTTGAGTTTTAAATTATACATATATCGATCCTTGTGTATCGCCGAGCGAAACAGTAGGTACCGTATTAATGTTGCCCGCTCGCTATGCATGTGCTACAAGAACAATAATATTATTACCTGTTTCGCTCACTCTTTACCTACTCTAATAATATGTGATATTATTGTAAGGTTGTTAAAACGCCTCAAATATAAACAAAACGATACTAGCAGTCTCAACTTCACAGTAAGAAAGACTGAAGCACCGATAGCTTTTGTCTCTTCAGATGAAGATGATGAATCACTAGCTAGTCTAGCTACAACGAGTGAGCTGACCCTGCACCAAGAATTTGAGAAGGAAATAGAAAAGTGCAAAGAAAAAAAGAAGGCAGTGCTTCCGTCCGACGAATTTGATCTATTGGGATTTGTAATAACTGAAAAGGCAACATACGTTAATAGAGGTGAAAAATGAGTTTATTTGTCACAGACATACACTTATCTCACATAAATTTTGCCCATCAACGTTGAAACTTGAAAGTGAGCATGATTTTTCGTCGGGCGGTTATTTATCTGACAAAATGTTTGACGCTTTGTTGTTTTTGAGAACATATTAGCAAGAAAAACGAGATTTTAAAATAAATATAAACCTATGAATATAGCGAACCTTTATTTCAGTTGATTGTAATTTAAACTACCAAACTTAGAATCAACATGACTTCTTAAAGTTTTGTTGATTCCGAGTTCGTTAGTTTTATATTAGTAATGAGTATAGATAAAAATAAGACAAAAATATTTCCAATAATTATTGTTGTTGGCATATTATATAATTAAATAAAAATTAAGGTACTTTACTGTGCTCTCGTGCGCAGTATCTTCGAATACGCATCAGTGGTATGGAACCCGCTTTATGACATTTATAACAAGCGCATTGAATCCGTACAGAAAAAGTTCCTTAGATATTTACAGTATAGGTGTAGGTGCATCGATCATAGGTATGAGAAGCAAGATGTAAGAGGTATCATTTTATGCCCCTACAGAATAGACGTACAATATCTGATGTTGTAACAATTGTAAAAATTGTCAATGGTAAATTGTGAATGGTAAAAACTGCCAGTTAGGCGCAATCAACCCTTAGTACTACCCTCAGTCAACACTAATTTTAGACAAAACTCATTGCTCATTCGTGCGAGTAGTTCCGTTAACAGCATTGCCAAAAGGCATAGCGAATTTGAGATATTTAGGTCTAAGCCAACAGTGGTAAAGAAATTATTTACTACAGATTATTTTGATCCCAATCCCAGAGAAGCAACAAATTAAATTTACAATTTATTTTGAACTATTTTTTATCGGGTCATGCTATGGTCTTGCAATGGTTTTATGTTTAGTTTATATTTGCGAATACCTGTTAATAGCTGTGTATAAGTATATTTATGTATAAACCGATTGTAAATTATGCTGTTAGTGTTCTGAAAAAAATAAAATAAATAAAATATTATATAAGTATATAGATAAGTTTAATAACTAATAAGATATTAGATTAAAGAATAGGATATTATAAATTACTTTTTGTTCCTAATTGTTGATTTAATTTCAGATTTGAGTCTCTGAGTCTGATAGTTTAATTAGCAATAAGTACAGAAAAATAATGAGAAATATCTGATTTAGTAAATACTGTGGGTAAAACTTAAATACGAGTATAAAACAAGCAATCCAAATTAAATAATATGATTTATAAATATTTTTTATTCCATTAAATCTAACCTCACACCGAATTTGTGACATTTTGAACAAAAAGTGCAATTTCTAAAAAAAATACGAAATTCCGATATTAATATCGGAATTCCGATATTGAGATCTAATATCGGAAGTTAGTATCGGAATTGAAAACCTTCCGATATTGCATGCCCTAGTCACCACCCCATCTCATCCTCATGGGTGTAGTAAAAACCGACTAAGGGACTATTCGTGAATATTATTTAACGAAGTAAAAAGAAGGAAAACTTGAAATTAAAGCCTATACCAATCCGTTTGGCCAGCGTGGTGTTAGTAGGCCAAGTATCCCTCCGTCACAGGAGGAGACCCGTCCCTGCAGTGGGACATTAATGGGCTGTTATGATGAAGAGGTCCAGATAGTGTAGTGGTTAGTATTTTAAAAGCCTCGCTGAAGGTTCAATCCCTGCACTAGCTAAATATTTCTGTACACCAACATTGAATGATAGTGTTGTATCAATGTGTCAGCAATTTTAACAATAATAATATATTAGTTCGTAACAATTATGTTATATTAGAAAGAGGTAAGTAGTACCTCTTTTCAAAATAACATCAATGGTTTTTGTGTTGTATGGCGGCGCATCTGATTAGAGATATAATGCGTGAAATACACACATCAAAAAAGTCTAAGCAACATGCATGATATTACAAATTTACCATTTATATTAATTTATTTTACCATTTATTTTAATTATAACGTTGTATTTTATTTTTAAAATAATATTTTTAGGGTTCTATGATGTAAAAATAACAGCTGTTTTCTTTATAAGTTCTTTTAATAACAGAAATTAACAATATTAGAATATACAGGTACATAAGAAACTAAACTTTTTTTTTACAAATTGAAATTTCTTAAGAAAATGAATTTATTGTGAAAGAATAGGACAATTTAATACAAAGTATGGCCTCCTCTGCTATTCAGAACTTGTCGGCAACGATTATTCATTGAATTAATGAGACTGTTTATGTCATCTTGCGGTATTCGCTCCCAATGGAATTGTAGCAAATCCTTCAGCTGTTGGGTTGTTGTCACTCCGTCCAAGTCCTTCAAAACACGTCTCTGGAGCATGTCCCATGCGTGCTCGATGGGGTTGAGGTCTGGCGATTGTGCAGGCCAGGGCAATACCTGGATGTTCTCCGTTGCCAAGTATTCACTGGTTCGCCGAGCTGTATGTGAACGCGCATTGTCATGCATTAACGTAAAATCGGAGCCAAAGGTTTGTGCAAATGGATGGACATAAGGTCTGAGAATATCCTCAACGTAATTTTCAGCGTTCATGTTTCCATTTACAAAAACGAGCTCAGTTCGCCTGTTCTTCATAATACCCGCCCATACCATAACTGTTGAGCCGCTGTATGGATGAACTTCCTGAACGCACCTGAGTCTTTCAGTATTTCCGGGTCGACGGTACACTCGCACCCTTCTTGTATCAGGCCTAAACCCGAATCGCGACTCATCGGAAAACATAATTTTATCCCATTGTTCCTGGGTCCATGTTATGCGTTCTCTACACCATTCATTTCGACGAGCGCGATTCCCGTGACGTATCGGTGGGCACCTGATAGGGCGTCGAGCTCGTAGGCCGTACTCATGCAGTCGATTTCGCACAGTTTGGGGACTTACATCAACACCACTTGAATTTTGTAGCCTCAAACTTATCTCTCGAGCGGTTAACATCGGCTGGCGTCTTGCAGTCAGTTGTATGTACCGGTCTTGCCGAGTGGTTGTACTCCTTTTACGGCCTGGATGCTGTTCAGCGGGTTCCCCTGTATTATTGTAGCGCTGCCAAAGACGACAAATAACACTTCTATGAATACCAAAATGTCGAGATACCTGAGATTGATTACTTCCCGCTTGCAACATCCCTACAGCTCTTTGCATTTCATCTGCCGTCAAATGACGTCGCTCCATGACGTAAAGAATATCTAACAATTCAATTTTGTCGCCAACTGTATTTAAATGGTTGGTAAAATTATAAAATCAAGACTAAAACGTAGCAATTAACATGCACTCAAATTCAAACAAATTCGCAGTCATTTGAATTTTATGAAAAAAAACAAAACATAATCGAAATTTTTTTTTTACAACCAGCCAGTATGTCATCAATAACAAAAAAGTTTACTTACCTATACACTTTGAGTGAGTAAATACTTAGAAATTAATTAATATAAATGGTAAATTTGTAATATCATGCATGTTGCTTAGACTTTTTTGATGTGTGTAGAAACTAGGTATTATTGTTTAAAATTACAACAGTATGCAACACTTTCACGTGTCTATTTATTTATACAACTAACGTACATATTCATGTTTTCACTGAATTCCATTATCTATTGTGAGGGTTTACAGTAAAAAAACAGTAAAGTTTGTATATAAAGTATTGTTATATTATTTATTTGTGTGTATTTATGTAAGTTGGTGTGCAATAAAGAATTATCTATCTATCTATATAAATATTACGCATAGTAACATACCACGTAGATTCAATCGTGTGGTGAATGATAAAATCTACTAACAGAGACGACAAACTGTATCTCGGAAACGACTAAACCTATTTAGATTTAACAAGTTCAGTTACGCGTAAAAGAAGTAGCTACATAAACATCGATAAAAATTATCTAAGAATCCGTTTTGTGGTTTTTAAGCTTTACTATTACGAGGTCGATCGCCAGTACGATGGTCTGACCAAGTTAGAGAGGCCACCTCTTCCTCTAATTTTTACCAGGTGGTGAGATCCACTTTAGACCGTAACCGATGGAGACGTCTCGCTCGGTTAAATGACTCTCGTAACCACGATCCACAGCAATGAGAGACCGATTAGAGAGAGAAGCTTTTCTAAAGTGAAAATACATTAAACATAGAGTTTTGTTTTATATATTATTTTAGTCTTAGTATATATGTATAGATGAAACTTTTGTTAGTCTATGAGTATATTACCTTCATCAAACTAGTTAGGGAGCAGCTACTGGCCACAATAAACACCTAATTGGAATTCCCATTAGCGTATTTAAATACGACTTACGATCATTCCGACACAGGCGTCAACTTGTCTTTATAATGCCCATTTCATATACAATAAAGAACTTGTCTGAAGGACAACAACACAATTTTGCTAAAACTTTAGAACATCAAAGCTATTCAATGTATGATAACATTCCATTTATCATACATTGAATATAAAGTGTGGAAGTTATATAATCAAATTGGGCCTTTTATTCCATTTTTGGACATATGTAGATAGTAGATATGTTTATTTGTACTAATACTATAAAGATAAAGACACTCTTTGTTTGTTTGAATAAGATAATCCCATGAAATAATGGTCTGAACTGTTTTTTGTGTTGATAAGTTTTTAGAAAGTTTCATCAAACGAATCACAGACTAGAGTAGTATTATTGGGAAATAAAAATGGCATGAATTTTTTGCCAGCCAAGAAAAATTTAAACTTGATAATACCATTACGAATTACTTAGAATAAATTTATTTATTGAGCTCTCTGCCTGCCTCTAATTGCAATCTGTAATCAGTGGCAGTAAGAAACTGCAATCAGGGACTTAGCATCAGTAACATATGTTTACATAGCAGAAACAATAACTCAAAACTTATAGATTTAGTAAATAAGATTTATTGTTAAACATAATACCAATGATGTCACAAGTTTCTGTTAGATGAGTTAATAAGTTATTATTGTTTGGTAGTATGTTAGAAGCACAGTATAGTAATCTATATGTGGTGAGGGAAAGGGTTGAAAAATTGAATAGGAGAAAAATTTTAGATTTTATCTATGTGAAATTAATGGAAACAAGTTTAATATTTACAGGCCAGATTTACCTCCCTGACCAGAGAAGACCTCTTTTTGCCTAAAAGGCATAAAGTTTAGTTAAAGTCTTAGGCAAAAAGTTTAGTTATTATAATTGTTATAATAATTAATTGAAAGTAACAAACAGTTGGATGTACCTGTTATTGGCTAATTATGTTAGTGTCCAATAAAATATTTTTACATATATAATAAAGACATCAGATGACCCACAACTAAAAGCTGTAGCTGTAAGGGAAAGACGTAGTTATATTTATTTTTATAAAAAAAACTATCCCCATTTTTTTTAATTATACCACTGCATTGAAAATTAAATATGCATAGTATCAAGTTAACAAAACATAAAACTTAAAGATATATACAGTCATCTATACTAATATTATAAAGAGGTAAAGTTTGTGTGTTTGTGTGTTTGTGACGTTGTAGGGGGTAATCTCTGGATCTACTGAACCGATTTTAAAAATTCTTTCTGTGTTGAATAGTCCATTTATCGGGGAGTGTCATAGGCTATATAGTATCACGCTATGACTTATAGAAGCGGAGCAGTAATGAAATATGTTTATAAAAGGGACGCTTAAAAACGTTTATTTTGCTTCTGCTGCTTAAACGTCTGGAGATATACTGAAATGATGTATTAAAGAATTGTACCTTTAAAAAAGTTTTACAATTAAGTCAACGATAGCATATATCTATCTTCTAAGGTTGACTCATTACGACCTTTTTTATAATAATCAAATTTGATTTAAAGAAATGCATTGTTTGTAAAGGTATTTTGTGTATATGGTATCGACCCTTATCAAAATAAATACGTTAATCATTATATTTATTTAATTTTAAACAAAATTGACCTTTACAGCGATGAGATCCGATTATTAGTTTGAAAGATATCTCAGTTTTAAAATAATGCGCGACTAACGTAAAATATCTGTCTAACGCGATGTTAGTATAGTATAGATGAATTTTCTTAGTATCAACATTTTGGTTGGAGTAAGATTTTTATTTTTATTTTAAATACCTGTCATCATCATAACAGCCTATTAATGTCCCACTGTAGGGACGGGCCTCCTCCCGTAACGGAGGGATACTTGGCCTACTAATACCACGCTGGCCAGACGGATTGGTATGGGGTTTAATTTCAAGTTTTCCTTCTTTTTATTTCGTAAAGATAATATTCACGGATAGTCCCTTAGTCGGTTTTTACGACACTCATGGAATGAGAAGGGGTAGTGACATATTATATTCTTACTCTGTCCCCACACGGAGTAAAATACCTGTAAGTATGTACTATAAATTAATTCTACCTCAAAAAGATCGCTTGGTCGGACTAAATTCGAAGGGCGGAGGACCCTGTTCTGTGGCCTTTGTTAGGAGAGGCATTTTGTCCAGCAGTGGCCTGCGATAGGCTAATTGGTTTATTGATTAATACCATGTATTCTTAATCCATCGTTACATGGATAATACTCTATACTAATTTATTATAAAGAGGTAAAGTTTGTGTGTTTGTAAGTTTGTGACGTTGTAGGGGGTAATCTCTGGATCTACAGAACCGATTTTTAAAATTCTTTTGGTGTTAATTATTCCATTTATCGGGGAGTGTCATAGGCTATACCTATAGTATCACGCTATGACTAATAAGAGAGGAGCAGTAATGAAATATGTTTTAAAAAGAGAAGCGTTTTTTTCGCCCCGCCCAACGAAGTGGGCACGGGTCAGCTAGTAATTTATACAGTCATAAAATTATAACATAATGTTAGTTATTCAAACAATAACAATTAACAGAGCATTGCTAATTAAAGACCTCTTTAGTATAATGTTTAATATCATTAAAGAATTAAATGTCAAGCTTATTGACTTAATATTGAGATACAAAAGACATATGGACTTATATGAGAAACATCAATGAATTTACTTTTAAAAGCAGGTGTATTTATTGATTAACAATTTCCACCTAAAGAATGTAAATTTAATAAAACATAACACATAAGTAAATAGGCCAATTTATTAATCAGAGACAAAATCAAATAATGCAAATATGTGTTTAAATTGGTATTAAAATATTAATTGCAACAACTATTTGTATAAGATATTTCAAAGAAAAAGAAATCAAGTGAAGGGCAACAAAATTTATGCGACAATGAGAAAGCCATGGGAAAATGAATAAACAATATGAAAGATGGCACCTAACTCTGTGATTCATATGAGCATGAAACATTAACATTTATATGTATGAATATAACATACTAAAATATTATATGCTCACATAGGTACTACAATAGAAAGAACATTAGATGTCATTACAAATACATTAGCTACTGGTATTAATAATACAAAGTATTTGAGTACTGTGCCTAATACAGCACTGTGTCTTTGTTTTGGTTTTAGTATTGTTTAATTTTATTTGAAAATGTTTCTATGAGATATTTATATGGATATATTACACAACAATATCTGTAACATTAAGTCTGGTGTGTTAAATTACACTATGTGGTTAAACATTAAAACTAAAACATTCAATATACTTTTTTCAGTATATTGAATGTGATAGCCACCTACATACACAAGATATCATTTCATTATTTTACAAAAGACTAGTTCTTTATATCAATGTGAAATATATGCAGTAGGTAAACTATGCTCACCTTTTGTTCTTCCAAAAATTTAGTAGATAACTGGTATGCTAGGGCTGAGAACATCACTAAGCGCTCAGCACTGTCTCCAATATTCAGAAGACAAATGAGCAAGCCCCAACGAACACATTATACACAACAATACACATTTATGTTTAATTGTAGTAGACAATAATGTTATTCTCTAACACCTCAAACAATTATAGTTTATAACAACGAAAAATTGCGAGGTAAATGACGGAAAATATACAACAAACTGAACGTCCGAATGAGTCACGGACTAAGTCAGATAAATGATAGCATAAGGCACCTCATACAAACACTAACTGTAACTTACTCGATTCACCACACTAACGTAGTATCCCACCACGTAACCGGGTCGGGAAAAGTTAAACACGTGAGAACCGTAAGACAATGCGCGAGAAACTGTGGGAGAATGCGAGGCGTTGCCATTGTAGTAAACATTAAGGCATCACGTCATTGACCCACACAGCTACCGCTACATTTTATGTACAACACTATACTGTATGAATATTAGAACTTACCCAGACGATAAACACAACACTAAAATAGCCGTAGATTCTGTTTAATTGCTTTCACGTATTTCATAAACGATCACTCAACTCACTTCACTTTACTACTTTACGCGACTGTCAAAAAAGGGTTGATTATTTTTGATGATCACACACAGTCACACAGATAGTATCAAAATACATGTGGCGACCTCTAGAAAGCCCTTTGTTTGCTGTTTACGTTTTTTACAACTTATATTAATTTAAAAGCTTTAGGTTCGCGTAAAACATTTTCCTATTCATTATACCTCTTTGACTTTCTTTTACTTTACTTAATACTAAAAAAACTTTTATAAATAATATTTAATTTTCTACAATACTATTATAGTAATGGTTTATTTAATTCATTACAATGGCTGTAGCTATTGTGAAATAAACTAATCGTCAGAAAATCCTAGCTTTGTTTTGTTGTGGATAAATTATTTGATTACGGGTTAATTATAACAAAAAATCACACGGCAAAACGTAAAAATGAATGGGATTTATGAAATAATATAAAATTATGTTTTACACAGTTCTCAAAATAACAAAATGTAAATATCAAAAATGAAAATATTTTACTACATCACGAAAGTTAACGTGGTATCGAATGAACTCAGATTCTACAACAAGAATTTTAATGAAATATTGGTTACGTTTTGTTGCTTGTGAGACTACAAATTCTATAGGAATAATTTATGAGAAAACTAAACTTATTATACGTCACAATATGTAAAAAAAAACACATTTGACACTTGACAGTTTTGTTATTTACAAGCAAAATGGAAAACATGAAAATTGTATTATTATTGCATTAATATAAAATATAAAAAGCTAGCCATGTCAGGGTCTAAATTGGACGTACTTTGGTCACCAGTACATCAAGATAAATTCATATTATGGGGTCCAGACATAACCTTATACGAAGTTTCAAGCATCAAAGAAATTGAGAAAAAAACAACTTGTACGTATAAAAGTAATTCTATAAATACTAAATTATACAAGACCATTTAAGTAGCAATGTTTGATCGCTTTATATATAGCTGTTATTACATATTATCAATGTGCCTTGAATGAAGAATACAAATTGTTTTTGTTTATTTATTTTTTGCTCATTGTTGATTTTATGCACATATTGTTATTTTTACATTGAGATACAATATAAATTAGAAAAGTTATTCAATAAATTGATACCTACCAGTGAAAGAGATAAGATTTAGCAAACAAACAGACCGGAGAAGACTATAGCTATCAGTATATTTGTCACTCTTAGCAATTTTATTTATTTTCTAGTGTATTACTTGTTAAGAAATCAGCTGATCCTTACATCAAAAGCTGGAGCTACAGTAATAATTTTGTATTTTCAGTTACTCCAATATCATCAACTCGTGGAGCAACAGTCATAGCATCGCAAAGTGCAAGTGGTGTGCGCTGTATTGATGTGAGCGCTATCCCTGACCAGCCAGAGCCTCTGTTAGCTCTGGGGTACACAAATGGTAGAGTAGCATTAACTACTCTCAAGCAGACATATGATCCACTTGGACTTGTTGGAAGAGAATTTAGTAAGTTATTTAATTTAAATATGATACAGTTGATGATTTACTTACATTTTAAGTTACATAATGTTTTGACGAATAAGCTTTACTTACTTAAATAAAATAAATAAATAATCCTCACACAACATCATCTAGTCCCAAACTAAGCAGAGCTTGTACTATGAGTACTAGACAATGGATAAACATACTTGTATCCTTTTTTTTTACTTATGTTTTAGGTAGATCAAAACAGCTTATGAAGTGAGTAACAAAAAATAAAATATTGAATTTACTTTGTTGTTGCTTTTAGTATGTGTTTTGTAAAGGTACATTATTGTTCAGGTCCAAGACACCCACGGTTATGCAACTCGGTATCCTGGAGTCAGCAGGAGACCAACATGCTGGCGGTAGCCATGGAGAAGCACCGCAGTGATCACTGTATCCTGCTGTGGGATGTTCACAGAGGATCTGTCTTGTGTGATGAAGCTAGAGGTATTCTTATATTTTACTATTGAATAACTGAAAGAACATCATAATATCACTTAAGAACCCAAATATTTTCATGAGCAGTGGTTGCAACTTACCATAAGATAAGTCACTTGCTTGGCTGGCACCTTAGCAACAAAACATGAGTACTGTTACGTTGAATTTCATGGGTTTTTGCAACATTTAAGTTTCACACCCATAAGCATATTATTATTGTATTATCATCTTACACAGTTACAGGTAAGCTCTTTTGTCGGAATTTGGAATTAAAACACTTGTTATATTGCTTGTAGCTGGTGAAACAGCCTCGCCACCATCAGACCCTGCCAAGCCCGTGGCAGAGATGGGCCTCTCCGAGACAGCACACTGCGTCACGTGGGCTAATAACTCGCCTAGGACACTTATAGCTTCTATGAACCTAAAGTATATCAAGATATTTGATCTCAGAGGTAAGTTATTATATACAAATATGGTAAAGTTATGTATTTATAAAGCATTGAAAGATATGTTGTAAAAAGGGTTTATTACAGCTTTATTTGTTACGATACACCATTGAAATTTAATAAAACATGTAACATAAAATTACAACAGACTGGTTCCTGAAATCCGCCTAATCACAACTTCAAAACATTTAGATGATACCAAAAGTAAGTAATTACTTGTCACACAACGCAATCTCGTTTCAAACTAAGCAGAGTATGTTCTATGGGTACTTGACAAACATACTTGACCACTTTTTTATTAAAATGGATACATATTTAATGCATTGAAAACACATAGTCTAGGATTGAATATTATTTTGTTCAAATAATTAAATTTGTCCAAGGTTACTTCTACGCTGTGTTATTTCTATGACAGATTTATCAAACAAGGCAGTGACGAACACAACAACACGTTACTGCTACGGCGTATGCGCTGAGCCTGGGGGCTGGCAGATAGCGACGCGCGGCGAGACCGTGGCGTGTGTGTGGGACTTACGTGCTCTGCAGCGGCCCATGCTCACTCTGCAGCATGCCAAGCCTGTCACGCACGTGCAGTGGTGTCCTACCAGGTAATTTTAATGTGCTGTAGCATAAGAAAACGCTAATACGTAAGTAATTGATGTGTTTGTGTTTATGTATATCATTGCTCTGATGGTACAACATGCGTTAGAAAATCCCTTCGTGCTCCGTTTGAAATACTGCGTAATTCGTTCTCTTAAGATATTTTTTCTTAATTAATATTTGACCAATTTGCGCACTGGGAATAATAGAGTTCGTGGGATTAGAAGCCGTCGTGCCATCCTACTATCTTTTAATGGAGGGCAGGGCCACTGAAACAATTTCGTCTGAAAGTGTTTTGTATCCTCTAAACACTTAGGTAAACTCTTAAGACAAATGCCTTATGAATACAATTTTTTTAATTTCCAGACGCAACTTGCTGTTGACTCTCCAGCGTGACTCGAACACTCTGCGCGTGCACGACATACAACAAGCTTGTGAAAACAGAACTGTTAATGTACCCGATAATGTTGTGAGTTTTATTATTGTTACTTTATTCTCTACGAGATTACTATTACGAGTATTAAGGTAAAGGTGGTGACCCCGTAATATGCCGACTGTACCGAGCCTGTTACATAATACCAGCGTAATGGACCTTTGCATTATTTGGGGGAGCAAAATACTAATTTGCCTTTCAACTAATTTCCTTATAATCAATATTGACAAAGTAATTTTGTAATTTTTTGGCAGAGTAATAAGATTTTTACTCCACTTTTCTCCTTCCTAATTCCCAGGACGGAAGATTTAGAGCAATTTTCTCGTTATCAACTCCGGGAGTAATTATCCTTGAGGTGACCTTTAACCCTTAAGGACTAGTTGCGCATTTTGAGAATCATTATCATTTCCCTTAAAATGTTTTAAATGTGTTTTTAATTTCTGTCTCTTCGGTCCAGACGCCAGCTCCCGCAGTGGAAGCGGAGCTAGAGGAGCACTACTCCCGAGGTCCCAGCGTCATAGAGCGTGAAGTGTCGCCGTCATCCTCACCCATCGTCACCTTTAGTTGTCATCCCACACACGAGTCTAGGCTGCTGTGTGTGTGTGCTAATGGTAAGGTAAAACCTTTATGATCACAATGTCTACACTGTAAAATGACTTTGAAGCAAAATGCCTCAAATCAATATCTCTAAAGTGTTTTGACTTATTTGCAATACATCTGTATTGTTTCTTGCCTATGCAGCATAATGTCTCAAAATTGAAAACGACTTTAAAGGATAATACACAATACGCCATTAGGACTAACAATCAAAACGACGATAAATCAAATAATCATTATTTTTATTTGTGAATTATTATAAATGAAATAAAATGTTACTTTAATTAATATAATTATTTAAAAAATACTGCTTATTTATTTCCTAAAGTAGACGAGTAACAGGTTTGTTCAAATAAATGAAATAGTAGATAAACTCCGTTTTCAAACACCCCTTTTTGCAGACGACACAGCTATTTAAGTCTCTGTCACCTCCCCTTCCTCGATATTTAGGCGACTCCAATCTGCGTCCAACACCCTTAGC
The DNA here is from genome assembly GCA_905475405.1 of Schrankia costaestrigalis. Classification (NCBI taxonomy): domain Eukaryota; kingdom Metazoa; phylum Arthropoda; class Insecta; order Lepidoptera; family Erebidae; genus Schrankia; species Schrankia costaestrigalis. The sequence continues at coordinate 739,283 of FR997836.1, forward strand.
GATTGATTCCAGAAATGGAGGATAACAGTCAACCCCGAAAAGAGTCAAGCGGTAATGTTTCACAAGAAACAAAGGCACAAGACCCTCTCGGCAGAGACAAAAGTCAAGATGTTCGGCTCCCTGATCACTTGGGCGAGGGAAGTCAAATATCTTGGACTCATACTCCACGATAACCTCTCCTTCTGTCCCCACATAAACACGGTTTGCAAGCTGTGCTCGTATGTGATGGAACGGCTGCACATGCTCCTCCGGAAGGAATCTAAGATGTCGATACGAAACAAGGTTAGGTTATACACGACTTGTATTAGACCAATTATGACGTATGCGTTCGTAGTTTTAGCCCACCTTAGGCCACACAGGGTCCATAGGTTACAAACACTTCAGAATAGGTAAATGCGCAAAGCGAGGCACCGGAGCACCGTGGTTCATGCGTAACGAGGATCTTCACATAGAACTCGAGTTGCCGACTATCCAGCAACACATGGAACTCTGTTCCCGTCGCTACTTTGAAACGGCTGCCACTTACCCCAACCAACTAGTGGTTGAGGCGTCCGGGTACATCCCGTCTTCGCCGTCGAGGCTGGAATACGCGCCGCGTTTGCTCCTAGAGGGCGAGCCTTCCGCACGTCCTGTTAGTCAGTGACAGTGCAGGCCGAGGTTCGTGCCCCACAGGGGGTGCATTTTCTTGTTCTGGTCATAAAACTACCTACTGAGATGTTTTGCATTTTAGGTATTTTGGATTTCAAGTCATCTTCACTTAAGACGTTTGTCTTTAAAGTCGCGTTACTTCGTAGTCATTTTACTACAAAGTCATTTTCATTTAAAGGTGTATTAGTACTAAGTCGTTATGATTTGAGACATTTTGCTACTTAGTCAATATGCATTTTATGCGTAATCCTTTAAAGTAATTTTACAGTGTAGACATTGTGATCAAAAAGGAGATAAAACATAATTTTTTATATCTTTCGTTAATTCGATATATTTTTATGACTTTATTTTCAACTGAGTGAGAATTAGAAAACGGCACACAACACAATTGCGCATTTTTTTAATACTGGGCCCAAAACGCATCCTTGAAGTACTCCTCTATTTACTGAAAAGATTTACATTTAATAGATTTGGAAGATGTTCACAATTTATTAATTTATTGAATAGGTTCACCAGCATTTGTTAAATAGACATTTATTCAAATTTCTTGTAAGTACTCCACTGTTGATCGATATAGGCTTGCTTGTAGAAAAGTGTGTCTCAATGAGTTAAATACTTGGTAAGATTTCAAATTTAAGATGCGATTAATTGTTATTTAGCAATGATTCTTTCAAATATTCATCCTTAGCTAGAGAGTTTAAAAAAGTATGAACGAAAAGCAATTTGGAAAGACAATAAAGTAAAATGAACTTTATGCTTAATAGGAAGTCTGGTAGACTACACAGTATGCGAGCGTGCTACTGTAGCGTGGGGCGGAGGCACCCTGATGTGGACGGGAGGCGGCGGAGCCCTACGTATGATGGCAGACGACTTCTACGCGGCCATCAAAGATATATCCTACATCATGAAGAAGAGGGCGCAGACTGACTATGGACTTAAGGTATGTATAGCCGTACACGCGGATCCACTCGTAATAGATACTCAAAATGTGTATTATTGCAACTTATTTCATAGAAACGTGTTTTCTACTGGTTGTAACGCGATATTATGTAGCATGTAAAAACAAAGGAAATTGAACTATGCAGCAAAAAAATAAAATAATCAAGGAATATTTATTCATGAAAACTTAATTATTTTTCAGCAAGATTTATGGCAGAACGCAGACCTTGCAGATGACGATTCTTTAAGTGGACTGTGGCACTTTCTGGCTCTCAGCAAATCTTTAGTTGAAGACGGTAAGACATTTATATTCAAAATACTTTTTTTTTTGCAACCTTTGTGGTTTTGTCAGCCGCCGATTTTGTCTTGATAAAGAGGTACAGTCAATTACGAAAGTTGATTAACTTATCCATTATCACAAGGTCGCTTTTTGTGTAATAATAATAATAATAGGGACCATCTCTGGATGTATCATATTGTGCGTTCAGAGATGGTATCTGCCCTGTGTATCCATTACCAGATTAAATATCTCTTAAAGGGCCTCTTCGTCTTGGCTTCGGCCCGATGTATGCCTTCCAAAGAACCGGGTCTCCAATAGACCCGAGTATTATGGAAAAGAGAAACATAATAATAATAATAAATAAAGTAATACAATAATAAGTAATAATAAGTAGTAATAATATAATTTTTTTTTCAACATTGCTAATAATGATAGGTCGATTTTCTCTACTCGCCATGACACTTACATGATACTTTTTGCGTTGATATGTTTAGTAATATTGGATGTACACGACTGTACAGTCCCAAATAAGTTTGTTTGTCATTATTATATAATTGTTTGTGTCAGGTTGTATCCGAAACAGTCCGTGGAAGCACCCGGGGGTGCGCACCGTGCTGCGGTCTGCGGATGACGGCGGCTACCGCTCCGAGATGGTGCCCTCGCTGCTGCCCGACCTGCCCAACCGCAGGGTCACCATCTACAGGTCAGAATATATTCAATGTGTATATGTAGCTTGTATCCGCCACCGTGGAATATATGCATACATAATATACTGATCTATACGAAGGGGTACAGTCGTTTGGTTTTTAGAGTTTATTAATGATAACTATAACGTTAAGTGTGACTAAGTTGTTATTGAGCCAGTAGATTATCTGGTTCGAACCGTATAGATACGAAAAGTAGATGTTTTTTCAAAAGTATCTTCTAAAAACCACTGCTATATATTTTTTGCGTTGTGATTTCCCCGTTGATTGAATTTAACTGGCCCCAGAATAGTTCCTTGGGGCACTCCGATTGTAACTGTAAGGTTATCGCTGTGTACATCATTACTGTAGGCTCACAGTACTAACAGCGTCTGAAAAGGTAACTTAATAAAAGCTTCATTGAGTGTCACGGATACACAAGATACTATGTGATGGACGGATACACAAGATACTGACAGGCGAGAGACAGAGACTGTGTCAAAAGCTTTAGCCGAAGTCAAGAATATTGCAATAACTTTTATTATTTATATTGGCCACTAATATGGGCTAATTGTTGGACTGCAGTACGTATTGACTGATTGGGTCGAAATTCATATTCAGTATTTGACTATAGGTTCTTTTCATTAGTTTGCTAATCTCTTATTGACTTTTATTATTATTTTTCCTATAATTTTGGATAATGTTGACAATATGGAAATAAGGCTGGTTGTTGTTGTTGGTTAAGGTTAAGTTTGTGACTTTTATTGTGATTCTATCGCTACTAGGTCTAGTCGCTAAAGATGTGTTCAAGTGGTTTCATCAAACTGACTTCACTCGTTTTTAAATAGTGTTAGTTCAATATAGTGTCCAAACAAATGGCTTACTTACACGTGACATGACGTCACGCGATAGAATGTTCAATGATTGATGTTCCCGCAGGAGTGGTGAGCGCACGCGCGCCCTGCAGCTGTGCGGGTGGGGGTGGGGCTGGGAGAACGCCATGGCGGGGGTGGAGCGCGCCGAGGCGGAGGGCACGCCCTGCCGTGCCGCCGCGCTGGCCGCCTTCCAGCTGAGAGTGCGGGCTGCGCTCGACGTGCTCGCGCGTGCTAGAGAACCTGCCCTGAGAGTCGCCGCGCTTGCACTGGCGGGGTGAGTACACTTTCTATACTTGGGCCATTGCAATGCGAACTGACGTAAAAGAACATTACGGTAAAAGAAAGTGACATTGCCGATATACCTATAAGTGTGAGCGAGAGGTCTGATTAAAATGATAGACTCAGATCGCAAGTTTGTAATGGCCCAAGTATAGTAACGACAAAACATACTGAATTATTTACGTTTTTTCTACCCACTGATGAAAAAGAGCTCGGGAAATAAATTACACGGTTAAAAATGAAAATGCATTAGGACCAAATAAAATCAAACCCCTGTCTTTAAAAGGCTTAAAATCTCTTTTTATCAAACCTTTTATCCTTCTCATTAATATAAAACTCAAGACAGGTAACTTTCCTAAATGCTGGACAACTGTCGCAGTAAGTTCTATTTATAGGAATTATGGATCGAAAGACTCACTTGATAATAACAATATTCGACATTAACTCAATAAATCAAGAAAATATTGTTAATTCTGTTAACTAATTACCGAAACAAAATCAGATTCATAGTCATGAAATAATACCGGTTAAGAAAACGGAAGTTCATAAAAAGCGCGGCTAGCCTGATTAACTTTTAACGTATTCATATCAATAAATATGAAATAACCCTTCAGTCGTTTGCATTGATTTGTCAAAAGCGTTCGATACATTATTAAATGCCATTTTTCCAATAAAATTAAACTACACATACTAATTAGGTGTTAAAACACTTGGGCTGTAGTAGGTTTCTGAGCTACCTCTCAGATCGCTAGCATATAGTTAAAGTTAAAATTGACAGTTGTATTCACAACTGTCAATTTCATCCATCTCAAATGGCGTCCCACAAGGAAGCATTCTCGGTCCAACTTTTTTAACATTTTACAATATTTATATGGCAGAACTCTTACTGCCAAAAGCAGATCTAATAGGATGTATTGATTAAACTGCTATATATTTTAGAGCAAATATTGGGGAAGAGAGAGAGATCGATTTTCATCAGGTTTGATGAGGTCATATTGCCGTATAATATAAATAAATGTGTAGTATTTTAACTGTACATGTGTCCCCTCAGCCTGAGTGACGAGCGCTTGTGGCGCGAGGCGCACGCAGCAGCTCACTCGGCACTCCCGGACCCCTACCTGCGCGCGCTGCTGCGCTTCCTGGCCGCCTCCGCGCCGGCCCAGCCCGCGCACCACCACACCCCCCCGCACTACCCCGACCTGGCCGCGGTGCTGGTGCGTATACTTCTCACTTATTGCTATTAACTACGCGACAACTAACCCGGCCGCCCTAAACTTACCTATCAGAAAAGTTTACGCATGTCAGGAACAAATAAAACGCCCGCCTCCAACGCCATTTAGTTCTAAAACTGACATCTGCGCAGCCAATTGCAACAACTTTAGGCCGGCTGACTTAATTGTCAAGTAATGTTTAGGTAATTTCTTTGATTCATAAGAAAAGCTACAAAGCTAAGCTTTTCGCGACTTGTACCTACTCTATACCTTTTTAATTACTACGTAGAGGTTTTATTTCCGCTGAATACAATTAGCGATAATCTTTGCTATAATCCCCTTTTTTATATGTACAATACACGCAAGTTTACAGGCTTGAAGTTGTTACAAATGATGTTATTTTTCATAATGGCAAGGAACGGGTGTTTTCTTAATCCCTGTAATGCGTTAACATTTTTTTGAAAGCTAACATCGGGCCGATAATGTAAGATAGCGCAAACTGTATTTACATAAACGGTATTTTAATTTACTTATCGCTAAGTAGATGGCGTTGTGTCATTGCGAAAATAACCTCTCAGGTATCCCTAGCTCAACCGTATTATGTAATAAAATGTTTAATTATAAAAACCTCGTCACATATTATGTTATTAACGTAACATAATGTTATCCAGGACGAGACAGGCATGCGCCTGGAGGACCGCGTGGCGTTCGCGTGCATATTCCTCTCCGACGCTAAACTGCACGACTACATCCGACAGACCACAGACGCGCTCATTGAACAGGGCGACCTCTCTGGCATACTGCTTACTGGTAAATGATTGGTCTTTACTATAAATCGATCCCTGTCTTACGGGGACGTTTCATCATAACAGCCCATTAATGTCCCACTGCGGGGACGGGCCTCCTTCCGTAACGGAGGAATACTTGGCCTACTGATACCACGCTGGCCAGACGGATTGATCAGCGCGGCAAATACTTTTGCAGCATATGCTGAGCTGTGGCCTTTATTTTTCACACAATGCTATGCCTGGAGGTAGTATGTTACAACTTTTCTGTACTTAATTTCATGACCTTTGCTAATCTTCCATATTTTATGTATGACTTTGAATTATTTATTGTTATTCCTTTTTGTTTTTTTATTATGGTTTTAAAATCTATAAATATTTATAATCCAAGGGGACATTAGCAATTGGCCTCAATATTTTTACTGTATTACACTATTATTGAAATTGAAATTTAATTTGTGTATTGTGTGTAAAATGTGTGTGTAAAATAAAAACATTTATAAAAAAAAAAAACGTATAGGGTTTAATTTCCAGTTTTCCTTCTTTTTACTTTGTAAAGATAATATTTACGGTTAGTCTCTTAGTCGGTGTTTACGACACCCATGGGATGAAATGGGGTGGTGACATATTGTATTCTTACTCCGTCACCACACGGACAGTTACGGCGGGACGTTAACTGACATGAAATTAGTGGACACAAAGAGCATACCGACTCTAAACAAGATAAAATTATAAAAACTAAAGAAGGAAAACTTAATTTAAAATTATTTGCTAAATTGTCTGACCAAAATGGTCTAAATAGATAAATCGATTCTTCCTCCGTCACTATAACCGAGATCAACAAAAGACAGACTGTCCCTGCAGTAGGACATTTAACAAACTGCTGAGAACTATCATTCATATTATTACTCATAATGCACACTATTTTAGTCAACCATAGATTATCCATTTTGTACATACTTAGTTATACTATCAGACATTGTTGTTATGTCAGGAGCAAGTCCGGAAGGTATATCGCTGCTGCAGCGCTGGGTGGAGAACACGGGCGACGTGCAGTCCGTGGCGCTCATCGCTGCTCGCTGCTTCACCGCTGAGCTGCTGAAGGACCACCGAGCGCTCAACTGGCTGGATAGGTGAGTAGTTGCTTCCAAGATATTGTGTCCTGACTACCAGCGTGGTTTAATGACGGATTGATTTGATGTAGGCTTTTTGTATTTTTTTCCTACTGTTATTTTCGTAGAGATATCTGAAATCTTTTTCTTATTTGCTTTTTATGACAGCCACGGTATAAGATAGAGTGACAGAACATAAATTCTTACTTGTTCAGAAATTTGAATATGGTTTTGGAGTATGTAAGCCGGAAGTGGATGTGTTTTGATTGATTATGATAATGATATAATATCTCGATATAGAGTGAACGTTAAATTTGACTGAGTTTGTGCAAGGTAGCGTGGCCGAGCGGTCTAAGGCGCTGGTTTAAGGCACCAGTCTCTTCGGAGGCGTGGGTTCGAATCCCACCGCTGCCAAGTTTTTGCTGAAGTTAAAAGTTGTTTTTTTTTATTATAATTTTGACAGGAAAACGCGAAGCCAAGTGTAATTAATTGATTTAAGTAATATTTAGATTAAACATAAAGTGCTTGTTTAATATTTATTTTTTTGCGCGAGAGAAGGCTCCTTGCATGTTACCCGTCAATTCCAAAAACAAAACAAAGTAAAATGATCAATTAAATTATTTATTAACTGCAGCGATAAATTTAATGTCTTAGGTTTATCACCTTTAACTTTAGAATTTAATATAAGCAAAAAGAATCTGGCAGCGGTGGGATTCGAACCCACGCCTCCGAAGAGACTGGTGCCTTAAACCAGCGCCTTAGACCGCTCGGCCACGCTACCTTGTGACATTTTGTGACAATATTCTTATCACTTTATTACTATGATATGTAAATGTTACGATTCAGTTATATTATTATTGGCAAAGTTTCAACAATTTTGCGACCACTCGTACCCAAGAATAAAATATAATATTGTTTAAAAAACACGTTTATTTATAAACTGATAACGGATCATACCTAGTCTTACTTACGTTATGCATTGTACCTTTACGAAAATAAACTCAACGAACCAAAAAAATTGCCCTCACGCACAGTCGCAAACAGCAATTTTCCCGAGTTATTATTTATATATGTTATAGGCAATGTGTATAATCCGGCATTGTATAGAATACCTTGTCATTCTATACAATGCCTTGTGAGGTTGGCGATAGGAGCGAAATGATACTAAAGAGTTATGAGTAAATACTGACTTTAATTCATAAGGTTACAGCTTTTATATATTGCATATTGAGTACATAAGATACATTAGGGTGCCTACATAATACACGACACCTCCCCGGGGGAAGTTAACAAAAAAAAAATAGTTTACACATTTTTTTTTGTTACATAACGGTTACACACTTATTACTAATTCCACTATAATTTTATATATAGACAACTGAATACAGAAGGCACAACATGTAGAACATATAAAACACACAGAAAATTTATACTTAATAACAACAATAATTAAATTACAGTACACAGCATAATAAGGCTTAGTTCTATTTGACATTATACATAAGTATAATGTCAAATTTTCCATCTATTTCAATCTCCACATTTGTCGAGATATCTCTAATAACTCTATACGGGCCAGAGTACATGTCTGAGAGTTTATTGCCTGTTTCATTTTTTACCAAAAGTTTGTCATTAGGTTAATAATGAACAGGGTTAGTATAAGTATCATACCTACGTTTTGTTATTAACTTACTGTTAATTAGGTTTTTCCGCGCCTCCGCCTGTGATACTTGTAGTCTATACTTTAATTCGTGAGGATAACTCTCATAGTTATAGAGAGGTTCAACTGATTGGGTAAGGTTGCTTGGTAAAATACATTTTTTTCCGTAAATTAATTCATACGGAGTAAATTTAGTAGCAGAGTTGACTGATGTATTATAGGCGAAACACCAATAGGGTAACCAAGTACTCCAGGATTCGGGTCTTTTTTCTGAATATATACGTAAAAATGCTGACAAGCTTTTATGTGAGTTTTCCAACGCGCCTATGCTTTGGTGGTGATAAGCAGTTGAGTTAAGTTTATTAATATGAAGCAAAGCACATACCTGTTTCATTGTTTCTGCCATGAACTCCGCACCTCTATCGGTGGCTATTTCTGCTGGTATCCCATGATGAAGTATAAAATTGTTTACAAAAGATTGTGCTACCTCTGCTGCTGTTTTGGAGAAAAGGGGGTAAGCACATACATATTTTGACAACTCGCATTGTATAGTTAGTATATACGTATATCCATTATTGTCTGGATCCAAAGGTCCGACTAAATCTAAGAATTTTTTTTCTAAAGCTGTGTGTGCTGTAGACGTAATAGTTAAGGGTTCTTTTACCTGTATTGTATATTTTTGTTTTTGACAATCTGGGCATTTTTGTACATAGTTTTTAACATCTGTCTCAAGTCCAGGCCAAAAATAATATTTTCGAATGTTATTAGTCATTCTCCTTATGCCTGCATGACCACTCGTAGGCAAAAGATGGAAATCGTTAAGGGCATTGCATTGCTCAAACCCCAAAAACACGCTCGGTTTGGAGAAGTTTGTTGACGAATCCTTACATACGTTTACTTCACAAAAAAACATGAATAAACTAGATACTACCGAAAAAACTTTGTATTGATTAAAAACGCTAATTATTTCTTAAAAACTTCCAAAAAAAAATCACGAAATCTGGTATTATAATAACTAAATATCAAATTGTCTATTAAACGGATGATTGATTTTATTCGAAATTTATACAAAAAATGTGCTATATTCTAACTAATAATCTGTATTGATTACTTTATCTTAATTATTCGTTATATTTAAAATAATTGATAAAAACTAGATTTTCATAAAATCCCCGCGCCTGCACCCCCGCTACCGCCGTGACGATTGCTCGGAAGTCGGCACATTCAGTGTCGTTACGACTCTTGTGACGGGTGGACTGTACGACCGTATTTTCTTACCGAATAAAACTTTAAACCGACCAACTTTGAATGAAAAACTATTGTAAATAAAAAGTACACAATTGTTTTAAATAATACTAGTTCTAATTAAATACATAAGTGTAATAAACCCTAGTTTTTAATTAAATTTTGTTTTTGAATCACTCATAGACTAACCAACAAAAGTAATGAGAAGCGTGACGGAGCTCTTCAAAACTTATACTATTGTACCTACAAGCTTTATACATTAATATTTTATACCTTAGTATGCTTTAGACTCGTCTTTATTTAAACGAAGCATGTTTAAATTCATTTTATGAACGTCGCTTCGATTAAACTTATATTTTGAGACCTTCAGAAGACATAGTGTAGTAGCATCAGTAATCAAATAGGGTAATTATGAAAACTGCTGTTACTATGTCCTTATATTATACCATAAAATACGTATGTATAAAATTGGTGTCTCCCAAAGAATAAATAATAATTTAGGTAAAAACAATGACAAATTTGTGTCGCATCTGTGATCTGAATAATCATTAGTAGATTATACCCTTGTATTAATCTCTGTTAGTAGATGGCGCTATTTTTATGAAAGCGGTAACAAACCTCAGATCTTCAAGGTCATTCGGCAATGCAATGCCCTTAAGTATAACTTTCCTGTCGTCATTATTTTCAACTCGTTGCACGTCTTGTATAATAATTAATCTGGGACCATTCCAGTTTTTATTACATTTTATTTCGTTTACTAACTTTTGGACAAACACAGTATTATTTCTATTTTTCATAAAATATATTTCGTTTATACATATTTCATTATAGAAATTACACAGCTCTCTCACAAATCCTGCTCGAGTCATTTGTGATTGAGAAGCCGGCTTTATAAAAATTGTGTTTTTATTACCTAAATATACGAATACGCTGTTTTCTTTATACGTCATGTTTTCTTTTTGTAGTTTCTTAAATTCTAAATCTTTTAAATATCTTAGTTCTGCTACTTCTTTTGGTTTGCTAGGTATTTCAACAATTTTTACTTTATCAAACCCTATATCTTCCAAAGGAACTATATCGACTAAAGGGGATATTGATTTCAATTTTTGAGCCCGTGTCATAACACATACGTGTTGGTTCATTTCTTGCAACTCTTGTGAAGTTATTGTTAAGCGAGACAGTGTGTCCGCAGCCGTATTATCACGGCCTCTGACGTATTCTATTATATAATCATAATCCTCGAGTACTAGCTTAAATTTAAGTAATCTACTAGATGGATCTTTAAGATTGAATAGATGAATTAAAGGTTTATGATCTGTAATAATTTTAAAATGACGCCCATACAAGTATGGTCTAAAATGTTTTACTCCCCACACAACAGCTAACAATTCTTTTTCGATCGTGGGATAAATTTTCTCTGCTTTATTGAGACCCCTACTAGCATAAGCTACGGGACGACCATCTGCATTTGACAAAATTGCCCCGATTGCGTACCCAGATGCGTCAGTTTGTCAGTTTGTAGGACAAATTGATTTCCTTCTGAAAAGTCTGGGTACTGCAGAACTGGTGGAGTTATCATATTATTCTTCAATATATCAAAAGATTTTTGACAGTGTTCATCCCAGTTAAACTTTACATTTTTCTTATATAATAAATTAAGATAATATGCTTTATCTGCGAAATTAGGAATAAATTTACGATAATAGTTCGCAAATGCGACAAAACGTTTTACCTCTTCGACACTTTTGGGAATCGCATAATTTTTTATGACACTAATTTCGGATCCGGTAAAACACCTTCTGAGGACACAACATGCCCTAAATAAAGCATTTCTTTTCTTAAAAAATTGCATTTGGATGGGTTTAATTTTAAATTAACTTGTCGCAAGCGTTCAAATATATCTAAAAGGTTCTTATTGTGATTTAAGAGTGATTTTCCCATGACAATCAAATCGTCGACATAGAGAAGACATTTTTCATAGGATAGGACGGCCATAGCCATGCTCATCATCCGCGAGAAAGAACTAGGGCTAGTTTTTAAACCCATGGGCATGCGAGTCATTCTATATTGCCCCGAGCAAAATGCAGTGAATTTTCTACTATCTTCGTGTAAATTTACATTATAAAACCCTTGGTTTAAATCTAAATGACTAAAGTACATACAACCTGATAATGAATCTAATATTTCGGATATATTGGGCAAAGGAAATTTATCATCCTGAATGCAGTTGTTGAGTTTACGGTAGTCAACTACTAACCGCCATTTTTTCTCCCCGTTTAAGTAATTTTTTTTTGGAACAAGGTGAATAGGACTTGACCATTCACTGTTGCATTTTTCTATAATACCTTGTTCGAGCATATTACTTATTTGTTTATTTATCTCACCTGTTTGTGAGTATGGAAGCCTATAAGGTTTTGTATAAACTAGTTGTACGTTAGATTTTAAGGTAATTTTATGCTTATATAAATTAGTTGTAGTGAGTTTGTCCCCTTCTAAACAAAAAATATCGGAATATTTTGCACATATTTTCTCAATAGACAGTTGCTCGTCTTTGTTTAAGTGTTTTAAATCTAAACAGGAAAATAATCTTTTCACCCTGTCTGCGTTATTGTTTGTTGTTTCAAATGAACACATATAATATTCAGATGCTTGTTGAATAATGGGTTTAATATTTTCTATAATTAAATCATTTTCAGTTGTGTTAAGAATACGAATCGGGACAACGCCATGTTTAGGTGTAACTAAGGTGCTGGCTATAAATATACCATCTCGCAATTCAGATGCACAAATTACAGTTTCTTTCGAATTATGTTTTGGATGAATATTAATCATATATGAATAGATTCACACCTGGCGGGTATAGTTATACTTTTCTGTGGAAAATATAATGGAAAAGAAATTTCAACATTATTATTCCATAATAACAATGTATTGTTACCCAAGTTTAATATTGATTTGTATTTGTTTAAGAAGTCATGCCCTAATATGCCACTAGTTTTACAAGGCAAGGAATTAAAAACATAGAACTTATGTTTCAGTATTTGATTCTTAGAAGTGAGATCTAGATAAACATATCCAATAGATCGAACTTTTCCTCCCATACCAAATACGTCGATGTTCTGTTTATGGATTGGAATATTTTGTTCTACAATATCTTTATAATTTACCGCCGATATGGAGGCACCGGTGTCAATTAACCAATTATACGAATAACCATTCTTACCGTCAAGGTAAATAGTAGGTACATGAATTACTATTTGAGGTAAGTATTAATTTTTTAGTCACGAAAAAACTGATTAGTTTCTTCCGTTGACAAAGGAGTTTCAGACGAATGTAAAGTAGTATTAGTTGTTTCCGAGTTTGTCAAAGTATGTACATGCGGTTGGCTATTATAATTAGATCTACCTCTGTTTCTGAAGAACGATCTCGTTGCTCCACGCGCAGGATTAGTTTGACCTCGCCATCCACGGCCAGTCCCCTGCTGTTGTGAGTAACCAGAGTACCCACTATTCTGCTCAGCATCAAAACTACGGGACGAAGAGCCTCTAGACCAACCTCTGCTGCCTCGCTGGTATCCAGAACCCCTGGAATTGTTATTATAAAAACGCTTTAAATACATAACATTTGCATTTTCGGGTCGAGACGTTTCTTCGTCTAACGCCGCTTGCACGGCATCCTTGAGTGAAGTATAATTTCTCGCTGTTATTACTGTACTTAATCTACGGTTTCTTAACCCATCTGCAAAACATGATATAGCAAGTTTTTCGTTCAATGGCCGCAATACTTGGTATGCGGTATCTTCGCCCTCCGATTGAGAAACTGTCAGATCTACAAACATTTCAGTAATTTGCTTACCGTACTCGTCAATTGATAGGTCATTTTGCTTAAACCCTTGTAGTTTACGGTGTATAGCCGTTGCCGATTTTTTTGGTAACAACTGAATTTTTAAGTCTTTCAAGAGCGCGTCGGTACTAGAGTAACTAGTACACAATTTTAATTTTGCAGCTCTAGTTAGTCTATTCTTTAAAACAAAATTTACTAACCTTTGTTGGGAGTCAGCGTCGAGCTCGGAGCTGTAAAACTCTATACCATCTATAAGACGATATATAGTGGCCTCATCGTCTGCTGGAACAGGCAATAAATTCATAGCTATCTTTAAATCAAATTGAGCCATTGTTGTTTCAATTACCTCTGGCCTCGTAGAACATAAATTTAAAATTTCTTTATATAATGTGTCAAATTTCACACAAATTTCACTTATAAATAAGTATTCGTCTTCGGTAACGCTACCTTTAGACGCATTTATTTTTTCTAAAATAGTTACATAGGCACTATTTAAATTATCTAGCTCTTGTAATTTTTTTTCAATTATTTGACCTGTACGTCTTTTTTTTCCTATCTTTATTAAATAAGTTCTTAATTGTTTTAATTCTGAAAGCAAATCTGTCAATTCTTCAGCCATAAAGCTAAATATAATGTTAATTATAAGTCGTTTATTTGTTTCTTTCTATTATAATATACATTATATATAATAAATGTTTGCTCTAACAACAAAAGTCAAGTTATGACATCAATTAAACGTTACTAATACATTACCACTATAAAATAATGTCCAAGGTCCCAGGTCATCATGTAACTCGATACGCACACGGATCACTCGCACTGTATAGATACACTGATTATATTTTAAACGATTATTAATTACGCGATGCACTATTTTATAACTTCTCACTTCTTCGTTTTCTTTCGAAATTAAATTATGTTGAAATTAGACGGCATAGGTAAGTACTTGTTTTCTTCAGAAGTAATATTCTTAAAAAAAAACTTTCTTTAAACAAAACTGATATTAATCGAAAATATTGACCTTTATAGTGTGTTTTGTATTATAAAATGGTCTTCAGGTGTCGTCATGTCTTCTTATTCATACAGTTTTGTATTTCAGGATCTATTTCACACATTCTCTGAGGTCATTATATTTTTTGGGTCACGGCGAAAGTAGGAAATCGATCTTCGCAACGCGTGGCGATTTATTTCGTTGGTCATCCACTTTGTGTGACAGTTCTTGTAAATCTTGAATACAAGATAAAAGAATCCTAGTAGCAAGATAGTTACAATTATGAGCAGAACTATACTAGTTGTACTTGCGTGGTACTTAAGCTGTTCTAGATCCGCGCTGTTATTGCCTCCAGAGGCTGTCTGGGCAATAATTACTTCGTCTTTACTCTGATTTTTTCCCATATTGATGAAAATAATTAACACTGATACTACTTAATCTGCCAAGATATAACGTGTAACTATTATTACGCTTTATTGTAGAGCTGTCCTTAAATGGTGAAAGGAATTTTAAACAAAGTCTGCGGGACGCGACACTTACGTCACGGTCGCCATGTGAGGTTGGCGATAGGAGCGAAATGATTCTAAAGAGTTATGAGTAAATACTGCCTTTAATTCATAAGGTTACAGCTTTTATATATTGCATATTGAGTACATAAGATACATTAGGGTGCCTACATACATACACGACAGCCTAAAACGATCAGGCAATGTGTATAATGGACAACCACGTTAAGAATAAGTGCTTTTAATATACTTATTTACGGGTCCATATTGGCTTACATAAAATTCGAAGTCATATTTTTGGTCTTACTAACGCTTTGTGTTCATAATAATCAATCTTCATAATTATTTTATTCATAAATTTTTATTACTACCAACGGAGCTCATACCCGTTAGTGATCATAATTTTTTTATTCATACTGTTTGTACCAAGAAACGTTTATAATCATAATTTTCCTTTTTAGAACTTTTTTCTTCATAACATTCAATGATCATATTGCTTTAATTAATAATGTCATTGTTTAGAATAGCTTAGAATTTTTGTTGTAAACAATTTAAATCTGCCACTTCGGCGGCCGCTGCCGCGGCACGCTCGCTTCGCTCGCTCGCCTCGTGCATTGGTGGTCACAGTTCTAACCTAACCTAACCTACAGAAGTTGTAATCTTAGTGTTTTTTTGTCCTACGTCCAAAAATAAAAGCATCTCGTTTCTGGTAGCAACTAAATATAATCTAACTAAATCATAGAGAAGAAAAGCAGATTACATACATTACCTATGCTTCAACCGGTATTCTATACAATGCCTAGGTATTCAATACATTTCCTAGGCAATGTGTGAAATAGTTTCAACATTGAATTTCATTTCATACATTGCCTGAACGACCCCGGTATTCTATACATTGCCTAGGTATTGTATTATACACATTGCCTATAACATAAACACTTTCATTATCTTACGACGCTTATAATAATTTGATAAAGAATAATATAAATCTACATTATTTATTTGATTCAAAAGGTCACAAAAATTAGTTTTTCGTCACTGCTTGAGTTACATTTTACCTTTTTTGCAGGTTTTAAAATGTAACGTATTTCTTTATTATATTCACTCATTTTTACAGAAAGAAAAATAAAAAAGCGGGAAACAACTTTTATATTTTTTCACATGTTACCAAATTCAGCAAGATTAAAATAGTAGGTACAGAGTACAGTCAAAGATTTTTTTTAACAAGTTTATACCTACGTTATGCAAAAAGACTTTCTCTGACCTAATATTTCGCAACCTATTTATTGCTCAGAGATTGATGCGGTTATTAAAAAATATTTCTATAAGAAAATAGTTTTTCCGTAGATCAAACGTTTTTGTGGTACCGCGACAATTTTTATGACAATGCACTCATTTCCTCACCACTTACGTAGGTAGAATGTGCATTGTATTAAACGCAGAGTCCATACGCTGTGCATGGAGTCTGCCTTTAAAAAAGAGATTGTGAGGGTAGGGTGGTAACATGTGCGTGTGTGTGTAGTTACCGCAGCATCCTGGACAGCTGGCAGCTGTGGTGGTCGCGCTGCGCGCTGGACACGTGGTGGCTGGGCGGCGCGGGCGCGGGCCCGGCGCGTCACGTGTGCGTGGCGTGCACGTACTGCGGCAAGTCCGTGGCCGCGCCGCCCAGCCACGCGCGCCCGCGACCCGCCTTCGTGCGCCTGCCCCCGCCCGCCGCCAAGATGAAGGTAAATAATACTGCATTACATAAATATATCGTCTGCTTACTGGTAAGATATGATAAATGCATTTTTTATCTAAAATGATTCTGTTTTACCAGTAGATAAAGCATCAAAAATTACGTGTACGATGTATATGATACATACATAAGTATTTTTTTAATAAAGAATGCATTTATCATGTTTTACCAGTAGGTAAGCAGAAGTTATGTTGTATTTCTTTGAATAATGCCATTATACAGGGTGTATTTAAGAATGGGGCATTTCTTCTGTTTAATTCTTCCATTCCTCCTCTACAGGGCAGGTCATAACTTTATTAAGCTGGAACATCGAGAAATACCCATCCTTTTAGCTGATATGACCATTTCAATCTTCATTCATTTTTTTAATATCTTTTCGTTATAAAACATACCTATTGAAGTGTTGTAAATGTTAAAAATCATAATCATGGCGTATTTAATTATTACGCTACGATTGGTCCATTCGTTTCTAAAATAAAGCTGTAAAACTTAGCTTAAGAAATCAGCTGTTTTATTATGTATTCTCATGTAGGTACTGTGTACTGTAGTCCCTTTTGCCCTCACGACTGATTAATGAGCTACGATATCTGGGCCCTGTTTCTCGAAAATCACAAGCCTTGTAATACAAGTGTGTATCTATGGTAACGCTTATATAACAATATTTTTTTACAAGATTATGTTTTACGTACATCAAATGGTTACAAGAGCGGGGTGGTAAAAGCATTTTACAAGTCGAGTAGGTGACAAATACAAGTAGCTATTATATAATGACGTAGTAGTTTCGTTTATCAAAAACTACAAGTTAGACTTGTAGCTTGTGACTTGTCACTAATTAACTAAGAGTCTCTATAGACTGCTAAAATGTTTTTTTCTTAAAAAGCGAAGAAACATTTATATTGTAAATACATTACTAACATCTTAAACTTTATATTCTTGTAGGAACTGCATTAAAAACAGTAATTATGTACATTATGATCTTATGATTTTATGAAAAAGGCAGCTAACTTATTATATGCTAGGGAATTATATCATTAGTAAAAAAACAGAAAATTACCACGAATATATTGGTTTAGTCGCATCGTTTTATATTTTGTTTTTTTGAATTTTGAACACTTGTAGATTGCATAATACAAGTCAGCCATTTTATTGAAGTGTCATGGATGGAGTACTAATAACATACTATCACTCAAATGCCTTAAAATTACAAGTTACAATTCTACAAGCTTACATTTCCTTTCAGTATTCTGAACAAAGCTATATTTTTGACTTGTAATATTATTGCCTTTGAGAAACAACAATAAATACTCTTGTAAAATTTTAGTCTTAAAAGTAAGCATGTAGAATTGTAACTTGTAATTTTCGAGAAACAGGGCCCTGGTATATGTTGAGTAAGTAAGTATGTATGTACTATGGCAGCAGATATCCTCCTGCCCGCACTGCCGCAAGCCGCTAGCTCGCTGCGGCGTGTGCTCGCTGCACCTGGGCACGGGCGCGGGGGCGGGGGCGGGCGCGGGCGCGGGGGCGCAGTTCGCGGGCTGGTTCAGCTGGTGCGTGGCCTGCAGGCATGGCGGACACGCGCAGCATCTTATTAACTGGTTCAAGTGAGTGTCATTATAACAGCCGATACATCACTGCCTCCTCAATATATTCAGGGAAATTAGACCTACATATAACACGTAAGCCAGACGAGTTGGAATCGGATTACGTGTCAAGATTTTCAATCTATGATTCTGATAACCAATTTGGTCTTTTAGTTCTTTGCTATTTATGACAATTCAAGAGTATTCTAATTCCAAAGATATTTTTTTATAACATTAGATTTACTGAAAAAAACAATTTTGCATTGTTTTTTACAATATTTTTTTTTTGTATTTTTGAGACAAGTTATGCATCATAGTCGCGTGTTCGGGAATTGTTGTAACATAAAGTAAACTATTATTAATAAATGTGTTTAACGTTTCAGGGAACACACAGAATGTCCGGTGAGCTCTTGTAACTGTCAGTGCGCCACTTTGGATCCTCCGGACAGGCCCTAGTCTGACGACACCGAATGCAGTCTGATAGTCTAGTAAACAATATATATAATGTACATTTTCTTGGTGAAATATTTGATAAGCTAGAGGGCTAATTCTCGTAATCATAAAAATTATTTCGGTATTCTCTTATGGACTTGTCTATGATTAGCATTTGGCGTTACCTGATTGGTTAAATTACTGTCAATTTTGACGTTTGTGACATATTGGCGCGAAAGTAATAATGAACTGAAAATATAATTATGAGAATTTCCTCTCTGAGCTGGTGACAATTACTACTTTAGTGATGACTAGGCAATCAGAAACTGTGCATCAGTCAGTCTAGTCTACTTGTAAATAAGTTTAGACCTATTTGCTCATATTTAGTTATAAGATGAACATATTGTTATTTCACTTTATTACAATTTACGCTCAAATTATTATTCATAGGAGTAATTTGCCAAGTTACACTTTTTCTGCAACTTTTTTAATGTAACTCTTGTTTTGTAATTTGCTGTAAATTTAAATATTTACATTTACTTTTAATGTAGTTACAATAATACAGATAAGTATAGAGGTCAATAAGACACCCTCAAATATATGAGTTACTGCTCTTCTGCTATAAAAAGAAACACAAAATAAATTACAGAAACTAGTCAATTGAATAGTATCTTATTGCTCTAAATAAAAGGTATTATTTATAGTATAACATGGAATGTATGTATACTAAAATACTTACTAGTTAACAAAGAAAAACATGAAACAGCTACCTCTCTCAATGTGTTCAATCTAGCGATAAAGATTACCATTGCTACCTCGATGGTGTATTGTTCGCGATAAGCATCTATTCATAATAGGTCAACGGGTTCGTATCCCATGCAAAATAATGTCGTCTGGATGGTCAAAAACACGCTATAACATAGTACTTCCCGTACTACCCGTAGTTAGTTTCCTAAATAGTTCCATCGTAAATAGTAGGACATCGTACGTAGGTAACTAGAATTTTAATAACTATATATCTAAACAGTCATGAGGATATTTTCTCACTTCGTTAGTTCTTCTTTCTTTTTTTCTTTTAAAAAGACAACTCCCGCACTAGGGTTTATGCCCTGTGTCGCGGGGATTTTTACAAACATCAATTAACGGACACATATAACACCCAGACTCAGGACAATAATTTGTGGATCTCACAAATTATTGTCCTGCGTGGGGATCGAACCCACAACCTCATGCGCGGCAGCCGCTGGCTCTACCGGCGCGCCACCGAGGTCGTCTGGCTGAGTTATGTTTCACACTCGACGTGAAATGTGTCATTGTTATCGCATAAGATCATGTTATTCTGAACCAGTTCTATGTTATTGTATTAATTGAGTGATGTCAATTGTTAAGTAATCATTATATAATATGTTATGGTAAATGTAGAGTGAGAGACTATGTTCTAGTTGTCCTATAATTATTTTGGCAAAACGAAATACTAGATATACGTAGCTGGATTCATCTTTGTTCGAAAGAAAGAAAAAAAATATTTTCAAAAATATTTGTTTCTTTCTTTTGGTGAGTAGATATAATTATTATGTTTCTGTATGATTACACAAATGTTAGGTCTTAGAATATATTTTTTTAATACTTTTGTCGAGTCAACACGCATAAAGAAAATGTAAGCGATTATCAGAAAAAAAAAATTATTTTTTAGAGCGTTTATAGGGCTCACTAGCGCCGCCGATTGAAAAAAATCATTATTCGTAAATAGGATCAATAATGCAAAATGTTGTCTACTAAGTCTTTAGAAAAGGCAATAAAGTGCAAAAAAAAAAATAAAAAAAAAAGTGTTTGTATAACGCACTCTCAACACTTTAAACGCTTCGGTGTATATTTCGCATTCGAAAATAAAACGGCCGTTTTGTTTTGGATGCAATATTTATCTACTTGAAAAACATTTCAAGTAGATGAATATTGCATTCGACGCAACGAGATTGTGTTATACAAGTATTTTATTGCCTTTTCTAAAAACTTAGTAGACAACATTTTGCATTATTGGTCCTATTTGTGAGTTATGATTTCTTTGCAAATGGCGGCCCGTGAGCCCTATAAACTCCCTTTTGTCAAATAAGCAATACGTATATTGTTTATATTCTAATATTTTATACCAATATTTTGCATTTATTAGTAGTTATATAATTTTGTGTTCATAATGTAAAGCTTGGCGTGTAATTTGTAAAATATTTTATAAACCTAGTTTGTAAGAGACGAGTTATTTTTGTACACGATGTAATATTATTACTTTGTACATATTATATATTATAATCATTATATTTTTTATTATCCTTTGACTGGTGACTTCGTGGCTTTCGGGAGTTACAATTTCAGACCTTCATCCGAACCTCTATATTAATTACTAGCTGTGAATGCGACTTCGTACGCGATTAAATTTAAAATTAAATTAAATAATAAAAAAGCTTGTTCAATTCATACAAAGTTTATTCATCATCATCATGTCAGCCAATCGACGTCAACTGCTGATTATAGGCCTTCTCCAAGTACTGTCATCTTGTGCAGTCCTGTGCCTCCCTCATCCATCGGCTGTCAGCCGTCCACTTTCCGGTACGCGGTCGCAATTACAGAATCTTTCTGCCCAAACAGCTGTTGGTTCTCCGCGCTATGTACCTTGCTTGTCGCCACTTTAAACGGTTATGTCGGTTACTTTGGTTCTATTGCGGATCTCCTCATTTTTGATTCTGCGGCGCTGCGTGATCGAATCAAAAATAGCTCTCTCCAATACCCCTGAGTGACCATGAGCCTTCTGAATAGGTCCATAGGTCAGGCTACAACATAGCTCTCTCCATTGCCCTCTGAGTGACCATGAGCCTTCTGAGTAGGTCCATAGGTCAGGCTACAACATAGGTCTCTCCTTTGCCCTCTCAGTGACCATGAACCTTCTAAGTAGGCCCATAGGCCCTGTAATTTTTTTTTTGTCATAGCGTGATTTTATATAGCCTATAGCCTTCCTCGATAAATGATTTATCCAAAATTGAAAACTAAATTCAATTCGAAGAAGTAGTTCCTGAGATTAGCGCGTTCAAACAAACAAACAAATTCTTCAGCTTTATATAATAGTATAGATTTTGAAATGTTCTAGACCTTATTGGGTATAATAACATCGCTAAAAAGCTACCTAGCATATTATTGGGAAAAACTACAATCAGTTTAAAGGCAATTGTTAAGGACATTGACAGGCTGTAAAAACTTAGACTGAGCAAATTTCCACCCATACGCAATGTAACATAGTATGGCTTGTTCTACGGGTACTAGACACATATTTTTTATTTATGACACAGACCAATTCAAACACCTATTGTACAGTCAGCAGCAAATAGATAGCGACATTCAAGGCTGTCAAATAGTTAGATACAGCCAAAGTGGTCAATAACTTCGATACACCCGAGACGCTCACATAGATAGAGACATTTCATTCTTCAACAGTAACGGAACGCGCATGTTACCAATTATATAACCGTGGATGCACTCAATAAATTGACCACTTTGGCTGTATCGATGCTATTGACCACTTTGGCTGTATCGATGCTATTGACCACTTTGGCTGTATCGATGCTATTGACCACTTTGGCTGTATCGATACTATTGACCACTTTGGCTGTATCTAACTATTTGACAGCCTTGAATGTAGCTATGTATTTGCTGCTGACTGTACAGTCATGGTATTTAAAGGTCCGCCACCTTAAGGCCTATTTTCGTGTGCATAAGCAGTATGAGCGATACTCTGATTTACTGATTGAATATGACATAATATTGCAGTCAATGGTCGGCTGTCATTAGTAGGGATGACAATACAATATCGGTTACCTAGGCTACAAAATTAGTCCTTCGTGAATGCTCGCAAATCGGAAGTAATATTTATTATTATTTAACATTACTTATTCTTCTTCTTCTTCTTCTTTGCGTGTCGATGACAATCAAACTGTGTCAGCCCAAAATTTTGCCACGAGTATTGCATTCTCAGTGGCATGCATGAGATCCTCCATTGTGCATGTGTTAGGTCCTAGAGGACAAGATAGCAGATGTTCCATTGTTTGTGGAACAGCACCACACATACATTCCTGGTCCTCCCCAATCCCCCACCTGAATAAGTTCTCCTTGCTTCTACCGACCTGAGTCCGGAGTCTGTTAAATTATTTCCAGGTCGGCCAAGGGAGCAGGTGTCCTGTTGGTGGGTTTTCAGACAGCGGGACAAACGGTGTTGGTAGGGTACCTCTATCTCGCCACAACCCAAGTCTCTCGTGTGAGCTGCTCGAATTTCCGACTGATGGGAAGACGCATTTAACTAAGCTTTTACGGCTTTTCAGCCTTTGTGGCACAAGGGTGTAGTGATGTAGAGGGTGCCGAGTGTCTTCTTCCATTTTCGCTCTTTCAACAAAGCTCGCTACTTCTCTGCGAATTTCCGGAGGCGCTATTCCTGCTAGTGGATACAGCATTTGTACAGGAGTCGGTTTAAGACAACCAGTGATGATCCGGCACGTTTCGTTTAGGGCTGTATCCACTAGTTTCGAGTGGGCAGATCGACCCCATACGGAGCAGGCGTATTCACCCGCGGAGAAGCAGAGCGTTATTCCTGTTGTTCGCACAACATCAGGTGCGGCTCCCCAGTCCGATGCAACCAATCGGCGCAGAAGGTTGTTGCGAGAGTGCACTTTTTGTTTCATGTTCTGGCAGTTTTGTCTATAAGTAAGTGACCTGTCCAGAGTAATTCCTAGATATTTAGGGGATTTACTATGTTCTATGGGAACTTCCTGCCAAACTATATTTAGTTTTCGGCCCGCTTCTCTATTGCGAAGGTGGAATATTACTTATTTAATGTTCAAGTTTTATATTCTGTGGCTATAGGTATAATAAATTATTAATTAAACAGTAATAGACATTGACAATGAAACAGAGGATATCACAGCAAATTAAAAGTTTGTAATGACTAAACAGGCCTATTGGCAGAATTTATCGATTAACTTAGCAGCTATTATTAAAAAAAGAACAGAACTGCATGTCAATTCTCGTACCTAAAATTCGGTTAAGTTAACTTTTAGTTGTCATGTTTTTTGCTATTGCAATTGTTATCTTTTGTAGTCGTGTTAAAGTTTTATTTAGAGTGTGACAATTTGACAACTAAAAGTTAACTTAACCGAATTTTAGGTACGAGAATTGACATGCAGACTAAATAGTTAATTAAAAAGGTTTGATGTTGACATGTAACTAGACGTAAGCCAAAGGTGAAAATGAATTTGAACCTTATTATCATACTGTGTGAGTATAGTTTTATGTGTTTTGTCTATACAATGCTTTAGTTTCAAAAGGTATTAAGAGTTTTCGGCTTCACAAACGAATGAAAATGAAAACTGACGGACGTTTTCTTACCCCCACTGTACATGCAACAAATGTTTGACTTACATACATACATAAACTTACGCCTTTTCTTGTCCGGGGAAGGCAGAGACGACTGAACGCCTCTTGTCACGATCCTGGCAAGCAGATTGGCCGGCAGGCCCCGGTAACCATATGTTGACCAGATAGGTTGCATATTGGAGTAGGCCCAAACAAAGAGCACTCGTAACTTACGCGCATGTATGACTCGCTTAATGAATGTTTGACTTGTTATGGGGTTTTAAAATAAAACACAGATATATTTACTATGTCAACTTAACACTTAGTTTAATAGTAATAATCGAATTATAGAAGACAATGTGCCATCAATATTAACTATATAAAAATATAATTTAATAATATTAATATAACGCTAGGATTCGTCTGTCATGTCTACATTTAACTCGTTTCAATACTAATGTTCTAGCCACACTGTATCATCATCATAACACATTATAACTGTCCTAATACACGAGATGGAACCTTGTCATACTACTGGTACATTGTGAAAGAAGCACGATAGTGAGAAATAATACTACATTAAAAATAGCATTTACAGTCAACATGAAATTACACTGTTTTCAAATAAATAGATGCAACCCATACATATTACTTCAATCATCGTCATTGATATAGTTATACAGATAGATTCAGTACTCCATAAGTATAGTGTAACAGTTAACCCGCCTTATTCAACCATTTACACCAAGTCATCATAACATTGTTGAGAACAATATTGCGACATTTATGTGAGTATTCAATTATATGTGAGTCTATTTATTTGAAAGCCTTGTATGTTAATAATTATTTGACACAATACATACAAAATCGTTTTATTACTTTCTAATTGTGAGAAAACAAACAATACTATACAAAAAAATTACTAAAGGTCTATAGTAAATAGTCAAAATAGTTCTTCTGCTTCTAATAGGAAAATATAATTATGTGTGAATGTATTTACATGTTATTTGCTGTAATTTTATTTGCAAATCTTTGTAATGCGCTTTAAACATTCACTTATTGTATCTGTTTTTAACACACGTTTACATTTAGCCTAATTACTAATTAAAAAATGTGAAATAATAGTCAGGAATAAATCTTTTAAAAAATCATTAATAAACATATTTCATAAATTATCACAAAACTGGTCATTCTTGTAAAAAGATGACATATTTATTACTATTCTTATATTGTTTATGATAAGTTCAGTCACACGGTAGACAGACGAGTCCTGTTGTTGTGTAGATCTAGTCAGGGTACTGCTCCAGGCTGAGAGTCATCACGTCGCTTACTAGGCAGTCAGCCGGCTAAAACAAACAGAAACAAATATTTAATACAATAATTCTGAGGATTAATAAAATTAAATATTCGATAGCCTTTTAGTCAAAATAAGAGGTCTCGGTCATAGACAACGCGACCATTTCGCGATGTATGCATTCTGTTTGGTGAAGTGTTGCGGAGTTTATTGGAATAATTAAAACTCTTTCGGTAACAAAGCAACTGTGTATGCGGGTGCCGTGCTCTAAGTCGAATCTTCCGCAAGATAATAGTATGATCCACAAATTATTGTCTTGAGTAAAGTAAGTACAGTACATTACATTTGAACTTTTTTCCCCGTTGATTTTATGTCTATAAGTGCTGCGACACAGGGCTAGAACCGTAGTGCAGAAGTTACCTAAAAAAATAGCGTTTCGTGTTGTGGGTTAAGCAAGAAGCGTTAAAAACACAACAGTTACCTCTGAGCAGATCCCGACGAGTGCATCAGCACAGCCGTAGAACTCCTCTTTGAGCGATATGACGATGGTCTGCAGACTTCCCTTCTTGGACCTGATGTAGGAGGCCACCTTGCCGATGTTCGTGTTGTCCAGCGCCGCGTCGATCTCGTCCAGCAAGAAGAATGGCGCCGGCTGGTAACTGGAGACACAGATTAAACATATAATTAGTACGTACATACATGTACAAACCTACGCCTTGTTCTCAATGAGGGTAAGCTGAGACTACTGGTACTTAGTTTTTTTTTTTAATTGGCTTACCAGAATGACTATGGTGCCTGATGTTAAGCATCCAATAGAGTCCAAAAATGGCAGCATCATGCTTATTTTTATCATCACTCATCTTCACTTAGTTATAAATTAGATTAACACTTTCACTGTCCATGCATTACATGTAAGGCACTGATATGTTAGCTAGATAAGACCATGCATGACATACAATTTAATAAAAAAACTACAACAGTAAAAGTGCTAATTAATAATAATCTATCACATAAATGTTTTTCTTTTGTAAAAAGAAAACTCCCGCATAAAGGATCATGACCTACGTCGCAGTGACTACGAAAAATAATTTTAACGAACAAAAACAAAATGTAAACTCAGGACAATGGTTTGTGGATCGCACAAAGAAAGTTACCTATGTATAGCGAAGAGTAACGCAAGAGCAGCGACAGTCTTCTCTCCACCAGACAGGTTGGACATCGGCTGGAAGCGCTTGCCGGGCGCCACGCAGTTGTAATTGATGCCGTCCAGGTAGGGCTCCTCCGGGTTCTCCGGACCTAAGAATGCTTGCGCTGACTGGTTCATCGCTAAAGCCTGTAAATATTACAACAAAAACTGTAAAAACTGTAAATTGAAATGATCACGAATGTATGTATGAATATTCACTGTATAGTTAATATATTTTAGATTATGTTATTTAAATATTATAACAAAATGAATATATTACCTTGTATATAGCGTCTATTTCATTTGCTACGTGCTCGAAACATTCTATGAACTTGTCATGACGTTCTTTTTTTACCTAAAACAATTGAAAAAACATCTTAGTTCTTTAATGTCCTACCACATAATATGACATATTATATAGATTATATCACACATTATGAGTGTTCTAGCAAATTTATATGTATTGTATGTGTGTGTCTTAGTATATGCAAAGCTGTGAGAAAAAGAAGAAAAACCGGTCCAAAGCCAATCCATCTGGCCGGGATAGTATAAGTAGACCAAGTTTTTCTTCGTAACTGAACGAGGTCTATGCATTAAGGAATTAAGGAGCTGTAATGATAATAAAATCAAACACATCTGTCTAATAAAGTGTAAATCAAAATGTGTTCTCAATGCTACACACAGAATGCGTACAGTATGGGGACATTGATAATGTGATTGGCTTTTAAAGAAAGACAGCAAATCAATGAGTAAGCAAAAGTACATCCGATTACCGAAAATAGCTGAATAATTTTAGCATAAGTTTTGAAAATTATCACATTAAAATGTATCTTATGGCGTTCGGCATAAGGTTGAAATTATAAAAGATTGAATCCCTACTTACTTCTTTTTGACATTGTATGTTTCATCATGTCTTACTAAGTGACACTGGTGACGGAAACATTGCACTTCGATAAAAAGTCATTGCAGTGCAACAAAATATAGCACTTATTGTTCACGTCATAATATACAATTTCAAAATCATCAATAAATTATAATCTCACTTTCTCGCTTCCTCATTGTTGTCTGTCTTTCTTTAAAAACCAATCATATTATCAATGTCCTCATACTGTACATGTCTCCAAAACTAAATAAGTATTACCTTTTCAAAAGCAAGTTTAGCTTTGTGCGCACGTTTCCTCGCCGCTACGAATGCTTCGTTGGTCGCGTTCACTTTCTCACGCACCTCGTTTAACTTCTCCATAGCCTAATAATAAAATAAACAACAAAAATTGTAAATGGTAAATAAAATACTTATATGTACTAGGAAACTTATACCTACTCTATTCATAATTCCGCGACAAAGAATTCACGGAGTGGGGGACGTTCCTTATAAAAAAAGATAGCATTTTTATAAATTAACAAGTTTGTAGAGCCTTACTTTCTTCAACCTTAAATGGATAACCCAGTCATCAGGAGCTAATCAATAAAGCAAAGTAGCTTTTATCTTACCTTTAGCTATTAAATGAAGACAAAAAATCCGGTATTTCTTCCGTACTATGCCTGCAAGGACTACTTATACTACTTTATATCAAGTATTTTTATATATGAGTATAATTAGATTTTTTTTTTAATTTGCAGATTGATATTTTAAGTTTTAATTTGATGTTTATATTTTATTAATGAACGTGTTGTCACCTAGTCACTGTCAATGTTGTGTACGCTTATAATTGGCATACATATCAGAACAATACATCTAATACTTTATAGTTTTAAGAAAATATATAAATATGTATAGCTGTTAGTGTACCATATTAAATAAATAAATAAATATATAATAATAGTAGCTTACCCTCATATTAGGCGCCTGTATCTTGTCGACAGTGTTCTGTAGTGAGTTGATCGCCTTCTGCAGCTTGTCTCCCTTGCGCTTGATCTCGTCGCTCTCCTCTAACTCCTTCAGCTGCTCCGGGAGAGAACGGTAGTCCACGCGGATCCTACAGGAGAAACACAAATAATAATACTATTGTATAGGCATAAATTAGAAAACGAAAAATAAAAATTTATTTTAAATGAATCATCATAACATCCACACCATCCCACTGCAGGGGCGGGTCTCTTTCCGTGACGGAGGGATTTTTTTTTATTCTCTTTATTGATTTAGGAACTTTTGTACATAAATACAGGGCAGTTCCATCGTACCTTTTATCTTGTACTTATACTAAACTTATACACTAAAAACAACAAAAAATCCCTAATATCTACACAAAACGAAGACCTGCAAAACTACACACTTTTTTGGCCGCATCAGACAAAGGATCAGACAAAATTACATTGACGGACGGATACTTAAGTACATACAATTGGCCTACTAATACCACGCTGGCCAGACGGATTGGTATAGGGTTTAATTTCAAGTTTTCCTTCATTTTATTTCGTAAAGATATTCATGGTCAGTTCCTTAGTCGGTTTTTACGACACCCATGGGATGAGATGGGGTGACATATTTAAATGCATTCATTTATCACTCCAAAAAAATCTATTATATCTGTAATATGTATGCATTATTATTAATCGATGCTGCTAACCATAGCGTGACATTGCCATGTAGTCAGATTATTTAAATTAAACAAGCTAAATCAAACAAATAGTTTTAGGGTTTAGTCCATTCAATCAAAATAACAAAAAAATATAAATGCAAATTCAAATTAATTTTGCCAATATTGTGACTTAAAAAAGAAGCTGTATAACTTTATATTATTATAATTATCAACATATCATGTAGTTTCTTAAATTATCTCATACTTTTTGTAGTATATTAAATCTCATATCTTAGCAAAAGGTTTATATCAATCAATATAAACGGGCAAGTTATTACCTAGAATCTTTCCTATACTGTTGCGTGGTGGACATAGAGGAAGGATCAGACTCTGTCTCGGCGGTGTCGTCCATGCTGCCCTCCAGTAGCGGCACTATCACGTCGTCTATCTGTACATACATATTACATATATTAGTAAGTATGTATTTAGAATTTAGCAAAAATATTTTAAAACAATAATTTTGTTTTTTAAATAATTACTAAAAAGATGAAAAACAGGAGAGGAGAAAAATTGAGAACCAAAAGGGGAGAAAGTCGAAGCGCGGAGAGAGAGGAGAAACAGTACTAAGAAAAGGAGAGGTGGAATGGTTAAGAGCCGAGGCGAACCAAATAATGAGAATGTAGAGGAGCAGGACAGGAGAAACGTTGGGTCGGGGAGAACGGAGCATGAAATCTCCTTTCTAGGGGGAGTAGAGGCAGAGTCCCTCTACTTTCTAGGGGGAGTAGGGGCAGAGTCCCAGCAAATAAACACATTTACTCCGTAAATCTTACCTTAGACTGTCTCAGTAGGTTGTGTCTGTCGGAGCGTTTGCTCTCGATGCGCGCCTCGATGTTGGACATCTGCTTCTGTACAGACTGGATGTCCTTCTGTACACTCGTCAACTCTTTGCGCGCCTGGAACATAAACAAACAATAAGTTCTACACAAAACTATAGTTTTTAGCTCATGTGGTAGTAACATCAACATTACAACTGAGACTTGAAAGACTACTACAAAATGTAATATTGCGTAATTCGGTGTGTAAAGTTTTTTTTGGTATTTTTGTTATGTTTTTATTTTAAAGGTTTATTAATTATAAACAACTAATTTGAGAATTTTTGCTTTCTTACCTATAGTTTATTTGTAGTAAAAAGTTAAAGTAAGTAATTCGACCGCATCTATGACGTCATACATGCGGTCGAATTACTTACTTTAACTGTTTACTACAAATAAACTATAAGTAGGAAAGCAAAAATACTCAAATTAGTTGTTTTAATTATTGAGTAATGAAAGCAGAAGTTTTTTTAGACAAAAATCAACATTTAGACAAAAAAATGAAAGACAAAGTAATATATGTATAATTTTATTGTAAAAATAAACACAATCTTGCGGTTTTTTGCGCTAAAAATATGATTTTATTACTTATTGATCTAAAATCTCTAAATGGTTTTGGATTCGACATAGGTTAACTTTTACTTTACATACCGAATTATTTTTATATGCATATGCAGTAGTATGAATGAATGTTAACATTTAAAATATAATAATAATAGAATTCACTTTAAATTGTATTAAAAACACATTTATATATCGTAATACAAAACGTCTTTTTGATGTGTTCTAAATTTGAATAGCCTTCCAATGGGAGCTTATGGGAGAGTATGCCTGATAATGCAATCACCGTGTCCAAGTTCTGGGCTGACTGTATCTTTTTACTGACCATCAATGGCACTGCATTGTATACCTTACGACTCGAAATAAGAAGTAGTATAGTGTACCTTATTAACATCTTCCTCGGCATGTTCCTGTCGACTCCTGGCGGCGGTGCGGTCCGCCTTGAGCGCGTCGGCCTTCCTCAGGTCGGCGTCTATCTCCTGTCTCTGCTTGGCCTCCGCTTGACGACCTCCTTCTAGCTCGTCCTCCGCGTCCTGGACCGCTCGCTCCCATCGGGTTACGTTTTCTGACAAAAAAAGAATACATAACTAATCTGCATCCAAATCAACAAATACAGTACGGTCAAGACTTGGGCGATCTGCAGATGTTCGCGCATGTACAGGAACTAAGAAAACACGCGCTACCCGACACTTAATTACCAGATGACATCTGCACAACCATATGTTACAACTTCAAGCCAACTAACTTAGATTAAATGTATTGAATATCTATAACTCTGTATAAAAACACATATTTGCATTGTTTTCTGTTACATTAAGGAATACGTTAACTATTTAGTAATAAGACAAATGATCATAATATGATTACTTAATTGAAATAAAAATCCTCCTATTTTGAACCTAATCTACCCCATTGTAGTCACACAAACAATATAAAATACAATAATTATACATACTCTGCGTGTCTCGTGAGCGCTCAAACTCCAGGTTGGATGTGATCCTGTCTACTTGAGCGTCGAACTCCAGCCGCCGCTTGGCTCTCTCTTGCTGAGCACGGAGCTCGCGCTCCTCGTATTGTCTGTACGTGTAAAATAATTACAATATAAAGCATTGTTATAAAAAAGAAAAGCAAAAAAAGCAGCAGGAGTAAAAGAGAAACAGTTTCTCTCTCTTTCAGAGAAAGAAGCAGCCTACATTACATTAAATTACATAGATAACAATTGTTGTTTCCTAATCTTTCTTTAACGTTTGGTCTCATCAGCCGCTCCCATAGGCTATGACGTGACGTTTTTGTGATCTATAAATGACTAGCTGACCCCCGCGGCTTCACCCGCGGTTTTTAGCTTAAATGCGATTCTACACCCTAAACTACCTCTTCCACATCCCAAATTTTATCAAAATCTATTTAGTAGTTTTTGGTGTGAAAGAGTAACAAACATCCATCCATCCTCACAAACTTTCGCATTTATACTATTAGTAGGATTGTCTTGAGCCTTGTGTCTGTTACACATACATTCATTCACACATACGTGAAGTATGTATAAGTCCTGCGACATAGGGTTCGATCCCTAGTATAATTACCGTATATTAGCGACTCCGATGTCCCTGCAGAACGCCCTGAACACGACGTCCTCCACATTGTTCATGTTCTCCTTCACCTCCTGGATCTTGAGGTCGCGCGCGTGGATTGTGTGCTCGATCTCCTCTACTTGCGGCTACAACATATAACACATATTTTAAGTTCTATGGGCACTAGTACATAGTCGCCAAGCATCGTTCTGCAGTAGAAACACAGGAAAAACTGCACCCCGCCGGCGTATGACTGTGTGAAGCTATTACAAATATGACATTGAACCATGACATGTATGTCGTTTCGATGAATTGTAATAAATACTTAACATATTCATAAGATCTTACTAGTACAAGCTCAAGCCCTGCCCCACTAGTTATAATCATAATATATTACCGGTTTATTATTTTTAAAAGCAGACTAAGGCCCTGCGCAGACGACAGACTATCTGTGACGCACTTTTTAGTCTGAAAATAGAACCTATGCAATTATAAGCAGTACCGCACAGGACGCGCAAAAAGACCGGCGCACATAAGACTCAAACATATGCCATGTATGGCAGACTTTTTGTGCGCCGCAAAAAGTGCTCGATCGCACAAAAAGTGTGCCGTCTGCGCAGGGCCTAAAAGTCTGCAATATAAAAAAAATATAAGAAATACTTACAACGAACATATCCATCTTTCTTTCCAATTCAGCAAGTTCTGCGTCTAGAGCTTTAATCTGCTTTAGCTGTAAACATAAAATAATACAATATTATGTTATTCACAATAGCTTATGAACATTGAAAATTCATCAAATTTGTATTAACCTTACCGTGGTATCTCTGTCTGTGATGGCATACTTCAGCCGGGACTCGAGCCCACGTATCTGAGAGTCTACTGTCGTTAGTTCAGATTCTTTACGTGACTTCTTCATGGATTCACGTAGTTCTTCTGTTAGTTTTTCCTGTATGGCAATAAAATACGTATTATTTGTATGAAAGACCGGAAAACATATGGTGACCATATATGTTGCATATTGGAGAAGGGCCAAATAAAGAGCACTCGTAACCGACGAATGTAACGCATGTATGACTCGCTTAATGAATGTGGACGAGGCCGAATCTGTTTGCCAGGCTCGTGGCAAGTGGAGTTCTGTCGTCTCTGCCTACCCCGGCCGGGATAAGGCGTGAGTTTATGTATGTATGTATGAAAAACAATAAATTTCAAATAAAAAAAAAAGATAAATTAATTATTATAATACTACTTGGCGCAGGATAAGTACTTCGAGTAACGAAAGATAATGATGGATTGATCCCTACAGAATAGAATAAAATAAATGATTATAATATTACCTTCTTGGACTTGAGCTGTGAGAGGTGTTTCTCGTCCCATCTCTTCGCCTTCCTCGCCAAGTCTAGTGACCCTCCAGATATAATACCAGACTTCTGGTAAAATGTGCCGTCAAGCGCCAATGCCTTTAAATATAACATTAAATATTAGAAATAAAGGCGTGTTACTAGGTAACAGACAGTTATTAATTATCAGTCGCAACTGATTTTCTTTGCTGCACTGGTGTGTACACAGCAATATAGTTGCTTAGTTTGTAAGAAATTACATCTATGGAATGCTAAGTTTTAAGTCTAACTGATCTACAATAAGCACTATCTAAGGTGCCCAACTTAAAGTTGACAATGATTGCGCAGATGTCATTCTTGGAACTAAATTTCAGATTTTTTTTTGATGTCCTCCATTATTAAGAAGAGGCCTATGTCCAGCAGAGGACGTCCATTGACTGATATGATGATGAAAGCTAAAGTTAGGCTGCTCAAGTTAGATTGCACAAGCTATTACTAAAAATTACAGTTGCATTATTTTATTTTTATGCTTTTTATTTAGTTTAGCTATTCTAATAACGCTACTCACATCGTATCTGCTGTTCTTGCTCCTGTCCAGGTCGTATGCGACGCGGCTAGCATCCTCAGGACTCTCGCAGACGAGCGCGTTGTTGGTGACGAACAGTACGGCGCGGTGGATGGCGGCCGGCTCGAAGCGGAGCACGTCGAATAGTAACTTCACGTTCTTTGGCTCTTTTATGTCTCTGCAAAATATACATCATTATTTCAAATGCGATTTATTATTTAACAGAATATTTAATATGTATCATATTTCTACATCAAAAGCCAATGAAAGGCCTGCTCTTATAATGAGCTACTTGTATAATAGAAAAGAAAAGCTAATTATTATTTGCTGTATAAGGGCACAATATAGTTCCTTGAATAACACCTAATCGTAACAAACACATTTAAATCCTACATACATAACTTTAAAAATCTTATTACAATTGTAAAAAAAAATAAAAACGTACCTTAGTCTTTCTCTGAGAGGTTTAGCTTGAATATAATCTAGCGGCAGAAAGGTCTCTGGCTCCAACATACGCTCTTTTAGTACCTGCACATATACAACAACATAGTTATTTAATATTCTAAACGTATTGCATAACAAAGCACAAAAGCAAGATGTGTTTATAGACCATGACTGTTTTATATGGATTATGCAAAGATCTCCAGATGCTATTGATTTTCTTATCAATTAACTAATTTTTTCAGACATTTTCTTATCAATTAACTCATTTTTTTCCAAACTTCACTAAAGATTTAAGATTAAATCAAGTTGTTTTTTCCAAACTTACATTAAAGATTTAAGATTAAAGTAAGTATAAAACCCGAATTAATATTGTCCATATAAAATCAGTATTAATCTTCTAAAACTTGTACCTGAATACATCTCCGGGCAGTCTTCTCAGTGTCGACGACGATGGCCTCCATGTACTTGCCGAGCACTTTCGTGATGGCCACGTTGTACCGCTTGTGTGTCGGCTGACACATGTTGATCATACGGTCGTACTGAGGAGGAAGGTAATTTAACGTTATTAAGTAGTCATATTTCTGTTTTGTACTTGTCCAGGTCTGATATTTCAAGTAAAGAAGAAACCCAGTACTAAGCATACAGCTTGACATTTGTCTGCCATGTTTACAGCCGTATATGTAGAAATTTTATCTCTGCATAGATATATCAATGGACTGCTATGTGGAGAATACTAAAATTGTTTGTTCTAAGGAAGTATTAAAGTATTCCACTATAAATATTAGAATTAAAACATTATTAAAAGTTAGACATTAAATTGATATGTGTAAAATAAAATTATATTATAAATTTTATTTAATATTCTATTTTGCTAATATAGAATAAGTATAAGTAATTTAAAATAATAGTCTTCCTCTCTCCTGCGTATGCTGTGCCCGACAGGGTCCATAATGATGCTTTATATTTATACTGTGTATATTATGTAAGAACTGTAACTACATTATGGTGCAATAAACGTATTGAGTATTGAGTATTGAAGTGTTTCTAATTTTAACTGATGTAGAACAATGAAGCTTCGCAATAAGTTACAACTACAAAGTATTTTTTTTTTGCGTGATAAATCATAGTTTGCGCCTATCCACCTAGTCCTTTGATTGTCAAGGAGATCCAGGGACACAGACCCACCTGGGTGTCGAGGTGTGTCGGAATCCCTGTCCAGTTCGTGTCAGACCAATATTTGCCCAATGTGCCATCTAACACTTGCTGTGAGATAATGATGCTCTGTTAGTCTCTCTTTAAAACTAAATGTATCTGCTCACCACGCCAGGTATATCTCTCTTGAAGCTCTCGACGATCTCCTGCTTCTTCCTGCGGCGCGCCTCCTCGTGCTTGTCGACCCTGGCGTCCCCCAGCGCCGCCGCCACCTCCTCCAGCTGAGCTTGTAGCTCCTGCGCGCGACCACGACACTCTCCCACGTCGGCCTATAAGATAAATATAATACGATGTTATAAAACGCGATATCGTTTACTTTTGTGAAACAGAAAATCTACATTTTGTGATAAATGAATAATTTTGTTAATAAATTTACAGTATGGCGAAATTTTAATTACTCTCCTATAAAATGTAACTCGCAATTATAAAAAATGCGATTTGGTTTACTCGGATGATACTGAAAAATCATGTTATATATGTTACAGTCAAAACTCATGGCCGGTCAAAACCCTTTTTAACTGCATAAAACAGTCAATAGTGGTTTTGACCGACGTGCTTAGTCAAAACTCATTGAAAAGCGAGCGAAGCGAGCGTGCCGCGGTAGCCGGCGAGTGCTAGAAACATTTTTTTTAATGTAAAACTAGAATATAGTATTATTATATTCTAGCACTCGCCGGACGCTACCGCGGCACGCTCGCTTCGCTCGCTCGGCTCGTGCGTCCTTTGGTCACCATACTAACCCAACCTAAGCAACTGTTTCGGACTTTTACCTTAATATGTATTAAAGATTATCAATGAGTTTTGACTAACATCAATGGTCAAAACCACTTTTGACTGCAAAAAACAGTCAATAAGGGTTTTGACTAAGCATGTCGGTCCAAAACCACTATTGACTGATTTTTTCGGTCAAAAGTGGTTTTGACCGGTTATGAGTTTTGACTATAACATATATAATTTTTGTATGAAACCAGAACCAATTCTAATAAAATTTCCAAACGACGAAATTAAAGCTACATATTATTTAGAAATCACCACAAATCTAAGGTTAAAAAACCCACTACTATTTTTAGAGTTAGTAAAAAATGACATAATATGTATAGTACCTGTAGTTCAGCTCTAAGTCTCCTCTGTTCCTCTAGCGCCTGCTCAGAGCTGCGGATGTGCTCGTTCAACTTGTCCACACGTTTCATTGCTTCGTTACGTTCATGTCCCTATATAGCATAAATTATATTTTGTAACATTCCTTGAATATTTTCAGTATTTTATTATTATGAAAATTAAACTAATAGCTCAAACAATACTCTGATCAAGTGTCACCGTGCGTACCTACTGTCTCTCTCTTATCATTAGCATTATAATAAAAATTAACAAAAATGAATCATATCATAACCCAAAACTACAACATTCTACAAATACATATAAAGCTTATTATACCTTTAACCATCGGAAGTGAGCTTACAATCTGCATGGACACTAATATCAGTGTCTTTAAAAAAATTCTTAAATAGACCATATTTCTGATAAAAGTACTATCATATTGAAAATACACAGTATGAAATACACTAATATACCTTTTGTCTATGTTTGTTCTCAAACTCCCCTTTCCTCCGCATCTCATTGTCAAGTCTGTCCTGGTCGGCCTTCTGTTCTCGGTTCACAGAGTCCAGCTCCTGTAGGTACCTGGCCGCCTGCCGAGATGCTTCCATCTTCAATTCTTCGTATTCACGGATCTGGAGGTAAAACAGGTTTAATTAACTTTTTGTTGATGTTAAAATACAATTAGTTCATTTCTATTCATTCATTCTACCTATTACCTGAACCGCCCAAATAACTGTGTTATTTATCAACATTTTGTTAAAATTACCAATTTCGGTTCCACAAAAAGAAGTCTTAGTTATGGAAATTATATCAATTTATTATCTTATTTTGAGGGTAGTTTTCGTGCATATGATATGTTATAAATAAGAAGCGCTTTCATTTTATATAGTTTTGTTATATTTTTGTACATTTTTAATAGGTACTTCACTCAAGTCTTAGACTACAAGTCCTATAAAGCAAGCAAACTAACCTGCGCCTCCTCCAGATGCACATCAGCCCGTCCAGCATGCGCGGTCCCCAGCGTGGTGCTCTCCCACTGCGCCTTCTGTTCCTCTATCTCCCTCAGCTCCTCCTCCAACTTCCTGATGTCTGCCT
Source organism: Schrankia costaestrigalis (assembly GCA_905475405.1). NCBI lineage: Eukaryota > Metazoa > Arthropoda > Insecta > Lepidoptera > Erebidae > Schrankia > Schrankia costaestrigalis. Next base: position 777,229 of record FR997836.1, read on the forward strand.
GGTGAGCTTCATGAGCCTTACGAGCTTGTTCTAAAGTCTTCAGTGCGCTTTCTAACTTCTTCTGTGTATGCGTTACACGCTCCTTGGCTTTGATGAATGTGGGACGCTTTTTGGAGATTTCTGCTTCCTGTCAAAAAATAATGAATTAGTAGGGATCTTAATAAAACAAAAACTTTTGTATGTAAATTTCCGCACTAGGAAGGAAACATTATTTTAACAGTCACAAAGAACATCTGGAACTAATTTGTGAATCACACAAAGAATTGTCCTGTGTGTGAATCGAACCTAGGACATCGTGCACTGCAACCGCTAAGCCGACCTTTGCGCCGCAGAGGCATTTATTATAAAGAAAATCTATTAAAACGATATATCCTTAACTCACCGCTTCTCTAATTTCTTGTTCAATCTTGGCCAACTCTCTCTGCACAGTTCCCGCTTCCTTCTTTTTCTCTTTCAAGTTATCTTCCGCTTTCTGTCGCTTCTTCTCTACTTTGGTAACTTCTGACTGTTTGTGTTGTAGCTCTTCCTCCATGGACTGGATCTCTTTCTCATTGTGATACAAGTGGAATAGTTGGAGCTCTACTTTTTGTTCTTGCTGTAAAAAAAATTAGTTTTATTAAAGTTGTTGTTAGGAAGCCTATTTATATTTAAGGATTTTTTTTAAGAAAGACTCTCGTAACACTTAGAAATGATACATCACCTCGCCCAGTTAAAACAAAACCACACATCTGAAAAGCTAATAGGCTGATGCAAATAAATAAGGAAAAATAGTCTTAAATATCATACCAGTTCCTCCTTCAGTCTAGTATACTTTTCAGCTTCTTCCTTTTCAAACTTGGCTTCTTTCCTCTCTGCCGCGACTCCCTTCTTCTTCTGGTAAGAGAACTGGGCTTCCTCGTCAGCGCGGTTCACTTCAGCACGGCAGGCTTCGTATTGTTCTTTTAACACTCCTGACCTGAATACAAAATTTCAATGTTTTATGAAAAATTTGACTACTATTTTTTACTCTTTTATAAATACTACAATACCGCCAAAACTGAATAAAGTAATAACATCAAAGAATGCATGTATATATAGACAAATAAGAAACCATAAATAGAATATCTATGTCTAGCTTTGGACATCCCATGGCAGACATAGTACTACTCACCCACTAATCTCCTCAAACAGTGCCGTTCTCTCCTTAGGATTCTTCATAGCAATACTCTCTACAGCTCCTTGGAACACGAGGAAATTCTTCGCCTTCACATTGATACCCAGTTTCTCTAACTCTATTAGATAGTTAGACACTGACACCGACTGTGAACAATTAAGATAAAGCCTTAAACAGTTTACAACAAATGAAGTACCTACTAATGTTAGGTTGCACAAATTTATGTCCATTGAGGCTAAAAACAATTATAGTTATAAAATGATTACACAAATTTATATCATTTTTATAATGCTCTACCGTCATAGTGTAACTCAACCACTGATGGAGAATGTGAATAAAAAGAGGCCCAAAAATGCTGCCTTGAGATACACCAGATTCAATTTTATTAATGTGTATAAATTAATGAATTGTGAACTGCAGACAGATTGTGTTAATGCAGTGTAAAGTAGACATAAACATGGCTTTGAAACAATTATATTCTTTTTGTAAAGAACATCACAGTTGAATCTTACAGTAGATGCTTTTAATAAAGAACACTGCATACATAATTTTTCCATTATTTGCCAAATTCTTTTAATTTTTTATTCTAATATTTAAAATAAAATCATATGGTGATCAAGATACATTTTTTTAATTGCTTTATTTATTATCCAAATTTCCAGTTTTTTAAATTGTTTTATTTGTAATCAATGTTTAGATTCCTTATGCCTTTTTATGACTTTGTATTTCACTTGCTACTTTAAAAAGATATAATAAATAATAATAATAAACTTACATGTCCATCTATTTTATGCTCAGATGATTGTCCAATAACTGATCGTTGGAACTGCTTCTCTGTCATATCTTCTAGCAAAAATGTGGCAGTAACTGATGCACTGTACAAAATTAACAATTAACCTTTAATTCATTTATCTTTTTATAAGTTTTATTTCGTGAAACCTTATATAGTTCTACATGGTAGCAGAGCGTGGTTCCGATCCACGGACCTCTGCTACCATGTAGAAACCTTATATAGTTCTACACAGTTACCATGAATTTTCAACCCTCTATGCCAGAGATGTGTCAAACAGCAAATTTCATGTAGTTCTATATTATGCAGGTTTTATCTCAGAGGCTGATGAAAGATGAATTGAATTACCTTCTTGAAACTGGTTTGTTGATAGAAGCTCCATGTATCAGATCACTAAGACGTTTCACACGAAGAAGAGAGGTTTTCTCACCCATGACAAAACTCACAGCATCCATGAAATTTGATTTACCTTGAAATAAATAAATACCTATTTATGAATTGTCTATAGTATATACATAACACATATTAAAATACACATATCGGTGTAAAAACTTAAACATATTCTCAAAAATGAATGCAAGAAAGTTTTCACAAGAACATAACAACAGCTTGTACTAAAACAAGAACTATGTTCTAAATATTGTGATATAGGCTCCAACTCCTACAATCTCAAGTCACTTACAAAGCAGTGAATAATGGGCAATATCAATAACAACAGTAAATTCGTACAAAGTTCAAACAAAACGAAGCTTTTACATTGAGTGTCCTACTTACAAAATTCCAAACAGTTTCAATTAAGTAACATACAATCTATGTCTTCTTATAGAAATGCCCACTAACTGGCAATAACAGACGAAAACCTACAACTACTACGACTTCAACTTACCTGAACCATTGGGTCCCACCACCGCTGTAAAGGATTTCAGAGGACCAATGCGATGACGTCCTTTATAGGACTTAAAATTTTCCATGTCAATATATTTAAGAAAGGCTGGCATTTTGATTAATATTTTCTAACTATCTCCACCATGCGTTATTATATACGTAAATAATTCACATTACACCAAAATGTAAATAGCGCCAAACATCATCACATCAACGCGCAACAACGATAGCTTATCTGTCAAGTTGCTGTCAAGCGTTAAAATAAAATTAAAACCACAGATTCATAAAAAGTGAACAATACAAAATGAAGACAAAGGAGGAGACCGGGAATCAATAGTCTGGTGCATTTCACTTGAACTGCTGGACATGTGAAAAAAAATTTTAGACATATTGTAACAGTGTAAGTCAGGGCAACTTTAGACAACTTAATGTTAAACAATGCAATATCGTTTAAAAAAAACACTCAAATTATTATACTTATTAATTAAAACCATATTGGTGGTATAGCCCATTGAGGTAATATGTACTACGTACTAGAGATGACATTCCGAACAAAATGTTTGCTCCATCAACTGAGGTGCATGCACCTCAGTTGTCTCCGTTAGTACATATTCTTATCTATGGTTGTCTCAGTCGACATTTGAACTAGGCGTGAGCGTTGCGACGTGAAACCGTTTACGAGAACCGTTTTATGTTCTGCGACGATGAAACAGTTTTATACAGATTCCCAAAGTAGTTATCGTTGCAAAACCAGTCTTCAATCAAATACGTTCTCCGTTTTCAAAACAGTCTTCGTTATCTAACCAGTCCTTTAAAACGTCATGCAACTTTTTAATTTATTCTTAAGAAAATAAAGCTCAGGATGCAATAATTCAAAAATGACAATCGGTTCGTGACGTTGCCTTCGCGCGCCGCCCGTCTCAACTTCGTTTTCATTAACAGTTCTAAACATTAAAAAGTGAGCCTTAACATTAACCAAATACAGTCGAAAAAAATATTCATGCTACGTGAAACCATTTTATGTTCTGCGACGATGAAACAGTTTTATACAGATTCCCAAAGTAGTTATCGTTGCAAAACCAGTCTTCAATCAAATACGTTCTCCGTTTTCAAAACAGTCTTCGTTATCTAACCAGTCTTCTAAAACGTCATGCAACTTTTTACTTTACATTTAAGAAAATAAAGCTCAGGATGCAATAATTCAAAAATGACAATCGTTCGTCGTCTTTGTTGCGTTTCGTTATCTCAAACCAGTTGCAACGAGAACCGTTTTTTGCAACCGTTTTCATCGTCGCGAAAACGGCTTCGTTTCGTTCGTCAAAAATGCGACGACGACCCACCACTAATTTGAACCTTGTAGCGAGAAGACATTTACCATAGATCAACAAAATAAACATCCACAGACAGATCTTTTACTATTGTACCTAATTTGTATTGCTACAATACTACTTTGAGTTTATGGATGTTATAGATGGTGATCAGAAGTAAAGAAAAACAATTTAAAGAAATTGAACAAAAATCACATTTTATTTTACTTGGGTGAATTCCCACTTGTAATGAAAAACTATGAATTTATACGTATCGAATTAGGCACAAATCTATATGTCCGTTCTGTTAACAGCTATTTAGTTAGTCTATATTGTGCAAAATGATGTGAAATGAATGCACGACGTTTAACCCTTAGCTGGTAAGTGGTATCGGATCAAAAGTGACCCCAGTTATACATGTGTACCTATATAAATATTAAAAAACATTTATATAGATTAAACTTTACTTTTATTTAGGAAAATAGGACTTATATTATAAACATAAAATAAATTTTTAACTAATTTTAACAATAAATCACGTTTTTATTTATAAAATCGATAACATCTATTTTTTTTCTTTGACTCTAGGTATTGATATTAAAATAAAAACTAAAAAATAACTTTCTATACTACATTAAAATTGTTTTCTTATATAAAAAATAAAATAAAAATCAGGAACTTCTTCTGAGATCATATCATGTAAATAAAAAATTGTCAACTTAAAACATATCCTATGAATAATTTTTTTTTTATATAATCTGACATTTGACCAACATTGAAGTCTGATTGTTACATACGTAATGCATACACTTTCTACATTTTTTAGAGCATTCTAACATCCTTTTTCCCTTCACTGATTGTACTCGAAGAATCAGCTTCCTCGGCTATAACAGAACAGCTAAGTACTTCAGCTTCTTTGCGATCACTGATAATTTCTTGGTCACACGCAGCTGTTGTGGCATCATTTACAATTTTGGAGTCTCATTCATTGTCTTCATCTGCTAGAAGGGGAGAGTTTTAATCATCACTTAAATAATCCGCCATTGCGATGATTGTGTCCTGTAAATATAATAAAATATACCAAGACAACTCATAAAATAAAATACACACTTTTGGTATCGGGGTCAATTTTGACCCCACATGATACGTACCTACCTACCAGGAAGTAAGTTACGAGCGTCCGTCACCCGGCGCACACCGCGACCACATGGGATTACCTTGTTGCGCGAGAGTGTAGGTACTTAAACTGCATAGTTATGAATATAAACAAATCTCTTGGGGTCAATTTGGACCCCAATACCAGTTAAGGGTTAAAACGTCCTGCAAACTGTATTGTGCAATCTAGCTTGAAAATTGGAGCACACATTTTGTTCGGGGTGTCTTCTCTAGTACGTAGTACATATTACCACAATGGTATAGCCATAAAAATATTTATCACCAATATGGTTGCAATCACGGAAGAAAGAATCAGGTAGAAGTGCTAAGTAGGAGTGGTGAGCGTGTCAATAATACGCGCTAGTTCGCTAACTTGTCGCTGAGGTTATAGGTAATACATAACGCAAATATCACCCATCTTAGGAACAACTTACTAAAGTATACAGGGTGTCCCGTAAGTAGTGGATAACCCTGCATTGGCAGTTAGTTGAACTATTAGCGGTTCTATAAAAAATATTAAAAAAAATAAAAATGCTAAGTAGGTCACATAGTAGGTATTTCCACGAACGTATACTATAACAGGACAGCGCACTGCCAAAAAACAAACGAGCCGAAAGAGATGTTTAGAGTCGTAGTGGGTCCTTTTCTATAGGCCGACCGTTTAACTCCACGAACGTATACTATAATATGTCATTTTCTAGTAGGGTATGCATAAAATATAATTTTCTCGGAAAGTCTGCCATGATATTTTTCTTTAATTATGTTGGGATGCTCTACAATGCTGTAAAATAGATTGTCAGTGCGGATAGGTACTAGTGCTGCCGACGACTGTAGGTGTGATTTAGTTTTAGTTATTGGATGGGATTGCCAAAGGAAATAAAACAAGAAATTATTGACAGAACTTTATTAACAACTAGCTATTTTATAAATGATTATTAATAAACCGGTCAAGTGCGAGTCTAACTATCACACGATGGGATGATACTGAAGTGACCTACCTATCTTAAATTACCTATTTGCATTATTGTAATACCTTTTTATTTAGTACGAGCTGTAAACCGCGACTTCGTTCACGAGAAAAATGTACAAAAGTTAACCATTTTTTATTTTGCGGAACCCTATAAAAAGGCATATGACGTGACATAACGACTGTATCATACAACGACAACTGGGACCGGAATTTTGTCCCCTCCGAAGCACGGTCAGATGAAATACCACTGAGTGGTCGCCCATCTATGGAATGACATCGCCGAAGTTGCTTAACCACCTTTATCGTTTCTAAATCAGTGATCGCAACAGGCTGTAAGTAGCTGCCGGAAAAAAATATTTTAGAAAAACAACATTTTATTCTGCGGAACCCTAAAAAAAGAAGCATTAGTTATTTGATAAAACATCAGCTATGCGCCTGTAAAAGCCATGTGAAAAAACTTAAAATGTAAAATTTTTATTGTTTTTCTGCGGAACCATAAAAAATGAAGCTGAAGTTTAACGTTTATATATTCGTTATTTTATATTCGTGAGCCATGGAAAACAACAAAATTTTACCAAAAACTAATAAAATATACTTATATCACGAACAGATATTTCAACTCTTCAGCTTAATATTACTTAGTCAAGATTTAAACATTACTGAATAAAATTGTTCTGTGCAGTCGTTGTCGCATTGAAATGCGATTTCCCATTATTTTAAGGGTTTCTTCTTTCGCAAATGTTTTCATTCTTAAGCTTAAATATCTGTTCGCGATACATTTAATTAGTTCTAATTCATGCCGTGATTCAGTGGTGAGAGACTGTACTGGGTGAGGAATATCATTTAAGCGAGGATAAAATTGATGTATAATGACGTTCATCATATACATTTTCGTAAAATTTTGTTCACATTGGTGGGATAAGGTAACAAATATTTTTTCAGTGAATTTAATAATATCAAACACTATTCTTGAAACATACATAAGACCACCTCTGTCTATGAATGTTGTAAACGATGAATAATTACAAATGTCAAGAATATCGTAATTATGATCTTTTTGACCTCTTTTTGTTAGCAAGGCTGCTTTACAAAACTCACATAATATTTTGCTTATTATTTTTCCTACAATATAACCTGCTATATGATACAATATATTGTTCTTAAAATCAGAAACGTTTGTTCTCTCTATCAACTGCACTAAAGAATCAATATCATTCTTCATTTTGTTTAGAACTTGAGACTTGCAAAGTTACCTGTGATCTTTTTGCGCTTCTAAACTCAAATATAGATGAAGACTCATAACTGTCGTCAGTACAGTTGGCATTGATACTCGGTCGTAAGCTGTTGCGAAAAAGTAATTTGCGCATCGAATACATAAATTGAATCTGGATTATCATTCGCACGTCCGCAAGCTCTAACACAAGAGAAAAATAATTCTAAGTGATCTTGGGAAGCTTTATGTGTTAGAAGATATTTCAAAGCGTTTTCTTCGAAAAGATCTGTTGCTAGATTTGTAAAACTATACGTATTAATTATCAGACCAAGAGCAGGAGTTTGTCGTCTGTGTGATAAAATATTTTGGCCGTCGACTTTTAATTTTGACAAATAATCTCTAGTTTCTTGAAACACATTCAGCCACATTTCTTTGTTATTTGGGCGTAACGCAAACTTAAAACCAGTTCCAAAAGGATTTTTTGAATCTAATGCATCAAAAATTCTGTCCAAATACCTTAGATACTCAACGGTGGCCTCGCTACCGACAAAGTCTTGATGTCCAGAAATCCTTAAAAAATCGAGTGTATCAGCTACCGAGCTACTGAGGACTTGGACGGCCAATCTGACATTCATTTTCTTACCAAAAAAATTTATATGAGCCCTAGAAATTTTGTTTGCGAATTTTAGCCCTTCCTCTTCTTGCAGTTTATGTAATTTCTTTATGTAGTCAAATTTTATTTCACCTTTTTCAGAACTCAAAGTTGTTTCAGCGAATACGTTTCTCGCTAATTTAATCATATGGACAGGGTCCAAAATACAATGCACGTTAACATCTTTGCTTGGATGCTTAAAAAAAGATCGGATATTAGGATAGATGAAATCACAACCCAATATTCGATAAGTTTTCACATTAGCAGCAGCACCATCTGATGTCAAACATCGAACAATTATATTAATTTCGGCTAACATTCTTAACGCAGTAGAAATTAATTGTGCCTGAATTTCAGCAGATATCTTATCTACAAAAAAATATCCTATTGGACATTTAAATTTTTCTTTCAGTGAAACGATTTGAAAAACTAATACTTCTGAGGCTAACTTCTCAGCATCAATGGGAACGATACCACCAATATCTATTTTACCCCACCATTTGTCATTTTTTTCGTCATATCTCTTGCCTAATTTGATTGACATTGAATCAAATATAAGAGCTACATTAATTATATCCTTAGACTGGTCTGCTTTCACTTTAAGAAAATTAAAGACTTCGGACATGAATCCTACATTACAGTTATGTGTTGATAACATTCTTCGTAAAGTTGCAGGGTGCGGAAGACTGATTTTATTTCTTAAAAACATGTAAGCTTTTCCTGAATAGTGGTACAAACTCAAAGCAAATGACTTTAAGCCGTCGCTGTATCTAATTCCTCGGCTAGATTTTGTTTCATTTATTTTTTCGTGAATATTTCCAAAATTCAGTTCGATCATGTCTTTTACTTCCAAGTAACTATTACATTTCTTTTTTATTAATGAAAGTAATGATTTTAGGTTATTAATCGTACTATTCCGCCTTTTCAAACGCTGAGATAGAATTTTGATATCCCTTTTTAATTTCTTTTTTCGAGGTGATGATACTAAGTCATCAGTTTGAATAGATTTTTCCAATTCTTGTTGTATTTTCTGCTTTTTCTCAGGAGGTTCCGAATGTTCCGATGTAGAAGGTTGAAATAATGTTATGTTACTAAGAACATTAATAGTCTTCTCAGCAGCAAAAACCTAAAACAATAATTAAATGAATATGAATATGAATATAAATTAGATAAAGTGACTTTAAATAAAAAAAGAATTAATCAATTTACAAAGTATATAATAATATTATATTGTTTTCTGAATAAAGAAAACGTTTTGAGCTTTTGAACCAGCGCTAAAATTTCACCGTAATAATAATAAATAATAATAAAATAATATTTCACCGTAATAATCAACTTATTATGAAGAAAATGTGGTTCCTGCTTACCTTTGGAAAAACCGACGGCATTGCGTTGTTTTTCAAACGTTTTTTTGACTCGCTGACAAAATCTTCATTTTTAAAATGCAAGTTGCATACAACTGGCGTTTTAGTTAATTTGCCAGGTATAACTTCTTTCCACTTCTCTGCTACAGATTCATTCTTAGGAATCCTGTACAGCAATAAAATTTACATGAAGTAAAAGTATAATATTATCCTTTTTTGCGCGATAACTCTACTACTTTGCGGTCACTCTACTTCAAACTAACGATAAATCTTAATAACTGACTTACCTATGGAAAGATACGCCACAACCTGGATACCATTCTGTTTTGCAACCATTCACGCAACAAAAGTGCACCATTTTCACACGAAATACGTCAAAATAACACAAAATCGCAATATGTGCCGACCGAAAGTTTTTGGTTAGCCTGACGTAGGGGAGGTGGACCTAAAACGGGTACCCCGCCTAAAGCTTAAGTTTTTTTTGTAAATAAAAATAATAATAATAGCATTGCATCCTTTAAGATGCACTACAATAGTTTTTGCACTTGGCAGGGACCATCTCTGGGTGTATCATATTGTGCGTTCAGAGATGGTATCTTCCCTGTGTATCCATTACCAGATTAAATATCTCTTAAAGGGCCTCTTCGTCTTGGCTTCGGCCCGATGTATGCCTTCCAAAGAACCGGGTCTCCAATAGACCCGAGTATTATGGACAAGAGAAACATAATAATAATGCATTTATTTGTCAGAATATGGTTACAGAGATATTAGGTATAACAATATTATAGCGCCATGATATTCTGCTGTTTCCAGCGTACAAATATTTGAAAACATTTAGCCTTATTTAAATTAATTGGAAATATAATTAAAGGTACAGTCAGCCCCAAAAGTCGCTGAACACATTCTAAATTCCAAAACTGCTGAACACTAAAAGTGGCATAAGTCAGTGTCGCAACAAGAGTACAAAATAAGCTAAACGTATAAAACGACCATAACACGCTGCACACGGTTATTCCAAAAGTAGCTGCACACGGGTATTTCAGAAGTATCTGTAAGTACAATTATCTCGTTGGAATAGATACATAATTTCAACACAATTCACTGAGATTCGATAGCCTAGGGTATAGAAAACTCGACTTTAATGAAGTAGACGTGCGTTCGAAACCGGGTTGTGCCAAGTATTTTTTTTTGGTTTTTTTATTTTTTTTATTTATTGTATTTTATCTCAAAAAAAAACAAGTAACTTAAATTCACCGTCACTGTTCACAGCTATTTTAATAAAGTTAAAATATTATTTTTAATTGAAAATAAATAGTATTTTTATTTAATTTAAATTTAATGAAGAATGATCATTATGACTTTAAATTTTATGAGAAATATTTTCGGAGATTCGATGATATGAGTTGAAATGTTATGTAAGAAGAAGCGCTCCCTGTTGTGCGACATTGAACTTAATAGTTTAATGACATGCAACTAGAATTAACTCTAGAGGTGATAAAGCCATTTAATTAATTAAAATCTTTAATTTAATTGTCGAATATACATTTTTTTCGTAAACGAAGTCGCGGGTTACAGCTTGTATTGAATAATAATAGTAGAAAACAAAATAAGAAAAAATAAAAAAACACAAAAAGTAATCCGTTCCTCAGGATCGAACCAGAGCTGTTTTCTTTTCACCCAAGCTCTATACAAGCAAAGCTATCGTGTTGACAACTGATTTGATGAAATTGTTAATGTAGTATTCCGCTTTGAAATTAGCTTGACTTTTGTCTACTGTCAAAATCACTCACTACAACTACACTGAAACTCGACCGCAAATATGAGCGATGCAGCGGGCGACGTTGCGCGGCTTCCGTACACTGCACGAGTTGGCAATATCGATACTTCTGAAATACCCGTGTGCTGATACTTTTGAAATACTAGTGTTCAGATACTTCTGAAATACCCATGTGCAGCTACTTTTGGAATAACCGTGTGCAGCGTGTTATGGTCGTTTTGTACGTTTAGCTTATTTTGTACTCTTGTTGCAACACTGACTTATGCCACTTTTAGTGTTCAGCAGTTTTGGAATTTAAAATAATAATGTTAATAGCAATAATTCACTGATTGACTAAGACACAATAGTGGTTCATACCATCCTGAAATCTCAATTAAACGTACATTAATTTAAAATGCTTGGTCACTAATCCATTCATACATTTTTTTTGTACCATAGGCGCTTGAACTTTAACAACTTTCTTTTTTTTTCAAATTATTTCATGAAAAAGTTAAGTTTAGGACAAAAAAACAAAAAATCTGCACCACTCAGCTACATTTTTTATTATGTGTCTATCGTCATAGTTATTGGTAAGTATTATGGCAAAAAAACTAATACGAAATTTATTAATCTGTGGACACAAATGACGTAATACTTAAAAAAGTCGAAAATTTTTTAATTTTTCAATGTAGTACCTGTCATGTGACCTACTTAGCATTTTTATTTTTTTTAATATTTTTTATAGAACCGCTAATAGTTCAACTATCTGCGAATGCAGGGTTATCCACTACTTACGGGACATCCTGTATAATTGCCAGAACTGCGAAAACCGCCATCTATGGACGACGACGGAATTCATCGAAAATTGAATCTATTTATATTTTATTACAAAACGTCATAATAATATTATTCTTTCTGCGCTACAGCAAAATAACTTCTTTAAATAATTAGTGAAGGTTACTCCCGGATGTAGGGTCAACTACATAATATGTTATTTTTTTGTTAGTAGTTTATTTGTTTTTTGGCGACAGCGCGCGGTTCCCATAGTGAACTAGTTGTTTGCACTTCCACTTGATTATATGAGTATATTCTAAGACGATGATAAAATTTAATGGAAAAACTATTTTTATTGTTTGATTTTAGTAAAAGTACTACTACGTGCTCAGCTGTGCTGAACTGCTGATTGACCCATAGTTTGGCAAGCTTATCTTGTTTGCAAAATATAAATTCCTTCTTTTGTCTCTCTGACTTACACAGGTTCTGTTTAACGTCAAGAGTTACTATTGGATACTATTTCTTTACAGGATATTTTAACTCCGTACACTTTATATTGTACTGATACAGCCACAACATGGTTCTTCTTCTTTTTGTTAAATATGGCTTCATCATTAACTGATTATTCTGCCAACGCAACGGTTTAGTTTTACATCTGTTCGTTCTGTAGTTCTTCTTTGACAATGCGAATGTCATTGTGTGTGATATTGTTGTGTTGTGTTTTCTGAAATGTCAAAACATAGATTGGTTTTTCTGAATAAGTTTTAAAAACTATCTATCAATTTTAAGCTTCTTTTGGCGAGCTAACAAGTTGATTTAACACTTGTGTTTGCTAAGGAATATGGAAACAAAATAGCATCTTAATCTTATACATAGTAATGAATTCCGGCGATAGCACCTCAAACATAGCAGGAAAAAAGCAGGACTTATCACTGGACTCTGAAGACTTCATAGTTATGGATCCTATAGACCGAGAACGTAACCGATACCCATACTGCATTGTTTGGACTCCAATACCGGTTTTTACGTAAGTTTTGAATATGTATTGGTTTGAGTTATGAAACTTCATAATAAAAACAATACTATGCAGGGTTCCTCCTAAAACATCTTTGAAAATCGTATATACTCTTCTATTGTTCCATTGACTGGAGAGGTTAGTTATGGATTTTCTATCAACCTTACAATTTCATTGAAACTGACTTCTAGATAAATAGCAATCTTTTATACTGCCAAGACTCTTGGACCAAGAGTAACAAAACAATTTATAGTATAGAATTAAGTACCTATTCATTAGTATATTTTTATTATAAATTAAGTATGTTTATCCATTGTCTAGTACCCATAGTACAAGCTCTACTTAGTTCGGGACTAGATGGCGTTGTGTGAATGTGTGAGGATTATTTATTTATTATATTTATATACATTTATAGTTTACCTATTGCATAGGTAAATGAGATAATAACAATCATATTAATTAAAATGTATATTATAGATGCAACAAAACAATAATAAGGAAATATTGTATTTTCAGTTGGATTTTCCCGTTTCTAGGACACATGGGTATTTGCACTTCATCAGGAGTAATAAGAGACTTTGCTGGCCCTTACTATGTGTCTGAGGACTTGATGGCTTTTGGTAATCCTACCAAGTACTGGCAATTGACTCCTCTCAAAGCTAATAATGGACAAGCAGGGTGGGATGCAGCAGTGACTGAAGCTTCAGAGATATATAAAAAAAGAATGGTAAAATAATAATCTGAATAATATTAGGTATCTAGTTTTAATACAGTATTGATATATTATCAACTAGCTGCCCCGTGCCGACTTCGTTGGGCGGCGTAAAAAACTTCAGCGTCACTTTTTAATCATATTTCATTACTGCTTCACTCCTATTAGTCATAGCGTGATACTATACAGCCTATGACACTCCCCGACAAATGGACTATTCAACACAGAAAGAATTTTTAAAATCGGTTCCGTAGTTTCAGAGGTTACCCCCCACAACGTCACAAACACACAAACTTTACCTCTTTATAATATAGTATAGATATGCCTAAAAGAATTGTTATTATCACGAAGTAATTTTGTAAAAATTAATGTTAAGATAGAATCTGATAACTTACGACCTAATTAAAACTATTATTTCAACATTAGAATGCTTATTAAAGAGTATACAAAGTAATAGTATAAATTGACTCATCCCTAGAACAAAGTTGGATCTGCAGGATTGCTAGTTTTCATTAGAAGCTAGCGAAGTTGTTGTTTTGTGTTATTCTAGAACTATGAGACCTAACATTTTGATTTTTTTACATGGTATGTCATATGTATGTATACACACCTCAACAAAGTCTAGGGATATTTGGTATTTACTCAATTTTATTTGGTATAACTCCAAAATTATTGGAGATAATATACAACATGTTTATATTTTTATAAAGGAAATTTATCAGGCTACAATCCAGAATTAAATAAAAATAAATTTTTAGCATAAATATTTTTTTATTTCAAATAAATAAAAAACTCAGAAAATTAGTAAAACTAACAATGAATGTGTTTCTTAAGCAAAAGTGAAAATAAGCGAAAATTTATCAGTTTTTAACTGTTATGTGAGTAATCAGTAGTCAGTACATTCAAAAAACCGTAAATAACGGTCCTGAAATGGTTTTTCATGCTTGGATTTAGTTATCTAGGTCTTGGTGCGGTATATTGTTCCAGGTCGACTAGGATACTAAACAAGTAGCCCTTCCATCGCAATTTTATCGAGGAAAATTCATCAAAGCCTTTCTTTTGAACATGTCCTACGCGTATTTTATGGTTTTAAGGTTAGGCGATTGAGTGGTTCAGCATAAAATCGATACTTCGTGCTCCTGCAACCAGATTGTCATCACTCTCGCTTTATGCGGACGGGTGTTATCGTCCATGAGCTTGAACATTTGGCCCAATTGTAGTCTACGGGGGTAGATTATTAGTACTAGCACCTCGTTAAGTTATTTTTCAGCCGTCATGGTGGTTCTGATTAAAACGCGCTCTGTTCTTCGACCGACACAAATTCCCGTCCAAACCATAATTGTTCCATCGTGGTATGAATCAATTTCCTGAGGTTGTTGTAGACGGCTATCACAACCAGGAACTCGCCAAGCACGTTCTCTACGTGAATCCGAGTGGAAACCGAACCGGGACTCATGCGTAAACACCACTACAGATAACAGGTTATCTTTGCAGAGCAAATGTTCACGAGCCCCGTCTAGTCATCGTGCGCGAGCGCGATTCGCTCGGCGTAGTGCTGGAGTACAAAGCGGTATGCAAGCATAAAGTTGGGCTTCATGCTGAGTTCTTCTGACAGTTTGGTCACCCGCAAGAGGCTGCACCAAGAGCTGGAGCCTCTAAACCAGCTGCACCAAGAGCTGGAGCCTCTAAACCAGCTGCATGGTAGTAACATTTGGCTACGTTTCGCGGGAACTTGCAAAAATCGATCATTTCGTTGAGTGGTGATAGACTTTTTGCCGTGGTATCTTTCAGCCACTTCACCAGTAGCACGATAACGTGACCATAACCTTGATTTCATATTTTGTATTGTTCCAATGTCTTCAGCAATACTCCGCTTAGTACCCGCAGCTGGGAGCATGTCTACTGCCCATAACATTTTGTTTGTGATGAAATGGCGCCGCTGCTTAATGCACACAATATCATTTATTCGAAATAAACGTTTATATTGTTATAAAACTTAAATTTTACACAAAAATGCAGTCAAAACTTTCTGTTGGCAAATGAAATTTTCGAACTTGACTACGTTTAGGCCGCGTAAATCTTTTATTTTAAATTTTATTTTTCAAATTTAAATTTAGAATGGTTAAAAAAGGTTATCAGAGTAAGTTTTCATCAAAAGAATTAAAAACAAACCAATTTTTTTTGAGTTTCACATCTTTATACAAAATATCCCTAGACTTTGTTGAGGTGTGTAACAACATACCAAAAACTTTGTTTTACGGATAAGTTGAAATATATAATAATATATATTTTGATTATAAAATCAATAACATTATTAACACAGCAATTTCTATTTTGCAGCATATCATATTTTATGATAACTGTCACTCCCATGTGGGAACAGCATTGTCTATCATGAACTACAATCATTGTAAAAATTGGAACATGGTTAAGCTGGCCTTCCTGATGCTAATATATTCGAAATATGTCAGGTAATATATTATTTGATTATGTTATTGTTATAGTTGGAATTCAATTAAATTTATTAATTCAATGAAAAATATTTCTTTTTACAGTTTTGGTGGTTTTGTCAAGACATGGATACCATTCATCGTCATAGTTTTATTCGTATCAGGCTTAGCATATATAGTGTAGGTGATAAATTGATATTTTGTATACATACTTATACAGTTAAACTAATAGAATCTATTTTCACCTTGGTGAGTGTGAATGTATGTGTAGTTATTATTAAAATAAATAATACTTAATACTTTAAGATTATATGTAGTTATTTACTCCTAAAAGATAGGAAACATTATTGGCTCGTAGCATCATTTACCTAAACAGTAGAACATTAGTACTTAAAGATTTTGTTATGATTTTTGCAGCTACTGCATATTTAAATATTCCTAAATGAAAGTTCAGATAATATTGGCACAAATTGTCACATGTAAATTAAGCCTGGACTATTGGATTTTATTGGGCATCTGTTTCATCAGATTTCAAACCAAATATTGTTATTCTTAAAAAGAAAGCTGTCCAACATCAGGGTGGAAAGCAACTTTGCCTTGGTGGTGTAATAGTGTCCATGTGAGACTGAATGACAAATTATATTTGCAATACAGAAACAAGAAGTATAGCAGAATGGTCCCAGATTGTCTATGAAATTTAAATTAAACAGTAAATAATCAATAATACTGGAATGATAAACTGTAAATCTCGATTTATAAAAGTTGTTTTATTTTGTTTGTCAATACAGAAGGTTATTTTACCATTTTAGAGTTTTGTTTAATTATTACTTTGTAGACTACAGTAGTATAATTTAGCCCATGATCAATGAGGGGGTTAATGATTTATAAAAAAAGTATCATCTGTTTTTGCAATAAATGATGCTGTTGAAACAATATCTTACATTGTTCGAAAGATCATGTATGTATGGATTAAAAAGGTGTAGCAGACTTAAGAACTTAAGCAATTATTATGTAATTTAAAGAATAAATATATTTTTTATCTTCATGAGCTTATTTTTCAATATACAGCACAAATACAAATATAAAGTAAATTATAGGAAATGACTCAACACCAAACCAAGTCATTGATTAATGCCCTAGTGTGCCGCATGAATGCGCTTAATTTTATCAACAATATGAGTCACCTGATGGTCTGCCCCTACCCTTACACAACCTCAGTATTTTGATTAGTAACAAGAATAATTATTAATTATTCTTATATTATATTTATTAATATAATATAAGAATAAATAATAAAGAAGAGTCCTTAAAGTTATTGACTAGATGTTATTTTGAAACAATGTTTTAAATGTGTATAGGTTTACGTTAAGGAAAAAAAAATACATTTTACAACTTTATTTACACATTTTCTTATATTTAAACATTTTCATTGTCAGTGTATAACATAAATTTGAACTTTACACATATGCATTAAAATAGAATTTTTAAAGCCAGATTACACTGTGTACACCGTGGAATATTACATGTAGGCTACCCCTAATGAATTATCCTCGCCTCTATATTTATAGACTTTCTTTTATCTAACACAAACTATGATCTGTATTTCGTGACTGATCATATGAAACCGAGGTTGAGACTTGATTTATAATTCAGGTCTAATTAAATGTAAAAAGTATATGTTGAATTATCCATTTTAAAATTATCAATAAGGCAGTTATCACAATAAATTACAGTGAAAGTTTTGACTTAAGGCAATAACTTTGTGTTATTTACTTCACTTCACTTCAAATTGAAACATTACTTTTAACCAATTATAAATTGCCACTTGATTCATAGACAATAAACATATTAATTATATAATTTTATATACATACAACAACATATACAAATTAGCTACATTTCAAATTTATTTGATTTATAGCGGTTTATTTACCATGAACTAATATCAAATAATGATTTTCTTATTTATATTGAACAGATTTACATTCAGGGCATGTAACTATTTAAAAATTATTAAGTTGAAATCATTATACACATAATTATTTAACAGAATACATCCATTATTGTGGTTGTTCACTATGTTACATCAACATTCCTTTAAAACACTCTTTTCAATTGTAAAATCATAACCATAGCTATTAATGTTGACTTTGTTTGTTAAGAAGGCCAAGAGATCAGCTGTTTCAGTAGCTATTGAATCTTTATTAGATGCCATTTGAAGAGTTTTGGACATAGTAAAAGGAACTCCTTGTAAGTAGTGGAATGTTGGGTCAAATAAAGCTGTTCGCGGTTTTGGTGCAGGCGGCGCTGGCCGTTGTGGGTAAGGTAACGTTGGTCCACTCACACTTGGATACAGATTGCTGCTCCGTGGTGAATTAGGGTCGATGACTACAAAACCATCTTCTGGTTTGGTTCCAGGCCCAGGAATAGGTGGAGTTTCATCTTCGACGGGTGAAGACCTGCGCTTGCCAAATATTGAAGAAAACATTTTTAAAGTATACTTGTACAATAATTTTATGAGTAAGATATGACTCAGACAGTTGCAAAAACAAAATCTATGATGATAAAAACAAGTTTTTCCTGATTGTTTTGTTCAGTCAGTTACTGTCAAAGTCAATGTCAGTTTGAACCATTGCTTTGTGAAGTGCAAGGAACGACTAGAGATACAGTCAAGTCACCCTCCGGAGCAGTACATTATACTCGCTCACAAGCATATTCGCAAAACATCATATTCTCGTGTTATGATATTCGCGTCATGATATTCCTACAGTATGATAGTCGAAAAATATGATAATCACAGAACATGCTATTCGTAAATAATTCAATGTACAGTCAACGACACATTTTTTTCTTGAAATGAAAATCATATTTAATTAATAACAGAAGAACTTATTTAATTAATTACCTACATAGCAAACAAAACACAATTACGCTATACATAAATGAAATTATTATTCTCTAAGTAAATCGAAAAAAAATATGAAAAATTTAATCGTATCTCACTGCATTTAATCGCTTAAGGCACTCCTGAACTAAAAAAATGTTCCTCACATAATCATTGACTATGCCTGATATTTTCTTATTCTTTTCTACTATTTTTTTCCTCCTTAATCATTTTCAATTCTCCTCTATTCACAAGACAAATGTACTTTATAATTGAAAAGGATAAATGTCACTATCACCATTATTATTATGTCATTCATTTAAATAAGAAGAATAATGTAGCTGGCCAGTCAACAAAGGAGGTAAAAATCACCTACCTAACTTACCTACAAAATAGGACTACCATTTGTACTGGCATTATTTATGGATCCCAGTGTACTTTTTCAAATATGATGTTTTTAACTAGTAGTGTTTTGCGAATATGGTCCTTTACAATAATGATATTTTACGATTATCATGTGATGAGAATATGATGTTTTGCGAATATGCTTGTGAGCGAGTATAATGTACTGCTCCGGAGGGTCAAGTCATTGTAATTTTGTTTTAAAATGCACAACATCACATAAAGTGGCAGCTGGGAACGAATAATCAAAAATCACAAAAATATCTTTACGTTAAAAATAATGCTAAAAACCATGCTTGAAATAAGAGAAAGAATCTTACATACAACTAAAGCCTTATCCCATCCGTAATACTAAGAGAATCTTACAGTATTGTTATATTAAAAGTCTTATAAAATAAAGTTACAATAAACTGATAGTATCAATTTTAATGTTGACGGGTTAATTCACCAAATTATTACCAGTCGTAATGATACTGAGCATAAAGTGCTGAATGAACGTAATTCATCAGTCAGCATGTCTGATAGATACTACAAGGATTTTAAATAAAGTAATACACCAAGAGGAGCATTTTTGTTTTTTATTTAATAAAATATAAGATGTTTTTATTTAAGGTAACAGATGTGCGGGAAAAAAGGTCATTGTTGCTAGTGCTACAAGATACCTTCTCTACATTCCTTTAGTGTGCCTTTGGGGGGCAGCTCATGATTAGTTCACGAGGTGATTATCCAGCATGTATATCATCCATAATGTTACAACTTATATAATATTATTATGATACTATGAAAATATTTTTTTTTTCAAAAACTTACTAATTTAAAAGTATTTGATATAGGTATATTTTAAATGATTATATTTTTGAAATAAAAATATAAGTCGCTTAGTTTTCATTAGCGTATCTCATTGTTATCTGTGTTTAAAACGCTGTACCGCCAATTTTCTGATTGGAAGCACGGGAACATAATGTCTTACAAGATTCTAGTTAGCCAATGAAAACTTTTAAAATGAAACAAATTTTCTCTTTTTTGTAATGTCGAACGAATTGATTTTTCGACGTAAGTACTACGTCAAAATAAATTAATTCAAAACATAGGTTTTTGGCTTGTTTTGAAGTGATAATGTGTGAACTTCTGGATGAAATTAATTTTAAGATGTTGTAATTACGACAGTGAAGTAGACTGAATGTCATAAAGTAATATGTAAAGTTGCAAGGAGCTCTGTTTTAAAAACGTTGATAAACTTGTGTGTTTGTGACCCCAGCTGGTATAAGCAAGGTACAAATTGCTTATTATGTGTCGTTGTTTTTCTCATCTACCAGCCGCTTAGAGGTAATTTATTATGATAAAGGTCATTTACTGCAAGTATTATTAAACAAATTATGTTTTAAATCATAACATTGGACTACTATCTATGTATGATTTAAACTTTCTTTGTATTTACTATGTCCTATTAAACTACACACAATAGCTAGAAAATAAGTATTAATATCATAATAATTTATGCTTATCTTGTATAGTAAAAAAGTATACTATAATAATAACATTTCCACAATTCTAAATTCCTTCCCATGTCTTCATTATGACAATAATACTTAGGTAACCTTTGGATAAGATAAGGTGGTAGTAAAACTTTGTATCAATATTTCTATTTAAGTTAATTGCATAAAATAATGATATTATCTGTGAAGACAATGTGACATCAGTTGTTATCTCCCTCTACAGAGCTCTGTAATTTCACTAGCTCTTCTGGCCAATTACCAACAATGTGGTCTAAGTAATACTCGGAGGTGGATAGCTTCAACCACTTGTAAGTAGTACAGTTACTATGCCTGCTAGGACACAGTCATTGAACCCAATCTTTAGACCATTTGCTAGAGTTGCTAAATAGCTTTAGTATAAAAATTATAATGTTAATTTACAGGTTGTCGCAGCTATGGCTGATGAACAAAATCAATCCTCTGCAGAATCAGGTATGTGTTTCTACAAGCTACTATATAATAGTAATACTACTAAAACAATATACATAGACCAGGAGTCTCTGAAGGCACCTTCTGTAGGTCTCATTGGAGGTGTGACCATATGATGTACGGTTGGAAATTTGGTCAGTTAGATATACAGATATCTCGCTCACCAGACAGGAAGAGATTTCTTGACTGTAAGTTAGGTTGCTTAATCACTTTCAACTCTAGCTCCATTACTTACCAACTGTGGTTATGTTATTTAGAAATACTTATAATAAATAATATCTAGCTATACAGAGATATTTTGCATTATATCTATGTTACGTTATGATTGATTTTATCTTTTAATACTTATGTATAAGTCATATGATGGAGATTTCAGATTACAAAAAAGTTCTAATAACAAATTTGTTATGTATTGAAAGAGATGTATGTATCTATGCTATCAAATATCAACAGCCCATTAATTATTTGATTAAAAACAATATAATGCCTGGCCGCTTTCTATCATTGCATAGCTTGCCATTTTCCAGTAGGAAGTTCATGCTGGTGCCTAAACTATGGTCTTGTACATACAGCACAATTGTAGAGGCATTTCCTCTCACAGACAATTTGTTTGTGAAATTGCCTCCCTGCTGCAGTTTTCTTTAGTGACTACAGTATTGGGTCTTCCAATAGGTGGAATCGTTTTTGACAAGAGCTTGTGATTCCTCAGGTGTTGCATACCATAGGCTACGATCACCACTTACCACTAGGAAGACCGTATGCCTGTTTGCTCCTAACTTGGTTGCTACTTATGTAAAAAAAACTTAATTAACTCACAACTCGATTCACGGAATGTCGACTGAATGATTCATACTTAGGTATCGAGCAATCGCTTAGTCGATTTATAAAGCTGAATTACAAAAGTGTTCAGGGTTAACTGGCTTGGAGGCGTGGTTATCGTAGTTTGCGACAGCCATTTACGAGGTAGGAAGATGTTGTCTTTTCAGTTATTTTTTGTTAAAATCTAAACACCGGGCGTTCAGGAGATTTTGCGCGATCTTTGTGCAGTTTTTTTTTAAGAAAAAGAGAGTCGAAGTAAATTAACGTAGCTTGGTTAATACGCGCTCCCCTTAATAGTAAGATAATTTTTCCCTCGACAATTAGCCAGCCAGTTCAGCCCATTTCACCTATATCTACGTAACTCTTCTGATAGAGTTAAATACCTTTGTCACACGCGTTCCCTCTGTTTAGGTTGGTTGTTGGTTGCCGAGATATATACCTAATTGTCCTCAGCTAGGTACAGTAAACAACGTTCATATTGTGTCGCCAACAATATCTGATACCGCCCATATTATGCAACAGGTTCTTTTTCTGCAAAACTTTCCAGTACTAATGGTACGGCTTGACTAGACCACACTATTATGTATGTAGATCCCCAATACGAGTAGAGTAGTTAGAGTAGATTAATAAGTTAAAAGTTCAAAAGCTTGCCATTATTAGTATTCTGTTACGATTCCACCCTGGATCATCATAATAGCCCATTAATGTC
The DNA here is from genome assembly GCA_905475405.1 of Schrankia costaestrigalis. Lineage (NCBI taxonomy): Eukaryota > Metazoa > Arthropoda > Insecta > Lepidoptera > Erebidae > Schrankia > Schrankia costaestrigalis. The sequence goes on from FR997836.1 coordinate 800,203, forward strand.
CCACTCCAGGGACGGACCTCCTCCCATGACGGAGGGATACTTGGCCTACTAATACTACGCTGGCCAAACGAATAGGGTTTAATTTTAAGTTTTCCTGCTTTTTATTTCGTAAAGATAACATTCACGGATAGTCCCTTAGTCAGTTTTTACGACACCCATGGGATGGGATGGGGTGGTGACATATTGTATTCTTACTCCGTCACCACACGGAGACCACATGGAAATTTCCTAGCGGACCCTGGATAATTCGAGTATATGTAAGCAAATGTGATGCTTAACATTAGGTACCCCTTAATGAATAAGCCGATGAAAACCTTCCTTCCTATAACATGCGTAATTCGCAAAACTCTACAATGTATAGATAGATAAACCAACTTGATGTGATTTTTGCTAATTAATGACCGACTACGTCATAATCTAACAAATGTAATGAATAATAATTAAAACTGAATGTATATTTGTGAGATTATATAACTATCTCTATAAATATGAAACAACGTCTGCCTTTTTTTTATTATTATACGATTTTTCATGAATTATTATCTGTAATTTGTGATTTTTCTTGATTCGATAATAATTAAACATTGCAATCTTCCGCTAGGAAATTTCCATGCGATGCGTAGTACAAATGGGGGCTCGACTTCCACACCCCTCCATGTGGCGAGCGCGATCGATGCGCCCAAGGTTACGGGCGCCCTATCGATTTTATATAAATAGCACCAGGTCCGCCACCCATCCAGCCACCCTGCCAGTTCCACCTCACGCTTCCCGCCTCTCGCAGTCACGGGGCGCGGGCGTGGGGTATGCTCTATGTCACCGTTCCCCTGGAGCCAGGAGCATCGGTTTGATGCCCGACCTTGCTTGTTGTTCACCTATTATATCTTCATTTGATTATTCGTGTTAAGGATGAGATAGCGACTGTTAAATTTCTTATATTATTGAATTAAGCGCGCGTTATGCTCCTTCTTCCAAGATTTTCTAGGAGAGATTTCTTTTTTAAATTGTCTTGTAATATTATGTATTGTAAATAGTCTCGAATTCTTGCTTGTATATTTCTTGTTGCCTGTAATTATCAGAAAAAAGCTTTAGTTTTAAGTACATAGATGACGCATCGCAAGGTGATAATCCGGGTTATACTTAAATTGAGTCTTTTCGACCACCACCCAATTAAGCGAAGCTGCTGAACTCGACGAGTATGGTTGACAATGACTTGTTCTGTGACTCATCTATGTACTATTAACTAATAGTATATTATCAGTATAAGTGCGCTTAGATACAAGATTCACGAGCTCTATCTCATAAGAAAACATGATATTTTATAAGATTATCATATTATTATTATCGTTTATGTACAAAGTTAATTTTGTTTGATTTTTTTGCACTCGGTGATTAGACAGTTGTATATATAGATTAAAAACGTAAAGGTTTTACCAATTGCTGATTGAAAAATGATATTTAAAGTTTATGAAAATACTGGAAAAATACCTACTTATATCGTTTTTATTACGTGAATAATGGAAAATGGAAGAAAGATTTTTCCCGTATTTTAACAATGTCAGTTTAAATTAAGTATTGATCAAATAAGGATTTTACTATTGTAAAAAGTCCCTTTGGAAACCAACCTATTATAATAGATTATGTTCTCGACGAGGCTGTTTACCTCTCATATAATATTGACGTAAAGTAAGTTCACGGTACGTTTCGCTCAGAGCGTCGTATGATAAATCTGCTATCCTTCTTTTACTTCCCGCTCCTTCAATATAAAGGTCTCTTCACGTATTTGTTATGATCGTTATTTTTATTTGTAAATATAGCAATTTATGCTTACTTGTAAGAACGTAGCGTACTATAAATTTTTGAATTAAAATAATTATGATCCGGATATCTTTGGGATTCGCTCCATCTTGCCAATCGTGTTTATATTCAAACTGATACCTCAGAGTGATACAATTAAACCTTAGTATGTAGTAAAGTATGTAGGCTTGTTTGTTACAAAGATCGAAGCTTGTCCCAAATATTTGTAGTCCGGACAAATATTGTTCGAGAAAACATGCCTCGTCACTAAGCTTAGAGCTTACGCTACAAAATCACGTAACTGTACGAAAAACAATGGACGCCAAATATTTAGTGTAAACAAACGAAAGCGGCTCTTTGTTATTGAATTCTCTAGGAAGAACTTAGTTGGGAATAGAGTAGGTCTTTTTGACTAAGGTTTCGTAACCCCGGAGGCATTGTTGCTGCCCACAGTAGGCACAATGTAGAAGCAAAGTAACTAGTAATTAATCTGACAACTAATACGTAACGTAGAGCTACTAACTAACTACCCTTTTGACATTAAATAATAGAGCCGGCTCTATTGGCGGCTAGATGCCAAAAAAATGACTTTTTATGGTAATGCTATACATCATATTATAAACATATTCCTCATTTTGTAGTGGAATAGATTATGTGCTGTGTAATAACATAAAAGTAGTTACTTAGCTATTAATGAGAAGTCAAGGTTTCCAACTTTGCATTAAATGAAGCTATTGATAGCTATAAATGAGACGTTACCTTCCTGTTTACTTCTGAATAAAGACTATTTTTATTTATTTATTTATTTGGAAGACCAACAGCAGTTTGACAATATGATTTGAAGAATTAAGAAACATAGAGCCAGTTATAGGTCCTCACAAATAGCAACAAGGTACATGCACAAAAAGTTACATACAGAATTAAACACACAAAAGAAAAACAAACTGATAGTAAACATGATATGAGATACAAACATACAAATGAGGGGAAAAGAACAATAGATAATGATCATAATATAAGATTAAAACCTGACTGAGTTAACAACCGCCTCGCCGACGCAGCACTTGTATTGAATAGGTCAATGTCCACAATTTTAGATACATCATTAAAACTCTTACTCGCCCGCCCAATAAAAGAATTCTGCCTATAGTTGGTAGATGCATCTTGAAGGCTAAGTGGGTTGCACCTTCGTAGCCCACGGTGTGGTACTCTCAAAGTAACAAGTGACTATTCTTTACTGACAAGCTGTTAGTGTGTGCTGTACAACAAAGGATTGATTTCAACTTGAGGTGTATTTAATTATGTGCATATTGTGTAGGACTAAACTCTTCTACTGCAATTGCCTCTTGTTAGACAATTGTCGTGCATGAAATTGGAAACCACGGCTTATAGAACACGACTGATGCTTATTGCAGTCCAGGTTGTTAAATGTACATATGCGATAGATCGGTCAAGATTTTCACACTTTCAAAAGTTCAGAAAATTCTTTGAGTAATGTTATCGCTATAGATAATTAATATATTATTGTCCTATAACTTGCTCTCTATAAAATGCGCTTAGATATGGCCATGGTAAAGTTTGATACGGGCGGGGCGCGGGTGGTTTGATTCCTTATAAATTTGTTCGGCGACATCGTTGTACTACTCGTACCATATTTGTGATAACGAATTGATAACCCATACGAAGGGTAAGAACTGACTGAGGTAACCATTACGAGTAGCTTTATAAAAAAGCAAGATACATTATTAAAACCAAATCATAATGAAGTCCAAGAGCTTGATTAGGGCTTCAATAGTTGTATTCGTGGTACTACTATTTAATATCTAAGTGTAAATGTTAGTCAGAGATTTTAGCATAGTTCTATTCAGAATGCCACATAACGTGAACGTTAAAAAAATATCTTTATGTCTCTCTTGTAAAATCGCTCCATTTTATTGGGCAGAGAAAAGTTTCACGCACGTACATAAACATCAGTGAAATCAAAAGTGAAATGAAAACAAATCATTATAAAAACCCCCTGATGATCTAAGTATCCCCGCTTGTTGTGACTGCGGTTGTTTGGTTACCGAAGGTCAAGGGCATATTTGGGCAGGCGCTGGGCCCCGGGAGGTGAAGGGCGCGGGGGGCGGAGAGGGCATGGGCGTGGCAGAGCTTGGGCTAGAAATAGACACAGCAACATCGTTTGTCAACATACGCCTACGCAGCGTCGCTCTGCCCGTGGGGAGGCATTAGAAGGACGGCGCAGTAGAGTGGGGAAGGGTGATTCTTAGAAATCGAGGGTGTATTTTGCTAATACGTTCCCTGGAAGCCGGTGTTTTAGCGGATGATGGATCGCTCCTATAGCGTCCTAACATAATGCGGTATATGATTTAAATATTAACAGTTTGTTATTGTAAGATACCATTATGCTTTTTGTAGATCTTTGTATTTCGTATGAGAGTACTAGTTTTTGATGTTGAAGATTACTTACTTTACTTGATCTGTACTTTGTTTTTTGTAGTTGTATATGGCCATCGGTATCAGAAATATCTTCAATGACACGATACAGGGTGGAAAGTTTTAATAGGGCAGTAAAGGGAGGTACCTTATTGTTATCGTTGCAGCTACAAGAAATTGATCCATTTTTTTACATAAATTACATTACCATTCACAGATTTCCAAAAAAATTTACGGTTAGCAAGAAAATTTCAATTTTTCCACTAAAAATATTTTTGATTCTAATCGATCCTGTTTCGTATGCTGATCAAAAATTGCTATGTGAGCAACTGAGGGTGGAGTGCTAGAAAAGTCACCAATCCAAAAAATCTTTGAAAATATTGAAAGAAAATTTTACATAATCAAATTATATTATTAATTGTATTGAATTCTTAGAAAGCTGAAAGTTGTGTATTGTTCAAATAACATTACCTAGAATTGTCTAAAGGTTACATAAGCAGTTCTGTTGTATAGATTTATCGATGTGTAGGTACTATATACTAGGGAATTTGTTAATCTGAATAAGTATATCTGACATAATAGTACTACGCGAAGGGCTTAGCAACAAACAATGGATGATGACTTTACTGCCTTTTCTAACAGTCTGAAAATTAATATATGCGATTGTTATAATTGATTTTAGATACCTATAATTCAAGCCAAAAAAAGAAAATAAGTATTAGGTATAACTTGGATAGTCTCTTAGGGCCAGATTCAGAGACCGCACTTTGACTTTACTTTAGCAAAGTCTAGTTATTATCTCTGAATTTGAACAACATTAAAGTAATCTTTTCGCATGAAAAGTTTACTTTGTAGTATTAAATAATGAAAGTAAACTTTTTCATGCGAAAAATTACTTTAATGTTGTTCAAATTCAGAGATAATAACTAGACTTTGCTAAAGTAAAGTCAAAGTGCGGTCTCTGAATCTGGCCCTTATAAGTTTTAAGAGTAAGTAAGACGACTTTCGATGTACAGTACACATAGTGGTGTAACCAATGACTCTATATTATACAATTTATTATTAAGTAGAGTTTAGTAAACGAATATTTAATATCATTCAAGTTTTCCTTGTTTTTATTTCGTAAAGATAATATTGACGGATAGTCCCTTAGTCGGTTTTTACGACACCCATGGGATGAGATATACCCTATACCAATCCGTCTGGCCAGCGTGGTATTAGTAGGCCAAGTAACCCTCCGTCACGGGAGGAAGGCCGTCCCTGCAGTGGGAAATTAATGGGCTGTTATGATGATGAAAGTAAATTTCATTATTAGATCTTTCAAAGTGTGTAGTTTCACAAAAATAAATAAAAATAAGGTAGGTAGTCATTGTGGCGAGAGGAGGCATGTTCACCACCTACGCAGAGGGCGGAACCCTTGACTGTGTGATCTTGTACCGTGAGCCGTGATTAGCTATTGTTGTCCTGCCATTGTGTACACACCTTGTAAAAATGTTTAACATTCATCTCTCTTATGTCTAAAGCCCGATTTACACATCGACAAGTACAGTAGTGAGTTAAGTAGTAAGTTGTTGATTAAGTTGATTTATATAGATCTCCGTCCTATTTTTTTGGTGTGTTAAGTTGGCGAGACGCGAGAGAGGGGGCTACTTCGTACTTAATTGGCCAAAAAATAGGATAAAGATTTATTCAAATCCACTTCATCAACAACTTATAGTCCAGTCAAAATAGATATCCAGTTTGCATTAATTCCCAACAAGCTGGATTTTTGCGCAGGCCTTGAGTACGTCATTACAAATGATATGTCAAAAGTCCCCATCGATCCCGCTTGTGCGTTGTTTTTTATTCGAGGTCAAAGGTCACAAATTTGCGTTTTTTGCGTATATCTCTGAAACAACGAAAGCTATCGAAAAATGGTTCAGACAAAGTTTGTAGATCGTAAAATTGTCTACAAAAAATATTCCAACACTTTTCTCCTACAAAGCATCGCTTTCGAGATATCGGGACTTTAGAGCACAGGAAAGTCGTATTTTCGACTATATGCACACACTAGCTTTTTTCCGCGATTTCGCTCGCGTTTATAAATATCATTAAAAATAAGGCTTATTTTAATATGTAGTAGCATATGCATGCTTGGTCTTAGCCTAATCGGTTTGAAATTGACAAAGTTACATGCAACTTTCATCCCCTGTCTTATCCCCTTAGGAGTAGAATTTATCAAAATCCTTTCATAGCGGATGTCTACGTTATATCATCTACCTGCATGCCAAAATTTAGCCAGATCCCACCAGTGGTTTGGGCTGTGCGTTGATAGATCACTATGTGGTAGGAGTATTCCTTCTAGAGAAGCCACGTTAAAAATAAAGCACCGTGTACTTAATTCAATGTACTGCTGTATTTGATTCAATGTACGGTTGTATTTGATTAAATATTGGTGCAAGATTGGCCTTACCTACCTCAGAGGTGGTGCGGAAATCTTCTATATATATAAAACTCAAAGGCGACTGACATAGTGATCTATCAACGCACAGCCTAAACCACTGGTGGGATCTGGCTAAATTTTGGCATGCAGGTAGATGATATAACGTAGACATCCGCTATGAAAGGATTTTGATAAATTCTACCCCTAAAGGGATAAGATAGGGGATGAAAGTTGCATGTAACTTTGTCAATTTCAAACCGATTAGGCTGAGACCAAGCATGCATATGCTACTACATATTGAAATAAGCCTTATTTTTAATGATATTTATAAACGCGAGCGAAATCGCGGGAAAAAGCTAGTGTGTGCATATAGTCGAAAATACGACTTTCCTGTGCTCTAAAGTCCCGATATCTCGAAAGCGATGCTTTGTAGGAGAAAATGAAATGCTTTTTACGATCTACAAACTTCGTCTGAACCATTTTTCGATAGCTTTCGTTGTTTCAGAGATATACGCAAAAAACGCAAATTTGTGACCTTTGACCTCGAATAAAAAACAACGCACAAGCGGGATCGATGGGGACTTTTGACATATCATTTGTAATGACGTACTCAAGGCCTGCGCAAAAATCCAGCTTGTTGGGAATTAATGCAAACTTTAATCATAATTTAGTCTATTTTGACTGGGCTATTACTACTTAACTCGCTACTGTACTTGTCGATGTGTAAATCGGGCTTAAATGTGTTAGGGTTCACCTTTCTTTGTTAATACCAGTCTAAGGCTGACCGCACATTGGAGACTAGACTGTTTCAAGACTGACTTGCCTCATATAGACAAGTCTGTCTTAAAACTAAAACGAAACAGTTTTGACTACGATACGTAGCACACTTAAAACAAAACTGTTTTGTCTCATAAAGGCCTGGGCACACCGGGACGGCATGGCAAGGGATTTTGCTGTGAGTCAGCGCTCGGTCGTGGTAGGCAACGGGATGCCGTTGCCTACCGCGGTATGCTGCGGCGTCCCGCCACGGCAGCCTGTGGCGCGTCTTTTAGCGCCGGAGTCCGTGGCACTCGGTCGCGGTAGGCAACGGGATGCCGTTGCCTACCGCAGTATGCCGCGGCATCCCGCCACGGGAGCCTGTGGCGCGTCTTTTGATGCCGTGCGATAAAATCCCTTTCAATGCCACGGCATCATTTTAAAGCATAGCAATTTATGTCGTATTTCTGTAACATTACGGTTGAATTTCCATTAGTAAAAATTAAAATCCCTTGCCATGCCGTCCCGGTCTGCGTAGGCCTTAATCAGTGATGGGATTATACTCGGCATACATGACCACGTGACGTGTTTACTTTCTGAACGCTCGGACGAGAGTGGGGTGCGTGCGGGGTGTGACGGTAGACAGTTTTGTCTTTAATGTGCGCGCCCGCATTGATACAAAAGGGAAGCCGACAATCGTTAGTCAGACTAGTCGCCGTGCGGTATTAGTCTATCTGAGACAATATTGTCTCTACGACGTTTTGTTCCAAGTGTGCGCATATTCATACATATTGTAAAGCAATAGTCTGTCTTAAGACTGTCGTGTTCCAAGTCTGCGCTCAGCCTAATATTTGTTGTTTTGGTTGGTTCTATCTTATCGTTTAGTCATGACGAGTGATTATTTTGATTGGAATCAAATATGCCTAGTCACGATTATTGGTATTTAGTATTAATAGCATATTGCACTAGTTCTAATTATTGAGGACAAAGTCAATAATTCATTCTTTATCACATCGTACTGTAATGATGTTGATTATTATTAGGCTATCTCAGGATAAAGACCACCAATTAATAAACTTTTGTGACTGAATAAAATCGATTTATATGTTTCAATTTCTTTCTAAATACATTTGTTTTAAGATATGTCTCTAGTTAAAATTCTAATATTACACAAGAAAAATAAGTATATTGTAGCTTTATTAGTAACTAGCTGACCCGGGCCCACTTCGTTAGGCGGCGAAAAAACGCGTCTTTTTTTAAACATATTTAATTATTGCTTTACTCCTATTAGTCATAGCGCGATACTATATAGCCTATGACACTCCCCGATAAATGGAGTATTCAACACAGAAATAATTTTTAAAATCGGTTTTGTAGATCCAGAGATTACCCCCTACAACGTCACAAACACACAAACTTTACCTCTTTATAATAATTATTAGTATAGATATAATAAGTTAATAGTAATACTTTTCGTAAAAAAGCAAATAGTAATGTAAAATTAAAGGTTACAGTATACATCTCTACCTGTACTACGAGTAGGGAGGTTAGTAGTAGTATGTAATTACTACTACTAACCTCCCTACTCTTTTAAATAGGATTTAATCGTCATTATCTTCGGAACATTATTTTCATTAGTCCGTTTATTGAGTTAAAAAATTTATATTTCGCTACGATTACATTACGAACTAATGAAAATAATGTTCCGAAGATAATGACGATTAAATCCTATTTAAAAGAAAATTTTAATCAGAAATATACATTTTTATCATATTTTGATTAAAAATTGGACACGCAATAAAAATTTTGCCAAGCGCTCAGCTAGTTCAAATACTGAAACATCTATCTGATAAGGCACTGACCTTCTAACTTTTTTATTGTTTTTATATCTTGCTCAAATTGAAAAGTAATAATAATGTAATTTTTTTATTCACTTTATCAAACTTAGTTCCCTTAATCCCATCATCATAGGCCTCCTCCAAGTATTGCCACCTTGTGCAGTCCTGTGCCTCTCTTATCCATCGGCTTCCCGCCGTCCTAACTAAGTCGTCGGTCCACCGTGTGAGGGGTCTCAAAGAAAATGTAATCTGCAATGTGTATAGAAATGTATAATATTGTATATTTACACTGTGTACCATTTTTAATTCGTTGACTAAAACAGTAATATGTACTTTCATATAGGCATAGCAACATAACAAAATCCTAATTCATACAAAAATAACCTAAGTAAACAGGATTGAAGCATGTGACCTGATTGACTTTACATGGCGTCATTGCGCCAGGTAGGGACGATACCCTTTTATGCTTAAAATATACCTGCCATTCACTCTTTACTACATACACAGCTACTTATACCTTGTTGCTATGGGATTAGTGTGATAAACATACGAAATATGACCTTAAAATCGTTTTGAAGCAAACTAAAAAAGGTGTAGAAAAAGAAGAAATCGTGTCACTTCCATGTTTTATAAATGAGAGTTTGGGTGGACCTGTGTCAAATATGACAAACATAATGGCTTACTAGTAGGAGGTGTATTTGCCTGTCCTGTCAGAGGTCGCGGGTTCGATACAATGATAGTAAAAGTAATGATTATATTGAAGTAGCTATAACCAAGCTCTTAAAAGTCCCTCTTCGATTTATGATCTCTTTCAGTGTCGAATGGAAAATCAGTCCTACCAATACCTTACTGCCTAAGGAATCGTGCACTGAGTGACGGGAACTTTTACTAACATTTATTTAAAGGATGAAAAGAAAATTGAGCATACCAATAATTGACCTGCGTGGGAATTGAACGGACACAAATTTTTACTGCCTATGAGCAAATAAATTCGTCATGTTACTCGTAATTATTCAAAAGGTTAATAATTCGGCAGTGTTATGTTCGTGTGCAAATGTTGACGTGGGCGTTGGCTGTTAGGTGCTTCCATTAATTAAGGAAGCTTATCAGTATGATTGGTTTGTGACTTATCGTCTCGTCATTCGTTGTGCTGTAACTCGTGCGCAAGTACTGATGTTGTATAAGTAATAAAACAAATGTATATTAAGTAGTATGATTTGGTTTTGTTTTCCAAGAACTTCTGATTTTCGCAGAAGACGAAACTAACTAAATGTTGGAAATCACGGAGTTCTTACAAGAACTGTACCCAGTGGATGTTAAAATTTATATTTTCCTCACAGTCTCAAAAAGAATATTTCAGTTATAAATTGTGACGAAAGTTGCAGCTCATTCTAATATTAGTACATGTTATTGATGATATAAGCAGATAAACGCAATTATGCAGATATTTCATTAGTATAAATATAAATACAATGTTCCACCCACATACACAAAAGCAACTAATTTCAACATTTTATATTTAATTTTATATTTAATTTTTATCTTTAAGACGTTGGACTGGACTGGACGGGGCATCAACATCAACGGCGAGTATATCTCACACCTCCGGTTTGCTGACGACGTCGTCATCGTGGCAGAGTCACTGGAACAGCTTGACGGGATGCTGCAGGGCCTAAATGGAGCCTCTCGACGGGTTGGACTCGGCATGAACCTAAACAAAACGAAGATCATGTTTAACAAACATGATTGTAACGCCGAGGCCGATCTATGTCGACGGATTCGAAGTTGTTCAAGAGTATGTTTACCTGGGACAGGTTGTCCAACTTGGTAGAAACAACTTCGAGAAAGAAATCGATCGCAGGATCCAGTTGGGTTGGGCAGCATTCAGCAAGTTACGTCGGGTCTTCTCTTCGCCTTTACCGCAATGCCTGAAGACCAAAGTCTTCAACCAATGCGTCCTACCAGTAATGACATACGGTGCCGAGACGTGGACACTCACAGTAGGGCTAGTCCACAAACTTAAAGTCGCGCAGCGAGCTATGGAACGGGCTATGCTCGGCGTCTCCTTGAAGGATAGAATCCGGAACGAGGTTATCCGACAAAGAACCAAAGTTACCGACATAGCTCGTAGTATTAGCAGGCTGAAGTGGCAATGGGCTGGTCATATCTGTCGAAGGACCGATGGCCGTTGGAGCAAACGTGTCCTAGAGTGGAGACCGCGACTCGGCAAACGTAGTGTAGGACGCCCCCCAGCTAGGTGGACCGACGACCTCATAAAGGTCTCTGGGTCGGACTGGATGCGGAAGGCGCAGGAGCGAGTTCTGTGGCGTGTATTGGGAGAGGCCTATGTCCAGCAGTGGCCTGCAATAGGCTAGTTGATTGATATTTAATTTCCCCCAACAATTAGCAATATAGGTTTACGGCGTATATTTACGTACCAAAACAATACATTTGTTATTATTACAGCGAAGCATTGTCCCTTAAATATGTCTGTTATGACACATGTGTATTGAAAACAAACGTTAATATTATATTGGTCAGGAAGTGTATCAGCGTTACGTAATGGGGTACGATGAGGAGGGAGGGGACGAGCTGATGGCTTGTAGTAAGAGATGAGGATGTAATGCTATGTATAACAGTTGGGCGGGGAGGCGGTGCAGCTTGCAACGTACCACTGCACTAGATATTATATATTGAGGGACGTGCTTCCCGTTTTGGTATGTCCTACTTTTGAAGAGCGTATAACTACATTTATTTGTGAAGTTAAAGCGACATTTATGACGTCTCTACCATAGCTCTACTGTGCATTTGATAGACAGAGAAAATCTTTTACATAGCATAGAGATTGTTTAAATAAATTACTAGCAGAATGAAAGGCACTTAGCAATAAATCATGCTATAGTCCAAACACATTATTATCTATCATTCGAAGAGACACGAAAAGTAAAAAAAAACCTTAAAGTTACCATACACATCAGTATACTACGGTACGAGTAAATCAAGCTTCCAAGAAGTAGATTCTTAAAGGTTTTCAGATTACCTTTTGCTATAATATTAGGCTCCTTCATATATAAATTGATAGCTATAATATATTATCGTATCTGAAAACGTGTTCAGACTACTGACCAGGGCTCTGAATACCGTTAAAAATGAGGTATCGATACCTTCATCATACTATGGTAACGTTACTTGTAGAGGTATCGTTAAGCCAGGTATCGTTAATTGGGTGGATTTTTACCGGTAAGTTGACTTATCGCGATCGATGATTTACCGGTAAAAAGTAACTTCGAAAAAGGTTCGTGCGTTCAGGAGTTATAGCGTCAGAAAGGAAAACCCGACTTATTTTTATATAGTAGACGATTGAAAGTAACTTGAAGTTATATTTAGTTTTTGTTTCATTGCAATCGGTTCCGTCTATTAAAAGATATTTCAATTTAATTAATTAATATTAAACAGAGCCATCTTTCGAACTTAGACTGGACTGCATCAATAGTTGAACTATGTACAATCACGGAAGTTTCCGCTTGACCATAAGTATACATAGACATAACATCTATGTAAACTATGGAATGCAATAAAGATATGAATTATGAAATTATGAATTATTACACGAAAAAAAGTCGTGATTATCATTTTCACGTATACCTAAATAATATCAATCTCATACCGAATATATTCTGCATAATTCCAAAAGTCCGTTAAACACAAACCAAGTCGTGAGTGTAGAAACAAAAATAAATAGTTGTCAATAGCCGGAGAGTGAATCGGAACTAATTAATACTTAAGAAACAGGAATATTTTTAGGGGCGTGTCTTAGCGGGGCTAGAAATTAATGCAACCTCATTGGGTAGTTTGTATCTATGTGTGCGTGTCACACTGTCGGTGGCTGTTTAAGGCAATTTGTTTAGAAACTGATCGAGCAGGACATTCTTCGATAGTACTTAGTCATAAAAATAAATTGAATTTAAATAACATTCCTTTTCTCACAATCTTATTATAACTGCAATTTTAACACACTTTTATAATTATTTAATATATACTACATATATAGGTATATAATTGTAGTGATTTAATGAACTAATAATAATTAACTTTTAACTCTTAATTTAGATTTATCCCTAAAGCTGCCTCATTGATAATTGTATAATTATGTATTATGTTATTTAAGAGACTCCCTGATCTCATAGATAAACAGCCTCAGCTGTTTTGTGAGACTGATGTATAATTTGATGTAAACTTATTTGTTAATAATAAACAAAACAAAACAACATAAACAAAACAAAAAAAAACAAATAGTGAAAAATCAAATCATTAAATAAAAATACCTTTTAATTTTTAATTAAAAATAATATTTTAATTTAATTAAGATACCCGTGAACAGTGACGGTGAATTTAAGTTACTTGGCTTAATAAAATATAAATAGTCACTTACCTGCCATCAAGATTTATAGACAATTATGTTTACTCGTTGGAATAGATACATAATTTCAACACAATTCAATAAGATTCGATAGCCAAGGGTATAGAACAATCGACTTTGATGAAGTAGACGTGCGTTCGAAACCGGGTTGTGCCAAGAATTCTTTTTGGTTTTTTATTTTTAATTTATTGTATTTTATCTCAAAGAAAACAGTTACAATATCCTTTGAAATGGCGAGCGAAAAAAAAATGGTTCTATTTAAAATGCATTCTCTCTGGCAGCCACTCACAGCCCGTTGCGGTCACAGATTTAAAAGCGTAAAATTTCACCGAGGTCATTGCATAGACGGGTGACATCTCAGTGGTATTTTATTAACCTATTGATTTATGCGTGAACATACAAAAAAAAACATACGTGTCGAATTGATAACCTCCTCCGTTTTTTTTCATCGGTTAAAAAATTAAATGTATGATTAGTGATTATTATGAATTGCAATTAATATTCATTTTATTTTTTTTACGAAGAATGATCATTATGACTTTAAATTGTATGAGAAACATTTTCGGAGATCCGATGATATGAGTTGAAATGTTATGTAAGAAGAAGCGCTCCCTGTTGTGCGATATTGAACTTAATAGTTTTATGACATGCAACTAAAATGAGCTCTAGAGGTGATAAAGTCATTTAATAAATTAATTAATTAAATAAATTAATTTAATTGTCGACTATACATTTTTTTCGTAAACGAAGTCGCGGGTTACAGCTCGTATTGAATAATAATAGTAGAAAACAAAATAAGAAAAATTAAAAAAAACACTAAAAGTAATTCGTTCCTCAGGATCGAACCATAGCTGTTTTCTTTTCAGCCAATCTCTATACAAGCAAAGCTATCGTGTTGACAACAGTTTCGATCAAATTGTCAATCTAGTATGGCGCTTTGAAATTGGCTTGACTTTTGTTTTGTCTACTGTCATAATCACTCACTACAACTACACTGAAACTCGACCGCAGATGAACGACGCAGCGGGCGACGTTGCCGTTCAGTCATGCGCGGCTCCCGTACACTGCACGAGTTGGCAACATCGCTCGTAGGTACCGGTAAAAGTGTCGATACTCTTACCGATACATTGTTATCGGTATAAATTTAATTCGATACCAAAGTAAAACTACCCGTAGTATCGTTACTAGGTTAACATTATGAAAGTAACGTTACTTAACGATACTTATACTGGGAATTTGGTACCGTTAACAAGCCCTGCTATTGACAAAACTGAAAGTTACAAAAATGTTAGTTATTCGTTGTCAAGTTTTAACTACCTGATTGATTTTTTAAAACAAAGTTTCTGTGATTTATTTATTTATTTAATAATGGTACACCAACAGCTATACATATTTACATCTTATATAAATCTATGAATTTATGAACTGTTCTGATATGTATGCCAATTATAGGAGTACACAACAACTGTGATCTAATATTTACAAACAATACAATAAAAAGTATTGTTTTCTGTTATAACTTACGCAATACGTAGTAAATAAAAGCGATAGTATTCGGTAAGGCAGCTACTTTATCGTGGACGATCAATCTTCGTCGCTAAAACATTAGTCAACCTGAAAACAAATACCTCCGCTAAAAGCTTTCTGAAGTTTAATTACTTGGATGGATACAAGTAAGGTCCCCCTGCGTCGTCGTCGTCACTAAACGACGATCTAGTTCAAGCTAGCTGCCATAACTACGTACTAACTAAATGGGCACTTTAAACTTGCCACTTGCGAAACTAGAGAAACAGCATTAAGAGTTCCACAAATAGAAACGTTGCGAACATAACGCCTACTGCATTGCACATTTATACTAAACCGATAGCTTATTACACTTCACAATACAAACTGGTTACGTGTGCGCCTTCGCTCTAAAAATAGCAACAACCCTTACTTACATAATTATTATTGGTCGGAGGCTGTGCTTCCTGGCCGAGTCTCCCTCCCCCACTGCTAGGCGCGCCTCGAGCGCGCCTGCCCACCCCACCGGAGGCGGACCTCACCAGTCGGTGCCGGCTGCTCACGGGGAGCGCACCTCCGCACTCCTGCGATCCTCCACATATCACCTGGAATGTTATACTAAACACATTGAAAATCTTATCAATGCTTTTTGTTGTGTATATGAATGTTTAATGTAGACTATCATGCAGAAGCTCTAAGACAATTTTAAGACATAGTTTTTCCCTAATACTTAAGGAAAACTATGCGATGTTTATGTTTTAAAAGTATTGAATTATAATATCTACATATTGTGCTGAAGTTGTAAAACTGATATAGTGTGTATAAATGTAGTGATAATTGTGTAAAACATTGAAGTGAAAACGAAGGCGAACTTTAAACATGTCCGCAAATACTACAACTGTCGCTAAAGGTAAACGTTTATACATCAACGAATTGTGATTATGTTCTATAGAATTTTCTAATTATTATGTTTTGGTCAGTAATTTCCTACCGTATAAAGGTATTTCTTTAAATTAATGAATTTTCCTCAAAACTGGAAATAATATCACAAGTTACAATTCGAATATTATGCCAGGATGCTTCTAAGAAATATATTCTACCTATTTCCTTGATTGATATTATATCAATTAATAGGTATAACTTTTAACATGATCGTTTGCTATCTCCTATATGTTGTGTTTCTCCTTTTACTCTTCAACATAACTTATCCTTCCCTCGAAATCGCTGAATACGTTTCGATAGTCCAGTCGTTTATTTTTCGTTTACAATAGCCATACGATTACATTAGCGTCGTAAAATACAAAAAGAAAACTCCTACTGACCTTTAGCCATGACGGGCAGGTGTATCAGAATACAATAAAGATGGTAAACGCCCGTTTACTGACTGAAACCTTCAGTGACCCTTTTATTATTATGGTTATACCTATTTGACGTATTCCATTGCCTTCTAAATATTAGTAGTAAAGTGTATAGGACTAGACCAATTCGAAGTTGTTCATAGCTAATATCGCAACCATCTTATATTATGGATAAGTTAAAAGCAACTTTTAAGGGCTAAGGATTTATGCCTCCATAAAATCAGGTATCCGTCATTCAAATATTACATAAAGTCGTGCAATTCGTCCGTAAAAAGTGACATAATAAAATTAGAGAGTGATAATTATGTTTTGCATACTTACCTTTGATTTGTTTTCCTTCGTTTTTTTTATTATTTTTATACAGACCTGTTGCATTTGTTGTTTATTGGCTTTGTCGGAAGTGTCGAACTAGTAGTAAAAATGCTGAAGTTCTAGTTTTTAATTCAATGCAAAGTTTAGTTTTAATAATTTAAATGCAATCGTTTGTGAATTACGTAAATAATTGTCTAGCGCGGAATTCAAACACGCAACCACGCGCACGATAACCCAAAGCTCGTATACCATAATCGTATATCTTTCATATCCTTATCAGTCCTTGTGGTGAAGGGTTATTTGGCTTATTAACTTACCAAGGTGATTTTAATTCCCTTAGCCAACGAATTATGCGAATGGGTGGTGGAACGTATTTTATTCTTAATCCCTATTCCATAACTAAGTTCATCAACGACGTCACATATAAGAAAAAAAAACACAAAAAGATCACTGAACTAACCATGTGCTTGTAAGGAGTGGTAGTAAGTGGAGTGGGCGTAACTCTACTACTTGTAATCATCGTAACTCATATCTTGGTCATTCAGTGTTACCTATGACGTCAATCATAAAATACGTTGACGTAATATTAATTGTAGCATTGTCGAATGTTATTGTCCTATTTAGTTTATGAATGGTATAAAAAGACGGTTAACATAACTGTTAGATTGTTCATAATACATAATATGTTATCTTTTTTACAAGTCCTTTTTATGTTTACTTATAATTCATGGCAATTATTCTCGCCTGGAAGTCAGAATTAATATACTTACCTATATACATATGCAGCCAGGCACCACGAGATAAAGTGTTTCGCACTGGGACTCTGACATAGCTTTCACTCAGCAGTGTACAAAGTATGGTTTTCCACGGGAGAAAAGTCATGACATCTCTTTGCATGTACTGTTGAGGCTATTATGGAAGATTATTAAAGTTCTTTGAAAGCTGTTATCCTATGAAGGATTGGAAATCGCAATTATATGCACATCAGCCGGATATCGCGCATGTATTGTTATAATATATTAATATTAGTTTCAAGCGTCTGAGAACCTTAAATTATTGTCTTTGAGACAAGTTGAAATTGACAGCATAATATGCCTCTATGAACATTTCATGAGTATTGACAGTACTAGTTAATGATGAGATACCTATTTACTGGACATCATCTAGCTGACGTCATGTACAATGATTGTGAATGAAGCTCGTAATAGTGTGTCAAAATGTTATGTACTCATAATGAGATGAGAAAGAGTAATCTTGTGTTAAGCGAAAGCTTCCACCTCTGAACTATGATGTCCTTATTGCTTGGATGCAGTTGAGCTTTTTTGAGTGAATGGTCTGCACTCTTGTATTAAAGTGCTATACACTAAATAATCCAATACGCCAGGAAAAGCAATAGCAAAGTTTATGCAAAAGAGAAAAACGAGAATATAATTAATTTTAAAAAATGTGCAAAAACTAGTCATGAGAGTCCATTACACTAGGATTAAGTATCGTTGAGACTACTAGTATTAGAAATACTTAATACGTCTGATTGTACTGTACTGTAACTTGCCCAGAACAATTATTTATTAATCACATACATATTAGACTGAACGTACTACCAATATTCACAGAACCTCAAATTGGTATATAAACTATCGGTAAACTCAGAGTTAGAAACAAAATACTAGAAGTAATTGTAGTTACTATTGTAAAACCTGTAAAGCATAGTTTTAATCATAAATTGTCCGTGTAATGAGAAAAATAGGGTTTAGCTTTTTGCGTGATTATATAATTATTACTTTCCAATTTTAGAACGAAATGGCCTGAAGAAACCGCAATAATGCTACCCCAACCTAAGTTAATGACGTCACTCTGCGACTATGACGTGTCCAATTTAGTAGTAACTTTGATGACGCCGCCGCTCGCGTGTTTATACTTAATTAAGTACAACATTAATTGTAAGAAACGGTTACGTAGTAACACGCGGGTAATGTCAATGCGTGGGATTCATCCCTCATGAACTTTGCTTCGTGTTACAATACCGTAAAATGTTATTTTTGGTGTAAGGGCGCCTTCAAATTTGCCGCTAAGTGTCGCGCGGAGGCAGCGCGACTGCAGCGCTGCGGTCGCGCTGTTTTGTAAATTCATAGAGATAAAAAACGCGCGACTGCAGCGCTACGCCCGCGCTGCGTCCCCGCATTCGTTCATCGATCGACTAGTGTTGTTTAGCCTACTTTTTCTTTTTAATAGTAACACTAAGAGCAGTGTATTTTCGTCTGAGTCCATCGTAAAACTAAAACACAACACTACCATTCTCAAACCTAGCGACGGCAGCGCGACCGCAGCGCTGCAGTCGCGCTGCCTCCGCGCGACACTTAGCGGCAAATTTGAAGGCGCCCTAAGATTTAACCGCATTAAAATAACGGACACTTAGCTGGTCATGTTTCAACATGGGCTTTCTTTTTACGTAAAAGTTTTTTGTCTTTTCAGTTATACGTTGTGTTTTTTTTATATAGTTATAGGTACCTATATTTTCAATTATGTTTTAGCTTCTCGCATCGTCAACCCCTTTGTTTTTGCATTACTATATTTTCAACAGTTTTGTATTATAGTTTGTTCAATTGTTCCCCATTACTTATCCTGATTTTTATTGACTTTCATTTTCTCTTGTTTACTGTTACGAGATTTTTATTATCATTATTTACGATTTAATGTCATCTTACTGGACAGTAGCCTTATCTTCCGCCTATAACAACGACTCTAGTTTCTAGAATTAAAATTTGTTTCCTTCTTGCATTGATTTCATATTAAATTAGTAACTTTGTGCATCTCGTAAGTTGCTTCTCATAATTTTTACTTCACTTTCGTTTAAGCACTAACTTAATTATAAATTTAACTTTTTTAGTTCATAAAATGTAACTCCAGCTTACAATATTATAATTTTAATTGTATTTTTCAACTGTTTATAGCAATTACATTGACGAACAGTTATTATGATTAGCCCGTTTAACCAAACAAGCAAAACTCTTTGCCTTTATTTCGTTAGTGTAGATTTAAACACTTTCACATAACACAATGTGTAAATAAGATGTAATGATGATTAAAACACAATCATGTTTGAATAATTACGCTCATCAGAAGTTAATGGTTCATTTACTCTGACACACGGAAGAAGTTTAACCGCGTACTATATTGTGTATTTGGGGCATTGACGCACGGAGTCACGAATTGTGCGCCTGCGACTAATTCGTGTTATAGGGTTGACACATTATTAGTTAAAATCTAATTAACAATAATACTGTATTTAACAGTGACTAATTTATGAGGAATTACAACAAATATTTCCCGTCTAGTGACGGGTAAGAACACAATGGTGTCACCACCTTGTCTCGTCATAAAAGCTGCTAAGGAAAGTTTTCACATAATATCTCTTCGTAGGAAAAGTTTACTTACATATTTCTAAAGAAAATTGGTGGTGATTTTACAATAAAGTTACTTTTTCTCATACTTCTATCTAGACTTCATCTTTAACGGTAGGAGAAAAAGTTAATAATTCAATATTAAATTGTGCTTTTAATTTAGCATGATTGACTGATCTAAGGCTGTGATGTGCTATATTTTATAACATTTTTTTATAAGTAGTTAATAATAAAATGAAAGTATTTTGAGCTTGTATTTCGGCGAACACTTAAGTTAGTATAATGTCTTAAGGTACTTTAATTCTTGGTTCTTCTCAAGTCCAATTAAACAGAACGTTATAGCTAGACAAAAATGTTATTTAAAATACGCAAACTTGATTTATTTTTATACCATGACACACCTAAAATAGCCTTACATACGTCAGAATAGTTTATTTTTAATTGGCAATTTGTTACAGATAATCTCGATAGCTCTCTAAATGATATTCTTGTGACGCAAACGAATGATTTTTGCATACAAATTGGTTTTTATTACGTATATCATAACTGTTATGCCTGGGCTTATTTGTGATTTATATTTCACGATACATTTATACGGACGGATTAGTTTAAACTTGTTTTTTTTCAACACTAGAAATCTATACTTACTGCCTATCTTATTTCTACATGACAGCTGCTACGACTTACTAGAAGTAGTTCACTCTCGTATTTTTTACAAAGACACCATATAAATTTGAATTTAACAACACATAAACGCGGTACTATTGCGAGTGATGAGATCAACACATAATCTTTTAGTACGCTAGGGATGGAGGCTAGCATGACCACAAAATGTAAGTTCGATTTAGACGGAATAATAATACATATATTATTATTTATCCCCTTGATGTTTAATTAAACTGGAATTTTCCGTAGCTAGGGATGAGCTAGGTTTTTTGGAATATTAGTGATATTACGTAATACATTATATGTACCAATCAGTTGGCGGAAAGTCAGGTGGCTCATGATGTTGGTAGGGTCAGGCTTGAAACACATATTAAGCAATTGCAAGAGGATTATTCAACTTTATTTACTAAATATGACCTCCAAAGAAAACAGAATACTGAAAACATGTTGGCTTTGGATAAGTTGATAGATGACAGCAGGCACAACCAAGAATTACTTGATTCATTAACTCGACAGTGCGGCTCTGGGCATATCAACCAAGCCCCTATCAACGACTCCATTCCACTTCTCTCTACTTGTGGCAGTATTCTTGAGACTACAGCATGTGAACCTTCCAACAACATAGAGCTGACCAGTAATACAATGGTCTTTTCTGACAGTGTGGGGCGCAATATGGGATACATGTTCTGTAATTATTTGCAGAACTGTATTCACTATTCCCTGCCCAATGCAACATACACTCAAATTATTGACAAAATTGTGTCTTCCAAGTATACTAGTAATTCTACTATTGTATTACTGGTAGGTGAGAGTAATAATATAGGAAAAAAAGAATTAATGTACTGTATAGACTGCCTAAGCAGACTGAAAGTTTTTAAAATAATATTATGTGCCTTCCCATATGTGTGTTGCCAGTCTACATCATACAATAAAAACATTCACTATTTGAATAATTTCATTCATACCTTGACATGTCGTCATAGTGACACTTTTACTTTTTTCGACACTAATAATTTTATTAGTAAATATTGTTTTAAGACCAAGGATAGTTATTGCTATCTTACTAAGTCAGACAGATATACAATTGCTACATTGTTAGCAAATAATATTAAGTTTTGGACGAGTTTACATTGTAAACAAATTAATATTAACTCATTACCTACAGTTTTGCTAGGTACTTGTAATAATACACACATCAAAAAAGTCTAAGCAACATGCATGATATTACAAATTTACCATTTATATTAATTTATTTTACCATTTATTTTAATTATAACGTTGTATTTTATTTTTAAAATAATATTTTTAGGGTTCTATGATGTAAAAATAACATTAATGAAACATAGTAGACTTATACCATTATTTAAGAAGGGATCTAAGGCAGAACTTGGAAATTACCGCCCCATCTCTATTTTGCCAGCTTTGAGTAAGGTGTTTGAAAGAGTGATGCTCAATCAAATGCTACTGCACTTTAAGACCAATAATCTTTTCCATAGCCAACAATATGGCTTTACTGGCGGGAAATCTACCACCGATGCGGGAGTGGCTCTAGTTAGCCTGGTTTACGACGCTTGGGAGGGTTCGCAGGATGCTATTGGAGTATTCTGTGATCTTTCTAAGGCATTTGATTGTGTTGACCATCAAACACTTTTGCTCAAGCTACGTCGTTATGGTTTTGACCAAAAATCAATAGAATTGTTAAAATCATACTTAACAGATAGGCTTCAAACGGTAGATGTAAAAGGCATTAAATCAAATGGATCAAACGTAAAAATAGGCGTACCGCAAGGATCAATTCTAGGGCCTTTTCTCTTCTTAGTTTATGTCAATGACTTGCCTTATATGATAGAAGCACAAGCTGGCATAGTTTTGTTTGCCGATGATACATCGATAATTTTCAAAGTGGCTAGGCGTACTGCAAATGTAGATAAAGTTAACAATATTCTGAATGCCATCTCAAATTGGTTTTCTGCAAACAATCTATTGTTGAATGCTGGAAAGACCAAATGTATAAGGTTTACACTTCCTAATGTAAGGCAAGCACATGTTGATGTCATGCTGGAGGGGCATAGGTTGGAATTTGTACAAAGTACTAATTTTCTAGGAATTACAATAGATTGTAAATTGCAATGGGGTGATCATATCACTGGTTTAGCCAATAAGCTTAGCTCTGCTGCTTTTGCTGTTAGACGGATTAGGCAGTTGACAGATGTAGGAACAGCAAGGTTGGTATACTTTAGTTACTTCCATAGTTTGATGTCCTATGGTATACTACTTTGGGGTAATGCAGCAGATTTAGAAACAATTTTTATATTACAGAAAAGGGCAATACGTGCTATTTATTGTTTAGGCAGGAAATACTCTCTCAGGGAACGTTTTAAAGACATAAATATTTTAACTGTAGCCTCTCAATATATATTAGAAAACATACTGTATGTCAGGAAGAATATAAATAAATTCACAAAAGTAAGTGATATTACAGACAGAAATTTGCGTAATAAAAATAAACTGCTCCTTCCGAGCTATCGACTTAGTAAGGTTAGTGATTCTTTTAAAGGCGACTGTATACGCTTTTATAATAAGCTGCCTGAGTCGGTCCTTGGTATGCCTGACAATAAATTTAAAACCTATGTTAAGACAACTTTATGTAAAAAAGCATACTACAGGACAGACGATTACCTTAAGGATAAGAGTGTTTGGCTTGGTGCAGGTCTCCCATAATGTGCTATTAATAATAATGGCATAAGTTGTATTAGGTACATTACAATACGTTTTTTTTTCGTATGATATCTTAACTTAATGTTTTGTTTATTTACTTCTTTTAATTTTACACAAACAAATGTACACTCGTCCACATTTGATTTAAGAGTTAGGACTCGCAGAAATTTACTTTGGTCGATGTTAGGTAAGGGCGTCCCTCTGCTTGTGTTTCCCCAAATTGTATTTATTTTTCTTCTATTACTATTGTCAGGACTTGTCATGCTCACTATAATGTCATTGTTTGTGGTGGCGTGGAGGCCGGGTCAATCCCTTCCCTACGATATGGCGAGGGGGTTGATGGCTGGCCTTTGCGTTATACTCGTGAACGGGTGCTACTTGGGGTGACTGGTCGACCCTGACATCAAGTATTTTTCATTTTTGGTACACCACTTATTCATCTAGGGGATAATTTAGTTGAGCGACGTTTTTATTACTAGAAAACTTTGTAAGTGTGATTTGGTGCTCCCACTTTTGTGTACTACCTACAGGACGAATCTTCTAGTTTAAGATATTTAAAAATTTATATTGATCCTTTAGTGCAATCCTTAGTTTTTATATGGTATACAATGGTTGCAGCGCTTTGTTACGGTTACAAAATTGTTGTAAAATTATAGAGACGTCTAAAAAATGCTGCTTTAGAGTTTGTTACGCCGCTTCTTCTCTACTAGCGCCTTGGAAGCGGTGGTAAAGTTTGGAAAACTTTTAATATGTAAACTTAGACTAAGTAGTTTTAAACTGACGTCAATAAGCTGTTATTTTGTAACATTATGTTGAAAAATAAAGAAACTGAAACTGAAACTTTCTATTAAAAATGTTATGTGTGACAACCCTATCATTATATTGGTATTTCCTACTTAAATTAATCATATATTTTCAAGATTCTAGTTCCGAAACAATAATGGTCTTAAAAGAAGAATATTATAATTAATAAAGTTGCTACATTATTTTGCATTTATTTGTATTAATTAAATTCGATATTTTTTGTTATTTGGTGTTTTCTACCTGAATGACCTAGTCACTGAGAGACCGTTTAGATAATTATGTAAATATTATATTCAATGTATATAATGATATTATTTATAATATTCATGTAGGTATGTATTTATAATAATTGTATAATAATTTATAATTCTGCCTCACATTTGGCATATTTTTTTATAGTAATTTATTACTCCATGTAATTATTGATTTATGGGTTGTTTTTCTGTTATAAAATAAAATTTTATTTCTAAAACAGGACTCTTCTCAGTTCTAAGATGTTTTATCTCTGGTGTACTACGGATTAATACTGAATATGTGTAGAGTATGCACATTGCTTTATAGTAGAATGTAGATATCTTT
Organism: Schrankia costaestrigalis; assembly: GCA_905475405.1. Lineage (NCBI taxonomy): Eukaryota > Metazoa > Arthropoda > Insecta > Lepidoptera > Erebidae > Schrankia > Schrankia costaestrigalis. Next base: position 825,210 of record FR997836.1, read on the forward strand.
GAATATGATTACATACTTAAAAAATCCAAATACGTTGGATACATTTCAAATCTATAACGAATTGCATAATATTATGTAATTTAACATTTTAGACTTGTGGTATAAGCTAGTCTCATTTTAAAGATTACTATAAAATCAGTCTCCTACAAATACGGTTAAAAGTTAAAACTGTATTCCGTTTATTGAGTTACGTATACATTACCTGCGCATTATGCAAACAGTATAAATATTTTGTAAATGTAAGTGAAAGTGTGAGGGGTTAGCCCTACGATCAATGTTGGGATTTCCCAATGTGAGTCAGAGCAGTAATGTCACCTGCCGAAATAGTGTCGTTCTCGTTGATACACGAATACGTTTGTGTTGTGTCCGTGTTACGAATGTATGTGTTTGTTTATGTGTCACTATCAGCTGTTGGGATGTGCTCGCTGGGTTGTTTGGGTGAGAGATCGATCCCGTGCTCCTTTTTTTGTGGCGATGTAGGTAATTTGTAGTTTTTTGTATTAGTAATCCTTAGAGATTATTAGAGCTTGTTAGAGCTTGTTGAATTGTATGAGCCAGGTTGTTACTATAGGAAAGAATTATGATTTTGTTTAGAAGAATGATCATCCTTCTTTTAAATTATAAAAGCCCCTCGTTTCGATTCTTGTTTCCTTTTCACAGTCACTAGGGTTGGTTATTAAATTTTAATAGATACTAGGTATTATTGTCAATGTTATTTCAACTTGCACCGACTTTAAAAGTATGATAAATATTAAAAAATCATCTACTAAAATATTACCCACATTGAAAGTCAAAAAATAGAGCAAAAGTTGAGCTTTCAATTAAATGATTGATTAAAAATTCTATTATAGTATTGTTGACAAATTACATTTGATATGTTAGTTTTAAGTCTGTATATTATAGAGAGAATCTTGCTCATGATTAATAACTAGGCAGTTAATGTATCGCCACCGTAATAAGCCAACATAATAAGCATACTATTGATGTTATTTAATTGGTTTACATATAACCTATATTTACTTTGTAGAAAACCTATATCGATTTCTTGAAAATTTTGTAATCTATGTCATTTTTAAGAATACTGTATTGCTAATGTCAGATAGCGATAGCAATGCAAAAGAAGAACAAGAAACAACTTATCGTCAACTTTCATATTTCATAAAAAATGTAGTAGTACCCTATTTTCATATACAAGTTTGTGCTTTCAGCATCAGCACCAAAATGTCTTTGCCAATTCCTTCTTTTTATGGCACGTTGCTGATGCTGCAAAATAATCTGTCATCTTACTTAGGCCAGAACATTCGACACGACTTCGAAGATTATATACAATTAATACACTCTAAAACTTGTAACAATATTACCACTTCATAATATATCAATCAACTCTAGTCATCCAGAAGAAAGCTTAGTGACTCACCTATGACATAAACGTTACTAATAGTTGTATATTAATTTGAGGAGCACAGGCGCCGCCGACACGGCAACAAGTCGGCGACAAGAGCTGGCGACGTGGCGACAAAGATCCTCACCTAAATATAAGAGAACACATACTGATTTGTTTATAGTTGAGGTGTTATGTTCATTAGTTATGGCTAAGGATTAATGTTGATCTTTATTGCTTTTATGTTCGAAGTACTTGTTACGTACCGTGCTTTGACCAGTTAGTTAGATCTGATTGGTTTATAAGTTATGAACATCATAATTTTTTGATAGTATAGCTCCTGCTTTTTTATGAACGATGATTGAGGCCAGACAATGTCTTGTCTGTCAACTTTACATGTCATGTGAAATTGACAGACAAGTCAATAAGAGAGAGATAACAATCTGTTTATCACAGAGTGGTACGTAAATATAATTAAAAAGTAGAGTTGTTATGTTGTGGTAGAATCTAAGTTCCATTTACCTACTGCGGATAGTTATTGGATACATCGGCGATTTTATATTTTGTTCGCAGTTTATATAAAATAATATAATAATATTGTAAAACTATTACATTTTGATAATCCAGGAAGAGTAGAGAACATCCAAGGTTTTAAGCCAGCGAGACGATATCTATAAAAACTAACACACGTCATAAGCTCTTAAAATTATTATACAATTATTTGCACGGCTTATAGCAAAAAAAATAATGTTCATTAAATTTATCGACGTAAGGATCTCACTATACGTTTTGGTAGGGCGAATTTGCGCAATCCAGGATCAAGTATTTTCCTGATTATGTTTTCTGGTTGATCCAATTGATGTTTTATTTTTCTTCTTCCCTTCTACACTTTTGAACAGACCAAGAAGCTAATTCTTATTTGAATTTGTTTCGTCCATTGTCCAACTTAGTTCGGAGGACAGGACACCTAGGGAGGGAAGCACCGCGTAAGAAGGAAATATTTGGAAAAGGATACAATTAGCTGATATGGTGATAATGATTGTCTGACCTTTTAATCAAAGCGGACACGTACATCATTTACCTATCACGCACGTTGTGGTTGATGATTGAATGAATCGCTCTTATTTGGTTATATTATTAGTAATAATATCTAACTTTCTTCTATACCTTGTGCCTGAAGTTAGTTCCGTGAATAATATAGAATATAAATAAAGGTATAATTGTAGTGAGCGCCGGCGCCGACTGAACGTCACCATCGTGGGTGACCAACCTTGTCTAGACCGTGCCTAACTCATAACTATTTACGTTACCGCGTCATTTATAGTTAACATTGCTTTTTTTGTTAATTTTTATTATTTCTTACATCTCTTTCTTATATTTTTTTAAAATGAAATTTAATAGTTTTTGACTTAACTTTAACTCACAATTTTCTCACTACTTGCTGTTTAATTTTTTTATTATTTTTTTTTTTCAATCCTTTTAACAATATTGTATACAATTTATCATATAAATTGCATAGCCGGCGTGTAATAATTAAATTCAAGTAATAATTTTACATAAATAATAGAATATGCCAACGTAAAAAAAAGCTGTACCTACATGTTGATTTTCTCCTAACCAGGAAGCCAAATATGTTTTTTTTTAAATTATTTCTCTATACTGTCACATGGGTGTCGTAAGTACTATAGATAAAGGGAACGTTCGCAGATATTCCCTACTAAAACAAAAGCAACCAAGCTTGACATAAAACCCTATACCGATTCGTAATTTTGTGACAAGTTTGTCTTCAGTGTCGTATCAATGGAGGAAGCTCTCCCATGCAGTGGGACCTGAATGTGTAGTTAAAAACATTTAAATCTCCTTTTTCTATTTATCTGATTCCTTTTTCAATATTTTCATGCGTAGGTATTATGAATATAAAATGTTAATCTTCGTTACATTGACAAAGCGAATGTTAAAATTAACTGTATTTTGGCAAGTCAGTTACAAGGTTACGTGTGTGTGTGTATGTGTGTGTCATACAATGACGCGGGAGCTCTTGAAAAGTTAAATATGATGTTAGTGATTCAAACCGTGGATGTTTTGATATAGGATATGCCGGTGATATAATCATTGTTCATCACTTTTAAATAGATACAGCTTTAACACTTCTGAGAACTTGACGATGTTTCGTTTGAAATGAGTGAGGATGTGTATGTTATATTTTTTATTTTATGTAACAATGAGTATGAATGAAAGTAAAGAAAACATTTGAACTTGTGTTACAAAAACACTTCCGTGATAATGATTGCACAGAATTTGTATTATGGATATTGGATAACTAGTTAGTAAACACAATTTGTTAAATTCGTTAAAACATTTGGTGGCAAAAGGAAACGAATTTCCCTATGTGTTCTTTCTGTGATTTTCACTACAAAACGTGAGCAATTTCATTAAGTCTTATTAAAGATGAATTTCGCGATGTGTCTGTTTTTACGCTCATTGAGCGTTTTCAATCTTTGTAAAGAAATATTATTAAGGTCGTCTTTGAATAAGGGTCCTGTAAAACCCGATTAAGTTTGCACTATCATTTCATTAACACTATCTCTACGAAAACAAAAAAAAAATACTTTACCAAACCATTTTTCCATCTACAGAGTACAGCCCTACTGTGAGACATTAATGAACTGTTATGATTTTCGTCGTTAAAAAAGATATTGAAAATGCTGGTACACTCATACCGGCGATAAATAGTCTCCAGTATGTGAATCACTTTATTTATTACTATTATTTATATTAAAGACGTCATCGTATTTTAACTCAACTAAATAGATTTTAATGACAATATTTTTAAAACAGCGGTTTGTAACTTTAAACAGCTCTATTGGTCGGAATATCCATCAGTTACCATCAGAAATCATCTAATGGTCAGTTACGAATTGTCTGGTCAATTGATGGTACGCTGTCAGGGCAGACATATCAGACACCTGCGAAAGCGGCTCAAAGCAAGCAACAACTCTCGCCCTAGAGATCAACCCTTGTATCACGCAAATTTTACAAACATCTATTTAACGCATACAAAGAGCGTCTCACTAACAATTGTCCTGCGTGGGATTCAAACACAGACCTCATAGCAGCCACATACAATACAAGAACCACCATGGTAGCGTAGCAGTATAGCTAATTAAAATACATTATGATCACAATGTCTACACTGTAAAATGACTTTGAAGCAAAATGCCTCAAATCAATATCTCTAAAGTGTTTTGACTAATTTGTAATACATCTGTATTGTTTCTTGCCTATGCAGCATAATGTCTCAAAATTGAAAACGACTTTAAAGGATAATACACAAAACGCCATTAGGACTAAGAATCAAAACGACGATAAATCAAATAATCATTATTTTTATTTGTAAATTATTATAAATGAAATAAAATGTTACTTTAATTATTACTGCTTATTTATTTCCTAAAGTAGACGAGTAACAGGTTTCTTCAAATAACTGAAATAGTAGATAAACTCCGTTTTCAAGAAGCCCTTTTTGCAGACGACACAGCTATTTAAGCCTCTGGCACCTCCCCCTCCCCCTCGATATTTAGGCGACTCCAATCTGCGTCCAACGCCCTTAGCGATTGGTTCCAGAAATGGAGGATAACAGTCAACCCCGAAAAGAGTCAAGCGGTAATGTTTCACAAGAAACAAAGCCACAAGACCCTTTCGGCAGAGACACCAAAAGTCAAGATCCGAACGCTCCCTGATCCCTTGGGCGAGGGAAGCCAAATATCTTGGTCTTATACTCGACGATAAACTCTCCTTCCGTCCCCACATAAACATGGTTCGCAAGCGGGCCTCGTTTGTGATGGGACGGCTGCACATAGCCGGATAGATGGGACGGCTATGTGCAGCCGTCCCATCACAAACGAGGCTCCTCCGGAAGGAGTCTAAGATGTCGATCCGAAACAAGGTTAGGTTAAACACGACTTGTATTAGACCAATTATGACGTATGCGTGCGTAGTTTTCGCCCACCTTAGGCCACACAGGTTCTATAGGTTACAAGCACTTCAGAATAGGTTAATGCGCAAAGCGACGGGAGCACCGTGGTTCATGCGTAACGAGGATCTTCACATTGAACTCGATTTGCCGACTATACAGCAACACATGGAACTCTGTTCCCGTCACTACTTTGAAACGGCTGCCACTCACCCCAACCAACTAGTGGTTGAGGCGTCCGGGTACATCCCATCTAGATTATCCAAAATTATAGATAGCATGCTCTCGAAGAGCCGGATGATAGGATCACGATCGCTCAACGTAGTGCTCACACGGCTCGCGAAGCCACAACAACACGTCCGCGGTTCCGTCCTCGCATACGCGCCGCGTTCGCTCCTAGAGTGCGTGCCTTCCCTACGTCTTGTTAGTCAGTGACAGTCCAGGCCGAGGTTCGTGCCCCACAGGGGGTGCATTTTCGTGTTCTGGTCATAAAACTACCTATTGAGATGTTTTGCATTTTAGGTATTTTGGATTTCAAGTCATCTTCACTTAAGACGTTTGCCTTTAAAGTCGCGTTACTTCGTAGTCATTTTAGTACAAAGTCATTTTCATTTAAAGGTGTATTAGTACTAAGTCGTTATGATTTGAGGCATTTTGCTACGTAGTCAATATGCATTTTATGCGTAATCCTTTAAAGTCATTTTACAGTGTAGACATTGTGATCAAAAAGGATTAAAATTAAGTGAATAGTCCACTATAGTTTATTTAAATTATTCTTTATCTGTAAAATTGATGCTGGCCTGCACTCCCTAAAAGTTGGCACTATAGTGTATAGCGTTGCAACAAATTTACAATGGAACCTTACATTTTCGCGAATATGCAATATTCAATAAATCCTATCTACTATCACTAACTCTAACTTCAATCTAATTCCTGATGTAAAAATGTTAATGTTGAAATACACATCAAACATAATTGGAGGTTAAAGTATACTTAAGTTATCAATTTTAAGGTGGTGAATTCAATAAAACTTTTCCTCTACATAAACAGTGCCATCCTTTCCAATAATATCGACAAAGAATTGCATTACTACAGTTTTTTAGTAACAGGTAAACGGAATGTTTACCGTATTTAATGCAAATTAACTTTCATTTCTCAGAATTATATGTAACAGTAAGTTAATAAATCAGTCGAGAGAGTCACTCTTACCTGTTTTATAAACTCTTCGCCGTTATTGAACTTAACGTTTAAGGATGTAATAAAAGTAATTATTTTAATGAATTTTATTTGGTTTATAATCATAACTGTGGATAATTCAATGTAGACTTCGTTATCAGCACTAAAATGAGACAAGCAATGACTAGGATGCATGGTATGTGGCAGGTTTCGAGTTTTAGTTTTCTAAAAAAGTTTTTCAAACATTGTTTAAGCCAACTTAAAATAAGTGAGACTATTTATTGAAATGAGTTTTAATTGGTTTGTTGCATAACATTCTTTACATATTTCTTTCAACTCCTATTGATCACAGATGCTGGTAGTTTCAGATTTGAAAGTCAATATTAAACTAAATTAAAACAGAGGTTAGTAACTCCACATGCGTTTTACTCGGTTTGCTGAGAATACTCTATGCGCTCTAAACCTCTAGTCTTTTTCTGCCTTCCTAGATTTGAACAGCTCATAGAATATTTAGTTACATTTGCCTGATTGACAAAAAAATAGTAATTGAACTTTTATACCAACAACGATTAATCTCATCGATCGCCATAGATTTTTTATCCTTGCATTCACATAAATAAAGGTTGTACTTGTTTCAAAATGTAAACAAGTAATTAAGTTTAATGATATGTCCTTAAACTTGTATGCAGACGATGTACTAATAACGAGTTCTTTTAATCAATAGTATTGATCGAATGACGTAGTGGCTACGTCACAATTATGACACCTTAATATACTACTAGCAGTGACCTGTAGGTTGGTTGGCAGATAAGTTGTGGCGCCACGGTAAAGCCAGATAATAACTGATAAAGTACATAAAAATGAGAGCAGCGTTATTGGACAAACGTATCATAGTTGTACTCTGTGCTTTTTGAATGAATTCAATAATAAAAATTTAACCATGTTTGATTTGTTTAATATTAATGTAGAATGAAAAAAACCTGACAAATGTTTGATTGTGGGAAAGTGTATTTGCGATACGGGAAATGTAAATATTAAAATTCGTGAATCAAATATTACATTCAATTTGTTTTTAGAAATGATGTTTTCTTAAGCTTTTGCCCATTTTGACTGTTGATTTCTTAGAGAAAACATTTAAATAAAGCATTGTAATTATTAGAGTATTAGAATTATAAGAATACATTTCAAGGTTCGATATTTTGTGCAAGTTTAATATCACACCAAGTTTACAAATTATCCAGAAGCACTACGGAAAGATAAATATTGTATACGTTCCGTTAGTTGTAAAAACAATTATCTCTTCATAGTGCTTCTATAAATATTCAGACAACACATGGTGTTATTGATAAAAAAACCAACATCAGTTGCGATTCTATTTGATCGTGATTTACAAATCTCTACTGACATAATTCCATGACAATTTGTTATTATTTAAGCGCAATTTCGCTTAACTTTTCGCTCACATTTAACGTGATATTTTGTAGCGAAGTTTTCCTCTTTGTTAACGTAATCTAAACTTACGCAACTTGATGTCTCATCATTGCTGTCACGTAAACACCTTGTCTTATATTCATGTCTTCACCATACCAACATACTCGTAGTTGTGTAGGTCCGTGACGGTTTTATTGTCAACCGATGAAACTACCTTTGTATCATTTATTATTATCACCTTTGATCTTTTGTATTAGTTGTTTTTCAGCTTCTAATGATTAATTTAGTTACTCGATACTCATTTATATTTTATTGATGTGTATGAATGTATTAGTTTATTTTTGATAATATATACCCACGTCAATTGTTTCTTGCTAGGTATAATATGCTTGATGTTAATCTGAAGTTTGGAATAAAGATAGTATTGCGTCATTAGTGTTTCATAATTTAATGTTTTATAAATGTTTTTTGGCTTGACAACCATTTGACAAACATAGGACAAGTTCCTTATATATTTCTTTGAAATAATATTTCGCTAATCTCGTAAAATCAGTTTCCCAGGAAATAGTATTTTTGGTGCAGCGCATATTGCCAAAAAAATAAGTTGTTTTGGCGGATACAAAGATATAGGAGCGCTAACAGCCGCTGTACCGCTGCGTTGCGCTGCGGCGCTGCAGGAGCGGTGTGATAGTGCGCTCGCGTCACCCGCGTCGTGATCGCCCGCGCGCCGCGCCGCGCTCAGCCGCTAGAGCTCAGTATTCGACCGCGATTCGAGCTCACCTGTCGTTCCATCGAGTGTCGTACTAAACAGTTTAGTGCCGTTTGACGGCTAGTGCCAGTGCTCACGTATAAGATGTTTGCGCTTGACGCAGTGGTTTTTGTTTGTGTTACAGTTTTTTAGTGCCTTAAAAGTGGATTCCGGCGGACTGTACCCGGCCGTGGAGCACGCGCGGAGGCTCGAGCGCTCCCAGGCCATGTATGTCATAAATTTAGGTGAGTCCGCTTCGACATACGGCGACGTCGCAGATCCACATTCCTCGATATGTTGCATGACATAGAATTGCGCTGCGCTCCTATAATTGGAACTAGACTGAACCGGTACTTGCTCGTAAAGAGGTCCCTCTCGTATTGTCGTTTAGGCATAGCTATTATCGCGGTATGCAAATTGCTCGAGGTCGATACTCGAAATCGGCTTTCACTCTGTTCACGTTTTCGGTAAACTGTGCGAAATTGCCGGCTCTGATGTGTATAATGTTGAGGAGTAGCATGTGCACTTAGTAATGAGTTGAGTTGTGATTCCATTTCATTTTGGGTGTTATTCATAGCGCGGTGTGCGTATGTATGTATGTTTTTATTACAGTTCACGTACAAGGTGTGGGCGTGTGTTGGTGTGTTTGCGCTATCGGCGCATGCTATTTTGGTGTTGCGCGTGTGTGCGCGCTCGTATGTGTCGCGTGGTGTATGCGTGTGCGCCACTGTGGACGTCGTCGTATCCGCGTTCGAACTGTTATCATTCTCCTCGCTTGATATTGTTGCGAATTATGTTAGCTCTACATATATCTATTTAATTTTATTATAATTGTTATTCAAGAGGTTACTTTATTATTCATAACATGATGGGCTATTAACAAATATTCACATGATTTTTTATTGGCACAAATTAATTTGATTTTAAACTTTTTGCATTATTTTGAGGATTTAAGACACGACTTGAATCTTAAACACTTAAGTACATAATATAACATTGATTATAACAGCCGATACATGTCCCATTGTAAGGCATGGAGAGGCATTTACTAGTGACAAATGAAAACATGGCCCACTAACACCACGCCGACCGATTGTCATTGTGTAGCTACTCGTATTTGACAAGATTTCCTTGTTTTCCTTTCCTACAGATAATATCTGCGAACATTTTTTTTATCAGGGTTTCTCGACCCCATGACATGGGGTGGTGACATGGTAAATTATTACTCTGTCAACACTCGGAGAACAATATAACATTAGCATAAAATAATTTCCACAAAAGTAATAACACATTTGACTGATGTGATGATCTATCAGAATAAGATATTGTTTGACGATATCACGCATTTCACATTAAAAGAAATTGGAGTGTTATCCATAATGCAAAATATATTTTTGCTAATAAACTGCATTGTTTCAGTTTTTATTATTCCGTAATCTGTAAGCGTCATTACTAATTAGAAACCAGTTTAATAGTAATTAGTATATTTTGTTTTATTTAAATTGATATGAGTCTAGTCCCAAATAAGATTTTATAATTGTTTTCTGACTGGTTAATTCTTATATATTTGCAGTTTGTCAAGGACATCAAGTTAGTATTTAATGTTAGTTTTTATTACACTTTGAAATAAGCTGTGTGAAATTTATAATGAAACTACTTCATAAAAGAGAGGTAGAGAATTTGCTAATTTACTTTTTTTTGTGTGAAGTTCATTCAAGTGTTTTTAATTTAAATTTTATTTTAATATCACCTGTGTGCATATAGATGTTTGTTAAACGATGACTTATTGTTATGGAATTGATTTTATAAGTCAAGTTTCAAAGAATATAGTATAGATTTGAGGAAAACTTAAAACACGGTACCACAGTCCGAGGATCTTAGAATCACTTACAGGTACTAGCAAACCAAATTAATTTGATAATATGAAAACATGTTTCAATTGTTATTTTCCTCCGATATATTACCTATATTATTATCCTTCCTTGATATTAGTAATTTACCTTTTTTTTGTCATCGTTACTAAGCATAATATTTACTAGCAACATGATAAAATTAATTTACCATTTAATTCGTCCTACAATGATTAAATTATTTTAAACATAATAACGTAACTGATTTTTTCTGATATCTCAGCCAAGAGATGTTCACTGCTGGACATAGTCTTCTTCAACGTCTCAACCTCCCTCTGTCCTATGCCTCCCTCATCTACAGGTTGCCAGCAACCTTTACCAGTAATATCACAACCTTAATATTTCAAGGTATAAAAAAGAGAGAGAGAGTACTAAACTGATATGTAGTGTATTCATTAAGGCCATGATTTGCTAAACGTTCATATAAATGCTAAATTACTACATAATTTGAATTTTATGTGTGGTTTGTATGTAAGCTTTTTTTTGTTAATTTAATAAACACTTGAACCAATACATTTAAGTATTTTGTTAGATATTCGTTCAATTTTGTTTTTACTTTTTGTTTTATAAGTACAATTTTATAAAGTGGGACGTAATTGAAGAGGTCTTTTTTTAATTAGCGTAAGCATTTGAAAGTAATTGGCACTTCAGTTTAAATTTTATCATTTTTATGTTTTATTGAACATGGTTCTAGGTACGTTGAAATAATGAAACGGTTTCGCATATTATCTGAGTCTAGAGTTGTCAGTACATTGAATTCAATTAAATATAAAAAAATCTTAAATGTCAAAAAGATAGTGTTTTATGATTAGTATTAAATTATCCTCCAAACTGTGTTACACGTATGTTTTTCCGTTCTAAGCAGGACGTATCAGTATTGGTAGTGTATTTACAAAGGTAAACTTGCTACGAACTCATTAAAACCGAGTAAGACATAAATAATGTTGATGATTGACAGTGTCCCAGGTTGTCCGTTACACGGAACCTGTATAGGAAAGGTCCAGAAGGTAGACTGGCCGGCGCGCGTGCACTCGCAGGCCACTGACCTCTCTACCGGATCCTACTAGTGCCACTAACTAATACATTATTATTCATAAGGATATCACCTTGTTTATATACTCTACATATACATACATATTTATATAAGTATACTGTATATTTATGTAAGTAATACTTCGTAGGCGGTTTTTTTATATCTGCTGACGTTACGTCCTCGTAAAATTTATAGTTATTGTGAAAATGGCTAATTTAGTAGATTTATTTAATATGTGTAGTTAAATAAAAATGTTAGTTGCGATTTTTATAATTGTAATTTGTTGTGGCTACATTTAAAATAGTTTAGTTGACAATTTGATAAAAATAACATAATCTTTAAATACCTACTTACGACGAATATTTATAGAAATAATTTACCGATAAAAGTCAAGAAAGGGAGATTCGACTATTACTATTCCAAAACAAGGAAAGTTTTAAGGAAATCTCATATTTTGGCCTCTTTAGTACTTCGTTCGTAGTACTATTTCAAACATTGCGTCCATTTAAAAGCTCATAGACTCATAAGTAGTTAAAAACAATGAAGTAAAAACTAATAATACTTTAAAAGTCAGTTTCAATGTATTTATATAAGTTATACGAGTAGTTAGTCAGTTACATTTTATGTCAACCTTCGATGAAATTGTTATCAGTGCTATAAATAGTCCTAATTGACGTTATCCACATGATAACGCGAACTATGTTTGGATCAGGCGTCACCATTCGCATTAACTGATAAATATTTATTAGTTAAAACGCTTTTATTTAAATTTATAACTGTTTATATTTTAAAAAGTATCTCAGAAAAGGCTTTTTTTAGTACAGAAACTGCCTGTACCTCCTGCTATATCTCAATTGTTGTAGGTATAGGTTTAGTGGAGTTATTTAGATACTACATTTTTGTGGAATAAAATGTCTATAATTAATGATGTTCATACTGTTATATTTTACAGCTTAATAATTTATGATCGACCCGTTGTCGCCTCACTTACAGGCCAAAAAGTCGAGCCCATACCTACCTTATTTTCGCAAAGGTCGAGCCTTTTCGCGGTAAAGAGTAATGCAACCGCTCCTCGTAACCCTGACCGAGAGGTACGAACATAACATTGGGGGTTGAGTCCTTAGCCTTTAAAAGTTTTCCTACTTAAAAAAATAAACTATTATTACTTGGTCTTTTTATAAAAGTCACGCTGTTTCTTTATGACTGCTTTGAAATGGGGTGACCACATTATGTATTCCTAGATGGTTACATAATCTGTTACTTACCTAAAAATGTAAAAGATATTCAATAAACAGTGTAAGTCTCACGCTTATGGCAATATTTATTAGAATACGTCCAGTGCATTCGTGAGGCGACAATCAATGCGATATTTTTTCGGTCCATTGCGTCAAGAGACTGTGACGCACGTGTAAGATTTGAGACTAAAATAATTACGGAACTCCGTCTAGACGTGCTATACGAACACAATGAAGGACGCACTTTTGTTTTTCGTATATTTTTAACCAAACATGTTTTATAACTGAGTGCAAGCTTGATGTAGATTTCTTATAAAGCGCCGATAACACTACCCTACATGTAGTGCACTACATCTTGTAGGAGACTACATGATGTAGGGCGGTCGGGACTCGCCAATCTCCGATAATATATGTAGTGTCCTAACAGCCTACAATACATGTGATTACACTAGACAACATGTAGTGCCCTACAAGATGTAGTGTCCTACATGTAGGGTAGTGTAATCGGCGCTATAGTTAACTATTTTGACTTTACACGTTTGCCCGTGTGGTGATGAACTAACTTTAAATATGCAATGTTATATCATCAGCCACAACAAATTCAGAGAATACCTATCTTTTATACCCATCTTTAAAACAGAAATAGAAATTGCGAGTTAAAATTATGACTAAAACTTATTTTATTCTTATATTTTTATACCCTCCGTATCGAAATGTCCTAAATGCTAAATGATCTCATAACTCTCATAACTTTAAACATATCTAATGTGTACCTGTGGATTATTAGCTATTTACACGACACTACTTATGAAATTGTCATATGTGAGATTTGAAACATGACCTTCTTGTAGTGAATGAGTACGCGGCCGCTAAAGCAACGAGGAACTCATTCATACACAGAGTAAGAAAACAAATAAAAACAACAAACAACCTATGCGTCGCGAACATGACCGCACTTTTGAACGTAAATTCCCATTTCTTTTAATACAACTCATTTACAAATTACACATAGTTCATTAGTCATAATATTATCCTGTTGTATGTTTGTGGTTAAACGTCACGCGTCCTCAATGGACTCGTGATAATTGAGTTTATTATTATGTACAGTTATTTGTAATGATTGTTCAATTCATGCGGTCAAGTCTATATGAGTCTATTACCAGGTTTATTGCGCGTTTTGATCGGGTAAAGATGTCCTTATATCAATATATACTTAGGAAGGCATTTAAATTCTTAACGAAGAGTGTTAATTTTTTTAAAACGATTGGTTTAAAGTTTCTTCGTCTTATTGCTTCACTGTATCTCTTAGCGACTCCACCAGTAGCCCTAAAGTTGTTGATGATTTGGCAGATGATTCTCTTTCCTTCCTTCGTTCCTTAGAGATACGTTATTGACAATATCACGCTTGGATCGGCATACCCAATATACCTATATTATTAGAAGAAGTTCTGTAGACTCATAAGTAATTAAATTTAAAATAGGACATATATGAATACATTGAATTTATGATGAATACCAATTTGCATTAATATAATATTACAATGAATATTTAATAAAATTTTCTTCTAACTTTTTGGAGATATGCATTTATGACTAGACTAGACAGTCATAAAAAAACTAGACGGTTCTTACAAAAAGTAGTTGTTTTATTGTATTAACGTATCTCTTTAGATGGACATGCAGAACCTAGAGTTATATATAAGTAGGTACTTAGTAGGATATTAAATATATATTTATATTACTTTAGGTATAACCGTGACAGTTTGTAAATAGTTACGAGTACTCCAGGTTGTATAGGTATCACAAGTCAATTCGACCGCAACAATTGACGTCAATCAATTCTAGGTAAATAACAAAAATTGTTATGTTGACTAAGCCAAACAGGAACAATATTAAGTCACTTCTCAGCATGACAGGTCATGATCGTATCATGACTAGGACAGGCTACTCTCCTTCTATGGGGATTTTTATACTGAGCCAGTTGCTAAGTTTGGGCCTTTTATAACTGTAACAGCGAATTTTACCTAATGTCTTCATTATAAAGCCATGTAATATGTAACGCCTCCTGCATTGGTAGTACGGAAAACTTGCACTCCTAATACCATGCGTGCCTAGCAGAAACCTTTTGGGTTCGTTTCATGTTCTCTGTTACAATTCATTAATGATACAATTAAAAAAAAATCTTTAGTCTACTGTGACAACTAATGGTATGAGTAGTGGTGTTGTGACTTTGTGCTCTCAATTCTTACCAACAACAATAACACGTCATTTCTATTTTTGTATAACCAAGAAATCAAATACACTGTTCATCCGTGCATGTCTCTCCACTTTACGCAATTTTATTTTCACCCCGCCAATAGAGCGTAAATTGAAAAAAAAATCGACCCTGAAATCTATTGTGTCGGTTTGTACTGCTTGTCTTCCGTTAACTCAATTTCCGTATCAACTGTCATGAAGTTTGTCTTCCTAACGTTTTATATTTGTAGTTCTTTGAAAAATAAAACGAATATAATTATTGTTACTCGATTATTGTAAACGATTTCACGTGAGTCCTTCATAATGCTTTGTTATTTTAATTTTACATAAGTATAATGTTTTTATTCCGTGAGAATTTAATATTCATTGTGTGAGGAATATTATATTATACATCATTAATCCTGAATTTTAGATAAATCAAATACTTCACATATTGACGAAATAATATGCAAAAATGCGCGTTAAGTACATCCACGGATAATACTCGTAATTATAATTATTCCTACTCGTGCTTAGTGCTGCGATGTTAATTAACATTAATGTGTTCCTATGTAAATATCTGCATTGTAGGTATTTTGTATTATTTTAATAAAAAATATTAATTTTATAAAAAAAAAATGTTTGTTAATGTCACGTGTATTATTGTTAGTTTCACTTGCTGTTTGAAAGACTTTTTGCAAATTATGTGTGTATAATATGAATGTTTGTTGGCCTATGAATTTTAGAAAAAAACATCAGTAGCTAAGTCTTTCAACACACTGATGATGATAATATTAATCTATGTACTATTACTTGTAAACTTTTACCCAACACTAATTCTACGTTGTGTACATTTAACTGTTCGACCTAAATGATTAATGAATTTACTTTTGCTCATATTTTTCTACCGCCAAGAGTGATAAGCTAATGACATGATTGAACTAGAAACATTAATTACAATCTTTTTCATCTCGTATCTAAACTTTCATTGACGTCATCGAAGTGATTTTAAAAACACCTCGTTTCTAGTTATTAAGGTACCGTACCCACTTTTACATTTTTAATTAAACTATTGAAAAGGCCTTTCTCTTACTTTTAATAATTTTTACAGCCTCTGACAGTAGATGTCTTTATTGTATTCTATCATATACGTTATTTTTTTAAGGAAATTAACTGGATGAATACAATAGCCAATTTCATCTCGTCGAAGCGTAAAATCGAAGCGATTAGATGATTTTTTATCTATCAGCTTCCGTAACTAAATGACGGATTAGGAAGTTATATTCATCAGTAACAAAGCATGATGCAGACCACATTACATCAACACCTTGCTATAAAGAAATAATATAAGTGGTTCTTGACTTCTCACTTATGATGGTACTGCTTGCTGCGTTCATTTAATCTAAGGTAGAGTTTGGTATAGGTAAATGTATCATCTTTAAGTAATATCTAGTTTAAGCAGACCTTAGCCTAAATACGTGCATAGTTCTCCGTTTTCATGCATAACAGTAAACTTTGTTGCGTGAAATGTAAGTAGCGTATACCTAGAATTTCCAGGGCAAATACTTGAAATGAAGATTATTATAACTGTTTTTGTAAATGTTTCTGTTAAAGTGCCTGAAATATTATATCAAATATTTTTACTAATAAGTTGTTAAATATTTTATGAAATAGTAGAAATAATGGGCAACTCTTGCGTGGGCATTAAGATAATGTAATTCAAAGTGTATATCGTTCATTTTGATTGTGAAGCAAGTGTGGGAGCTGACATTACGCCTTGACCTTTGATGGAGTCGTGTAGGCGGATGTTTACCCAAGAACATTGTTTAACTAAAATTTGCACAAGTAAATTGTAACGATTTCCAGAAAGTGATTTACATGCCTTCACGAAATTAATCGAAGATGAGCTAGGAGATGGAAATTTTAAAATAGCTTTTCGTTATTTGGGGGGAAGGCTGTTAACTATTTGCCTACTATGCTATTATCGTTTTGCTATTAATGTTACGTAGGCACAATTTTCCCTACACATTAATGGGTTATGATGATATAAAGAAACTTCAACAGCAGTTTAAAAGCAAACGGTAATAATGACTTAATTTATTATAGCAACAAGTAAAAAATAAAATTGGTAACAAACACATAACGTTTGACGTAACTATAATTAAGATTTATCTTTATGAAATTAGGTATATAAATTATGTCAGTCAACTAGTTGATGTATTAAATGAGTGATGACATCATACTCTATTATCGTAAGATATTTGTTCTGCTCTCTAAGTAGGTACTTGTGGGTTATTTTTATAACTAATTTGTGCACGTGAACTTCTGTTACTGTCTAGACATATTCTATGTGTTGTTTGAGATAATCATTTGTTCAATTTTATAGTGTAGTTCATTTTACATCATTTTTTTTTATAGTTTATCATTACATCGTGTTAACTCATTCAGGGATCAGTTATAGCAGACCTGCTTATGAAAAGGTTTTCTTGTTTTATGTTTATGTGTGTAAACTTTTGGCTTCTACCACAATGTTTTTTATTTATAAGCGAGAGTTGACAACCCTAGCCCGATCAGTGATCATGGTAGGCATGAAAATAAATAAGGCATGACTACACCTGAGATTGACTACTACACATTATCTAATAAACAATTTGAGTTTGAGTTAAATTATTACTATGTGGTAAAAATGTCATATTGTAGGCATAGATTGAGATCATCATTACTAACACTTTAATTTTATTTCCTCCTCTGGTTATATTTCCAATATGACTATTTATTGTTTCGTTTGCGTACGTCACATTTTGTCTCTGTCTGGTCATTCATGAATATGAATCAGTTGTTTTTGTATACAGAGGGAAATTACATGTGTATTGTTTAATTATTCTCTTCAAATTAATTTTTTTTCCTGCTAATTTTGTTTCGCACAAATCTGTGATTATTTTGTGATATGATTTATTATTTCTGTGAACGTTTGGTAAGTGCTTTGATGGTTGAACTATCTTCTTCGTACTTGTTTGAAAATACAAGTAACCCGGTCCGCTTTTCGCATAGTTTTTCTTTCTATTCGTATCGTTGAGCTGCTGGCTCGTTTGCCTGCCATCGTATATAAAAAAAGCTACAATAGCATTGTCAGTTAGGTAATATAGTAATAATAAACATCCCTAACCTTGTGTCACCACTACTACGTGTGTGAAGTTCCACCCTCGGTAATTACAGCTCATTCATACTTGAGTGTATACATTAGTGTGTTGTGTATGTTAGCCTTTACCAACTTTTTTAATATACTAGACGCTTGCCATTAGTGTTACACTCACTTTACATCGTACTATTTGTAATGTTTAATCAAGGAAGTGTTTTCAATGTTGTATAGCACTTGATGGGTAAACTGTAGATGCATAGTAATTAGATATGTAATGGGGTGTTTTGAAATGCACAGAACTTTTTACTCATTAAATTAGACATGGAATAATCCAGAAATGCACCATATATAACTATATATATTTTTTTTATACTATACACGGCAATATGACTATATCGAACCTGATGGAAAGCGCGAGTACAGTCCACAAATGAAGCCAACGGATAGAAGTCCAAAAACCACTTCAATCCGTCGTCATCATCTTGCCGGTTTGGCCAAATGCTTCTTCACACTGCGTTTGAAGGACCCAATATCATATGATGGAGGAAATACGTGAGCCGGAAGCTGGTTCCACAACTTAATGGTTCGGCATAGGAAGGAATTCCCTAACCTTTTGGTGCGAGCCGATATCCGACAGACCGTCTGAGTATGACTCCGCAAACCGGCACGAGTGGTCCTGTTATGAAAAGGCGACGGAGGAACAAGATCGAATAACTCTTCAGAGCACTCTCCATGGTACATGCGATAGAACACGCTAAATATGTATTATTAATTAAAAAACATATAAGGTTAGAAATGTGACCAAGCTATTTGAATACTTAGTTAAAATAATAATAGAAATCTCCGTGTGGTAATAGAGCATGACTCTATGGTAGTACCACCAGTGGATTTCTTTGCATAATTATGTCATCATTACGAAAACAAAAGAAGGATACTTTACATAGAACTCTGTCCCAATCAATCCTACGCCCGTGTCTAGAGTGGGACATTAAGAAGCTTTTATAACTACTTCTTATAAACGAATACAGAATGGAAAATAGTGATGGATATCGACTAGACATCGTAAACTTATAACGATTACTCATAAATATTATAACCTAATTTTAATCTATCAATTTTTACAATCACTTGTAGAGAGTTCAAACTAAACAGTTTTATTTTTATCACCACTACAATAATAATAAGCACTTAAATAGATTTGTTTTAGTACGGGAAGATTCAACGTATCGAAGGACATATTTTTAGTTTCAATCTTTTGTTCCGTACAATAGTTGCCTTTCAAATGACATGAGGTGCTGACATAAATAATTTTTACTCTATCATCTCATGGAGAATTAGAAACTAATTGTTTTTTACCACATAGATATTTCTCTTTGTTATAACGTAAGATAAAGATTGAACTTACTACAACGCTATGTTCTAAGATGTAATTAGTATCACTGACGTGGCAGGAAGTTGACAATAAATAAGTGTCAACAGATCAAACTATTCAACCTGCCAGCGACTATCCACCTGCTGCAGTACGCACGTTATCATTTAAGTACTCCAAAGAGAGATAGAAGATATTATGTAAGAATAGAAGACATAGATATAGAGAAATGATTTGGCTTTAAGGCTCAGATGATCACGCGATATCTATAGCTATACCTACATATTTATATAGTATACGGTCACCGAGTGACTTTGTCATCACTATGATTTCTCCGGAAGCACTCACCAAGTCCGTGTCGACAGTTACTAGTCTACACTAGCGATACTAGTAACCTTCATTGGATAATGCTCGCGTAACGCAACGTGTCAAGGAGGGTCGACTCATTGAATAATTGTCACGAGAACTTTTATGAATGTTCATTCATCTAGAACTGGCTGAGTTGCATTGTATTTGTATAGATGGTGTATTATGTCACATGTTAACCTTGATAGAATTGTTGTATTCTCGTTCGGTCGAAGACCTGGTAAAGGTGGTATGTGGTAGAAATATTTGTAAAGGAGGGTTAGATTCAACAATTAATGTCTTTTGGATGTTTTGAAAATTATGGTTTCTTATCTCTTGTTCATCATCATAAACGACCATGAATGACACATTGCAAAAACGGGTTTCCTCAAATGACTGAGGCTGCGGTCACTAATATCACGCATGCCAGGAAGATTTGTATCGGGTTTAAGTCTAGTTTTCCTTTAGTCATCTTTAAGGATACCTATTTGATCAGATAGAATGGGTAACACCGAATTTACTCACTCCGTTACCTCACAGAAATTACAGATATTTTATAAGTGTGAAATTCACAACAAAGAACTTTATACCGTGTTCAAATTAGCTACATATTTCGTCTGATTCCGACGCAGTAATTGTCCATGAAGTAGTCCAGCCGCATTCCTTTCTTATTACTATAAAGTAAACGAGCTATAAAGCGGAGATCGCATACATCTATCAAATACTGCAATGTGTACTGATTCAACAAACATACCTACTCACTTTGTGAATTGTGACTAAGTAGAAATGTTAACCATCCAATAGACGTATTACCTCTGTTTTTAATATTTTCAATATTAAATTTGAAGATTTGTACAAAAGGTTATATGAAATTTTTTTTGAAAAAAAAAAAAACATACTAAAATATAATCATATTACACATATATTTTCTTTTATTCATTGTTTTATGAGTGGAAAAGTTTGTAGTGGAAAAATATAAGATGGTGTCTATCATTGTAGAGTGTGACGCGACCTACCGCACGCTAAGTAGTCGCCTACGAGGAAGGTCTAGGCCCTGACGTTTACGCACAACAGGTGCCCACACACTTATCTATAACATAACTTGTCTTATGTAAACCTGATTGTATCTTACACATATTACTTGACCATACTTGGATATAAATAATTATACTGATGCAAATAACTAACATTTTATGAATACATAATTGCGATGTTTTCAAACGTTCTTAATATCACTACAGTATAAAACAAAGTCGCTGTCTGTACGTCACTATATATGCTTCACAACAGCCTATTAATGTCCCACTGAAAGGACGGGCCTCCTCCCGTGACGGAGGGATACTTGGCCTACTAAAGACGGATTGGTACCTATAGGGTTTAATCTCAAGTTTTCCTTTTTATTTCGTAAAGATAATATTCACGGACAGTCCCTTAGTCGGTTTTTACGACACCCATGGGTTGAGATGGGGTGGTGACATATTGTATTCTTACTCCGTCACCACACGGAGTCATAAATGCTTAATTCTTTAAAATAACGCAACAGATTTTCAAGTTTTTTAAAGGTTCAAGAGGAAGGTTTATACGTATAATACATGCATAATATTACACTCTTTCCAAGCCGGGGCGAGTCGCTAGTAAGATAATATGAAACAATGTGTATTGGCTAGGCGTTATCAATTAGTAGTCGCAAGGTTTATGCGGTAACGTCTAAAATTATCGTCATGATCACCGCCTGGCTGTCTCGGGCCTCGGACACACATGTTTAGTAATTAGTGATGCCAGATAACTCATTGTAACTAATATTTTTAATAACTAATATGTAAAATCAAAAGTAGTAAATATATTGTTTGAAATGTCAGTGTGGTGACACGGTGTCACCACCCCATTTGATCCCTGAAAAAACGACTAAGTAAAGGTTCGTACATATGATATTTACAACAGGAAACAAACTAAGCATAAGACATTATACCAGTCCGTCTGGCCTGTTAACTACAAAGGAAAAATATTGTATTATCACTATTCAAATATAATTAATTTATTATATTTATATTGTTTAGAATTCCTTTCTAAATATAGACATAACATTTTACATGTAGGCGGGCCTACCGGAAATCTTAAAGGGTTTGGACTTTAAATAATGCAGTAACGGAAATGACGCGGCCGAAGTGCCGAAGTTGGTCGATAGTGTTTTTGGCTCGTTATTACACATGTATAATATTATCTTCATATACGATTCAGTAGCGTTTTATCACTGAAAATGTATAGTTTTAATCTTACCGGATACCGTATTTCATAGCGAATTTCTAAAGAAAACATACAGATATGTCGGGACACATATTTTTATGAAAGAAATTCGTGTTCTTATTCACAAATGAATAACGTACTACGTAGGTTATCGTTATTATGATAATAAGCACGGCTCTCAATAAATTGTCAAGACACAGAATCCTATTGAAATCCTTTAACTAATTCACTAGTTTCTAATATAAGTGTTCCGTAAATGGTGTTCCCATCAGCTTCTAAATCTGTCTCGCTGTACATGTCTATTGGCGCTATATGTTTAGCCGGCTATTCTGGTTAAGCTATAAATGGCGCCGCTTCGACCGGGTATTATTAGCATTGGCCGCGCGACTCCCGAACATACTTTGCACCTGATTGGATGCTGGCCAGATTTAGATTTCGTTATGGATTCAGGATCTGAGTGTCACATATGGTTATTACCGGACGCATTAGGAACAAATGTGTCTCTTTTGTGTCGGCTTTATAGTATTTATACTAGTTTATACAAGTCGTTATTATATTACTCGTACTGTTTTGTGATTATAAAATAAAGTATATACGGTTGCTTCTTTTACTAGCGCCGGCGTGGTCTACACTGTTTACAAGGAAAAACAAAGCACTAAATTAAGATAATATGGCATTTGCTTTTGTGTTGAGATGTTTAATTATTGATGTATTCACTGTTTTGTCAAGTTAAACTTGTGTATGTATTAGTGTAAGGTATGGTAATGTATTAGTAAAAGGCGAAAACAAATAACTTGTTATTCCTTTTGTCGTTATCATCAATATCCTTTCCACTGCTGAAGATAATCTATTGCTTCTATTATTTCCTCTAAGTATTTACTTCTCACCACCCTTGAGTCTCATTCCTTCTTCATTTTTAATTTTGGTACCCTAACATTTAAAAATTGTCGGACCGCATTAAAATTAATGTGTCCGTGTATTTTCAAAAGTGCCTTTCAGTATTGCTTCTGAATGAACATAAAAATAACGATACTGATGAATTAAAACTTTTGCGAATAAAGGTCTGGTTCCAATTACAAACATATTGCTATACTAAGCATTATATACGAAGTAAGCAAATGTAATATTAAAATAGAACAGACCAGTAAATTAGATTGCATAGATTATTTTTATACGACATTCGTTGTCTATTTAAGTTGATTAGTTAGAGGCCGTAGCAGGAACTTAATTATTATCAATCTCAGCTGGCATTGGCTCGATAATAGAATTACTAGAAATTTCCCCAGTTCCTGCCTCCACAATAGGTAATCCGATTATTACTAGTTAATCGTCTTTGCTTAGTGACGGAAATGAAGGTTTATTATTTTACTTACTTAGTGGTCTAGTGCACTTACCTATTGGTCTATTATGGACATAGATTACCAATTTATGCTTCTTTTTACTGCATAAATAACCTAGACTTGAAGAGAATATACAGATGATATATGTATACAGATGACTTCAACCACTTAATAAAATCTAAATAGCCTGTAAAATTATTTTGTAATTTATGTATGTTATTCTTCTACGGTCTTGGCAAAGTATATTATATATCCAAAACTTGATCATATGTAAAATTGGTGTGGCGCTTATAACTTAGCCACAGCCATAGTGTTAGTCACAAAAAAGATTGGCTGTCACTGTTAGATATATCAAACAATTCGTATGTAAATAGGAATCCATTATCGGATATCTAAGGATGCAGTTCCAGAAAATGTACCTGTACCCGTATAATATATTTCTTCGTACAAAAGATACAAAGTCGTAATACATTTTGTTCGTAGAAGCTAACATCTTCGTTGCACTTTGCATTTGAATACACATTATACTTGTGTTTCTGTTTGCGTGTGTGTGTCTGTATGTAAAGGAGGCGTGCCGTGTCATCGGTTTTTGTTTGAGTTGGCGTCCGCAAGCGAGGTCGCGAATGCCAGCGGATTTAGCGGATCTCGGTTGCCGGGTCGCATACGAGCGTGTACTGACTATCTGGGTTATATGCTCT
Source organism: Schrankia costaestrigalis (assembly GCA_905475405.1). Lineage (NCBI taxonomy): Eukaryota > Metazoa > Arthropoda > Insecta > Lepidoptera > Erebidae > Schrankia > Schrankia costaestrigalis. Next base: position 849,467 of record FR997836.1, read on the forward strand.
TTCGTCATCACGTGCTTCTATTTGTTGTGCTCCATTGAATTATGCACCGAGCTTATGTTAAAACGTTTTACATTCATCTATGATTAGTTTTGTAACTTCTGTATAATAGTCTTGTTCTAAAAATGTGTATAAAACCTCGGCCTGCGAAGCGTTTGTTTATTTTTACAAGTATTTATTGGATGCGTATAGCAGTGCATCAGTGTCCAATCTATAAGAGTTATGTCATTTCGTTGATTGGTCACCTCGTGAACTGAAGTAGAGATCGAGCTTGGCATAACGTTGAACAGTTTGATTTATCCGCCATTCTCGAGGTGTGGCTATGATGAGTGCATTTGGCATTGCAACACTAGTCGCTGCTATTTACTGCGACAACTTTTTTAGAAAATGATTTAGATATCAATTACAACGTATTACTATTTTTATGTTATCATATAATAATGACATAAAGGAACAGAACAGGTGAGAAAATTAGGATGCTTATCCTTGTTAGAATATAGAACTATTATAAATGACTATAATTTTATAGATTTATTGGTTCAAAATTAACGTAACTAATGTTTTGGCAGGACTTCTATCAGTTAGCATACTTCCGTTTGATGCGTATTATATGCTTTCCATTTGTATGTTCTTTTCCTCCCAACCTCATCTTGTTCAGGCGAGATGTAATTGCTTCACTATCTATTTAAGTTTACGTGGCAGCCATTACATTTTCAACAGGTGGAATGATAACAACAATTTATAGTGAAAATAACTCTTGTTCTAAAGACACAATAAGTGTAGTGACGTCGAGGCGTGTCTTCATTGATGAATGTTTGGCAACGTACGCGCCCAGCCCGTTTGATGTTAGATATGACAGATGGACCATCGCCACTGAATCTCTATTCAGAATATACGAAAAATTATTCACGTTGGTATGGTAATTGGTTGTAGTTATACAATATAATATATTTAGATGGTTATGTTTAGTTGTTATAGTGACTATGGTAGGTGATTCTCAAGGCTATGTGGTTTCTATATTAGATTTTACTCTTTAAAATTCAGCTTTGCCGATCTCTCGCTTTAGACAATTTTAATAGTCTTATAACTAAATGTCTACAATTAAAATTAACCTTTTTTCGAACTTGGTTCAATGCAACTCTCATTACAGAGCAATCCCTGTGTTGCTTGTTTTAACCATATTAAATATACAGACCCAAAAAACACTTGATTTATTGCAACCATTTCATTTATCTGCCTCAGTAGCACAAACAATGTAGATAATCTTATAAGAAAACTTTATTTTAATTCAAAGGTCACTAAAAATGCCGAAATGTAGATAATTTTATAAGAAATCTTTATTTAAATTCAAAGGTCACTAAAAATGCCGAGATTAAGGAATTGGTCAGAGGGTCTAGCATAGCAGACCCGGGCAAAACAGTAAGGAACTAAAATAAGACAATACTCAGCACATTGCGCTACAACACGACAATGTGTTATGTTTCGTTGGCAATGTAAGCGCGACGCAGTCCCATCTTGTGTGGTACGATATTATATTTAAAGTTTATAATTAGAAGTGTGGTGTTGTCGAGTGTAAAATTATAATAATTAACGACGTGTTAATCGGCCATTAACAGCAAGGTGCAGCTCGCCGTGACTAAGCGAACACCTCGCATACTTTGTGTTGTTTCTTACAATTACACGTGTCTACGAGGATATTGTCGTTTATGTTTATCACTTGCCCCATTGGGGTTGCATCTATCTATGTTTTCAATAGTTATAACATTGTTAAAGAAGGTTATTAAATTAAATCGCTCTAATAGATGCTAATAAAAATTACCTTTGCTAGCCTTTGATACATTTCAATTCATAAATATAAGATGTTTATCACTTTTATTGACTATCATTCCTTCATTGCTTCATATTACGTGCCTATATTAAGAGTTCTTAAAATATATGATACGTTATTGTATAACTAGACTACTTCAAATCTGCATGACGCTTAATAACCATTGAAAGAAACGTTAGGCTGTGTCTTCTCGGTGTGTAAAAATTCAGGCACCTGTGACAGATGTTTGTAGACTATTTAAACTTGATCACCCATAGCAAAGAGCTCGTTCTCTAGTCCAGAAACGTTTTGTTTACTTACACGATTTAATAAGTATTGATAAGCTATTAGTATACTAAAAACAATATCTTTTAGGGATTATACGCATACAATATATGATTTTGGCCACTATGTTCAAAAATATATTTAGATCACCATTATGTTAAAATAATCAGGCGTCACATTGTTCCCTAATAAAACAATAACATATACCTATATTAATATGTAGTGAACAATGATGGTTCGTGATGGCGATGCAGTCGCCTTGACCGCGATGTGGCAGACTGTGAGACGCCGCGCCCGCGTTGCACCGGTCTGCGTCCGCGCACAACACAACACATACATCTTATCGTGATCTACATTGTACAGGAAAATTCTCTTGTCAACGAATTATTATATCAAGGACAATCATTCATTTGAAACTATACTATTTACTATTAATAGTTAGGCTTATACTTCTTTATCATTGGCATAGGACTAGGATCTTGTATTTAGACCTTAAATATTTTCAAATTAATGGGTATTTATTAAACTATCGTCAGTACTTTACCTTTTTGAAATGAAATGAAATGAAATAAATGATTCCATTTCATTTCATTTCATTTTATTACTTTATCAACTGGCATAGTACAGTTTATATAGGATGGTTATTTGTTAGTAAGATGACCATGCAGAGATGGGAATAACCCATTAGTGTAATGTTTTACTCCTGTTCCCAGATTATTATTAGTAAAACTATTAATTCTCTAATGTCGTCAAACTTTACTTAACTTTAGTGTGTTTATTTTTTGTCCTAACGATCATAATTGAATAATTGTCTGTATAATGATTGTAAATTATAAATTATTCACACTAAATACCAAATAATAAGAAGCGTCCATATAAAGGCATGTAGATATAGCTAGTATTAGAAAATTGTCAGTGTTGTAAGAGTGAGCAAGGTGATGCATCAGAATAGTACATTGTGCAACGCACCTCGCACCCCGCCGGGCCAAGGTCCCACCGATATAACTGCTGAACCGCTGGTCACTGCTGTCCGATTTGACCCACATTCCTCTATGCACATACCTACTTGCCGAATTTTACCCTGAGATAGATCACTTTTATAAATATGTTCTATATTAACATCGTCAATCACAATAAATATATAAAATTTATTAGCCTATTAAAATATTTTGCACTAGTTCTGTTTAGTTAGGGACTAGATAACGTTGTGTAGGTGTTTTACTCGTTATTTACATTAGTATATAATTTGCTGGCCAATAGTTTCTAAAGGATTACAAGTGAGCGGTAAAGTCTCTTTTCAATAGTGTTCTACACAGTATTTTGATTTGAGATATCTGTTGAGCAAAATAGCAGGTCAATTTGTTGTTTCTTATACAACTACTTCATAATTAGAGTAAAGATAAATTTGAATGAATATTTTGTTATCTTGAATACGTACTTAATCAATCGAGGTTAAATAAGCATCGCTATTTAAAGCGTGGGTGTACGTGCATCTATCACAGCCATCTTTGTTCTCTTGTCGATTCACTTATTAATTAACTCATTGAGTTTAGGACAAAACACCAAACTATGATAGAAGTTATATGTATTATTATAGGTATATTGTTTGCTACGAAATATAAAAGATACAACGTTTCTATGAGTCTTACAAGCCATGAAAAAGGCTTAAATTTTCCTATTCCTTTTCAGTTCTTCCTATAAATAATAATAGTATTTTCTCTCCTCTTTACTTGTTTCGTAATTATGTTATGCAACATTGTAGAGCCATGTGCTCGACCAGAACAACGTTGTCTACTTATTAGCTGCGTATGTCGCTGACCATTAGGTGACACCAACTATTCTTTATTGCTGCCTTGCGTATAAAAAAATCCATTCCCATAATAGTATGTAAGTTATGATAACAATAAACTATTGTATAATGCAGTGTGTCACGTCTGCCAATCAAGTGCAGTGATCGATGTATTGCTACCGGCGCCAAGTGGCTACACATCTAGGAAGTATGCTCATATTATTTAGACTACATACTTACTAAATTACACATTTTGAATATCTGCTAATTATTTTTGTTTGTGACACAAATATTACATGTTTGAATATTGAATTATAGATAAAAGTTAAGAAAATAAACTCTCCATGAAGACTGCAGTCTGTGCTGCAGTGCATTGTATCTTGGGGTTTGATCATTTATATAAATAAATGTTTTTATAATCGATTTTAAACATGGTGACTCAGTTTTAGCAATAATAAAAAATAATGTGAATTCTGAAAGACTCTATTTTCATTAGTTAACATAACACAAGCAGGTTATGCCTAGCTTACTTTGGGAACAGATGTCGCTGTGTAGAGATGTCCGTGAATATTTATTTATTAGTAATGATTGCAAAAAATCATGAAATATTTTGGTAAACTGACATGTCTTCTTACTGACATGCAATTATAAGTATATATTAACAACTTTAAAATAGCGATCATGATACCATAAACATATTTAACATAGATATAATATGCTACGTATGTAACACATAATGTGTCAATAATAATCCTATCGTAATAGATTGAATGGAAGAATTAACAGATATTGCTCAACCTCAGAATACGTATGACAATGTGTGTCAAAGGAATTTCCCGTCCAAGTGTACCGTCGTCGGTGCATTAATTGTAGGAAAATAACTGGCGCGCGGGCAGCTAGTAGTAAGTAAGTATGAACGAATGATCCGGTCTTATGTTGTGATGTTCCACTGTTTTGATAACAAATATTTATATAGCTTGTCGCAACTAACGAATTAATGTCAGATGTAATGTCAGTTTATTAATGAAATGAACCGCCTTTTATTTATTGTATGTTTATTTCATATGTTTAAATGTAATCTTAGATGTTTGAAGTAAGTTTATGTCTGCATTACTGATAAAGCTCGAATTAACTAAAGTATAAGAATACATAACTTCACCACTATATTAAGGTATTGCAACTTTTCAATATTATCCTGATTAAATTGTTACGTCTCCCAAGACCTTTCCTGTGACACACCTTGCTTTTGCAAGAACCCGAACAAAGATTGATCGAGAAAGGTAACTTATTTTGTATTATTATTTATTTATTTATTATTATTAAAACAGTATCTTAATGCTAGTTTACAATCTGAGTCCCACAAAACCATGTAATTGGTCTAAATGTTTTTAACGTATAAATGTAACGTAGTACTATATAGTATAAAGTCTCGCAATGTCAGCGGAGGCGTCGTCAGTCCAGCTGACTGATATCAGCGGAAGGGCAACGACCTCTGCCGGATGTTTTATCAGCGAGGGAACATCCACACGCGGCCCACACCGTGCACTCCCATCCTACTTCCACTTCTACGTAATGTTACTTATCAATGTTCCTTGATAGAGATAAGGGAACACTTATTGAAATTTTCGTCTTAACATCCCATTACTTCATCAGGATGTATTAATACTACTTTGACGTATACTGCAATGTTTATGTCTGATTTGTAGTAGTGCCTCTGCCTTAGTGGTAACCCACGTCACCATACGGATAGATACGATATAATTTGCAGAGACGTTTAAGCATACGTAATATACTCGATCTGTTTTCCTTGCCAACCATTTTGTAACAGTGTAGTCTGTCTATAAAAAAATAAAAATAATGATTTTCCATTAAAGTAAGAATATTTTTGTTGTTTACCTTACTAAGGTTTGACCACGTGCTTTTATACATACTTATGCACCCAAAGCCACCCCACTTAGGTATTGTTTTTTTCAACCATGCAATAAATATAGAGCTGAAAGTTCAGGGCCGGCACACAATAACGCGCAAAATGTATCAATATCGCTGCGTTTATTTTTGTACAACTATATGGTTGTCACTCTTTAAGGCATTATAGATAACAATGTCCTCGAACGTTTAAAAAAAGCTATCGCGGATTTTCCCATTGTATATATCAGTATCTTATCATTAAGATAACACGATAAGGTTTTGATAGCGAAGTCTGCGACTTTAGGGATTCTTTTCTTAGATTCGTCCACAGATTAATCACTGTCTCTAAGCATGTGTTATCGTTTTGTTGATTGTTTTTATCAAATTAACAGTAGTGTTAATAGTCACGTAGATGTAATACATATAATTATAAAGATTTTATTATTTGTGTATGGAACAAGAAGGTTCTGCAATGACTATTGCGTATGGGAAGCGGGTTGGGAAGACCCTTCAATAGGCGAACAAAATTTATTGTTATCTAAATAATTACTACTAGGCGTTCTTACTAAACCAACGTTAAGGATACTACTATCGACCCTAACTATTCTGACAGAATGACTTATACTGTGATGCAATTGTCATCATAATCGTTATTAAAATTTACGTGGCTGCGACCACGTTAATAGTGACACGCCATCTAAACTTATCATGACTCTGAATATAGATAATTTTGTAATTATATTATTTATTTTGCAACCATACAAAAATTGATCAAATGCCATTCATGTTTATTGGTGACATAATAAATATATCTGTAGATAATAATATTAAAAGACTAGAGTTTGCTTGACTGCATTATTCTTATAAACTACATACTACTAGCGTTCATTTTATTTGCTACTGCAAAGAAAACACGCGTTTATGTAATTACGAAACCGGGAAACATACAGTTTATGAGTGAAGCCTCAGCTAGCTACAGGTGTAGCCTCTCGATATAAAATATACCACTTAAAATATGTTAAAATTATTAAGTATATTACAATATAGCTATTAATGATTTACTTACATCACCTCGTGTTCAGTTCTGATAATGAATACATGTTGTACCAAATTAATTTTTCTTTATCAACGTGGAAAGTTAAGTTTTAATATAAAAATAATGTAATTGTGTTTTAAAACAGAATTATATTATTCTAATCTAGTAGTTAAATAAATAGTTATTTATTGAGGCCGATAAGTATTAATAATAGATGAAGTATCAACCCTAGTGTGTGTGTAGGTGTGTGAAACGACACCGATGGAAATAGCTCGTATATAAAAACTCTCGAGGAAATCTTATTTGTATGTGTTTCAAAATAGATATTTTGCGACAACGTCCGAAAGTAACGCGAAGTATTTGTGCTCTCGGGTATTTAAAATACTTTTAACATTTCTTTATGTTCCATGTTTTTATATTAAACATAACAGCGCATACATCATACTAATAAGAAGCGCATCAAAATACACGTCTTCTTCCTTTAAGACAGACAGAGAAAAATATCTAAATAAAGGTTAATTTCTGTAACATATACCTACGTCTTACCTTATACTTAGATATGTACTTCAATAAGAGGCATGAAAATATCTTCTTTAAAGTTTTCTAAACAATTTTAAGGTCTTGTTTTTTATTCACATTAAACTTATGTTAAATTTTATAATAATTATACATTTTTTTTTTTCAAATTATTATCAATCTTAATCTTATCATATTTTTCGTTTCAGGTAAGTTGATAATCCGAGGTACTCGAGTGAACTACAAATATGAAGTATATCTCTACCTATAGTAAGATTACATATCATTTATTTTATCATAATATATCTGTAGATAATAAGTGCTATATTAAGAAGTGAGTTGTTGATAACATTGCACTTGTGCAATAACAATAATAGCAACATTATAATCACGTTTATGTTATTGCATCACTGTGAGTGCAATAAGTTACAAAGATGCGACAGCATAAACATAATTATGTCTTATTAAAAAAATGGCAACTCTTTTAGTAGGTACACAAAGAAAATCTAAGTTCATCGACAATGTTATGAGGATCGTACAAGCATTGTAATGTGTGGGATCCCAACTTCAAATTTAGGGCCTGGTATGACCGTGTTCTGTGGGGAGTGTTGGGAGCGGCCTATGTCCAGCAGTGGACTGCGATAACCTAACCACTATTGCCACGCTAACGCAACAGTAATTCAGACGCAATAATAACAACAAAGTTATTAATAAATAATTTAGTAGTACAGGAAATCTGTAAATAGATCCAGTGACGTGCGTGCTTGATACAACTAATTAATTAATGTTAAACCAATGATCGCACTTCACTCGTATTTAGTTCATAACTAATCGTTAATTCTATTTGTTATTCTATTTATATACTTTTCCTGTTTTTATGTTATTATATTTAGATGTAAGTTTCATAAGTACATCTTAAGTCGATAATTAGACTTACGGTTTATGAGCATAAGTGAGCATTATTTTTAATTAGTTTTTCTCCTTTTCACTATATTGCAAGTAGTACTGTACAGATGTTATAGAGATAATAAAACGAAACGAATAATAGCAAACAAATCTTGTAATAAAAAGGAATTTGTAGTATACGTTTACAACTCAAATAAGACCCTGCCTGGTCAGGGCGGTAGCCGCAGGTCAAATTTCCTCCACATATTGCGGTGGTACTTCTCTACTATACAACATTCAAAATCTGATAAGATGACAATAATGAGTATTTTATAACGTTTCTGTTTACACTATTAATTTACAAAAAATCCTTTTGATTATTAAGTAAGTATTGCATAATTATTTACATATTTAAACTTACATCACTAGTATATATAAATAACACCCAATACATAACGTAAATAAATTTATTATACAAACAACAAATTATCATAAAATCAACATGATATTTAAATGTATCTAATAATAGTGTTGCCACATATGGAGGCAGTTCGCAATATGGACGGTCACATTATGCTGATCACAAAAGATTGTGTAGCTATTTTTAGTTTTAGTGACGTAATCTGTATTTAATGTGTATGTGCTTTTGGTATTATGTGAAATATAACATTTATGTAGGTCATATCATCGCTGTGACATTAGTTCATTATAATTATATTATCTGTATGGAAACGGTTTATTTTATACCTACTACTATTTTAAAGAACTTATCGGCATACTGCGGCGTAAAGTTTAGACACTTGACCACGCTGACCAAATAGATTAGTTTGTTTGTTTTTTGTCGAGTTTTCATCTCTTTTTTAAATTATAATCACCTTCAGCACACTGTAATCTCCACAGGACGAGAAAGGGATATTTATATTTGACATTCTGAGTCCATTAACACACTGTTCATCACTTTAATGTGTAAATGCATTCGTTAACTTAATGCTTTAGATTACCAAATGCATGGTAGTATACATAGCACGTCGTCTTTGGAACAGTTAAGTTAGTGAAAACTAGTAACTAAATTATTGTTACTTATTCCTTGAAAAATAACGTAAGCACCTCAACTATGTCATAATATAATGAGTAGGCACACTTAAACTTAAATCAAAGTAACTTAATTACAATTTAAAACATTTAACGCAAATTATACCTAGAAGCTTTTAACCTTGGTAACGTTGAATACGTTTGTAATGTAGAACAGAACTGTTAAGTAACAATAGACTCATTTAAATAAAAATAAATTATTAATTACTATATGTATATGTCATTATTAACATGTTTGTATACTTAATGACAAAAATGTATACGACCTAGATCATCGTACACAAAGTAGCCTAACTGTTACTTCAACCGTACACATATCATTGATTTTATTTTTTATGTAGGTTTACTTGCGAAAAAAAAATTTAAAAGAAAATTTATATTTAATGTTTTGTCGTCCGAATCGTTGGAAATTTTAAGTGTGTTTTAAGAAACGTTATTATATATTTTAAGAAAGGTAATTAAGAAGATTTGAGTATGTAGAAGCGCATCTTTTAAAGGTTTAATATTTTAAAGGCTTGTCAAAATTGTCATTTTGATATAATAAATGTGGTTCCGTCATCTTTGTTTACATAGATATAATAAAACAGGAAAATAAATAATCAATAAACTTGTTATTTTGTACAGTGGGAAGTACATGGCGCTTATTTGCAACATTTCCTTGTATATTTTGTGTAAGTTCACTTACGTACTTCAATGTTGTGACAATAAAACTAATAAGGCCAAGCAAATACGGGATCAAGAATACTGTTTTCCAAGATGAGTTATTTATCTATCACGGTGATTTCTCTTAAATGTTGTATTAGGCAATCAAAAACTAAACTATCAAAATTTTCTAATTCATTCATTCTTAAATTTCGGCATTGAATTTGAGACCACAGCCTACGGGCTGTGTATCATAATTTTCATATTTAATACGCTAAATATGAAAATGCTACGCGAGGCATTACAAATTTATAATCACAGCGTAACACAATCAAGTATTCTATAATTAATATCGAACGATTATAATCGTACCACATTAACTACTAACTACGCAAGTAAAAATAGTATTTATTTACATAAACTTGTATTGAATGTTAATACAAATATTGACGTAATTGTAGAAAGAGTACATTTTAGCTCGTGACAATGTAACTATCATATTTTCCTTGTGACAAGCTAATAATACAAAGTGTTACTCATCTGATCTAAGGAGTAAAAGGACGACGAAGGATATATTATTTAACATAATGATATTTTCCCTTAAGGATTCTGATTCGAAGGGATTATATCTAAGCTAAATGAAAAAAACTTAAAATATTCTAATTCGTGGCTGTTAATTTTTTTCAACTGAAATTCATGATGTGACTGTATTATGGGTGAAACAGTAATTCTTAAATCAAATCATACAGCTAGTCCGAACACTATAAAAAAGCTAAAATTCAGTAACTTTTAGGAGATTAATACTCATACCGTCCCGCAGAAGAAATAAAAAGACTTATTATAATCAGATTGTTAGTACAATCCTAAGTTTTTACATTACTCGTGTATTGTCTAACAATATGTCATGTCATGTCATGTTTGTATAATATTAAAATAAACAATGTCAACGTTGTCCACAGCGGCTAGCGAGTTATTTCTGTAGCGGATGTAGATTTATCGCCACATACTTGTTTTACTCGCTATTTTTGTACGAAGGATATCACATGCCATTATGGTAACATACAAAGTGTGAAATATACTGTAGGTATAGGTCGACCAACTTGTGTATGTAATGAATGTAATAATAGCATGGTGTGTAGAGGCGCCATTCGTATTTCCATACAGGTTTGGTTTATTTAATTTGTGTATTAGGAGCACGTGATTTCGATTTGTATGTATATTGTATTTATGAATAATGCTTAATAGTATGAGGAGGTATCTACAAATATTTATTTATTATACTTGTAAAAATCTTAAGTACACGCAATCTTGTACCTACACCCAATTCCATGACAAGCTTTTGTAGATCTTATAATTACTTTTTCAATAGTAAGATGCGAAACACAATAATTTGTTTTAGTTTTCTTACTGAATGTATTTCATAGTTTTATTTTATTAAGGAAAATCTTAATAAAAAGAATATTGTAAACAGCGCAACGTCACGGCATAAACCTATAAATAGTACACGGAAAATATAATGTATTTTATAAACATAGTGTAAAAAGAATTGGTTACTAACAATTATGCTCGGTTATAAATAACGAGTTAATTATTGTTGTTATAATTCAACATGGCGAAAGACCTTCATTGTATTTATAGATATACATATATTTAATGTATAATGTGAAAAGAATTTAATATTTGTAGATGCCATTTTGACAGAGGTTTATGAAAAGTTTCATTTACCAGGCCTCTTCACCTTTTTTCAAGAAGGCCTTTCACGCCCTTACGCGGAGCTAACCAATAGATACAAAGATAAGCTAGGGAAAACTATAGAACAAACACATATTAATAAAGTAATGTATCTTCAAGAGATAAGTTTGTAGTAAAATTTCAAGGAATAACATAATGTGACTCGGTGGCTCTGAGCATTTTTAACCGACTTAAAAAAAGGAGGGGGTTCTCAATTCGGTTGTATTTTTTTTTGTTTGTTACCTTATTTTAATAGTAAATCACCGAGTTCTTCTGTATCTGATTTTCACAAGCAATATTAGTGTGCATAAAAATATAGGCTGTGTTTTATGTATAACATTATTTACCAGTACAATGTTTTTCAAAGTAGTAGTGAGTCCCAAACTACAAGTGAGCAGAGCTTTACTTTAGGACTAATCCAAAAGTCCAAACTCTACTTTGATAAACTGCGTAGTGTTAATATGTGACGAATATTAATAATGCTTTTTAGTCTCTCCTTTGATGAGGGAACGTCGTAACACTAAAAACATTGACACCTTTAAGAATTTCGTTTTATATAAGCCACAATTTCCGGTTACCAAAATAGTTAAAGTTTTTACAGCCGCTTGTCATGATTGTGCACGTTTTTTTTTAAATTATTTACACACAATAAATGATTTTATTTTTGGCATGTTGAAATGACCATGACTATTTTTATAGTTGATATAAATAAAGTGAAACGAGGAACCATAAAGTTATATTATGATTTTCGCTTTGGCAGTCCGTGAATGTACAATTAGATGTAATGCGTTTGTTCTAGTATTGTTGTTTGACATTTTTATATAGGTGAATAAGATACACACGTGTCATGCACCAGACTATAAGATAAGTTATTTTTATCAATCATTTCTATCTGTATTTTTAAATCCCATTCAAGCCTCATTCATCGTTGAAAGGGAGCTTCCCTTCATATACCACGCTAGTTAGACTTATTAGTATTTAGTTTTACGACAAGTTTATTTACGTAGAGTTAATACCTACGACATTTTATCTATATATCAATCAGACTGCTTTTACGACAACCAAGGAATGAGTTGGGTTAGTGACACCATTATATTCTTACACCTTATGTATATAAGTTAGGCTGAAGTTTAATATAAGTTCACAAATTATTTAATAAAGTGTACTTTAAATAATGTGTCGAGAACACGCACCACGCCACGGTAGAGCAGGTTACGCCATTAAGTAACATATTATTTCATTAACACGTTATAAAGTTTACATATTTATTACAATTATATGTTACTGTGAACTGTTCTCGCCATTCAAGTATGTTTATGTTTAATATATTTGTTGATATCCAAGATATGCAATTGTATGTTCGTTGGGAAAACATACGAGACAAACTTAATAGTGAACATATTATTATTGAATTTGACAATGAATTCAAAAAAGTTCAAGCATTATCTTATTAAAATATTTACCTACGTTAATATACCTATTTAAAATACATTATACTGAGGCGTTGTCTTACAGAATAAATGACAAAACATAACTAGAGACTAATCTCTATATAAACTCAACGGTCTGGTTATGCCGTGTAATCACGGACGAAAAACACAAGGTGTACCTAGCCACCCCATCTCATCCTGAGGATGACGTAACTGTCGTAACATAGAGGGAGGATAGAGGAGAACAGATAAAACTTCCACACAAGTTTATTTAATAGCGTAAAGTCTAATAGAGTTTCAAGTGTAAACGATATTTAATTTTATAGAAATGAAGTACGTGGAATGCAAACGTAGTTAGCAATTTTTCTATAAACGTTATTATTTATGTAATTAATGGGATAATATCTCGCACAATTCTAATAATAAATGTATAAGCCGTAGAGTTATATATTTATACTTGTACATTTAATTACGCACCGCGTTGTTAAAGTACTTTATATTTGCAAGGCTTCTTTTCTTATTACAAATTTCAATCGTGTTATAATATCCCCTTGCTACGTTTTATTCCTTCCTCGTAAAAGTTTTGGTATATTTTTTTGGAAAGTATGTTACTCTTTGTTAGCTAATGTTACGTAATAGAAGAATACGAAACCTGTTAGTTGCGAAATACCTGTCAATGTTATTTTAAACAAACATGTTTATTAAAGCGCTCTTTCGTGCATAATATAATTTATTTTTCTTTATAGTAAGAGTTCCTATATATAGCATATTAATATAAAATGTAGTAAAAAATATCTTGGTAGACGAAAAGTTTTATTCCCCAGAAGAACCTGTCTCACGGTCACATCGTGTCAGAAGTCTAACGACCTCTGCCAGTACACGTGTTTATATATCTACGATCTGATAATAATAAACCTATTGTTATGAATAAGTACTCTGTGGTTATATCCAAGGCTAGTTTAATGCCAAACTTGCATATTTATTTTTGTACATCATCACTATACACGTCAAAATAACATGCAATATTACAAACCATACATAAGTAGGTATAGGTATTAATAAACAAGAAAAACACCTAAATGCATTACACACAGCTTGTAGGTATTGTAGTTAACTGCTGAAAACCTTAACATTATTAGTTGCATATTTAGAAACGTTATATTGTTTCAACTTAATACTCACATTATGTATATGTTTGCAAATATGCTAATGAATCCACTCAAGGTTACATCAGTCAAAAAAATTAAAATAACTCCCACAATTTATTTTCAACTTTACAACGTCGAAACACAAACGTGGCTTTTGTTGCGTCCAACAATACGGATCCCAAAATAGCTCCTTGTATAACCAAGTCTGGGAATAAACCTAGTGAGAAAGTATCGACCCGGCTATTATTAGAGGCTGCGAGGCAACTTGTTCCACTCTTTGTTGGTTCAAAATAACCATGCAATCCCTCCCTCCATGGCTGGAGAGTTTTACTCCGATATATTTTGGTACAGTCCGGCTTTGAGTAGTGAGCTTAGTAAGGCATTTGATTGTGTTTGCATTACTACTGAGCCGTAACTTAATGTTGCTTGTTTGTGATTCATGGACTAAAATTAAAGTGATTGTGTGTAACTCGTTCAAGATTCAGTTCTACCGTTCATACAATGACGTCACTTGAAGTATGTAAGTAACAACCTATTTAATCATTTGATAATTATATACCTACTTCTTTATAATATGAACAATGCACGCTGATGTGTTACAATAACAAATGAATAGTCATTTGATTAACATGGGTAGATTAAAATTAGTATCAAATACCTGTTACATATTGTTAGATATTTTGTATATTCATAACTAATTAACATTATCTAACAAGTTTTTGAAATTGTGTTTTATTATTAAGTCAAAAAAGATTCAGAGACAAGAAAGATTGTGGCAAACAAAATCATCATCTTTGATTATAAATTTTTGATATGTAGCAATAGGTATATAGACAGTAACCCAAATGGTAATAGATTCATCAATGACCCAAATGCAAATCAATCATAACTCCAAAAAAACTCCCAATAAAAAACTCAACAAGAGTGGTTGATTCCAGAATTAGGTTCATCTAAAAATAACTGAACACGGAATGCGCCCATCTGTTTATAGAGTAAGCGGGGGAGATTTAACTATTCTATTTGTGTACGCAAGGGGGACAGGTCTGGACAGGTTGACAAAAAATATTGAACTTGCTCGCCGACAAGTGAATGAGAGGGTTGGAACAGGTGACAACTTATATCTCACTATCGGGGGATGACATATTGGTTAAGTCATTAGTGGAAAAGCGCATTTTTTTGGTAGAGTTTATAAGTTAGATATTAATTATCAATTATCTAGTTTACACATGCTTTTATGCATTTAACTGGGTGTTTTTTGTCTGCTTATGGACATGTTTGCATATTTGTATTTTACTGTGTTTCAAGTATTTAGTTTGAGGCACATACCTACAATAATATGTAGTAGGATTTATAATCAATATTATATTATCAATCTAAAAGTGGCAAATACATTTTCTATCGTATCATATTGAAATAGTATATTTTAATAACTGAGCTATTAACTTTATTTGTATTTTCAAATAACCAGCTACTCTTGAGGTCTACTCTTGAATTTAATTCCGATCGATCGGGATTGGAATTATGACGTTTACCGCTATTTCATACTCTTGAAATCAACACTAGCGCCAAATTGTTTTCAAATTAGGTGTCTATTTGTTGAACTACATGAAATTGTGATTGAATTAAAAATGGTACTCTTGAATTCATTTTGACAGCTGCGTATTGCGTTGAAATTGTGTTCGGATTGCTTGTAAATTGGTATAATTCCAATAGCAAATAAGTAACTTTTTACATATTGTTTTGTGTTTTATGTCGACTTGCGAATATTAATATATCTTTAATATGACTTATTAGTAAAGATATCATTTATTCTACTTAAAAAAACGTAGATTGGGCTTTATAAGAAAGGCAAACTAAACCTCTATTGCGCTTTGTGTGTTGTATCTATGTACCAAATAAAATATGGCGCCAAATTATTTGTGTTGTCAAACAGTGTTCGTTATCATTATAACGAACACTGTTTGACAACACAAATAATTTATTTGTTAAATATATATTATTATGATAAATATTCAAGCTTTACTTGGTCACAAAGCCACACAAAGCTTTTTAAACTAGAAACACTAATATAGAATTAATAGAATTATTCTAGAATTCATCACACTCTCAGTAATATAAGGGGCCAAGTCAAAATTTTAGTAAACTGAGATTTTAAATGCTAAGGGCATAAAATGGAATTCTTTACCTGTTAGCGCTGACAGAGCGAGAAAAAGGACAATAACGACTCGGTAAATATATTTGTGTCCCTCTCACACTCTCCCAGCGCGCCCGCTCTACTACTTAACTCGCTACTGTACTTGTCGATGTGTAAATCGGGCTTTACTGCTAGAAGGTTATGGTTAACAACTAAACAGTGACAGGGATTTAAATAATATATAGGTTCAATTTTAAATAGTCCTAGTATTTCTTTGATATTTTTGTATTATAAAGGCCTAACTTGAATGCACGTTTTTCAATTACTTGTAATTTATAGAATTAATGCAAATTTATTGTTTTCTCTTATTGCTATTTATAGTGCATTTACCAAAGAACAAATCTGCCAAATTTCACATTTATAACTTAAATAATAAATAAGTAATTTGAAAAAATAGGTGAAATATAGGAGGAACCCAGAATCTTAAATCGTGATTTCCCAAAAATCAACTTTTTTGGATTGTGCCCTTATAATACTGAGGGTGCGATATTTACTTTTTTACAAGTAAGGGGAACCATTTTTATTACAGACTTGTCTTTGACCCGTCTCATTCAGCCACAAGCAACACAAAATTTTTGAAATGCTTATTTCTCGATCCGAATAATCATAAATAATTAAAAAACGTATATTACAATAATATTTTCCATAACTTGTATTTATTACTATTGTTAATAAGCAGATATCGACCTTAGTAATAATATTTTCTCAATTTAGTATGTAGTTGAACATCACTTCTCCAATGTCATGTGTTGCTAACTTCACACTTTAAAGTATAATCGTGAACCAATCCCAATTTCAATCCAATGTTGACGAAATTGTTTTCAAGAGTACGAAATCACGTGACTTTGACATCGACATTGTAATTGGATTGGTATTAGATTGAAATTAAAATTATGTTCAAGAGTAAGCCTACAGCATCGTAGCAACCTCACTTGATACATTGAACCTAAACAAAGAGAAGATGACTCAATATAATCCTTAGCTAGTAGCCTTTGTATGGCAGACTAATTATATATCATCTATAAATATCTGTGATTCACACCAACTCTCAGTGTCTGCTTTAATAGGCGTGAATTATTGCCTGCATATGTACTATGCGCCCTATTTTTTACACACATGGGTCCAATGAGAATATCTCCTCTATTAAGAAGTTTAAGGAAACTAATTTTAGCTTCTTTATTAAACGTAAAAAAAATGAATATCGTGTTTATATTTCTACTTTGCATAAGTATGTACCTCAGAAGTTATTAGTCCTTATCATAAGTGGTGTCATTAATTATGTTTATATTTAGTATCTGTGTTAATGATCAATTAAATGCAATGAATTGATAATCATAAACTTATTTTAGTAAATGATCTAATGTAGATTGCAGCAGGTTTTCATTTTTATGGATATGAGAAGGTGATTTCAAGTTTATTGTGATCATTATGAAAGTATTTAATACTAATTTAATTTATATTGATTAGTTACATAAACATATACCCCTAATATACTCTGCTTAATTTGGGACATCATTTTCCGTGAATGAGGTTTATTCAACAAGTCCTAATTTAGTATTTAGTAAGTAGAAAACTTTTAATGATTTCTATGACTAAAATAAATGTTATTAGTAGTCAATTTTAAAAATAATATAGTTTGCAATAAATACATACAAAACAACAAGTAAAAGGAAGCAGAGAAATCCCATTACATATACAATAGAGTTGTGAATACAATGACCGTTAATATTAAAGTGTGAACCTTGAAATAATCTTACAATTAATTAGCAACTCATTATAGTCGTAATCCAAGATAATACACGAGAACTAACCACGCATCAACACGGTGCCATCTCAATGTGATTAAACTAACTTTATCTATTTATATTATGTATACTTTATACAGTTTGTTATTATGTATAAATATACATACGTATGTTAAAGTTTATTCGTCGATTTTGTTGGATACCAGCTTTTAATATCTCGCTTGTTTCAGTTACTAGGCATATTTTACTGATAGTTCAGATTTGCCTTAAAATACCATCCACAATACTGTTTTCTGTACATTTTACCATTATCGTGATGGTAGGTACTTACTGCAATAGATCAGTGACAATATAAGCGCCGATTACACTACCCTACATGTAGGACACTACATCTTGTACGGCACTACATGTTAGGACACTACATATCGGAGATTGGCGAGTCCCGACCGCCATGTAGTCTCCTACAAGATGTAGTGCACTACATGTAGGGTAGTGTAATCGGCGCTTCAATAAAAAGTCACGAGCATTACAAATACAACTACTATAAATAGCAAGGGTTGCATTTGCATGTGGATGAGTTTGATATTCATTCGGTAAATGGTTATGCAACCATTACCGGTTGTGTGACCATAGTACAAATAAATAGTTAATATAATATTTATGCTCGCTGCATGCCTCTTGTGCAATTACCGACGGATTTAGAATGAATGTTGTTATAAAAGTTGAAGCGAACGTTCGTTCGGGCGATTCATACAAATCTATTGATCAGTAAATATACGCTAAAGTATTGAAAAGACATGACTATAAAGGATATATTTTAATATTTCAGAAATAGCTGCAATTTTATTTTACGCTTTATTATAGTCATGTATTGTATTAGTTTGATACGTTTTTGGCAGATTCTGCACATGTTAGACCTAGTAAGAGTTGACGGATGAGACATACGTACATTGAAAATATTTTTAGGAGGCCTTTTTCAATAATCGCACTAATGTAGTATTTTACCATATACGTGTTACTACTAATCTTACTACGTAAGACTGGGAATAAAGGGTCTTTTACTTTTATATAAGAACTAGCTGATGCCTGTGGCTTCACCTGCGTGGTATAGGTGGCGTAAATGTATACACCCTAAGCTACACATATTCTAAATTTCATCGAAATACGTCCAGTAGTTTTTGCGTGAAAGAGTAACAAATAAACATCTATCCATCCATCCTCAACAACTTTCGCATTTGCATTTATAATAGACTAGATGACCCGTGCCCACTTCGTTAGGCGGCGAAAAAAACGCGTCCGTTTTTTAAGCATATTTCATTACTGCTCCACTCCTATTAGTCATAGCGCGATACTATATAACCTATGACACTCCCCGATAAATGGACTATTCAACACAAAAATAATTTTTAAAATCGGTTTAGTAGATCCAAAGATTACCCCCTACAACGTCACAAACATACAAACTTTACCTCTTTATAATATTAGTATAGAAGTAGGATTCTGTTGTCTTAATGACAGCGTATGCGCACATATTACACTTCTGTATGTATTCGCTCAGTTTATTTTTACATAAAATATGTTTTTAATTGACAGTAATATTTATTTACTCACAAAAACAAAACAGGTTATAATTGTATGTAACGTTACAGTTGTATTTTTATGTTAATACTTTGATTGTTATAAAAATTTGCATAATAAATTTTAGTACAGTTACACCTAATTACAGTTATCTCCTATGTCAAAAAAATGACGTCAAGAAAATGCAGCAGTAGAGTTTGTTGCGCCGCTTCTTCTCTACTAGCGCTTTGGAGGCGGTGGTAAAGTTTTCAAAACTTTGAAATGTTAATAAACTTAGATTAAGTAGTGTTAGATGACGTCAAAAAGATACAATATTATTGTACTACTTTGAATAAATAAATGAATACTGAATACTAGTGACATTTATGAACCTTATTAAAATTCTGTTTTGAACACCAAATATTATATAACATGTATGTCAGGATTGTCGTTTTGAATTATTTATTTTTATTTTTAGAAGGTACAGACTTTAGGATTCGGAATAGCCTGGAGTAACTCCTCTTGGAAAGTAAAATGCGGCTACGACACGCTAACCATTATTGACTAAGGTTCTAGTGTCCGAATCACGATATTATTTGATTTCTCTTCTAACCGCAGCAACTAACTACGGTTTTAAACCGGGATCGACGTTCCTTATCCATTGTTTTTTTGCTCTCCTCTGTTATTACGCCTCATCCAAAACAGGATGACGCACACACACGATGTTGTTACATTCAAAGGAACTCCATTTACAACATCAAATACATAATAAATCTACCCTTGATAGCTATTTGGCACTGAACCCCGAACCGTAGCAACACACACATACCACTAACAACACGTAAACTAGTCCAAATGCATAATGTTCAAACAGAGTCCATTCGTACAATATCCGGCGTTGCATTTAGTATGGAAATAGCGGCGCGTGCGCAGGGGCAATCAAATAAACAGTTTACACCAGAAATAGATGTTCTCGCTGAATGTGGAACGGTGAAGAGTTAGCGCTTTATGGACGGCTATTTTTGGTGGACACACTCGGACTACGGAACTATAATATTGTGGATATGGTAATGTGTATGTAGACATGTTTTGAAGCTTGCGACAAAATGTATCATTACGGTTTGATTTTTACTTGAAAATTAAAATGTCTTTATTTCTTCTTCTGTCTTTACTTGAAATAGTACAAGAAACAAGCGTTCTATAGATAAATTAATCATATTATGACAGTATTAGCCTCCTCATGGTGATTGGGACGAGTCACTGTAAAAGTCGTCTAATAACAATTTCTTAGGTTTTATCTCTACGAAAACAAACTGTAGGAAAACCTATACCCATCTGTCTGCCCTGCGTGCTCAAAGTGGACTAAGTTTCTATCTTAGTAATAGGAGGTTTATCTTAATCTCTGTAGTGGGACATTTATGTGTCGTTATGTTGATTATTGTGACGGAGTAAGAATACAGTGTGTCACCACCCCACCTCATCCCATGGGTGTCGTAAAAACCGACTAAGGGACTATCCATGAATATTATCTTTACGTAATAAAGAGAAGGAAAACTTGAAATAAAACCCTATACCAATCCGTTTGGCCAGCGTGGTATGAGTAGGCCAAGTATCCCTCCGTCACTGGAGGAGGCCCGTCCCTGCAGTGGGACATTAATGGTCTGTTATGATGATGATGATGTTGATTATTAAATACACCAGTCAATAATGTTCAGTTCAATGTAAACAAAGAAGCGCCAACGCTGCTCATAAGCCTTCTCCAAATGTTTTCGTTGAATGTTTGTACTAAAAACGGAACGTTTTCCCTATACACGTTCTGTACATATTATTAATAAATATGAATTGGCAAAATGTGTGTCGGGGCTTTGATTTTAGAACGGTTCAACTTATCGGGACGATCTTTTTTTGTTGATGTTTTAAATGCCACGTCAGGTTTTGTATGATGAAGAGTTTTAGTAAGAAGTGGCAGACTGATGAACGTACTATCAGCTATTGCTGATGTAAATAAATAATGATATTTAACATAACATCCCACTAATGTCCCACAGCAGGGATGGATGTGCCCCGTCCAATGATGAAGCTATTAGCCTGGGCTATTAGTTCTACACTGACCAAAGGTCTTAGTATAGGATTTAATGTGAAGTTTTCTTTCTTATTTTTTAGTTAACACAATTTGTGTGAACCATCTGTAAGGATGAGATTGAATGCTGCTGATCATAAGTTATAAGTTAAAAGAAAAGTTCACTTTAAGTTTGCCCAATTTCAAATGTTATAATTATTATGTTTTACTGTTGACTAATTATACACAGTGTACACACTGCCACTGATGCACATTATGCCTTTCGACAAGCATTTACAGTGTATCATGATTCCCAATACATTTGTAATAAAAAGTATTTCAGCTATTAGTAAACATTAGAATAGTAGTTGATATATTTAGACGTAGTTTGTGCGTTTTATACCCGAGTTTTAAATAGACGTTGTAAAGGTCAGACAAACGTACTGGGAATTAAAATAACAATCTTGTTTCATTGTAAATATAATAACTTATGTATTGGGAAATGAATGATACTACACTGATACTACTAGATGTATTGCTGGATGGATAACAACTAATGAGTGATTATTTAATAAATCTTTAGTATTAAACGTAGGGTTAAGTATCTGCAAATTGCCAATAAGTCTCCTGTATCAGGTGAGAAATTTCTCTAATTCATCTCTTTTCTTCTTAATAAATTCTGTTTTCGGTTCCAAGACTTAGCTATAACTTGGTTCTACGTTTAAGTTTTCTTTTAAAACTGCTAATCTCAAAGAAATACTAACTTTTTTTTAAAGTAGCAATTCTCAGTGGTTTGGAAATCAAGGTAGGTAGTGAAAAATTGTTTATAAAAGTAAAAGCAAGCTCAATTCCCACAACAACTTTGATTTGTTTCTTTTAGAAGGAAGGGTAGGTCCTTCCTAAGTTGTTTATAACTGAGACCTACGTCAAGTTTGCTTTATCTGTTTTTTTCATACAGATAATATCTGTTATTTTTCTGCGGCTTCTTGAACACTCATGAGTAGAGATAGGGTGATGGACACCATGTATTCTTCTTCGCTTACCACATAAACACGACAGAGGGTTACACCAACACATACCATTACGTAAAACCAAACCATATTTCCGCGAATTGATAAAATAATTCGTCTGTGTCACGTTTAGTAGCTCGCGTGTTAGTTCTATTTTTATAACTCAATAATTTGGTTTATGTATTTGTATTGTGTCTCGCTCGCACTATTATGTTATTATGTATGTTGGAGTGAGATGTGTGTATAGAGGCGCTCGGGTGGGGCGCGTCCTTCAGTTGTCGCTGTGTTCGTTGCCGGCTGTGCTAAATATAGCTCGCGGGGGTGAGGTGTACAGAGCGGGGTGGTGTGCGGGGGGTGACGTGCGCGGGCGGCGGACAACCGGCTTTGTTGATCTGCTTTGTTGTACTACTGTCTATATTATTACTCTATGGACTTTCTTTCTTGGTCAAGGACTTGTTAGATCGTTATCAGTAGTAAGCTATCGTAAACTAAGCTATTCTATGTTACGTGACATAACCTCGTATGTAAATGGTTGTGATATGTTCGGTCATCGAACCAGGAACTTGAATGTTTTTAATTTTGTAGGTATTGGCTGATAATTTAATTGGTTTATATAGTTTACTTTATATTTCAATGAATATAAAACACATCTAAATAAATATAATCACTATTTAATTACTATTTAATTTTTTTATTACTTTTGTTTTTTTTTTTCGCACAAGGTCGCAATATTTAGAGGAGGCCTATGTCCAGCAGTGGACGTCAATTGGCTGAGATGATGATGATGAAATCACTATTTTTATTAATTACAAAATTATATTACTAATATTTAATATAAATAGAGGAGGAATTTTCAAAAACCCATTTGTCGTGAATATTTTGGCGATTTAACGAATTAATTGAACAAAGGGTAAGGTCTGCCCTGTAAAATCAGTCGTTAATTCCTGGCAATTATATTTCTACGTAAAGGTTATAAAGTGCAATTCATAGAGGTGCTACACTCGTAGCCGCGTCCCGCTCGTAGCAGCCTACGAAATATTTTAGGAAAACGCTGCTCTGTAGAATAATTTTATATATTATTATATATTATTCTTTATTTAATGTATAAATATTAATTTTATTATTGTAATTTATTCATTATTACAAATTATTATTGAAAACTTATTTAATATATTATTATGTTAGTGCAGTAAACACATTGCATGTGTTATCTGCCTACAAGATAATGTGGAGTTAAAATAAAAGATATAGGATTGTATGTTTCTAATTGTATTATCTCTTACAAAACTATTGTTAAACCTAATTAGATAAGTATAAATAAAAACAACGACGTAAACGCAGTACTTATTATTACGTTTCATAGTTATTTATAGAATTAATTCTTTAAAAGAGCTTGCATTGTTTGTTTTGTCTTTTTTATTTATTTATAAGTATGTGTAAAGAAGGTTTTATTTATGGGAACAACTTAGAAATATACAATTTTACTATAATTATTTAAACTATCATGGTCACATTCACTAGTAATAAATGAACTATCGGGATATAGAAAAAAGTGTCACAACATCTCCGCACACCGAAGGATAGTTTCCCCTTGGAACAACCGGGTGTTTATAAGATTGACTGCAGTTGCGGTAGTTCGTATATAGGACAAACCAAACGAACAGTAGCATGCCGCATCAAAGAGCACATCAGAGCGGTCAAAAACAACGAGCCACAGAAGTCTGCAATCGCGCAACATTTACTGCAGTCGGGTACAGGCCACTGGATTGAGTTACATAACCCTCAGATACTTTCGACAGAACGCCACTATATACCAAGACTGGTGAGAGAAGTGATTGAAATTAATAAGTACCAAAATTTCAATCGCGAAGATGGGTTTCAACTGTCGAGTATCTGGCGTCCGGTGGTTAACCTATGTATGAACAAGAAAGTGAGTGCACCAAAAACGCGAGTGGATACTGTGAGTGTAGTGTGTCGCGATCGAGTTCGAGTAACTAGTGAGAACAGTGAGGACAATAGTAATAAAAAACGAGTGCGAAAGAGGGTAGAACGATATTTTCACTCCTAAGACTATTATATTAACCGCAAGTACTTCAGTTCCTCCGTGATCATGGTGCTTGTAACAGCGCCGAAATATCGGAAACTCACAAACCTTAAACATGGTAAATATCCCGATAGTTCATTTATACAATTTTACAAAAATATAAGTTATTTTTTAAATTTTGTCAAAAAATGGCTGAGTTTTTCGGTACCAAACAATAAGAAAAAGGCAACCGAGTTGAAAATCGTCACTTTTGGAGTCGAATAAAAAGAATAGAAGACATACATGAAAATATCCTTACCTATGGTCTTTTATAATAAAACCTTGTACCTAATAACCAGTCAAAATAAGCTTACTGAATACAATTATTAATACACGGACGACCAATGAAATACATTAATACGAAAACGATTTATCAATAAATAAACTAATATATTAAATGAAATGTTACCAAAACTATTCTAAACTAATTAAAACATGACATTTATACTATTTGTGGTTACTTAACCTGATTATAAGAATAGTATCTCAGGCGAACACTCTCTTGTCTAATGAATAATACATTAAATACGGACAGTATCGGGTCAAAATTGTGTATTGAGTCTATTATGTGACTAATAACTAAATTAACTCTTATATCACTTAATTGGGAATGTTTAAAAATATTTATATCTTCGCTGCAGTGCAGTGGCTTAAACGATAAGTATAACATATTGGTAAAATAAGTTTAATACTCGCGCAGGGTGGAAACGTTGGACGTCGATAGGCTGATATGGATGGATAAAATTGCTTAAGAAGAAATCTATACTAATATTATAAAGAGGTAAGGTTTGTGTGTTTGTGACGTTGTAGGGGGTAATCTCTGGATCTAATATAGAATAGTTCATTTATCGGGGAGAATCATAGGCTATATAGTATCACGCTATGACTAATAGGAGTGGAGCAGTAGTAAAATATGTTTAAAAAAGGGACGCGTTTTTTTCGCCGTCCAACGAAGCGGGCACGGTTCAGCTAGTTATAGATAATCAGAACATACTCTTTGCCTGGGTTGTGTGGTAATGGTAGGCCAAGTTTCACAGGAGTCTTATCCCTTCATTAGGGTATTTAAAAGACTGATGCTATATTTTTTATCGTTTGTATAAATCTTTACTCAAGGTAAATCTTAGTGAGGAAATCTACAAAATTTCGTTTCAAGTTTGGCTATTTTAAATTTTATTGATGCATTTTTAATTTCAAGCATTGAATTGTTGAATGGTATGTTATGTATTTATTAAAAATGCTTTATAAAAGCAATTTTAAAAATAAATATGGAATGACCTCAGAAGGTTATTGACGACGTCACGCAAAAAAAATAAAAAGTGTATTGACCAAATTGAAAGGGGATTTAAAGGGTTAAACTCAGAATTAACATAAATACGGTTTTGATATTTTCATTTTCATCCCAGTCTCAATTGTATTTCAGACGTATGTGACCTCTAAACGGAGGCACCTTAAAGCAAAACCTCTATCCCGGCCGGGCAGCTGTTCTAAATATAACCATGGATAAAAATAGCTTTCGCACCTTCCCCCCCTCACCCCCTAGCAGGAGGTGCTCAACACCCTCCCGCAGGCTTCGCCGCATTCCCCCGACGACCTACATTAAATGAGTCTAGGAGGTCGTGTCTTGAGTATATGCAACCTTATGCAATTTAATGCACGTTCATTTATTGATAGGTACTTAATAGTCTTTATGTGAGGAGAAACTACTACTTAAGAGCAATATCAGTATTTTACTATTGTATACTAACTTATAGTTCAAAGTGTTATCTTTAAAATCGATTACGTATTGCGAAGTGTTTAACCACCAAGATAAATAGACGTTTAAATCATCATCATCATAACAGCCCATTAATGTCCCACTGCAGGGACGGGCCTCCTCCCGTGACGTAGGGTTCCTTGGCCTACTAATACCACGCTGGCCAGACGGATTGGTATAGGGTTTAATTTCAAGTTTTCCTTCTTTTTATTTCGTAAAGATATTAGTTACAGTTATTCCCTTAGTCGGTTTTTACGACACCCATGGGATAAGATGGGGTGGTGACATATTGTATTCTTACTCACGGATGGACCACACGGATAGACGTTTAAATAATTTGTCAAAAATACTTTAACCCAAATTACGCAATAACTTAAAATACTTCAAAGTCGTCTAAAGTTTATAGACTCTTTACGACTTCTTAATTTTATTTTCACTTTGAACTCCAAATGTAAACATAATTATTTCTTTGACTTGGTTAGCAATTTACAATTCTTGATATATTATGAAATATTATTCTTTTCGTGATTTACATTTTGCATAAATATTTTCACCCTACAAGGGAGGGAGGGAAAACTTCAGAGAACATGCTTATGTTATAGCATTTCGTATTGTCAGAAGGGGTCTTTCCTTTATTTAGCTATATGAATAGCGACATGCGGCTTCCGTGCACGAGGTGTTTGGTTGGGTTCCGTGGTTATGAATCCCATGCAAGCCAGTGGTCTGTGCGATCCACAAATGTTTGTTCTGGAAGTGTCTATTCAATTGATGTTTGTATAAATATTAGGTTTTCATTAAGTTGGTGTCAATAAATTCAGGCTCATAGCCCTTTCTCCTGACAAGATAAGTGTATTTAGGTCACACGTTCAACACAAGCTTTTTCTGGTAGTACATATGCGCTATGACATTGCAATGTAATTACGTTGTTAATGTATTAACAATTATATAAATTTAACAATTACTTGAAATTAGTAGTCTCTGAACGGACATACATACATTATAACGGCCCATTTATGTCCCACTGCAGGGACAGGCCTCCTCCCGTGACGGAGGGATACTTGGCCTACTAATACCACGCTGGCCAGACGGATTGGTATAGGGTTTAATTTCAAGTTTTTCTTCTTTCTATGTAAAGGTAATATTCACAGAGAGTCCCTTAGTCGGTTTCTACGACACCCATGTGATGAGATGGGGTGGTGACATATTGTATTCTTACTTCGTCACCACACGGAAGATACATACATATACATGAAAAACATTACCCTCCTGTTTTACCAATCAGGTAAACACTGCTTCTCGTAATAAAGATATTTTTTAGTCTGTGTCGATCTATAATTTTAATTGTAGCTTCAATTTTAAGTAAACGACGATTTCAAACAATTTGTAATAAATTTTATGAAATAAAGTATTTTGAAATTTGAAAAAATTTGAAATTTGATTTGGCTGCTTCCCCCTTTAATAAACAACGTGACTAGTTGCGACCCTTGCTTTATTACGTTATTTTGAGGAAAAGTTCTACCTATTTATTTGTTTGAATAGGTAGGTATTTTTAATTAATTCTGTAATTTTCCCTGTTTGTAATACAATTTTCATTAATTCTTTGCCATTGTTGGCAATAAGCATGAATGTATAAAATGTGTATTTACTCGTGTTATCCAAAACAAAATGATAATTTGATGCGGACTGCTAATTCCTGAGATTAGCATGTTTAACAAAACAAACAAACTGTCCATATGTTTATTAGTATAGTAGATGTGTCAGTATACCTACCTATACTGAAAATAGTCATTTTCAGAAGCAGGACGCTACACTAGTTATCGTTTCACTACTTACTGTAGGAACGGCCACTACGGTAGGATTGTACGGTACGGTACGGTAGGTAGGATGTTAAACAAATAACTGTTGCGATGACTCTATTGCTGACCTCTAAAGGTCATGTAATATTTACTAACTCATTAGCATCAGATAATATTTTTTTCCAATCTTAATACAGGACACCCACTCGTGTTATATCTTGTTTGAAATAAGTTTGTTGTTTGATCAGCCGTCCGTGCTAGCACAGCGTGGGTGTGACAAAACTTAATGATCTCCTCCTACTGGAATCTTCGGAGATTCTCTGAGGACTTCTTAGAAAATATTTTTCTACTTGTAACAGAAAAAAGTATAATTTTGATTTATTGCTTATTATTTTGTTATCAGTGTTTTTAAGAGAGCTTGTTGCCGACAACTGTTGTACCTACCTAGTTGTGTCCTAACACACGATCCTTCGCCTACTGCGCCTAATCCGATCCTGTGATTTTGTTTGTAATAGTATCAATCGTGGGAATCACAGATATCTGAAAAAAGGAGATGTGCCCTGAATGTCATTTTGTATGGAAACCTAATGTCGCCAGTTTTATTAACACACACAGCAATAGAATATACGAATAGACTACTGTTCTCAGTTACATCTAGATTATCAATGAACGCAATACTCTGTCTCGTTTTTCCTTGAAATATCTCCCTTACACGGTGTCACAGCGAACCAATCAGCGCTACTATATATATACAACTAAAACAAACTTCAAAAAATTTAGATAGAAAAACTACTACAATTTAAAACTACTACATTCAAAAAAATTACATTTATGCTAGGCGTTGACCTTATCGATAAATAATTAATAAAATTTATCGAAAGACAAG
This sequence comes from Schrankia costaestrigalis, assembly GCA_905475405.1. Lineage (NCBI taxonomy): Eukaryota > Metazoa > Arthropoda > Insecta > Lepidoptera > Erebidae > Schrankia > Schrankia costaestrigalis. The sequence continues at coordinate 878,816 of FR997836.1, forward strand.
ACTTACATATTATTAAAAATTAAATACTTATCATATACTTAAATAATAATTACTTTTATATAAATATGTATTATATAATAATACATAATTGTATACCCGAAAACGAAATGGCTTTATCAGTTTTGACAAAAAATTCTATCATAATTCAAATTCACTAAGATCGTTATTTAATGTTTATGCGTGAGCTTGACGTCATTGGTTGATCGTAATCAAAACTATGCTTTGATTAAAAGTGCAATCTATTTTAAACTTTCACTTCAACGTAATAAATAATAATATCTACTAACACAATACAAATGTCACTATATTAAACTGTAGAGTTTGTATGTGAAAAACCATTAAATAATTTAAAACTAAAGTCAACTTGTTACTTGTGACATTACAAGCTTGTCATTTCAGAAAAACTGAAAATGTAGAATTTAAATATTGACTGGTAAGCCACCCAATTGTTGGCTCCTTAAGAGTGGACTTCGTGTCAGACTAAAATATAAAATATTATAAAATGATAAAATACTTTAATCTTTGCTTATACTTAATCATTATTATGTGATTGAATAGTATTAAATAAATATTATTGGCACTAATGCCAATAAAAGGATTCTGATAAATTTATTGTTGCTATTGTTGAAACATGAAATAAATAAAATATGATAAAAATATTAAATAAATAATATTTGAACTTGAATAATCATACTGAACTTGAATAATCTACAGTGTTTTCTTTCTTTTAACTCGTGCCAATAATTGTAGGACTTCTAACGGTTAGGTGGTTTACCCTAATTTGTTTTATTATTATAAAATTACGAAAACTTTAAATTGAAATATGCGCCAATGACGTCATGCAAGAAATGATAGGGATGGACAGAGAAGCAAAAAAGAGAGAAATTCATTAGAATAAAACGTTTTACCGAAAATATGCTTTAGTAACGGTCAATAACGTTGACTTTACTATTTGTTTTTATAAATATTTAACGACTATTTGCTAATACAAGAGAACTGATTATGTCAAAGTAGCGTCATGCTTTAGCTGATGTTTTGTTGTGCGATATTGAACCTAATAAGTTTTATGACATGCAACTAACATTAACTCTAGAGGTGATAAGGCCATTTAGTTTTCTACTATACAATACTTTTGTAAAATAATATTCACGACAGTTTGTGTAAGATCGTACATGTCGTGAAGCAAATTAATCCGTGAACTGATGTCGTAATATCGCAGGTTGAAGGAACTCAAGCGTCATACTTCTTTTGCGTCCTTATTGTCGCAGCAGTTTGTAACATTTTGACTGTTGTCATACAAAAGTAACGCACCTGTGAGGGAGAGCTAGCGATAATTTAGCCACATTCGGTAAAACCTAGCTGACTTTAAAACACGACTTTTTCCGCACGTTCTTGTCATGCATGATCTACTTTTCATCGCCAATTATCAATCTCTTCAAAAAGCGCTTTGTTTAATTACATCATGGTTCATTAAATTTCTTTGAGTGAGCTTGTGTAGCCCATATTTTGAGCTTTGGGCCAAAACTGTTTTGTAGTCAATTACAACTTATAGATGTCAATTTTTGGATAGTTGTATAATATAAGACTAAGTATACAGATTATTTTTTGAAGCAGGTAACAGCGTGTACAGTTCATTTATTCAAGCATGTGCATGCGCATGCCAAAATGCGCGAGCAATATTGCGCCTAGATAAAATTAAAACAATAGCATGAATATAGGAATTGATAGATGAGCATTTAGACTGATTTTAAGCAAATCTGATAAAACCAGTTAAAAGCACGTGTGTGCTAATAAATGGATGAGCGTTTAAAAAAAACTTTTAAAACCACTCTAATCAACATTTTAAACCTTTATGTTCTAGAGTAGGTACTTACTCCACCTTTGATTTAGGATATTATTTCAACATTGTAATACTTATATTGAAATTACATAATTTAAACAGGGTAACACAAAATTAAAAAAAAAAAATCTCATTTAACTTAATAAAACTTTTACAATTTAAAATTCCTACAATACACGACTTTTTATCGAAAACGATAGATAGTCGTAGTCATGAACGGATCGTCACTATCGTTTGGTTGTTAGACGATCACGGTTAGCAACCACTTGTCATACGTAATATCGTTGAGCGAATAGTTCATTGCTTCATATATCATTGAATGACTAGTTTAGACAGCATTAGAGAAGCAATGTATATGTTACAAAAATATTATAGTACTTAATTGTCCGAACATGAAAATAACATAGTGAGGACATTGAAGATTATTTTTTCATGATTTTAGAGGTAAATACAATAAAATACATGTACTAGCATACGGTAAGTGATTCCATTATTAATAAAGATTTTTTTATTGCTCTTAATTTTACAGGCAACCACTGAACAACTCGGCATTTTATATGTTATCTCGGTCGTTGTCAAAACACAGCTAAACCTAGGTGACAGCCATTTTTAGCTATATAATCGGTGCAATCATATTGCGTTGACAAGAAAACCCCGTCATACCACTTCTCCTTTTATTTAGATTTCTGTGGTGGGAATCCTACGAAATATACCTATATTAAGTAATTACTTTATTATATTTGTTCTGTACTCTACTAAGTGAGACTAGTTAAACATAATATTATAAAAGAGCAAATTATATAGTGAACGTTGATATACCACGCTGGCCTTAGGAGATAGGATATTTCTTCGTCCACGATAATAGCATGTAATAACACCCTTGGGTCGAAAGAGTGGTATCATTTTATATTCTACATAAATTCCCATCTTCACTGTCGTATTAACAATACTATATAATCATTTATCTGTACTAATATTATAAAGAGGTTAAGTTTGTGTATTTGTGACGTTGTAGGAGGTAATCTCTGGATCTACCAAAGCGATTTTAAAAATTCTTTCTGTGTTGAATAGTCTATTTATCGGGGAGAGTCATAGGCTATATAGTATTACGCTATGAATAATAGGAGTAGTGTAGTAGTGAAATATGTTTAAAAGAGTGATGCGTTTTTTTCTCCGCCTAACGAAGTGGGCACGGGTCAGCTAGTAATAAATAATATGAATACACGTAATAACATTAGTATCTACAACATTCCATAGTCTAACAATATATGTTTATTTATTACAGCAGAGATGGCTCATGAAAGTGGAGGCGGCACAGATGGGTCGCCTCAGCACACGCCGTCGCCACCACATGCCCCGCGCTTGCCACTCGCTGACACCAGTTTTCACCATCAAATTATGCAGGTATACATACAATTCTTTAATCTTAAACTAAAACGGTGCTAGATGCAGTTATGGTTGTATATATCTAATAGTTATACTATTGTTATCAACAAACGTGATGTTTATGTGTTCTGGCTTGATTTTCTGGACTCTGATTTTGGAAATATTAGCAAATATTTAAAATAATACTCTTCGTTGCTCTCCGTATGCATCAGGTTCACATACCTCAATCAGATATTAAACTTTTAGACTCAATCATTACTATCTACAACGTTTAAATAAGACACAATATAAACAAAATAAAGGCAGGTAAAGCTACTCGTAGTCCTCCGGTTACCATGACCTTTTCCCAAAATATATTTACCGCTACCAACATATACGTTATATTTTGAACAGATATTAATACCAACTCGCACGCGTCTCTATTTATATATCTTGAGATACACATACGAATGTGTGTATGTGTGTTGCATATTATATATATATATATATGTAAGTTATTATATGCGTGTTATACCTTGATAAATATAGATATGAAAATGTTTGCGGCCCCTCTCAGACGTGCTTTTTGTATGTTGTTATTTTTAAATATAGTTTTTTTTATTTTTATTGCAACACTTTTTATAGTTTGTAACGAGGAACCAGTTCTCTATTTACGTTATTCGTATCTGTACTATAAATACATATATGAATTTTGATTAACATAATAACAACTTTACATAGTTAATTTATAAGTATATTGCTTTGATTATTAAATTGAAATATTACGAAACAGTTTTCTGGTTAGCGATATAATAGTTAAATATAAACAGCAAGAAACACTCCCTTTCGTAATTCGTTCCCGTTTCAGTATAGGGAGGGAGGTACGAAACGTGTGTATCTCCTCACCTCGTGGTATACAAGGGACACTACGTCTCTTACCCGCACAGCGCACCCGATGCTCCCGTGAACCACGACAAAGCCGTCCCGCCCACTCGAACTCGCAAAACATCCGTCCGCGTGTTCTATTCGGGGCGCGCGCGCATTCCGCCCGCCCGCCATTTTTCCCAATCGAACAAAAATAATGCGCGCGTCGCCAGAAATAAGTGCACCTCCATACCACCAATGTGATGTTTTTTCTGTCTCCCGACCGACGACGGTGCAAGGTTGCAATGATATAATATAGTGAAAAACCAGTCATTGATGAATACAAATTCATTGAATATGTACCTTTATTATTTACTTTTTATTTACCTTATTTAATATTTATATATTGTACTGACCGTTTGATGTCACTTATATTGTTAAACTGTCAGCTCCGTGTTTGGACAGACTTCCTGTTGAACCCGTTCGGTCGTATGTCGACTGTTTTCTCTATAATGTTAATCTCTCGTTGTCAGAATCAGAACCCAAGAAAGAACCATATTGCTGAGCGGGCGAAACAGACATTAGAGAATAGTTTCCTGATGCAAGTGAGTCTACATTATTATATTTGTGTGCGTGTGTGTTTGTGTGTGAACGATACAACATAATGAAAACATGTCCAAATATTCTCATAAATGTTGGCGTCGAAGCCAAAATCGTACAAGTTTCTGAATTCTAAGAAATATTATTCACGTCTTAATAATAACTCATACAAGGTTTTATAAAAAGAGAAGCTTGTCAAACAAGTGATGTATGTTTGGACGTGTTTTGATGAACTGTTTTAACATACACTTGAACGTTCCTCTTGTGGAAGCCAAGACTTTATTGTAACTTGTTTGTTTGTTTAAACAACGTAAAACGTATTACAATATTTACATATTGAGTCGAGAGACCCCGGATTCAATATCCAAGTGGAACGAGCAAGTAATTATCTATTGTTGCCTGTTTGTAAATAATTATGATGAATTGTTACACCACCTCGGCGACTCTGAACTACGTGGCCGATGAAATACAGAAAGTTCACTTTGTGTTTATTTTGTTAGGTCTTTAATATTTTTTCTTGTCTGAAAAAGAATTCCGATTTCGTAACTGGGACAGATGGCTTAACGTATCCGCCGAAACCATAAGCCATATCAGATGCTTTATCTAGATTGTTACAATAACAAGAAGACTTTATACTACATCGTAAATAGATTCATTTCCCTTTTTTATTAATTTTACACGTTCACACAACGCCATCTAGTCCCAAACAAAGTAGAGATTTAATTATGGGAACTAGAAAACTAAGAAATACACTTAAATACTATTTTATTTTGTAAATACATACATAGTATTTCTAATAACTATGTAATAATTAAACAGTGACACCCTGGATCCTAAAGACATGATAGAGATAGAGTAGCAGTCACCAAAGTGCCCCGAAAAAGTCAAAATGTTCATGACTGTTTTGACTTGTATTTACTAATCTAAATAAAAACAAATGTGACTTTTATTACTAAAATGCATTTTGAAACAAATTAGATACGTGTGATTTAATTAACATAAAGCAAAACATGTTAACAGGTTGCCTCTCCCACCAGTGAACACAATGCGATTGTATCACATGTGATACATATAACAAAGAAACTAATCTATACACGTTGTACGTTACAGTTGAAGAAACAACAACAGTTGCAGCAGGAGATATTGCTGCAACACTTCCAACAACAACGGCAGCAGCTAGCGCAGGAACATGAACAACAACTCATGCACCATTTGAAGGTAAATGTGAGTGATGAACAACTTTTCTTTTAAGTTTGAATTTAGTTTATATTTTTTATTATTTATATAAGTTTAAAAGTATATATTATTATTCTTAAATTTATCGCTAAAGGTCCGAACTATTTCATTGTTTTTGTTGAGGTTTTTATTGAGGAATGAATTAATTGCCATTTTCCTTAACCGTGTTGTGGCGGAGTAAAATAACGAAATTTCACATAACATCTTGTGGTAGATGTAAAGAGTAATAAAGCAGAAGTAAAAGAAGACCTAAACCTATAGGTACGAATTCGTATTAGTGGGTCCAGTTTCCATTCATTAAAAGAGGACTCATTTATTAAGAAACTTCATCATAACAGCCCATGTATGTCTCACTGCAGGGACGGGCCTCCTCCTGTGACGGAGGGATACTTGGCCTACTAATACCACGCTAGAAAGACAGATTGGTATAGGATTTAAATTTAAGTTTTCCTTCTTTTTACTTCGTAAAGATAATATTTACGGTTAGTCCCTTAGTCGGTTTTTACGACACCCATGGGATGAGATAGATACACCCATGAGATGTCACCACCCCGGTGACATATTGTATTTTTACTCCGTCACCACACGGACACCACTTATAGAGACTTATAGCCTTTAAATCATCAAAATTATAACACCTTTTCCATTAACTTCATTACGAGACTTTTAATGACAAATATGTAGGATATACTCGTCACTAACAATATCTCATTGAATTGAATGAGCGCTAGTAATTAGGTACGCGGTGAGTAATTATATTAGCCTCGTTTGTATAGGTCAGTGACCACACCCTCCTCTGTAAAGACATAGATCATTATACTAGATGTAGGATTATATTCGGGAGTATATCCCTCCTAAGTGTTATGTGTTAATTTTGTTTTTTAATTGTTGAAAGTATCTGAGGGGATTAATTGCTGTATTGTAAGTTCGGGTTATTTATTTTTAAATTGTTGTAACTTTTCTTTAATTTTTAATATTATTTCCTTATTCGTTACAAAATGTTGTTTTAACGTATTTACTTAATATACTAATGAGTCACCCTATTTTTAATCCAAAGATTTTGCCATAATAAAAAAACAACAAACAACGAAAAGGGTGACGTTTCCCAAGCTACATTGGTTAAATTTGATTGAATTATTTAATTTTATTTCCACCTTTTAATGTTACTACAGTTGAAATATTGTCATAAAAGTTATCTATACTAATATTATAAAGAGGTAAAGTTTGTGTGTTTGTTTGTTTGTGTGTTTGTGTGTTTGTGTGTTTGTGACGTTGTAGGGGGTAATCTCTGGATCTACTGAACCGATTTCAAAAATTCTTTCTGTGTTGAATAGTCCATTTATCGGGGAGTGTCATAGGCTATGTAGCATCACGCTATGACTAATAGGAGTGGAGCAGTAATGAAATATGTTTATAAAAGGGACGCTAAAAAACGTTTATTTTGCTTCTGCTGCTTAAACGTCTGGAGATATACTGAAATGATGTATTAGAGAATTGTACCTTTAAAAAAGTTTTACAATTAAGTCAGCAATAGCATATATCTATCTTCTAAGGTTGACTCACTACGACCTTTTTTATAATAATCAAATTTGATTTAAAGAAATGCATTGTTTGTAAAGGTATTTTGTGTAAATGGTATTGACCTTTATCAAAATAAATACGTTAATCATTATACTTATTTAATTCTAAACAATATTGTCCTTTACAGCGATGAGATCTGATTATTGGTTTGAAAGATATCCCAGTTTTAAAATAATGCGCGAATAACGTAAAATATCTGTCTAACGCGATGTTAGTAGGTATAGATGAATTTTCTTAGTATCAACATTTTGGTTGGAGTAAGATTTTAATTTTAATTACCTGTACTATAAATTAATTCTACCTTAAAAAGATCGCTTGGTTGGACTAAATTCGGAGGGCGGAGGACCCTGTTCTGTGGCGTTTGTTGGGAGGGGCATTCGGTTCAGCAGTGGACTGCGATAGGCTAATTGGTTTATTGATTAATACCATGTACCTATTCTTAATCCATCGTTACATGGATAATCATCATCATAACAGCCCTTTAATGTTCCACTGCAGGGATGGGCCCCCTCCCGTGACGGAGGGTTACTTGGCTTACTAATACCACGCTGGCCAGACGGATTGGTTTAGGGTTTAATTTCAAGTTTTCCTTCTTTTTATTTCGTAAAGATAGTAGTTACGGTTATTCCCTTAGTCAGTTTTTACGACACCCATGGGATGAGATGGTGTGGTGACATATTGTATTCTTACTCCGTCACCACACGGACAGAATGAATGGATAATACTCTATACTAATATTATAAAAAGGTAACGTTTGTGTGTTTGTAAGTTTGTGACGTTGTAGGGGTAATCTCTGGAACTACAGAACCAATTTTTAAAATTATTTTTGTGTTAAATAGGCCATTTATCGGGGAGTGCTATAGGCTATATAGTATCACGCTATGACTAATAAGAGAGAAGCAGTAATGAAATATGTTTAAAAAAAGGAAGCGTTTTTTTTGCTGCTCAACGAAGTGGGCACGGGTCAGCTAGTTTTAATATATAATGCTATGTGTATAAAAATAATATATTTTCTCCTCAAAAGACTTTAGACGAACATTGGAGAGATTAAAACAATGAAAAACAAGAACAGTAATTTATATTTAATATTTATCTAAAATCTTTTTTATCTCAATTATAATTATATCACACATATCTTACTAATTACATTTAGGTATGTTGATTACCGTTTATAAATAAACAAACCAAACTTTATCTGATTTATTAATTCACCTAGATACTGACTCAGATTACAAAGTAAGTACCTTACTCTTACTTAAGTACAATGCTAATTTAAAACAGTAAAAATATGCATTAACGCTACCCTTTGATCGTTAGGTAAATCAACACATAAAGTAACATTAAAAATGTAGATGTAGTAGGCTTGTAATATTCGCAAACATCGAACTTACACAACATTCGTAGTCGAGTCAAGAACAAGCTGAACGACGACATAATCACGGTTCACACAGACCATGGTTACCTAACAAACAAAATATCCTTTTTGTAATGTGAGTACTAATCTTACAGTTATGGGAACAGCAGAAGGCGATGGAGGAGGCGGCGCGGCGCGAGGCGAGAGAGGCGCGGGAGGCGCTGGAGGCACGGGAGGCGAGAGAGAGGCATGAGAGGGACCGCGTCGAGCTGCTCAGGAAGAAGGACAAACATGAACACAGCGCTAACGCCTCCTCGGAGGTCAAGCAGAAGCTACAACAGTTCCTCAAAAAGAAACAAGCCAGTGCTAATGGAACTGTACCTGGATCCTCATATAGAAATTGGTTAGTTTACCTTTTATCATTAAAGTAGCTATTCATTCGCGTGGAACATACAGCCTTTATCTTTTGCCAAGCTATAGTGTACCGAATTCATAAATATTATATTAAGTTTTTATTTTAATTCCTGATACGGAAACGCCAAATTATTATATTTTCTAGATAAAATTGATAAATGGTGCTAGCGTACTAGCTCCTCAATTTTAACCAATTGGTTTTCCCTATGGAACTCACAAATATAATTCCCGTTCAACATATTAGCGATACTTTTAGTTTAATGGATTGATTGTCTGCAATTAATTACAATTTCAATAAATTTCCTAAAGTATCAACATCGTATTAGCCAATGGAGTTCCATTGCTGGACATAGGCCTCGTCCAAATATTTCCACGTTGCGCGGTCCTGTGCCTCCCGCATACATTGTACAAATATACATTGCCAATGTTAATGTTCCAGGGGTATAGTAAAGTCATCGTCAGGCGAGTCGATAACGTCAACAGGCGCGACAGGCACGCACCCCTACAGACTGGCGGCGCCGCTACCGCTCGCACTGAACGCCGCCGCGCCGCAGCCCTCGCCGGCCGACTTCCCGCTCAGGAAGACCGGTATGTACCACCACTGTACTACTGCATCTCTGTTGTGTTTGAGTGTGGACTTGCTCGAGTTCTTAGCCTGTGATTTACGACACTAACTTATTTTTGAGGAAATTAATAACTATGATATTTAATCATTAGTAAAATTTTGTAGAAATTGTTTTTTTTATGTTAAAATGATTACATAAATATTAAAATTCTACAAAAAATCTACATAGTTATATACCTTTAATGTAATATTTTTTACCTTCTAAAAAAAACGACACCAAATTAAATTAACACAGTTAATTAATATAAAAAAATGTAATAAGCATGCAAAATATAATTTAAAAGGAAAAAGTATAATTTGTAATTTTTCATAATTTTACCTCCAACCCGATGATTGGAACTTTTTTCATACTAAACCCAAAAGTACAGTACTAAAAACATAAATGAACTGAATGACCATTCAGGTCTTTATCAAACAAATAAATATCAAACTGGTAACAATTTATCACACAAGTCTGGGTAATTTTCCCACTCACATAACATTCTTCTGAGTCATAGTAGATTAAGAAGATGTATAAAAGGTCTGTACCCATGTGGAAATGCTCAGTCCATCGCCAGTCCTCCGCAGGATATCTTCTAAATAGTGAAAAGTTTAAAATAATATCTAGTGTGTGTGTTAGTGAAAAATAAAATTAATAATTATAGAAAATGACACGCTCTTCGAAAAAATACGGTATTTTTTTATAATGTAATATTATGTTTGCTTACTAAGAACAAATATAGTTTAGCAGTTGAAAAATAAGTATAAAAAAAATTATTCGTAATAAAAATATTATTTTAATTTTAAAATTATGTATTTATTGAAGCATTTTCTTATTAATAAAACATTTTAAAAATGAATTACTAAAAACACGTAATCTATTTTTGATATTTTTTAAATCAATTATGACCATTCGACTCTATATTATACGAATAAGTGACGTGACGTAAATCTCAGCCTATAAAATATTTAGAATGTATATATAATATACCAATAACTTTGTTGTATAGTTAACATTCATACTTATTAACAACCGTGAAGTTAGCTCAATAACATTTACGCGAAGAAGATAAAATACACAAAGCTCAACTGATAACTTCAGACAAAGTAAAACTCAACTCCCATATTGATACTTTTTTAAATGATTATAAAAATATTATTGATTTATTATTAATTCAATATTGAAATGAATTATAACAGAGCTCCCGAGTTTTTCTGCTCGGCGTTTTTCTTGTGATCTTTGTTTACACTCTCATGTATGAGAAAAATAAAACTACCTATTTTATGTCAATGCCTTCTCAGCTGTTCTGGCGTAATTATAGCTAAATTATAATTTAGCTATAATTACGCCAGAGAACAGATATTCTCATAAAAACTAACTGTAATTGTCTTCTACAAATGGGTTTGATAGTTAAATTAATGAAGCTAAGAGCTAATTTTGCATAATAATAAATAACGATTAGGTAAAACACAAGTTAGATAAATAATTGTAATGAAATTATTAATAAGAATATACAGTAAGCGCAATCTAAGTTGGCTTTTATCATTTTTGGCACTAAATGTCGCAGAGCTGGAGTTTTCTTAGTTCCTATAAAGTTAACTTCAAGCCGGCCTAGTAAGATTACTCTCACTGTATATAGTTTAACATGTATGTAGTGTGTGTGTGTGCGTGTGTATTGTCGAGTAAGCATGGTGGTGCACTAACCCGCAGCGTCCGAGCCCAACATGCTGAAGGTGCGGCTGAAGGCGCGCGTCATAGAGCGCCGGGCCTCGCCCCTCACCAGGCGGCCCCTCAAGACACGACTCAAACATCGCAGTGAGTACTTACTATACAGGCTTTTGATATGCTGACAAATACCTAATCATTTTCCCCCTTACTCATAAACGCCTATTACATTTAATTGCTGTTTAGCGAGATTTTTATTAGGAAAACCAACGTTATACCTATGAATATTATTTTGATGATAATAACTATGAACTGTAGATAGAAACATAATAAAAAAAGATGAAATAAGATATTAAAAAATCTCTTGAATCTGATGTCTTACTTGTTATAAACTAAATCAGACTTCATTTGTTCATGATGACTTTATGATTAGTTTGTTAGTAATAATATGTTTACTGTTAAATTCTGTATATAGTATATTATTTCAGCTACTGTTTACGTAGGATTGTATTTCACATACTATTTTAAACACATATATATAACACGTATATGACTGCGCAGATTGCGAGGGCGGTTCCCCGCGGGGGTCGCCGCCGGGCGCGGGGTCGACGGGCGTGGGAGCCACGGCGCCCATCCGCGAGGAGGAGGAGGGCTGCACGCGCGCGGCGGAGCTGCTGTTCTCGTCGCCCTCCATGCCCAACATCAGCCTGGGCCGCCCCCACGCCGCCCCGCCCCGCCCACACCCGCCCCCGCACACTCACACGCCGGTATGGAGCACCAACGTACCTGTAATTCTAATTTTTTATGATCTTTATGTCATCCTGCTGGGTTTCGTGGTCATTGGGTAACGGTTCTCTCATCATACTAATGTTGTTTAAGTTGTTGTCTAACTTTATGTTTAACCTCCTCTCAAGCCAAGGTTGCTGGGAATGTCGATCGATGGGATTTTTCGATGTTGATCCACTATCGATCGATTGGTGTAGTAACTCCTTAGTTGTCTTATTCCTGTTGAAGGTGGGTTATGATGTTGGGATGACATACAAACTCAAATTCAAAATCTCTTTATTAAATAAACTGGCAACCTTTATTATCGTGAGTACGATACTTTAGTCCTTATTTTGTGAAACATCAAATAATAATAATGAATGGTCAAATTAAAATGCACAAAAACATAATTAAATAGAGTTGTGTGATTTCTTATTATATTTTTACTCATGTCGCAAGGGTGTCGTAAAAGCAGAATCAGGGAAACTATTTCCACGAAAAGAAACGAAGAAAACCTTGACCTTTAAAACCTCCGTCGATTTGTTTGCTTAACGTAATATTAGTAGGCGGCAAGTTTATTGCCATCAGTGGATGAGGTACCTACATCCTAGAAGAAAAATAATGAATATGGGAAATCAATCATTTTTGTCAATATGTATGTTCAGTTTTAACCAAATCATAGTCATTGTGTTGTTGTGCTATCATTTAATTTTTAAGTTTGTTACAAGTTTTGTTCTCAATATGTATTTTTTTAATATTACATGAGTAATGGTTTCGCAGGTGGGCACTCCCCTCCCCCTGACGACAGCGGGCGCGACGCTCCCCGCGGTGTCGGAGTCGCTGAGCGCGTGGGGCTCGCTGGGCGCGCGCGGGGTCAAGCGACCCCTGGGCCGCACGCACTCCGCGCCCCTGCCCCTCGGGGACCCCGCGCTCGCGCCGCCTAACGCACATCATTATCTCAGGGATCAAATTAGAAAAACAGTAAGTCTTACATACGAATTTGTCACATTTTTGATCAGTGACTCCTCTTTTTTATTTTTTTTTGTGTGGAGTAAATTGTATTTAGGCATCTAGGTTAATGCTGCAAGTGCAAGTTTTATCCACCTTCGTGTTACTGAAAAAGTAACAGCTACTAGTGAAACTACCATTGTAGCTTCTGTACTATTGAGACCTATATAACTTCTTTATAGAATAGACTAAGGTTTGGCTATGGTCTAGAATTGCTGACGTCCGGCAGTTCCACACTCGTGTGACAATGTGATGACGTGTATGGTCCGTGTGCAGGTGCTGACGCGCGCGCACGACGCGGCGGCGGCGCAGCTGCGCGAGGAGGAGGGCGAGGTCATCGACCTGACGGCGCGGCGCCCGCAGCCCAGCGCCAGCGACACGCGCCTGCCCCCGCACCCTCCCCCCGCCACCCCCGCGCCCGCGCCCCTCGCGCGCGCGCTCTCCTCGCCGCTGGTGGGTGCGCGCGCGCCGCCCACCGGCCTCGCATACGACCCGCTCATGCTCAAACACGGGTAAGTGCATCTTGACAAACAACCAAGCAAAAGTTCTTGATTAACTGAGCAAACAGACACAGTTGACCACATTCCTTTTTTTAGGGGGTGACTCATCCCACTAATCTCTTAACTAGGTCCGCGGGCTCAGTTAACCACTTAGTACAGCTAAGGGTCTACTTAGCCCACACACGGTACCCATGTCATGTTCCCCTGGGACAAGGTCTTTTTCCTTTTAATTGATGACTTTTGTCCTTTCCATTTGTAACTTTTTTTCTTTTCAAAATTAGTTTTTTTTTCCTATCAATAAATTACTTTTTAACATGTTGTGTATTGTTGTACAGTTGCGCGTGCGGGGCCCACGCGCCCACGCACCCCGAGCACGGCGGGCGGCTGCAGTCCGTGTGGGCGCGCCTGTGCGAGACGGGGCTGGCGGCGCGCGCCGAGCGGACACGCCCCAGGAAGGCCACCTTCGAGGAGCTGCAGGTACACTCATACACACGACAAAAAGATAAACTAAAGACAACAGAAACAGATTGATACTTGACACAGCATTAAAACGTCTTTTGATAATACGTATAGCTAATACTAGCTGACCCGTGCCCACTTCGTTGAGCGCTTCCCTTTTTTAAACATGTTTCATTACTGCTCCTCTATTATTAGTCATAGCGTGATACTATATAGCCTATGGCACTCCCCGCACTCCCCGATAAATGGTCTATTTAAGACAAAAAGAATTTAAAAAATCGGTTCTGTAGATCCAGAGATTACCCCTTACAACGTCACAAACTTACAAACACACAAACTTTACCTCTTTATAATATTGGTATAGAGTATTAACCATGTAAAAATGGATTAAGAATACATGGTATTAATCAATAAACCAATTAGCCTATCGCAGTCCACTGCTGGACAAAATGCCTCTCTCAACAAACGCCACAGAACAGGGTCCTCCGCCCTCCGAATTTAGTCCGACCAAGCGATCTTTTTGAGGTAGAATTAATTTATAATACTTACAGGTATTTAACTGCGTGTGGTGACGGAGTAAGAATACAAACTCAATATGTCACCACCCCTTCTCATCCCATGGGTGTCGTAAAAACCGACTAAGGGACTATCCGTGAATATTATCTTTACGAAATAAAAAGGAAAACTTGAAATTAAACCCTTTACCAATCCGTCTGGCCAGCGTGGTATTAGTAGGCCAAGTATCACTCCGTTACGGGAGGAGGCACTTCCCTGCAGTGGGACATTAATGGGCTGTTATGATGATGACAGGTATTTAAAATTAAAATAAAAATCTTACTCCAACCAAAATGTTGATACTAAGAAAATGCATCTATACTAACATCGCGTTAGACAGATATATTACTTATTCGCGCATTATTTTAAAACTGAGATATCTTTCAAACTAATAATCGGATCTCGTCGCTGTAAAGGTCAATTATGTTTAAAATTAAATAAATACTTATAATGATTAACGTATTTATTTTGATAAGGGTCGATACCATATACACAAAATACCTTTACAAAGAATGCATTTCTTTAAATCATATTTGATTATTATAAAAAAGGTCGTAGTGAGTCAACCTTAGAAGATAGATATATGCTATCGCTGACTTAATTGTAAAACTTTTTTAAAGGTACAATTCTTTAATACATCATTTCAGTATATCTCCAGACGTTTAAGCAGCAGAAGCAAAATAAACATTTTTAAGCGTCCCTTTTATAAACATATTTCATTACTGCTCCTCTCCTATTAGTCATAGCGTGATAATATATAGCCTATGACACTCCCCGATAAATGGACTATCAAACACAGAAAGAATTTTTGAAATCGGTTCAGTAGATCCAGAGATTACCCCCTACAACGTCACAAACACACAAACACACAAACTTTACCTCTTTATAATATTAGTATAGATTAACAATTTTTCAAATTCAAATTTCAAAATGCTTTAGTTCATAAAATTTATTACAAATTGTTTGAATGTATATCTTAATGCAGTCAGTGCACACGGAGTCGCACGTGGCGGTGTTCGGCGGTCGCGCGCGGGACGGCACGGGCGGCGCGGGCACAGCTGGCGGGGTGCGCTCGCTGGTGCGGCTGGCGTGCGGCGGGCTGGGCGTGGACCCCGACACGGCGTGGGCCGACCTGCACACCGCCGCCGCCGCGCGCATGGCGGCCGGCGCCGTGCTCGACCTCGCCGTCAGGACCGCGCGCGGGGACCTTAGGAACGGGTATGACGATACGCAACATTGTTTACACACTCTCATTATAGATGGCGTTGTCTAGTCCTAACTAAGTACAGTTACTGTGAGCCATTTGATTTTTAGCAAGTCAAAAAAAAATGTTTCATTTATAAATTGCTTAAATTTCTGTCTCCATTTATTTATGATTAATTTTGTACTATAACAAAATTAATTAATTTTGTATTATAACAAATTATAATATTATTTTAAACAGTTTCGCGGTGGTACGCCCCCCTGGACACCACGCGGAACCGAACCAGGCGATGGGCTTCTGTTTCTTCAACTCAGTGGCCGTCGCCGCCAGAATACTTCACACTAGACATCGACTGCAAAGGATACTCATTGTTGACTGGGTTCGTACATTACTTAGATTAATTGTTTACTGAAACTATAACAATTTGGTACCTTTTAGTCTACCTAATGACAGTAATCATAATCATTTCCGTATTGAATACAATTTCTGAAATATTCAATTTGTATAATTACAGCGGATAGTAATCAAAAACAATTTCACTTCGTTGTCAATTCAAATATTTCCTTAAAATAGTGTAAAGGACCCTAAATTTTGAAAATATTAATCAAATTCTTAAATACAAATATGGATCAAGTACCCGGTAAATCTAAACTTGTAAGTTTATATCGCAGGACGTGCACCACGGTAACGGCACCCAGCAGATATTCTACGAGGAGTCGTCCGTGCTGTACATGAGCATCCACCGGCACGACGAGGGCAACTTCTTCCCCGGCACCGGCGCCGCCACCGAGTGCGGCTCCGGCGCCGGCCTGGGCTACACCGTCAACGTGGCGTGGGGCTCCGGCACCAGCCCGCCCCTGGCCGACGCGGAGTACCTCGCCGCCTTCCGCTCTGTCATCATGCCTATTGCCAAGGTTAGTAACAACACATACGACAATGGATATGAGTTTGTTTTTTCCTTAAGTGAATTATATATTTGGCATTATGGATTGGTATAGTTCGCTCAATCTTAAGTGGATGGTTTGAAGTTAATTTTTAGAGAAGTTGGCGCATGGATGGGAACTAAGAAAATACCCACTCGGAATATTTTCCCGAACTTTGAATAAAGAGGGCGCGTTCCGCAGCCATTCATCCTAATTCGTGTTAAAACTGACGTTTTCAAAGTGTTTGCATGCGAATGTATCCTAATGATAAATACATTTCAACTTGGACTTCTATAAGTGACATCATACTCAGACGCTATGGATAACGGCAGGCATATTGATGTCGTTTATACTGACTACAGTAAAGCCTTTGACAGGGTTGAACGATCCTACTTTCAAAGTTTTATAACATGAGAATAGAAAGTGATTTACTCAGACGGTGAACTTCTTATATTGACATGAAGTCCCAAGCAGTAGTATTAAGCAATCATTTATCTGATTGGGTTATTGTCCCCAGTGGAGTCTCCCAGAGTTCATTGCTCGGCCCATTACTTTTCAAGATGTATAAATGACATCAAGTCTTGCTTGGTTTCATCCAAACTATTATGTTTTGCTGACGATATGACAATCGATATCTCAATATGATCATATGTGGATGTGATATCACTTCAGAATTATTTACATCGTCAGGCTTATTATTGTGGAAGTAAGTTTGATCTTCACCCTGCTAAATGTTTGAATTGCATCCGAGACCTAGTGGTATATCACTCCGAAGATAACCTTAAAGGATCATTATTATTACCCCTACTAATAGACTGCGAGAAATAAAAAAAAAGGTTGTTTCATATTATACAACGAAATAAAATTTTCTCCTTTTTAAAAAAATATCGGTTTTTAGAGTTCCAAAACAAATACTATTCCATTTGCAACGCTATTTTTATGAAATTAATTAAGATTTTTATGAACATAAAGCAGATTTTCATAAATATTGTGGATAGATAATTGAAATACATTAAAATATTTTCTTAAATTCCTTTCTAAGTGATTATCTGGGTCCCATTTTGTAGAAAGCTTAGACAACTCTCTCTTGCAGTATTTAGATGGTCTCAATATCAGCGACGTTCTTATTTGTGTATTTTCTTAACGTTGTAAGCAGCAGAACTAAGTTTATTGGATAAAGATTTCACAAGTGGACCCTACTGGGGACTAGCGTCTAAAGTAGCGTATACCCACAAATACAGCCTTGTTAACTAACTCAATTTCCTCGTTGTTTATATTAACAACAGTATTGGCTTGCCTTACATTGGGAAATCTTAATACTACTAACTTGGTTTTTGATCCATTACGCAAATTGTTTGAATTAGTGGACTATACTAGCAAGAGCATTGTTCACATCGCGTCAATTGCTTGCTGTCTCCCAACCTTAAATGTTAAGGATGTGTCCATCTGCAAACAATACTATACCATGATTGCCTCTTACCAGATACAGTCAGGAATAGAAAATGCCCTAAAATAGATCCTTGGGGTACCCCTATGTTAACAGTTGTTCCAGATAAATTTCCAATTTACAACATTCACATCTACACTGTGAATGTTAACATACATAACCGACCTCGGTGGCGCGCCGGTAGAGCCAGCGGCTGCCGCGCATGAGGTTGTGGGTTCGATCCCCACGCAGGACAATAATTTGTGAGATGTGAAATTATTGTCCTGAGTCTGGGTGTTCTATGTGCCCGTAATTGATGTTTGTAAAAGTCCCCGCGACACAGGGCATGATCCCTAGTGCGGGAGTTGTCTTTTTTAAATAAATAAATAAAATAAACACTCAGTACTCGGCCGCTTAGGTACGATGAGATAAAATTTAAAGCAATGTCTCTTATACCATTTAGTGTTGTAGTATGATTGATGTGTTTTGTTTTGTCGGCGGAAGTCGGTGGTATAAGGTTAGAGTAACGCAACGATTCGTTCGGTCGCAGGAGTACGACCCGGAGATCGTGCTGGTGTCGTGCGGGTTCGACGCGGCGGCGGGGCACCCCGCGCCGCTGGGCGGCTACAGCGTGTCGGCGGCGTGCTTCGCGTACATGACGGCGCAGCTGGGCGAGCTGGCGCGCGGGCGCGTGGTGCTGGCGCTGGAGGGCGGCTACGACCTGCCCGCCGTGTGCGACTGCGCGCAGGAGTGCGTGCGCGCGCTGCTGGGCGAGCGCGTGCAGCCGCCGCACTACGCGGAGCTGGCGCGCGTGCCGCATGCTAGTGCCCAGCAGGCGCTGCGGACCACCATCGCGCTGCACCAGCAGCACTGGCCCGAGGTACGTCATGGCGTCTAGGGACCATCCAAGACACATTCGAACGAATGTCATTATCCCAGATTTAACTTGAAAGGTTGAAATATTTTGAGGAGCCCTAGCAATTGACAGCAATTGGCTGATATGATGCTGTTTATACAGAGCATGTGTATTTTTATTTTAAAGTTTCCGAATTGTATTTGAAAAAAGAACCCTTCACCATACATAAGGTCTCAGCGTGTGTTAGTAGACCAAGTTTCCGTCCATCAGTGAAAGAAACTCTGTAAATAGCTTATCAAATATATATAAGACTGTAACATATTGAATGTTTGTCACCTGGGTGTACAGTTGAAGCGGTCGCACTCGCTGGTGAGCATGTCTGCGCTGGAGGCGGCGCCGGGCGTGTCGGCGGCGTGTCGGCTGCAGACGGACCGCGACGCCGCCGACACGGCCGCCGCCATGGCCACGCTGTCCATGCACCACCCGCCACACCACTCTGCGCACGACCTAAGGTAACCTTCATACTAACCTATCATTTAACTATCTGATATTATTTTTAGCCGACTTTTTGTAGGATGTGTGCGTTGCACTATTGCTATCTGAACGTTCTCTTTCTCTCGGGGTCTGGGAACGAAGTTATACCCGAATACTATAAGTAATCTGGCACTTGAACCTATCACACAACTAGTTTTATCAATGTTACCAGCATTAAGTTAAATTTGTAAAATGAGATTACACAAGGAATTGACAAAACGTATTAACCGTATTAGACTATGAGAGTACTCATCATAATCAATATGTTCCCACAAAGAGATCAGTCAGATTTATCAAAAACATTTAAGGTTGACAAAACTCTTGTAATGCTTAGGTGTATTCTCCGACATTTCGAAAGCGTTTGACTACAAATCTCATGACACGCTAGTAGTACATAAAATAGGCATCATTAGAATTTTTCCCTTGCTCTTCTTGCATCCCTCTTAATTACTCACTAGCAAAAAGTCACAGTAAATAGGCTAAGGCCCGCATAGTCTGCTTGCATGTTATCTTAGGCGTACCACAAGGTTTGATTTTAGGACACTAAATATTTTCAAAGAACATAAACTATTATGCATAACTACTATATACTACTACTAACTATTATATATTCGGGTCTTACTCTCGGAATATAACCAAAATACTAATAAGTAAAGTAACTAAATTTTTCTTTTTTGTGATGTTCTAATGTTTGCTGATGATACAACATTCATATTTAAAGTTAATAGGAATTTATCAAAGTAGTTTATACTTAGAGAGACATCAAATAGATAAACAGTTTAACGTTACACACGCTAACACGTTTTCGAAAGTATATTTTTTATACATTGAAGCCTAGTCTCCCAGGTGATAGATACACTATGTCTGATTCATAGAATCGTTAGTAATGTATGTGTATGGTTGCAGGTCCGCGGAGAGTTCCCGCTCGGTGTCGGAGGAGCCGATGGAGCAAGACGACGCGAAGTGAGCCCCCCCGCCCCCGCCGCCCGCACTTCAACATTCCCCCCGCACACGTGCCCACGTGAGCACTACTCGAATGTGGCCGAGCCGAGCTCGGGACTATCTTCATGTGAAAGCTTTAAACGGTGTACTAGGAGGTGATGTGTACAAATATTGATATGTTGTTGTCCCCGAGAACAATCTGTAGAAGTAGCAGCTCGACCGGGCCCGCCTACTGTCTGTCTGTGAGTCCCGCGCCCCTCCCTCCCTCCCTCCCTACTGTCCCAGGTGTATGTGACCCTCCCCTCGCCCGCCCCGCGACCTGAACTACTTTCTACTATACCAAAGATTGTTTCAAATTCTGATGTTACGAAAAGTATTTATTGAATGTGTATATAATGAAAATTGTGAAAAAATTTATTGTTGTGTAAACTAAAGTAAATTTTATGATGGATATAAAATATAAGATATGTTAGTGTCGTAGTAGGTGGGCTGGTACTGTACTGTACTAGAGTGTACTGTTACGTTATGTGTTACGAGGTAACCGCTGGTGGACGTTGCGTCCGCATTCTGTAACGTGTGATAAATGAATATAAAACGAATTAGAACTTTTGAAGATATCTAAACTATAAATGGATGATTTTGTATATAGTCTCTGTAGCGGAGATGTAACGGTGTAATGTGTATTTGTGGTGTATAAGTGTAAGTGACATGTTGTGACGTCACTGTGTCGTAGTAATCACCTGAGATATATTGTTTATACGAGATGTTATATTTAACTAGCTGAATACGAATGTCTGCAGATAGTTGTCGAGTATGGCCGACGACTTGTCTGGCGCGCAGTCTCACTCGCGCCTCTCTATATATAAATATTTTTGTATGACGGCTGTCTGTGTGTATATAACGTACCTGTGGGTCTGGGATCCTTGTACGATAAACAGAGTTAAACAAATGTTGTGTCTTTGAGAATTTTATTGTTAAATTGGAATAAAGATGAAATGATTATTTAATAAATGTATATATTAAATATATATTATATTATATATATTTGGAAATATAAACGAATTTTTATTTCAACAATTTCGAGTTCTTATTTCAACTACCTACTAAGAAATAAAACCCTTATGGTCCAAGATCCCGGAGCTGTCAGACAACACTCATTTTCTGATGGACAAAATGTACACGAGTGGGTAGTGGTGGGGTGTACTATAAATGTTTGTTGTTGTATGACTCATTGCTACCTTGGGCAGACGAACCACTTTTCAGGTACCCATTAACAAAAAACATTAATCAAACAAACACTTTTAAGTTAACTTATTTTCTGATGGCTGATTTCAACGAGGGCCGACTCGTGGTTACCCCGTTTTGTCACCCCAGGGTGACCACGAGGAATTTTATAGGACTCGTGGTCACCCTTTAGTGAAGGGAATAATGATTAGTTGTGAAGAATAAAAATATTAGGTTGGGATGAAAGTTTTTGCGATTTTTGTATGAAAAGGTTTTTTTAGTTTATTAAAATTTATTTACAATGAATATGTACCGTCTTGTTCAATATATATATGTATATATGCCATTTTGTGGGCAGGTGCATATTCCTGTTACTGTAATAATGTTTGGACTTCTGATAAAAAAAAACAGGACAAATAGTTATCGGTATTTCTGTGCCCTGTACGCCAAGCCCGGAAATCGCTTTAAATACCTACGTAAAAAGTAGGGATTCCAAAATTATATCGATAACAATTAATATTTAACTTTTTTGTCACTACTTTCCGGCTAAATAATCAACCATTCATATATTAAAAATAACATTACAATATTAAATATTACGGCTTTCCACTCAAGTAGTTAGGAAGTTGTTAATAACATAAAAACAATGATTAAGATACCCAACAAATTAATTCTAGGTACAACACTATTCTCAGTGCTGATGTACCTTATTGTCGGGCGTAGCCGACATTGGCGCCGTCGACGAGCCTTTTTTAAGACATCGTCGCATGTACTTCAGTGGTGTAGGTACCATACAGTTATCGATCCTAGTACCTGGTACCTAGCTGAGGGCTGTGATAGGGTCAATTTGGAAATGTTACTGCGGTCCTTGCCGTGCTCACTTTCCAGCATAACCCAAATAATTAATTGCTCCATAGAAACATCTGTTGAAACTATTAATTGCAATACTGGCCATCTACTTATTTTGAATATAGTATATATGTCATATGTTGACGTTTCATAAATACTTACTCTGTAAAATGTTTTAGTCTGAAAATATATATTATTCCGTCGTATTGCTCAGTTCGTGTTTAATTTAATTATCTAGTACAAATAAAATATTAACATATTTTATCAGGTTATGGGCCTATGTCCGAGAATATTTTAAAAAGTATCTAGAAAAATCCTGTCATTGTTCGCGAGTTCGTTTGTTTTTTTTCCAGAAATTTCAGAAAAATACTTTAAAAAATGGTATCTCAAATATCAATGGGTACAATTGAGAAGTTAATAGGGAGAGACAATTACCCAAGTTGGAAGTTTGCCGTGAAAAACTACCTTGAACATGAAGAACTGTGGCAGGAGATTGAATCTGACCCAGGCTATGTATCTGATTGCAAGAAAAATACGAAAGCAAAAACGAAAATAATATTGTTGGTAGACCCAGTTAATTACGTTCATGTACAAGAGGCTACAACAGCGAAACAGGTTTGGACTAAACTTGAAAAAGTGTTTGATGACTCAGGGCTTAGCAGAAAAGTAGGTTTATTGAGAGATTTGATCACCACTAACTTAGACAATTGCTCCAGTGTCGAGGAATATGTCAATAAGGTAATGTCAACAGCTCACAAGTTGAGAAATATCAATTTTGTAGTAGGAGACGAGTGGCTGGGTACGTTGCTGCTCGCTGGCCTCCCTGATTACTACAAGCCAATGATAATGGCTTTGGAGAGCTCCGGTGTGAATATTACTGCAGATTATGTAAAAACTAAGTTGTTACAAGAAGTTAAGGTATCAGATTCAGCTGCTTACTATGCCAAGTCATATAATAAACAAAATATTATGTCAAAGTCAATGTCAAAAAATTCTAATAACCAATCTCAGAGAAAAGGGCAACCCAAAGGGCCACGGTGCTTTGTATGTAACAAGTATGGTCACATGATTAGGGATTGCTACTTTAAAGATAAAAAAAGGGGTCCGTCAAATAATGACAATCCTAATAATGGTTATTATGCTGCTTTTCCAGTTGCTCCCGTATTGGATGGAAGTTGCTGGTATGTTGATTCCGGAGCATCTCTGCATATGTGCAATAACAAGAATTGGATCTATGATGTATCTCCGTCACCTATTGACAATATTAAGGTTGCAGACAATAAAACAGTAGCAGTAAAAGGCAGTGGTAAGGTGGATTTTCAGATTAGAGACTCAGATGGCATAATACGGAAAATACAGGTCAGAGATGTACTATATATACCCACATTAACAGTTAATTTACTTTCTGTAAGTCAAATGGTAAATAATGGTTGTGAAGTGAAATTTGAGAGAGATGGTTGTCAGATATATCAAAATAATAAGTTAATATTGACAGCATTGCATCGCAATAACATGTATATATTAAACAATGTTTCTGAAGCACCGGCATTGCTATCAACAGCAGATGAGCGAGACATAAATTTATGGCATCTAAGAATGGGCCATCTCAATTTCAATGACTTAGAGAAAATAACTGATAGTGCAGAAGGGGTTGAATTATCGAAAAAAGGTAATCAAGTTTGCACAACTTGCTTGGAGGGAAAAATGAGTAGACAACCATTTAAAAATACTGGTACTAGGGCTTCTGAATTGCTCCAATTAATTCACTCAGATTTATGTGGTCCGATGGAGACAAGTTCTATTGGAGGTGCCAGATATTATGTAACTTTCATTGATGATTACAGTAGGCAAGTATCTGTCTATTTCATGAAGAGCAAGTCCGAAACTTTAGAAAAGTTCAAAGAATTTAAGAATTTAGTAGAAAATTATACTAATAAGAAAATAAAGACATTGCGCACAGATAATGGAAAAGAATATGTAAACAATGAGTTTAAATTGTTTTTGTGTAAATCTGGTATCCAGCATCAAACAAGTAACCCATATACGCCTCAACAAAACGGTATGGCAGAGCGTATGAATCGTACATTAGTAGAGAGAGCTAAATGTCTAATTTTGAATTCCAGACTACAGAAAATGTTTTGGGCTGAGGCGGTTTCAACAGCGGCATATATAACAAATCGTTCACCAACAAAAACTTTGAACTACAAGACACCATATGAAATGTGGACAGGTAAAAGACCAAATTTAAATAACATGAAAATATTTGGTTGTCACGCAATGGTTCATGTTCCAAAAGAAAGCAGACGAAAATGGGATTCAAAAGCTACGAAGATGATATTTGTGGGTTATTGCGAATACACTAAAGGTTACAGATTGTATGATGAAAGTAAAAAACAAATATACAAGAGTAGAGATGTTGTTTTTTTGGAACACACAGCTAGGAATAATTGTGTTATTATACCACTCACTTCTTTGCAAGAACAGGAAAAGACAGTTACACAACAATCTGATACCGATACTTTAGTAAATGAAAGTTCAGAAGAGGAACAATTGTATGATGCTAGGAGTGATACATCAAATTCAGAAAGAGATAATGACCCAGATTACATACCGGAAAGACTTGATGACGATTCTATACCGTTAAGAAATATGACTCTGAGACCAAGGAGTAAACCTACTACTTATTTTTGTCACGAAGAGAAAACAACAAGTTCATCAGCATTATTAAAGGAACCAGAGACTGTGGAAGACGCTCTTTTAGGCCCAAAAGCAAAAGAGTGGAAAGCAGCTATGGATAGTGAGTATGAATCGCTCCTTCAGAATAATACATGGACATTTGTAACTCTACCCGAAGACAAAAGAATAATCCCTTGCAAATGGATTTATAAAATGAAAACTAATGAAAATGGTGAAGTTGTACGATATAAAGCAAGATTAGTCATAAAAGGATTTAGACAGAGGCAAGGAACTGAATATAATGAAGTTTTTGCTCCGGTAGTACGGCATACTTCAATAAGATATTTGTTTGCATTAGCTGTAAAAGAAAACTTATATATAGATCAAATGGATGCAGTTACAGCATTTTTGCAGGGAGATATAGATGCTGAAATATATATGAATCAACCACCTGGCTATGAACACGGAGAAGAAGTTTGTAGATTAAATAAGTCTATTTATGGTTTAAAACAGGCGAGTCGCCAATGGAATTTGAAACTTACTTCTGTTCTCAAACAGTTGGGATTAAAAAGTACGTCTGTTGATCCATGTATTTACTACCGAAATGATAATGGAAGCAGCATCTTTATATTGATATATGTTGATGATTTATTAATTTTTTATAATAATGAAGAGAAGGGTAAAGAAATCAAGCAACAGCTTCAAAGTAAATTTGAAATGAAAACGCTTGGACCTGTTAATTATTTTATTGGTTGGAGGATAAGTCAGAACGCGGCCAGAGACCAAATTTATATTGATCAGACTGCTTATATAGAAAAAATCCTACAGAGATTCAATATGACAGATTGTAATCCAGTATATTCGCCCTGTGATCTTAGCTGCAAATTGATTAGTACAGGAGATCAAAATAATATAATTAGTAATGTGCCTTATCAAGAAGCTATTGGGAGTTTGCTTTACCTATCACAAGGTACGAGACCAGATATCTGTTATGTTGTAAACAAATTGAGTAGTTTCAACAACAAACCAGAAAGGCAACACTGGTTAGCAGTTAAAAGAGTGCTACGGTACATAAAAGGAACTAAGGATTACAAATTAAAATTGAGCCAAAATAAAGATGAAAGTAGAGTATTTGGCTACTGTGATTCAGATTGGGCTTCTGACATTAACAGCCGGAGATCATGCTCTGGCTACACTTTTCTGTTTCAGGGTGCTTCAGTGTCATGGTGTTCTAAACGACAGAACACAGTTGCCTTATCAACCATGGAGGCCGAATATATGGCACTAGCGACGGCCACACAGGAGCTTATGTGGCTGAGGCATTTAGAGTCAGAAATAAATTGGAAGCTTACAGATATACCTACTATAATTTATTGTGATAATCAAAGCGCGATAAAATTTGCAGGTATTGACTCTTACTGTGCTCGCAGCAAACATATTGATTTAAGACATCATTTTCTTCGAGAAAGAGTTGCTGATAAGGAGATTCAACTCTGCTATGTCGGGACTCAAGATATGGTTGCCGACATACTTACAAAACCAGTTTCTCCAAAGAAGACTGATGACTGTTCCATGGCTATGGGTTTGCAATTAAGAAGAGGATGTTGAAACTATTAATTGCAATACTGGCCATCTACTTATTTTGAATATAGTATATATGTCATATGTTGACGTTTCATAAATACTTACTCTGTAAAATGTTTTAGTCTGAAAATATATATTATTCCGTCGTATTGCTCAGTTCGTGTTTAATTTAATTATCTAGTACAAATAAAATATTAACATATTTTATCAACATCGACCTTCCCTGTTGCCTGGAAAAGTGCTAATGTTAGACCTCTACCTAAAACCGCGAATCCAGCCGATTGCAAAGACCTCCGGCCTATTAGTATTCTCCCCTGTTTGTCGAAGGTACTGGAGAGGGCTGTGTATATTCAGGTATACGATTACTTGGAAAGAGAGAAGATTTTGCCAGTACTACAGTCTGGTTTTAGACAGCGTCACAGCACCGCCACTGCACTATTGGATGTTACTGATAATATTTTGTACGCGCAGGACCAAGGTATGTGTACGGTGCTCGTGTTGCTGGATTTTTCCCGCGCTTTCGACTGTATAAACCTAACTCTTCTCATCTCTAAGCTCAGGTACTACGGTTTTAGTGAGGAAGCTGTACAGTGGTTTCATAGCTACCTCTCTAACCGCCAGCAGCGTGTCGAACTGCGTACCGCTCACGGCTCATCCAATTTCTCGGATTTTATGCCTGTGAATAGGGGAGTACCTCAGGGATCCATTTTAGGACCACTGCTTTTCATCTTGTACTGTGCCGACATAACAAATTGCTTACATAGCTCAAAATATCACATATACGCAGATGATATTCAGATCTATGCGTCTTTTAAGCCTCTAGAATCGTCGAGTGCAATAGGGCGCCTTAATGCAGATCTACATAGAATTGCTGAGTGGGCAGAGCGTAGCTGTTTAGTCTTAAACCCCATAAAAACTAAATACATGGTTTTTGGTACCAAGCAGCAATTAATTAAACTTGGTAATATAAGTGTCACATTGATGGGACAGGTAATCGAGAGAACAGAAGAGGCACGAAACCTCGGTATTACGCTGGACTCAAATCTTAGATACCAAAAACATGTAGCCGAGCTGGTCCGTAACTGTTTCTACAGACTTTCGATTTTGTATAAAATACGAGATTTTTTATCGGAAGATCTACGTATATGTCTAGTCGAGTCTCTAGTGCTATCTAAATTAAATTATGGTGACACTGTGTACGGGCCTCGCCTTTTGTCGCGCACCGAGCGGCTAATCCAAAGGGTGCAAAATGCATGCGCTCGCTTTTGTTTTAAAATACCTTACAGAAGCCACGTCACACCTCACCTAAATCAAAAGTTTATTTTGAAAATGAAGTCTAGGCGAAAACTACACTTGGCATGCCTTATGTTCGGTGTAGTCAAACATCAGGAGCCCGCTTATCTTTATAGTAAACTTAGCTGGATGTCTGAGCGACGTGAGTGTTCTAGACGACAATGCTCAATGCAGCTGTCTGTAACCCAACATAAGACTGCTGCATTTAAAGGTAGTTTCAGGTATGCCGCATCAAAGATTTGGAATAACATACCCCCGCCGATTAGATCTCTTAAAAACATTCATACTTTTAAAAAACATCTGCGGGAGTATCTCATGACCTCACAAAAAATGCATGACTTAATAAATGCGGACGCCTCTTTCGTTTAGTCATTGTACGAGTATACCTTTAGACACATCTATGTATTTTTATTATTTAATTTTTTAGTCTGTTTGTTTAGTAAATTTGAATAAGTAAGTATAATTAATCTTGCGTGCAAATAACAATAAAATTGGAGTAAACAACACTATGAACATTAAAACAGCGATATAAAAGGAGTTTTAGTGCTTCAAAACAGTTTTTTTTCTAATGTAAACAAAGAAGTTCGTTAATTTTATTTGAATTAACCACATCTCGGTATGACAGAGACAGCGATATTAGTACTTCCAAGAATATTATCTATTATTTCACTAACCCAACGTACGACAGTTTGGCTAAGTGGTAAAGAAGGTGATTACAATCTGAGAGCCTGAGTTCGCGTCCCAGATACAGGATTGTCTTTTTGGAAATTATTTGCAATTATATAAAAGTTTTATAATGGAAAAGAACGCGAATGACAATGTCACGCATAGAAAAACAGCACAAAAAATAAACAAATCATTGAGTTTTTCTATTTCACCAAATTCTTCGGATGATTATATAGCAAAAAGCTTTGATTTATCGACAGGAAATTTATTATATCAAGAAGAAATTGAATGTTACAAAGAAGAAATAAAGCAATTACGAATTCAATTGGATAGTGCGCACTCGGAGATTGACAACACTATCTTGGAAAACAATTCCTTAAAATTAAAATGCTCACAACATGAGGCAACAATAAAAAATTTAAAGCTTATCTGTAGTAGCCCGAAAAAATCATGTTCCCTACGCAAAGACTCTGTACATAAAAATAGACAAAATCGATTGGAATTACAAATTTTAAAACGCAAATCACACAATGTCTTAAATACAAGTAGTAATGATTTAGGATTAAAATCGGATGGCCAAATAGAAAAGACAGATGGCGCTAGCAGTACAAAATCTGGAAGAAAAAATAAATCTGTATGTTCGCCGATTAAAACCAGCTGCACAAATAAATCGGTAGATGGCGCTAAACTTAAATTGCCATATGAACACAATAATACTAAACCAGAAGTTCTTATCGTTGGTGGCCAGCAATTGTCCGGATTGGCGTCTGCGCTGATACATTCTAGACGGGAAAACAAATATGGAAAGTTTCATATCTCATCAACTATTAAATACAATGTCGCCTCTGGAGAAATGTTCAAGTCATGCAACACTATGCTGGATACCCCTGAGAACTATATAATTATATGTGCCGGTGAATATGAAACTAACCCTAGTAAATACACAATAAATTTAATAACATTTTTGAAATATTTTACTAAAACTAATATAATTATTTTAAATGTAAATAGAAATAAATATTTAAATGTAAGAATGCTGAACAATCATACTAAGAATATTTGCCAACACTTTGAAAATTGTACTTATGTAGACATAGAAAGTGAATGGTTTAGAAAGAAAACATATATTGTAAGCCTTTGCAAAAAACTGAACTCTACTCTAGATAACAAGTACTATGAAAGCTTATTTTTAAATTTCACAAAACGTAAAAATAATTTATTGCCAGTTAAAAGCAATACTCTTGAAAGAAAAATTGTTCCTTTATTGTCAAGTAATTTTATCCCTAAACAACAAACACATAACATAAATGAGAAACATTTTAATTCGATTGAAAATGACAAGTTTTTTCGCTACTAGATATATGCATATTTTGCACCAAAATATTGCAGGCCTATTGAGTAAGTCAGACTCTCTCACTATCTGCTTAAATGAACTTTTAGACAAGCAAAATATTGATATTGATGCAATATGCATAACTGAACATTTTATTAGGGCCGGTGATGAGTTTCAGTTATGTATACCAAACTTTAATCTAACAACATTTTATTCTAGACAGAAAAGTAAAAGAGGTGGTAGTTGCATACTTTTAAAAAATGGTTACAATTGGAAAGAAATAAAATGTATACCAAAAATATCAATGGAGGGAGTTTTCGAGTGTTGTGGTATAGAGCTCGTGGATCACAATATGTTGCTTATCTGTCTCTATAGAGTTCCAAACTTGTCTAATGTAAATGTATTTTTTGACAAACTTGAAATACTGCTCAGGGAACTTACAAAAAGTAACTGTAAAAATATCGTTTTAGCCGGGGATTTCAACATAGATATGTTAAAATCAAGTAACCAATCTCGTGAATTTGAATCTTTGTTATTGAGTTTTAATTTAAAACTAGCTATAAAACAACCTACTCGTATTACAAGTCAAACATGCATCGATAATTTTGCTCACAGCTTTAAGAGAATATCCAAAGCCAATGTCTTAGAGCTTGCTCTATCAGATCACACAGCTCAGTTATTAGAATGCCCGATTAGTAAAAAACCTCTACTTACATTTTGGCGCAAATCAACCCGAGTGTATACTCAGGAAAATATAGACAAATTTAAAACTTGTCTACGGAGTCTCTCGTTTTCAGAATTATATGAAACACAAAATCCTGATGTGGCATACAACTCGTTTATTGAAACATTCTCACTATATTATAATCTTTGCTTCCCCAACAAAACTGTTACAATAAAAACAATTAGAAAACCAACATGGGTATCTCGTGGTCTTAAGCTATGTAGCAAAAACAAAAGAAAACTATTATGGGAGTATCGACTAAACCCTAACAAAACAAATAAAACAACTTTTAGGAACTATTCAAAATTATTCAAAAAAATTACTAATTTAACACAAAAATCGCAAAATGATTATAACATTAGAAACTCTACAAACAGATCAAAAACCAGCTGGAAAATAATTAACAGAACAAAAATTAATTTACCAAAAAATACAATTTCTAAAATTACTCATAATAATACATGTATATCACACCCACAGAATATTGCTGATACATTTAACAACTATTTTATAAGTAATACTGAATGTCTATCGGGGTCAGGTACCAAGCCAACGTCATACATCGTAAACAGTACTCATTCTATGTTCATGGCTCCCTGCACACCGTTTGATGTAAAGAAAATAATAGCGTCCTTAAAAAACACAAATAGCGTTGGCTACGATGGAATTACCACAAAAATAATAAAAGCTGTTTCAGATGACATCAGCCACCATTTAAGTCATATTATCAACCTATGTATTAGTGAAGGTATTTTTCCAGATAAACTTAAAAAATCAATAGTTCAACCAATATTTAAAAAAGATAATAATGAACTTTTGGAAAATTATAGACCAATAGCTTTGATACCTGTATTTGCAAAAGTTTTTGAAAAATACATTCACAAAGAATTATATACATATCTAGAACAACATAAACTATTTCATGACTCACAAAAAGGTTTCCGGCAAAATAAAAACATAAACAACGCCATTTATGACTTTCTTCATAATGTGATGGTTAACGTAGACAAAAAAACACCAGTAGCCGCTATATACTGTGATATGACCCGCGCTTTCGATTGTGTCAACTATAGCACTCTCATATCCAAAGTGGAGGCCTATGGTATTCGAGGAAACGTACTAGACTTGATAAAATCGTATCTCTATAGTCGTAAACAAGTTACTCAGATTAGAAACATTAATGTAAATACAAAAAGGGAGGAATTATACACATCTGAAGAGCGTGAGGTTGCCTATGGTGTGCCTCAAGGTAGTATTATGGGGCCATTATTGTTCACTCTGTACATTAATGATCTGCCAGCGGTAACAAATAATCCCATGACTTTATTCGCTGATGACAGCACAATAACTATTGACTGTAAAAGTATGAACACATACGAAAATGACATCAACAATACACTCTCATCTATAATTAAATGGCTACATAATAATAATTTAAATATAAATTTGAAAAAGACAAAAATAATGAATTTTAGACAACGAATACAACCTATCGCAGATTTAGACATTAACTTCCATGATACAAAAATAGAATCAACAGACACAACTAAGTTTTTAGGATTGATAATAGATGACAAACTTAAATGGAAACAGCATATTGAATCTCTCTGTAAGAAAACAAGCTCACAAGCCTATGCTCTATACAAACTCTCAAAAATCGTTAATGTAAACACACTAATAACTGCCTATTATGGGCTAGTTGAGTCAATCATGAGATATGGAGTTATCTTTTGGGGAAACAGTACGGACAAGGAGATTGCATTTAGAGCCCAAAAGCGTTGCATTCGAGCAATGTTCAATTTGAAACAAACCGACAGTTGTAGTCCTTTCTTTAAACAACATAAAATATTAACTCTGCCATCCTTATATATTCTAGAAATAGCAATGTTCACCAAAACAAACAGTCACTTGTTTCCACGACTATCTGATACAATACCTAGGAACAGAAGAAATAATAGTAAACTTTGTCTACATGACTCAAAAACAACATTAATGCGTAACAGTGTCTTCTGTATGGCACCTATCATCTATAATAAATTACCAGAATCATGGAAGGATCTAAATACACAAAAATTTAAACGTAAACTTAGAAACTTTTTGACATTGAAGGCTTATTATAATATATCAGAATTTCTTAATGAAAAAACATTCAATTAATACTGCATTTAATTATTTATTTGGCATTGGACTTCATTATTGGTATTGTTAACTTTTTTATTTAATTTTATTGTTTTAATTTATTTTGTATTCTTAATCAAATTGTCTGAATTTAATGAATTTATTGTTTTATAATGATTGTATTCAAATTTGTACGCCAATCACTGGCTGAACGTATGATACTATGTATAACTTTGTAACATCCTGCATCTAATGTAACACTATGTTCAAACAAATAAAGTATTATCTTATCTTATCTTATCTTATAATGTGAAATTAAGATGTATCGAAGTTTCATTATGTCGAAAAAATGTTGTCGTAGAAAAATTTGTCGAAGTTCAGTTTGGGAGTCGGCTAGACTAAATATTAAAACATTGTGGCTAACTTGTAATTATGATGATATTTCCATCACAATATTTATTTTGATCATTTTCATTATAAACTTAGATAAAATTCTAATAACCGGAAACTAACCGGGTTTTCTCCGGTGTTGTCATCAGATATGAATCACCGGTGAATCGCCGGTTCTCGCCGCTCCGGTGCAAACCACTAGACTAGACCCCAATTCCGAATCTAACGGTTGCTTATAAACAGACCATATGACTTCTATGTATTGTTGCTGGCTCTTTGTCTCGATCACTAGGCGAGAGCCGAGAGTCGAGTACCTCGGCTATCTTTCCGTCTCATCATGACCAGGCAAGAAAAAAAACAAATAATCAAATTTAATAGCTCTTTTATTTACAATAAAATATGTTTATATGAGGTACAACTTTTATGCTAAACTAGTCTAGTCATAATTTATTAAAGTGCAGAACGCACAGGTATCACTTGAGAATATGCGTCGACCGCTCACACACAACATGCACACACCTTAATAAAACAACAGCCGCGCAATCTTATTCGGCCGGCCTGAAGTTAGCTGTAATAAGTTCGCGCATGTACACGAGCTAAGAAAGGTCCTTCTCCCTGCCAATTAGTTTGAAAAATTACATCTGCGCCGCCATTTGCAACAACTTTAAGACAGCCTTCTTAGATTGCGCGTTCTGTACATAACAATTACTACAAAAACCGTTAAGATAAAGTGTTGAATTTACTATGATTCGACACTTCATCTTTAAGATATAATGACTAACCATGCTGGTATCTATTAGTAATTGAATTAATTTTGGCGGATAATTTCTTTGGATTTTAAAGTTTGGAAGGTTGGCTGATAATGATATTTAAAGTCTAAAAATAAAACCAAGCCCATATAAAAACAATTTTGAATAGTTGTTTATATTAGAATTACTTCAAAATAAATTTATAACCTTTTTACAAAATCATTTTTTTTTAATTTGTACAATACAAGGATTGGCTTAATATCATGCTATTCTACATATTGAACGGTCATAGACGCATATTAGTTACATTAAATGTATTTAATTCACATTAGACATTAAGATGACATTCGAAACATGTTATTAACCTAAATTATTTTTACTAGCTACTCTTGTTCTAAGTGTAAATTACTATCTGCAACTGTCTAAAATTATTATTTATTAATTTCAAATTAATATCTTTTACCGAAAAACAGTAGGTAATTTAGTAGTAATAAGATAGTGAAATAGTCAGCAGGTCAATTTTTTAGGTGTTAAAAAAATCAAGTATTTGATCAAAACTATTAAGTTTAGTATATTTTGTGTAAAATTGTTTCGGGGAAATAATTTATGAGAAACTTAACATAGCGGTTGGGAACAAGGGGAAAGAAAACGGGATAAGTTTTCTAGTTAGGGTAATATATAAATTGATTTCGGGAGATTTTAGTACATTATTATTCTTAGTTGGTTTTGTCCTTATGATACAAATTTTTGTATGGATATTAAGCTGAATGCGTTTTAAAAGTTATCGTTTACAATTTCAATGTTTGGTGACAATTAAAAATAATAAAATGTACCGCATACATGATTAATTTCAACTCATTATTTTGAGAGGTTCAACATTATATTCGAAAGCATTTTTCATAGTTAAATAATAGGCTTACAAGTATGGAACATGACAATGTGTGTAGGTGAGCAGGTGTGAGTTAGTCCGGGTCGCGCGGCGGCTCAGTACTGAAGTAGGGCGCGCTGTGCGGCTGCAGCAGAGTGCGGCACACGGAGCACACGCGCGCCGGCACGCGCCGCGGTCCGCCCGGCACGCTGTGACACACGCACGCAGAGCAGAATATGCGCCCGCAGTGACGACAGTGCACCTGCACACACACCACTATGTGATCTAAACTTCTTTGCTACTCTTCATTGTTACATGTCGAATCTCAATAACACAAACTGAACTATAAATAACATTAAGCTATTAACATAAACTGTTAACAATTGACATCAAATGTTAACAATTAACATCAACTGTTAACAATTAACATCAAATGTTAATAATTAACAAAATATTAACAACTATTAACATCAACTTTATTATTAATACTTAGTTAATATGGTTTCCGTGTGGTGACGGAGTAAGAATACAATTTGTCACTCACCACCCCATCTCCCATGGGTGTCGTATACACCGACTAAGGGACTATGCGTGAATATTATCTTTACGAAGTAAAAAGAAGGGAAACTTGAAATTAAATCCTATACCTACCAATCCGTCTGGCCAGCGTAGTATTAGTTGGCCAAATATCCATCCGTCACGGGAGGAGGCCCGTCCCAGCAGTGGGACATTATTGGGCTACTATGATGAATATGGTTAATACTAATTGAATACAAATACATACCTTTTTCTTAACATTGGGCAGATGCGTGTGGCAGGAGGGACACTCGTGCACGTCGTCTTCGTGCTGCCACCGCACCTCCGTGTCCGCCTCGCGAATACGTTGTAACTGTACCTGCAAGTATACACAACCATATGTGTTAGATTTAAGAGTAGTTTTATATCTTAATTTCGCCACGAAAAGATCTTTCAAGGATAATATTTTAAGTTCTTTTTTATTTTAGGTGGAACTTCAAAATTAAATTTATGCAACATTAGCCATTATTAAAATCTAATTCTATAAAAAAAATCCAATTTAATTTTTGTCTTCAAACTACGAAAGTGTCGAGTCAATTCTAAAAACATTAGAATCTACCCGAAAAGGCCTCATAAAAAATATAGTTAAAATTTTCATACTTTACTTTCTTCAAACGCAGAAGGAAAAGAAAACCGAGCCTTTAGAAGAATAATAGCGAGCTTCATAATTTTGGATAATTTTTACTTTACTGCTCGACCAAAGAAAAGTATCTTTTTTCATTATAATATAATTAGAGTAATGGTAGCCATACACGATCCTTCCTATCGTCCAATCGGCATGACGCTACCGATTGGATCAGTTAGAATTGACAGTGTGTGGGAGTGGATCGGCATGAGACTGCAGGATTGATCCAATCTGCAGTTTGTCCACATTGGGCATACACGATCCTTCTTATCGTCCAATCGGCATGAACTACCGATTGGATCAGTCATATTTTAAACTACATTTTTAGCTCATGGTGGCCATACACGATCCTTCCTATCGTCCAATCGGCATGACACTGCAGGCTTGATCCAATCTCAATTAAAAGAAACGAAATTCGATCCTGCCATCCATTCTAATCCACTCGCACACACGGTCAATTCTAACTGATCCAATCGGTAGCGTCATGCCGATTGGACGATAGGAAGGATCGTGTATGGCTACCATTATATTTCAACAATGAGAAAACACAGGTCTCCTTCATGTTAAGTAAAAATTCTGTACGCACCTGCAACGACTGTGATAACCTAACAAAGTCTTGCTGCACTTTCTCGCTGTTGTCAAGTTCCTGCTGCAGCACGGAGACCCTGTTCCTCAGCTCGTGCGCCTCGCCCTGCAGACGCTTCTTATCATCCAGGAGCTGTTCTATCATGTCGTTCGAGTGGCGCAGCTTGTCGCCCAACTCCTTCATCTGTTCGTGCTCTGTTTGGAGTCTGTCTATCTCTTTACTGTGGGAGAAAAAATAATACAATAAATACCTATAACAATACATTTTACAGGACAGAGTAAGAATACAGCAGTTCACACGCC
This sequence comes from Schrankia costaestrigalis, assembly GCA_905475405.1. Taxonomy (NCBI): domain Eukaryota; kingdom Metazoa; phylum Arthropoda; class Insecta; order Lepidoptera; family Erebidae; genus Schrankia; species Schrankia costaestrigalis. The sequence goes on from FR997836.1 coordinate 916,075, forward strand.
TCCACGAATAACTTAGCAACGAAGTATGCGACCTCCGAATAACAGAATATACCCGTGGCACACCACTAATATATCTCATTACAGTAACAGTTTATGTTAACATTTGATATTGATTGTTAACAGTTGATGTTAATTATTAACATTTAATGTTAATTGTAAACAGTTATTGTTAATTTTTAACATTTGGTAGTAATTGTAAGCAGTTATTGTTAACATTTGATGTTAATTGTTAACAGTAGATGTTAATAGTTAACATTTAATGCAGATACAAATAGATCATTCATCGTCATCATCATCATAACAGCCCATTAATGTCCCACTGCAGGGACATATAGATCATTATTGACTGTTAACATCTGGGCCGAACGGGCTTTGTTCTTTCACGCGTCTTTGGACTATACGCGCCCAGCGCACCAAATTACACCATTGCTTTATACGGCGGCACTAGCGCGAGCAATTTAAAACTCAACTGTAACAACGCCATCTATGCGTAACAACTGTAAACTTTCTTCTTTTCGATTTTTTCTAGCTATACCTAAGCTTGATAGGTAAATTTATAATTATGTAATTTGTTTTTTAATGTTATATTAGGAAGCTTGAGATACAACCATATACCAAATTATTTAGTCAAAATGGTATTATCTAGTTGGCTGAAATCGTGCTTGCAGTAAAACATTAAAAGGTTATTTAACCTAAGCACTAAGAAAGAAAGAGTGTGTTAAAAATAATGTCAGAAGTAGCAAGGGTATTAGCCACACACTACGTCAAAGAGTCCTACACGGCGACAAGCGAGTTGCTGAGTGCCGGTTTGTAAGTAATATCATAACAACCCATTAATGTGCCACTGCAGGGACGGGCCTCCTCCCGTGACGGAGGGATACTTGGCCTACTAATACCACGCTGGCCAGGCGGATTGGTATAGGGTTTAATTTCAAGTTTTCCTTCTTTTTATTTCGTAAAGATTATTTCGATAAGATCACGGATAGTCCCTTAGTCGTTTTTTACGACACCCATGGGATGAGATGGGTTGGTGACATATTGTATTCTTACTCCGTCACCACACGGAGTAATATATTACTTGATATGATTAGTAGATAAACCGTATACAGACCCAGCTTCAAGTAGCCGCTGCTTAAGTTCAGTAAGTTCGTCCTCCTGCTGGTGGAACATGGCCCCCTGCTCGAGCAGCTGTGTCCGCAGCTCTCTCTCCGCCTCCCCGGCCTCCTCGCGCCCGATCTGACAGAAGATCAGCTGCTCGCGCAACCGCAGAATGTGCTCGTGGAGGTCCTGTGCACATAACAAAATTATTAGTTTCTACTTATATTTACAGCTTTAAATACAGGGTGGGAAGTTTCAATAGGGCAGTTAAGGGAGGTACCTTAATCGTTGCAGCTACAAGAAATTGGTCTTAGGAGACTATCCATAATTTTTCAGAAAAATTCCATCCATTAACAGATTTTCTAAAAAATGTAAGAGTAGCAAGAAAATTCATTACCATGATGCTAGTCGATCCTGTTTCTTATGCTGATCAAAGAGTTCTATGGGAGTTACAGAGGTTGGAGTACTAGAAAAGTCACCAATCCAAAAAAACGTTTCCCATACATTTTATGGTAAGTACTTCAATTTTTTGTCAGGCCATAAGAAGAGGTAACATTTGTTGAAGCTACAAAAAATAATTAAGAAGATGCAAATGCAATCAGACAATAAACTTTTTTGAAAACTATTGTTTATTAATAACTTTATCATTTAAAGGGCTCAAAATAATCTCTATTTTGAAAGATATAAAAATATTACATAGCAATAACAATATTAGGTACTTATAATATAATTTATTTGTGTTGACTGGTTCCAAACTAAGCAGAGCTTGTACCATGGATACCAAACAACAGCCATACATACTTATATTTATAATTTTTTATACATACATTATAACAAAATAATGTATATTATAATAACACATACTTATCAATGTCGACTAGTCCAAACTAAGCACAGCAGTATGAATTCAAAGAAGACAAAGTTCAAAATTTAAATTAATTGGAATTCGAACTAGGTAGGTAACTGAACCTTTTTTCAGAAAACTATCGAGGTTACGTACTTATGTTTCAAGTGAAACAAAACTAATTGACTGATGTATGGGAAGTTATTTCATTGGTGACTTTTCTAGTACTATAACTTTAGTTGCTCCCATAGTTGTTTTTGATCAGCATGCGAAACAGGATCGATTAGCATCAAAAAATGTTTGGTGAAAAATGGAAACTGTAGCGTTGCATAATTAACTTTTGCTTGTAACCACGGCCAGTGTACCTTTGCCGAAATTTTAAGCCCAATAACAGTATATAGCATCCAGATTTAATCTTCTGTTTACAGTAATTTTATATTTCTAATTAAAACAAACTATTTAGTATAACAATTTAGATCATTAATATACGGGATTATATTTTCCTAAAAAGGGTTTTCCGATTATATATTTATGAGATAATCGTTAAAATTGAAAATATCCAATTAAATTCTCTTTCTCTATCTTTTTGTGTTTATAGCCACTAACGTATTGGCTATATGGTGAATAACATTAAGTTAACATACGTATTCGCATAATTAAGTATTCAATAATTAAACAAGCTCTCACCTCTACATTATCAGGTAGGTCTATAATTTCATTTTGCATTTCGGCTGCTTTCTTGGTATAGCGACCGATCAACATCGCATTGTCTTTTTCTAAGCTGTAACATAATACATCAAATAATAAATAAAAGAACCAATGATATTTGTAGATGATTTTTGTGGTGTAGGTAGCGGTGTCGGGTTCGATACTCGCTCATAAAAAATCGGTCAACCGTGCTTTCTACAAACCAAAATATCTACGAAGAATTGTGTGCATAAATAATGAATTGATGTGAGTATTTTCTCATCTTATAGTGGTTTCTAAAATAAGTATGTCTATAGTTTATTTAAATAAGATAGTCAAAGCACGCATGGGCATATGAACAGGAAGGAGTGGCGCGAACTTGGGAAGCCTACGCCAAGCTTTGCCTGGTTTTTAGGTAGTATCATGATAGTAAAGCAATTCTTCTTCTCTCGAGTCGTAGATATACAATAATTTTTTTTTTCTTTAAACATAACCAGCCCAGAATTTGACCACAGTGACTGCCTTGTCAGTGGCGTCCATAAGATCTTTCTCTGTGCAGCTCTGTGGGCAGTTAGGACAATGTAGAAGGTGTGCCATTGTTTGTTGAGCCTCACTGCACTCAAAGAGGGTATCCAAAAGAAGGTAAAGCAATTAGTATCAATAAACAAAGTAAATCTAAAAGTATGTACCTGTCAAGTTTCCTGCTCAGCATCTCCCTGTCGACAGTGAGCTCGGTGACGTTGAGCAGCGCGTGCTGTGCTGCTTGCCTCTGCTCGTCGGTGCGCAGGCGCAGCAGCTCGCGCAGCTCGTCCAGCGCGGCCTGCAGGCTGTGCAGCTGCGTGCTGCTGACTGCGCGCTCCGACTGCCACGAGCGCACCGTCTCGTCCTGCACTGATCTGACGCCTTCCAGCTCTGACGTCGCCTGAGAAGACAATAGACACATAATTATTACGTTAAATAAATCAAATAATATCTGTGAAGTGAACACCAAGAGAGTGATAGGAACCCAGCTGTTTCTTGTGTGTCTTTTCTGACATGGTCGTGTTCCGAACTCTCAGTAAACTTAGCCATTAAACTAAAGTCCAACAAATCTAATAGGTACGGTATGACAGTTCTGACAAATTGAATAATAAGGTTGGAATAAAAAAAATCGATTACTATAATATCCGAAATTTAAGAGATCGATTACGATAATATCCGATTTTTAAGACACTTTTATAATTAATTTCATTATTAGTAAAGGATAGAACCTTTTGTAAAAAAACACCACATATTGCAAATTCTCTAATCTGCGAATAAAAAAAAATTCCAAACATTACTTTTATTTTAATTATAATTAATTAAATAAAAGTAATGTTTAGGATTTTTTTATTCACTACTAAGACCTTAATAAGTTGCCCCCCGTCACCTTCGACCACGTCGAGTAATAGTTTTAAGTAATAGTTAGTTACGTGTCTAACGATAATAACGATTTTTCGTATATGTAAACGATTTTTTTGCATACAAGTGTATCCGAAGAGTCGCAACACTACGAGCAGTAACCTAACTACGTGACTTTGCAATGAGGTCAAGAATAGAACTTTAAGATATTATTTACTATGTAAATATGTGTTATTTTGCTTTGTTTGAAAGTTTTCAATTTAATTTATATATTAAGAATTGTACATTTTTAGATACAATAATAAAATCTTTCTAAATTCATGGTTTTACGAAAAAGGTTTTCGAAACTGAATAATGTACCTACGCATGAACAAAGTTGTTTCAGTTTGAAAAATATGAAACGTCATACTGTATCTTTTAGATTTGTTGAACTGTAGATGTGCATAAGTAATATCACTATGTAAAAAAAAAACGCAGACGTTTATAAATGTCACAAAATTTTACGTAAAACGTAAAATTTGTTTTAACTGCGTGCGACTTAAGGGCAGGACGATCGAGTGAATTACGGATGAATACATTTATGAATTCCAAATTTATTACAGATAGAAAAGACACTGATAGCTTCAACATACATTCAGATTTTATTATCATACCCACTTTGATTTGTACTTTGAAGAAATATATTTTTTCTAAAATGAGAAATGTTTTATAAACATTATAATATGAAGAAAAACACATCATAGAGCTCTCTACCTTTAACAGATATAAGCTGCAATATAAAATTCATATTATGTGCACATATATTAGACAATAATAATTGTAATTTTTGAGGACTGCAATTAAACAAGCCTGATTGCAATAATTACCCATTAATAACATTTAATAAGGCAGTAGTTAGTGACCTGTTTGAGCGCCACTTCTAGCGTGTTGGCCCTGTCCCTGGCGAGCTCTGCCTGCGCCTGCTCCGCGACCAGCTGCTGCTCGTAGTTGTCGCACATGTCGCAGCGTCGCACTGCGGCCTCTACACCACCGCCTGCAGTGTCGCCCTCGCCCGGTACAGGCGGGGACTTTGCTTTCTGGAAGGAAAACAATATATTTTCAACAAAAATAAATATAACATTTTTTTTTTCTCTTCTCCCTGTGGTGACGGACTAAGAATACAATATGTCACCACTCATCCCATGGGTGTCGTAAAAACCAACAGGAAGAGGTAAAACTTGAAATTAAAACCACCAATACCCAATCCAAGTATCCCTCCGTCATCAGAGGAGGCCCATCCCTGCTGCAGTGGGACATTAATAGCCTGTTATGATGATGATTATTTTTATTTACAGATGTCCAGTACTAAGTTTTGGTCCTTGTCTTGTATCGCGGCTACTTTTACAGAGATGTACAGTGACAACACAATAATTTGTAGATCACACAGCTAAATAAATCTTGCGTGAGATTCAAAACAACGCACCCGTGTTCAACACTTTTTTGCATAAACGCATTAGTTGTAAACTAGGTGGCGTTGTGTTATTAGTACGAATGTAATAGTTGACTAAGGTACTATTCATGAATATTATCTTTACGAAATAAAAAGAAGGAAATCTTGAAATGAAACCCTATACCAATCCGTCTGGCCAGCGTGGTATTAGTAGGCCAAGTAGCCCTGCGTCACGGGAGGAGGCCCGTCCTTGCGGTGGGACATTAGTGGTCTGTTATGATGATGTAGTAGTAGACTTACTGCTAACGCTTCTTGTAGTTGTGCGTCGTTCTCTCTCAGTTTATTCTTCAACGCTGATATTTCCATCTCTAGAGGTTGGATGATTGACTGCAGTAACTCGCTGTCCTCCACATTCTACACAAACAAAATTATAATTAATAAGTTACATTTTTCATCTTTCTTTCATATCATCATTCTTTCATATCTCACATTATGAATATGATGAAACTAACACTATGTATATTTTCAAAACGATTCCTAAATTTATATGGGCTTCGGTGTCGAACACAGTGGTTAATGCCAAGTGTCCGATTTGTCTAGCTATATTTTTCCAATTTAAACCAATTTTTACATTGTTAATACCATCAAGGCGAGTGGTAGAACACTTTTAACATTGGAATCCAAATGTAAGATATTGTGCACATTTTATTATTTGTTAGTGTCAGCCTATAGCGCCGATTACACTAGACTACATGTAGTCTCCTACATAAAAACGTCCTAACTTTTTAGTGTTATGACGTTCTATTTACAGTGTCCTACATGTAATTACACTAGACTACATGTAATCTCCTACATGCTGTAGTTGACTACATGTAGTCTAGTGTAATCGGTGCTTTAATCAACCCACTGCAGTTCAGAGGCTTTATTTATGACTATTTTTTAATGTAAATTATAAAAGCTACACTTACTTTCCTAGGCGGAGGTAGTTCCTCCGTGTCCGCGGTGAGCTTCCTCGCCAGCGACCTCACGAAGGTGGCCGGCGCGAGCGAGACCTCCTGCCACACACCGCGAGCGTTCAATATTGTGTTTACACCCATATTCATATTATAACACACTTTATATTATAATACACAGAAACTTTATATTAGTTTTGAAACTAAAACGTAGGGACTTAGTTACAGTTTTCCTTCATTTATTTTCCTATAGATATTCAGGGTGTTTGGTACATCGTTTGCCAAATTGAAACAGCTGATAGAAGAGGTCATTACCCGTCTTTCCTCACTCACCTAGCCGGTTTTAACCTTAACATATTTTAGATATCGATGTAAAGCTATTTTTTAAAGAAAACCCCAATATTTACCATGAACACTTTAATTTAAAAAAAAATTCTTCCGTGAGTCCTCATAATTATGTTTTGTTGTAAAGTTTAATACTGTGAGCATCAAATTAATTCATAATAGGTCACCAAAAACGTTAACTTTTTGTTTATTGACTTATTATAACTATAGAGACAGGTAAAATTTAAAGGTATGATCAACTTCACAGTACAATAAAAAATTTAAAAAAAGAGAGAAAGTTCTTCCATTTTCTGAATAAATGCCTTACTTTATCCTCTTTCCATTGGTATACAACATATTATAAAATAGTAAATAGTTTTTCTACAAAACATGTGTAATACATAATTCGAAGTAAAGAAAACACGTTTGATGCATAACATTTATCGTAATTATTGACGCTATAGTAAATGATGATTTTTTTTTTCTTTTATTATATTAAAATTAACTCTAATGTGATAAGGTAGACCCACTGCAGCGACAAAAAAAGCTAAAGTAACTAGGTAAGTACGCTAGAATGAACCAATTATAGCTAGTAAATTTACCTTTGCTTATTCATAAAACGTGTTTTCTTTACTTCGAATTATGTATTACACATGTTTTGCACAAAAACTATTTACTATTTTATAACATGTTGTATACCAATGGAAAGAGGATAAAGTAAGGCATTTATTCAGAAAATGGAAGAACTTTCTCTCTTTTATTTATTTTTTTATTGTACTGTGAAGTTGATCATACCTTTAAATTTTACCTGTCTCTATAGTTATAATAAGTCAATAAACAAAAAGTTGACGTTTTTGGTGAGCTATTATGAATTTATTTCATGCTCCTAGTATTAAACTTTACAAAAAAACATAATTATGAGGACTCACGGAAGTTTTTTTTTTAAAGTGTTCATTGTAAATATTGGGTTTTTCTTTTAAAAATAGCTTTACATCGATATCTAAAATATGTTGAGGTTAAAACCGGGTAGGTGAGTGAGAAAAGACGGGTAATGACCTCTTCTATCAGCTACTTCAATTTGGCAAACGATGTACCAAACACCCTGTATAACTTCCGTGGAATTTGATTTAGTCTGCATTTACGACAGATATGAAATGAGGAGGGGTTACACCATGTATTGTTACTCCTTAAACACTATTAATTATATAACAACGCATTTTGAAGTCAAGTAGAATGACTACGCACTCCGCTAATTCTTTAATATTATATTAGGAAAGCGCACAATTACACACAAATGAGAAATGATATAGTAATTAAAGTATTAACTCGACAAAAGTCGAAAGTTTACTGAATGTTTATAGCTCTCCGAGAGACACGACTTGTCCAAGGTCGATGGGGTTTCCCACTAACATTTATGTACAAGGATAAACATACTTGAAGACAGCTCTATAGTTACATTTTACTGTTCAGGTATACTACTTATACTATTTACTAGTGGTAGCCGCAGCTTAGACCTACCCTAAGGCCGCGTTTCCACTGACGCGGAGCGGGGCGGAGAGGAGCGGAGAAGAGCGGTGAAAAGGGGTCAGTGTTTCCACTGACGCGGAGCGGGGCGGAGAGGAGCGGAGAAAAGGAGTTTTGTGTTTCTGAAGCGGTGCGGAGTGGGTTGGAAAGGAGCGGAGCGGAGCGGGGCGGGCGGATAGTGCATACTTTTGGAATAGTGCATTTTTGCACTCAGTTACAGTCAATCTCTCAGAAAGACCGTACGTCATGTTGTCGTTGAAAAAGAAAAAAGCAATAATTTTATATCTTTCTCTACTTGAAGACAAAGATAACGAATCAGATGAAGTAAAATTAACTGTTGCGACTTTTTTGGATTCGAAGAGAAAACATAGATTCTGGATTCGACAACATATAAAGTACCATTCTATGCATGGAGAATTTTCAACATATTTTCAGACCTGTGATGATGAAATGTTCGAAACTTCATATGAAGTTACGAACCTTATATGAAGTTTCGAACATTTCAAGAAAACTTTTCTATGAATAACATTGTCATCCATTCATTCTTCTCATCCATTTTGATACGTATGCACAGAATGACGTAACAACGATGACTGAAGCATTGCGCGCGAGTCACGCGGCGCGGCGGCCGTCGTATGCAGCCCCCCTCCCTCCCTCATCCCGCTTTGCTCTTCGGCTCGTCTACATAATCCTCGCTGTCCTCCGCACCGCACCGCCCCGCTATCCTCCGCTCTGTATCTCAATACTCGTTCTGCTCCGCACTGTATTGCCTCGCTGTATATTTTATATGAATATCCGCTCAACTCCGCTCGTGCTGTTTCCATTGAAGCGGAGCAGAGATTTCGAGCATGGTGATTGGTCAATTGGTGCACCGCTAAGCTCCTCTCCGCCTAACTCCGCGTCAGTGGAAACGCGGCCTAAAGGTGTATAAAGGCAATATTATGGAAAAAAAATCCAAGAAAAAATGAAAAAATGAATATGAAAAAATATTTTATTTCATATAAGTCAAATCAATGACACTTATGAACGTCGGAGTTTTTATAGTGATCACAGCACGTCTAACTTAACGGCTAAGTTTACTGAGGGTTCGGAACACTACCATGACAGAGAAGACACCCACAAAAAACTCTGCTGGGTTCCTATCGCTCTTTTAGGTGATCACTTCACAAATATTTTATTAAGAAAACAGGACAATTCAGATCCAGGCATTTTTATCGTTTAAGTAATCCTTTACACTGTTATATGATTTCAATATTAACTTATGTTTAATGAAAGATTTAAATTTATTAATTGACAATTCTTTAACTTCCATAGGGAGCTTATTATAAAAGGGAAATATTAAAACGAGCGATTAAAAACAAGCTGTGCGACTGATGACGACATACTGTATTAATAACTTGAGCGGTATGAATTTGAATAAGCGAAAAAATAACTAAACTAACGACGAATATTGATTAATAATAAAATCCAGAACGAGCTTACAAAAAGTGGCTTGTGATTAATCCATTTCATATATAAAAAATTTATCCGAGCGACTACATTACTAAGTGAGCGACTGGAAATACAGAGAGGGCAACTTCTATATTAAAATAGTTAAATAATAATAACAAATGTTACAGCCAAAGTAATGAATATTGTACATAATAACTAGCCATTATGTATAAGGGCTACTCAATTTAGCTAAAGTGATAAATGTCGCAGAATTAATCACATTAACTAGCCATTATATATGGCAAAAATACAATATTAAGGCAAAAGTCAGTAACAGTTGGTTAGGTTAGGTTAGTACAGTGACCAAAGGACGCACGAGCCGAGCGAGCGAAGCGAGCGTGCCGCGGCAGCGGTCGGCGAGTGCTAGAATTAGTAATACCTACTACATTCTAGTTTTACATAAAAAAAATGTTTCTTGCACTCGCCGTTTTCGTATTCGTAACATTTCATTTAAGATAAAATGCCGCTCAATATAAAAAATACATTTGCCAAATATTGAAAAAAATGCAGGACGTAACGTTGACACTTAAACAAATATTAAGTCGCTCAAATATTATGAAGCTGCTCATTTTGTATTTTAAGTAACTCAAATTAATGTTTGTAAGATACTGTTCTGTTAATTTCTCGTCACCTACAGTCAGTCGCTCACTTAGTAATTATATAAGCCAAATTAATTAATTTTAACACTTAAAATTGTAATTTACAGTCACTCGTTTAAATGCTACCCATTATAAAAACGAATACCATTACCAGCGAAAGAATTACTTATTTTATGAAGCCTAGTGTGGAGAACAGCAAGTTTATTTTTATTTCTTGTATTAACATTGTGTATATCACTCATTTTTTTATATTTGTTTATATTTTTGTGTACATACATTAGATTTTCGAATATATACTGGCAATGCACAGTCATAATCTTAATCACTTTAAATTTGTCTCTAAGAGACTCTCTTGGGCCCATATTATATATACAACGTACCGCTCTTTTTTGCAATACAAATATTGTGTTGATATCAACCGCACTACCCCACAACAGAATACCATACGACATAACACTATGAAAGTAGCTAAAATAAACTAGCCTAGCTGTTTCTATGTCTGTTAACTGACGTATTTTTTTCACTGCGTATGCTGCTGAAGAAAGCCTACCTGACAAGTTTTCAATATGGGGGCCCCATTGTAATTTACTATCTAAAGTAATACCTAGGAATACTGTAGTGTTAACGATTTCTAATTCCTCATCACTAATCTTAACAATTGGATTTATATTAAGTACGTTTGGCAAGGTAAATTTTACGCATTTTGTCTTGGTTTTATTTAATAACAAATTATTTGAATTGAACCAATACACTATTTCCAAAAGAGAATTATTTATGTAGTCTACCGCAGGTTGTCGTCTATTAATCTTAAAAATAAAGGATGTATCATCGGCAAACAAAATTATCTCGGGGTTCTTTTTAACTAAATATGGCAAATCGTTTATATATATGAGAAATAGAAATGGTCCTATTACTGAGCCTTGGGGTACCCCCATTTTAACAACCGATCCAGGCGAACGCTTACCATTTACATCTACTTTTTGTACTCTATCGCTTAAATATGATCTAATAATACCTAAAGCATAATCCCTAACACCATAGTGACCTAGTTTTCCCAGTAATGTCTCGTGTTCGACACAGTCAAATGCCTTAGATAAATCGCAAAAAACGCCAAAAGCATCTTGTGATTCTTCCCAGGCCTCAAATATATGTTAAACTAAATTAGCTCCGGCATCGGTAGTTGAACGACCACGTGTAAATCCGAATTGCTTATCGTGAAGTAATTTATTCTCATTAAAATGACTAATTAATTGATTAAGAATTAGTTTTTCAAATATCTTACTAAACGTAGGCAACACAGATATTGGTCTAAAGTTTGTAGGATCTAGAGTACTACCTGATTTGAACAGAGGTGCTATTTTACTAGGTTTCATAAGATCAGGGAATATACCTAAGTCTACACTATTATTTAAGATGACAGCTAACTCTGGTGCAATAACATCTATCACTGTTTTTAAAATGCTAACAGAGATTCCCCATAGATCAGCTGTTTTCTTAACACTTATTGAATTAAAGATTTTAATAATCTCAACTGGACTAACATGGCTAAATTTAAGAGTTTTGTTACATTCTGGTACATTTTCTGCTAAGAGAGTGATAGCTGCATTGGATGAGGAGTTCAAAGATTTAGTAATATCTATAGAAATGTTTGTAAAATATCTTTCAAATGTATTCGCTATATCTAAATTAGAATCAATAATTTTATCTTCAATTTTTAATTTTAGGTCTTTGTTGATTTTTCCGACCTGTTTCCTCGTTTATTATATTCCAAGTAGTCTTAATTTTATTATTACTGTTTCTTATCTTAGAGGTTATAAATTGTGCTTTGGTATTTTTACAGCTGATCTTAAATTTTTTTGAAAATTCTTTTACATACTCTTTGAACTCATCACTAGTGTTAATTGATTTTTCTGCATATAAGTTATATAATAATTGCCTATCTTTGTGTAACTATGCTGTTGCCCAGTCATTAAATACCAATGTATTAGTAACTGCAAATGTTTTAGAGGTAAAAATCTCACTAAATAATTTATGAAATGAAGTAAAAAAAGAGTTATACATTTCATTTGGATGTGATATATTAGGTTGGGGAAAAAGTCTTTTCGTATTTTTGTATGAAAAGGCAAGACATTTTTTTCAAAGTTTATTTACATTTATTTACAATATATATGTACCGTTTTGTTGAACAACTTTCTGCCATTTTGTGGGCAGAGACATTATCCCGTTACTGTAGTAACTTTGGGACTTCTGATCAAAAAAACGGGACAAATAGTTTAGGCAGTCCTCTCTTGAGGTCAACCTTACAGAACCTAAAGAATTCTGAAGAGACCGAAACAGGTGAAAATCTGAAGGCGCAAGGTCAGGGCTATATGGTGGATGCACTAGGACCTCCCAGTCGAACTCTCTTAATTTTTGCTGAGTGGCTAAAGATGTGTGTGGTCTAGCGTTATCGTGATGAAAGACCACACCCTTCCTGTTGATCAATTCCGGCCGTTTTCTCTCGACTGCTTCCTTTAATCTCATCAGTTGCTGGCAGTAAAGATCAGAATCGATGGTTTTGCCGGCGGTAAAAGCTCATAATGAACAATGCCCTTCCAATCCCACCATACACACAGCATCACCTTATTTCGTCAATTCCCAGTTCTTCAGCTACATCGTAACTACTAATATGCCGATCTTGCTCCACTCTTTCAAAAATGGCGTCCATTTTATTCGTAACAGGGCGACCAGAGCGAGGTGCATCTTTAACATCAAAATTTCCGGACTGAAAACGTTTGAATCAAATTTGTGCTACTCTTACTGACACTGCATCAGGTCCATAAACATCACAATTTTTTTTCACTGCTTGAGTTGCATTTTTGCCTTTTTTATAATAAAATTTTAAAATGTATCGAATTTCTTCATTAAATTCACTCATTTTTACGGAGAGAAAAACAAATGAAAAATAGCGGGAATAACTTTTTTCTATTTTTTTCTTTTCTTTATAATGTAACCTTTTTAATGTTACCAAAACCAGCCAGACACAAGTAGTACAGTCAAAGAAATTTTATAATAAGTTTATACCTACGTTATGCGAAAAGACTTTTTCCCCGACCTATTATTTAATAAAAATATGAATAATCAATACTAAGTAACTTTGTTTTCAAATTGTTCAAACGGTTTGCAGTTACCGGTACACAAGTAATATACTTCTTTAATATTATTTTATTAACATTATGGAATTGGATTAATTGTCCACTATGATCTGAATTTAATTTGTTTATAACACATTTCTGAATAGGAATTATATTTGTAAAAATATTATCTATACATGTTGCACTATACTACGAATTTTAATTCGATTCCAGATTTGACAATTTCAGTGTAGCAACGTTATGACAAGTATTAAATAGTGACGTTGCGAAATTATTCGATATGGAAATGAAATATTTCCGGATCGATTCTTCTCGTTTAAAATTAGTGGTATTTTTAGTTTTGACGATTAATTAACGATCTGAGACTTTTCTTTTATAGGTAATTGTGTGTGAAATGAATAAAAACTGTGATCATGGTGTCTTAGCCCAGCATACTCACAATAAAATCTTGATATTTCATGAATGCCAAAAAATGGTTCTGAAATAGTTATAAATAGTGCGAAAAGGAAAAAAATAGTGCTCTTATACTTACGAAATTACAGCCATTTTATGAGTCACATAAATATTGTTGAAATAATAATTTATTATGCCTATAACCACAGAATATAAAAATTAAATATGAAATAAATAGTATTAAATATTATTTCCGATTCACGAGCATTCACGAAGGACTAATTTTGTATCCTAGGTAACCGATATTGTATTGTCATCCCCACTAGTGACAGCCGACCATTGACTTTTTTATTGACTGCAATATTTAATAATAATGTACTACTCAATCGGTAAAGCAGACTGTGATACTCTGCTTTATCAAATCAGTATACATATACGTAGTACATACTGCATAAGCACACGAAAATAGGCCTTAAGGTGACGAACCAATAATTACCTTAACTGTACATAAAAAAAATATTGTAAATATTTTTATAAATTGTCGCCGTCATCGCTTTCGCTATCGCTGTCACTTTCTGTAACATTTATTATAAATGTGTCTGTGATATTGTCAATTAAAGTATCTAGCCTACACATTTTTTGCTCTTCTTTGACAATATGGGATACGCATTTAGACCATTCGGTAGCCGTAATTTTTTGAATGCCTTCCTGAAATAAAGTTCTCACGTCTGTCAATTTGAAGTTTTTATTATTTTGAGCTACATGCCCCTTTACCTGCGCCCATATCAATTCGATAGGGTTTAGCTCGCAATGGTAAGGGGGAAGTCTTAAAACAGTGATCCCATGTTGTGCTGCAATTTCATCTACAGCGTACTTATTAAAAGACTCGTTATGTGGAATCAGTTCTAAAAGCGTAGCTTTAACCATATCTGGTTCGTAATAAATATTTTTATTTAAAAGCCAATCTTGAATTTCAGCTTTTTTCCAGCTCATTTTTGGTGCCGTTTCCAATTTTCGGGAGTGGTAAGGTGCATTATCCATCACCACAATTGAGTTTGGTCTTAATTTTGGTAAGACTCCAGCGAACCACTCCTCAAAACAAACTGCATTCATCTCATCATGGTAATCTTCACAATTTTTCTTTGCTTCAAAAATCATGAGCCCCTCTTCTAGGAAGCCTTCTTCACTACCTATATGGCTAATTATGAGACGTTTGCCTTTTCCAGATGGATTTTTTTATCCAGTGGTCAGTCCCTCCAAAAACGCTTGTCGAGATGATGTGACTTTCATGTCCACCCAAGTTTTTTTTACAGTATGACCTTAAAGTAAATATAGTACATTAACATTCAATATTACTATTAAAATGTAAAATGTATATAAATTCATTTTGTGTATAAATGTTAGCCGTACCTGCGTTAACCCAAGTTTCATCTTGATAATATATATGTCTCCCTTCTCGTCGAAACTGACATATAGATCGCAAGTAACGCTGTCGCCAAGTTATTATATCATTTCGATCAATAAGTGTGCTCTTGCGTGACCGTGAAACAAATTTAAAATTAAGATGTTTCAAAATTTTTCTGAGGGTGTCTTTGGAAATATTGGGTATTTCTGGATCATCGTTCATCACTTGTAAAATCTAAAATAGTAAATTTTATAATAGCTTGGAATCATTACTTAGGTATATATATAAAAGATGTACTTAGGTTTAAAATAATACAGTGTGACTGATTGACTAACCTTTGAAATGGTTGGAGGTTCATTTCGGTAAAAGAACTGATGAACAATTCTTCGTATTGCAGAGAATGTAAATTCATCAATTTTATCTTTAAAACTTCGCTTTGGTCCAGATTTTTTAGGAGGAGTTGGCGGCGCACCTTTATTTACTTCCTTCAAAACGTTACAAACAGAGCGTGAGGTTATTCCCAATATGTCAGCAACTTTGCTCATACATTCATTTTCTTCCACAACTTGAAAGGCCTCCAATTGCGAAGAAATTTCATTTTTCACGTATTTGTAGGCGTTGCGGATCATTACTTTTTCAGTAACAGTGAAAGCTTTTCGTGGACGTTTTTTTCTTGGGGACAAGAAAACATCCACGTCTTTTTGTGATGTACTTGGCTGAGGATCCATTTTGATGGAAAACCAAAACAAATAGTTGACAAAAAAACTAATATCGATTCGCAATGAAATAAGATAGGTATTCGTGCAGTCAGGCTGGGAGAATGAAGCCGAATGACACTATAAACAAAATGACGATAGCTGCACGAGCGCACACAGGCTGCCAATACTAAAATCTATCTAGGCTCAATAAGTTTTGTTTTTAATATAAAAACATAAATTTTAACTTTTTATAAAATAGAGCAGCGATTACTAATTAATAAATTATTATTATGAATAATTATGTATTTATTTAAATAAAAATCAATAATTTAGTCTTTAATTGGCAAACTGCTGGCACACACACTTATTGTTTATCGATTTTTGTGTTCATCACTACACTATTATATGTGGTATCATTATTTCACAAAATGACAGTAGCTAATGTCAAATCAGGAATCGAATTAAAATTCCTACTATAGTTGACGTTATTCTAGTAGGTTCCATAAACATATTAAGTAAGTTGTATGATTTAAATAGATTTATCAATCTAAGACTCAATTTGCTACATTCTAAAATATTAACATTAAAGTCTCCACATATAATAAGTTTCTTGTTAGATTTTGACAGTTTGAATAAAACCTCTTCCATTATTACTTCAAAAATATCAAAGGAACCCAATGGTGGTCTATATACTGACACTACTATGAATTGTCCTGTTTCCAATGATGCCAATTCAATTGTTCGTTCAACAGATAGATTTACTATGTCCTTACGCTCCTTAAATTTAAATTGTTTATTAATTATTATTAATGAACCTCCATGTATTGAATTTAACCTGGTGAATGAACTACCAACCTGGTGGCCACTGAAATTAAACATGAATTCAAAACTTTTTAACCAATGTTCAGTTAAACATAAAATACTAATATTACGACTATTAAAAAAAAAGTTCTATTTCTAGCTCTTTATTTCTTAAACACTGAATATTCTGGTGCACCAAGTTGATATAATTGGCATTTTTCTTACAGTTATGAAAAGTATGCGCTTTTTCTAAACTAGAGTGAAACTCTACCTTCTTAATATCTCTATGAATATGCATCTTATTTAAAGATAAATCTAAGTCTTTGCCAAAAGATCCTACAATATTTTGTTGTATATTATTCAAGAACAAAGAGTTCTTCTGTGTCCCTAAAACTAGGTCGCTAGAGTTTTCCCCTATTGTCCTACACTTAAATTTAAATGATGATTTGGAACAGATTCCAAAGTCGCTAAACTAAGATTTTGCTCAATAAAAGCAGGTTGGTTAGCCAAGTTCTTGGCTGACTGTCTAATACAATATGATAGCGAAGATGCTATCTGTCTCTTAAAAAATCTATTCAAATAGAATTTATCTTTCATCAATAATAATTTACTTTCTAAGTAAAAATTTTTGTCAATCAAATGGAACTTATTTGAATTATTAAATGTTAATGTATGTAATGTTTGATTGAGCGTATATCTTATATTGTTTTCTGCCTGTGACAAACTACGGCTATAAGGAAGTGTGAATAATATTATATTTTTAACATTTAATAAACTCAATGATTCAAAACAATTTATAAGTATATTTCTGTTTGCATTTCCTCTGTCTCCTACTAAAATTATAAGAGTACTGTTACTGTTTAAATTCCTTTTTGATCACAATGTCTACACTGTAAAATGACTTTAAAGGATTATGCATAAAATGCATATTGACTAAGTAGCAAAATGCCTCAAATCATAACGACTTAGTACTAATACACCTTTAAATGAAAATGACTTTGTAGTAAAATGACTACGAAGTAACGCGACTTTAAAGGCAAACGTCTTAAGTGAAGATGACTCGAAATGCAAAATATCTAAAATGCAAAACATCTCAGTAGGTAGATTTATGACCAGAACACGAAAATGCACCCCCTGTGGGGCACGAACCTCGGCCTGGACTGTCACTGACTAACAGTACGTGCGGAAGCCAGTGAGTTCTACGTTGAGCGATCGTGATCCTATCATCCAGCTCTTCGAGAGCATGCCTAAGTCTACGAATTTTGGATAATCTAGATGGGATGTACCCGGACGCCTCAACCAGTAGTTGGTTGGGGTGAGTGCCGTTTCAAAGTAGTGACGGGAACAGAGTTCCATGTGTTGCTGGATAGTCGGCAACTCGAGTTCTATGTGGAGAACCTCGTTACGCATGAACCACGGTGCTCCCGGCGCTTTGCGCATTAACCTATTCTAAAGTGTTTGTAACCAATGGACCCTGTGTGGCCTAAGGTGGGCGAAAACGCACGCATACGTCATAATTGGTCTAATACAAGTCGTGTATAACCTAACCTTGTTTCGGATCGACATCTTAGACTCCTTCCGGAGGAGCATGTACAGCCGTCCCATCACAAACGAGGCCCGCTTGCGAACCATGTTTATGTGGGGACGGAAGGAGAGTTTATCGTCGAGTATGAGACTAAGATTTTGGCTTCCCTCGCCCAAGGGATCAGGGAGCGTTCGGATCTTGACTTTTGGTGTCTCTGCCGAGAGGGTCTTGTGGCTTTGTTTTTTGTGAAACATTAACGCTTGACTCTTTTCGGGGTTGACTGTTATCCTCCATTTCTGGAACCAATCGCTAAGGGCTTTGGACGCAGATTGGAGTCGCCTAAATATCGAGGGGGAGGTGCCAGAGGTTTAAATAGCTGTGTCGTCTGCAAAAAGGGCTCTTTGAAAACGGAGTTTATCTACTATTTCATTTATTTGAAGAAACCTGTTACTCGTCTACTTTAGGAAATAAATAAGCAGTAATAATTAAAGTAACATTTTATTTCATTTATAATAATTCACAAATAAAAATAATGATTATTTGATTTATCGTCGTTTTGATTCTTAGTCCTTATGGCGTTTTGTGTATTATTCTTTAAAGTCGTTTTCAATTTTGAGACATTATGCTGCATAGGCAAGAAACAATACAGATGTATTGCAAATTAGTCAAAACACTTTAGAGATATTGATTTGAGGTATTTTGCTTCAAAGTCATTTTACAGTGTAGACATTGTGATCATAATGATCCTTAACTTTTTCTATAATGGAACTATATGTTAACCCTGGCATACAATAATTAATTACATTTTGTTCTAAGTATGATCTTAGTGACTGTCCCATTGATTTTCCTAATTTATCACAAAACATAAATATCTCAGATTGTGCATTATTTTGTTGTTGAGGGTAGGAGCTACTGGCTTTTTCATTTAACTCAAGTGAAGGGCTTTTGTGTGAAGTCAGTAAGGACTTACAGACTGACTGAGGACTGAGTAAATTATCTTTAGATGTTACTGAGGAACTTGAACTCATCAAATCCTTCATAGCCAGAATGTATTCCTGATACTCACTTCTAACATTACTATATTTGTCTGTCATTAAGTACTAATTTCTGTCTCTAACTTTAAAATGTTACTATTATATTCTAAAAAGTTTTTTTCTATTAATATAGAGTACATATCAAGTTCATCACATAATTGCCTTCTCTCTTTAATATATTTGACTTTCTTGTATAAACTTTTTTCTCTTTTGATAAGTTTCTGTGTTTTTCTTATATATTTATTAATTTTTACATATTTCTTGAATTTGTTCCTACTGCACTCAACTATGCCCGTCTTGGAGTTGAAAGTATGATCTATTAAGGTGTTATCCTTTGCTAAGTCAATAGTAAATGTGGGATCTAAGTTAAAGGCTGGGCACACTACCGACTAATAGCTAACACATACCGGGACGGCATGGCAAAGTATTTTAATTTTTACTAATGGAAATTCAACCGTACTGATGCCGCGGCATTGAAAGGGATTTTTCAATGCCGCGGCATCATTTTAAAGCATAGCAATTTATGTCGTATTTCTGTAACAGTACGGTTGAATTTTCATTAGTAAAAATTAAAATACTTTGCCATGCCGTCCCGGTCTGCGTTAGCCATAACTCTTCAAACATGCTGTGGGTATGGGATACATCTTTTTCCTGTTTCTCCGCCTCAAGGTGGGTAATGTGGTGGTGGGCTTCTTGCAATTCCTGCTCTAAGACTGACATCCGCTTGAGGCCCTGTTCGTACTCTTCGCTGCACTCCCTAAACCCAGACACAATGTTGTGCAATCTGTCCCGCTCACCTAACACTAACTCATGCTCTGTGTGCAGCTCAGCCAACTGCTTTTTTATCAAATCATATTTCTGCAAAATATCCAGTAGCTCCCTCTCATTTTCATCTCTTTCTTTGTGCAATTGCTCAACCAGCCCTTTGGATATGTCTAATTCATTTAACGTCAAATCAAGTTTTCTAATGATATTATCTACCTTAACTTCATCACGGCGTGCAGAAGACATGCTACGTGTGATTGGCATTTTGATTTTATAAATGAAAAGCTAAATAAATACCAAAAGGCAGTTTGATCAATTCGTACCCACACAAATAAAATAAGTAACCTCAAAATGAAATAGATTAATGCTATATATCTAAAATAATTTGAAAATTAGTACTTATTGGCACGATTACCTGAGTAAAATCACTGAAAATGAAAACTATTATGAAATAGAAATATGACAAAGTTCACCAACTAAACAAATTATTTTTTAAATATGCGGTGTCATTGAGCCGGTAAGCAAAATTAGCCGATCGCAATTTTCACTGATTTTATGCACTTTAACTTACAAGTTTTATTCTATATACACTATTATAATTATAAAATTGAATTTTATGATAAGTTTTAGCCTTATATATCAATATAATTCATAATAAAATAAAATAAACACGGGACGAAATGCAATCAGATGTTAGCCGTAGTGTTGCCACCCGGTGTTTAGTGGGCCTCTGGGCGACAATCCAGAGAATTTATGTCTCAGACCCAGATAATTAATATTGATATCAGTTTTACGTCATTTTAGACACCGGACGGATTATATAGTTTTCATCTAATGCTACATGGCGTACATAATTTGACAGAGGCCTGCATAGTCTGAAGTAACGTCATGAGCCGCGGCGACCTCGTCGCGCATATGGTACATTGGGTACCTTAAGTTCTCAGGCGCTGGATATTCTCCCAATAGGTTAACTTGACCTTCGATTAGCTCAGAGCGAGCGAGACGTGCTAGCGCATAGTAGT
This sequence comes from Schrankia costaestrigalis, assembly GCA_905475405.1. Taxonomy (NCBI): domain Eukaryota; kingdom Metazoa; phylum Arthropoda; class Insecta; order Lepidoptera; family Erebidae; genus Schrankia; species Schrankia costaestrigalis. Next base: position 937,181 of record FR997836.1, read on the forward strand.
TGCGCACATTCCCTTCAGGAACACATCTTCGATAATAATCATTCAACTCCTCACCAACAGCTCTATCGGGGGCCTTGAGATTTTGCATTTCGTTACTTATAAGTAACGAATTATGGCCAGAAGATTTAAAATCCAGCGTACCGCCCACCAACTTTGGCACATGCTTCTGTAGGCTAACCAAGTATGGTGCAATTAGTAGAGACTCCCTTCTGAAGTCATCATACAGATTATAGCCAGCGGGCATGATGTCATTTGGATTCTGAAGGATGTCGTCATCGTTCCAAATCGCAGCGGGGAACGGACAATTCTCATGAAAGCGTCTCCTTACTGCATGGGTTGTCGTGGCATCTGATAAGTATTCAACAGTTCTTCGTAAAGTACTAAGTAAAACGTTTTCGGGCCTAGGGGTCCATCGGCCTTGACGATCAACGGGATCGCTTGCAACAGCAGGAACGTATACTTTCTCTTCGAACTTTACATATCCAACGGCATTAATAATGCGACGGATTGGTTCTGGTACAATGGTTACTGATTGTGCTGCTCTCAGCATATCAATAGTAACACCAGGTTGTTTAATATGATCCACGAGACGTGGAACAACAGGAAGATCTGTCTTGATGGCCTCCAACTTAGCTTCAAGTAAGCCAAGAAATACTCTATACATGGAGTAACAGGACGGGACTCGAATGTTTTCGTAATAAGATATTGAAATAGAAGTAAAGTGACATATTCCCAATCCGATACCACGGGTTGTTATTGATAGAGTTATCGCTTTCAGAGTCTGCTGCTCACTTAGGCGAGCTAGCGCGTCATCCTCGGATGTTCCCACGAACATCTTTTTCTTAATCTCCTCTTGTAGATTAAACATGGTCACGGCGCCTTTGTCTTGCCGCATAGTAGCGACTCCTCCTCTTTGATATTGACGGCGTCCTCGCGACTGCTTGTGTTTACCTCGCGTAGATCCAGAAGCATTATTATTCGGTAAAGTTTCCATGACTAATGAGTCTAGGGGGTCTGCAATCAGGTAACCCAAAAACTGAAAAAAAGATTTAATAAAATACATGTTAACAGATTTTTCCTTGTCAAGTTGCTAAATTCAACTTCGTTTCAGTGGATGAAATATGACTATATATGGTGTCCTCAACCAGTTCATTTATGGGTGTCGAGATATTTTATATCTTTGCGAGTGAATCTCCGGCCATAGCATACTTAATATTCCACTTGTATGTAAAAACGTGTGCAAATATTCATAATTACATAACAAAGAAAATAACTAGCTTAGCACCTGTTGGTGTATTTAAGTAAGGTCACATTGTATAATATTTAAATTTTGTACCAAACATGTGTGTGTGTGTAAATAAGAGAGAATTATAAAAGACAATGTACTATTATCTTATTTTAGTTGTATCATACACACTCGATTCTTATTGACGAATAGTCACTTAGTCGGTTTTTACGACACACATGCAATGGATGGGGTGGTGACATACTGTATTCTTACTCCGTCACCACACGGATCACACTCCGTCAATATTATCTTTACGAAGTAAAAAGAAGGAAAACTTGAAATTAAACCCTATACCAATCCGTCTGGCCAGCGTGGTATTAGTAGGCCAAGTATCCCTCCGTCCCGGAAGGAGGCCACCTCTTATAATAGGATTGTTATTTTTTTTATTTCTATTTCTAACTTCTACCCAATTGTTATTGCGATAGTCCGCTGGGTCTTGGGTTTTGAGTACGGCTGCATAGGTACCTTTACCATCCAATGAAGAAATCGTAGGACTCGCCGATGTTGACTGCAGTGGCGACACCGATCTCGCGGTTGCGACTGTGTCGCTTGGTACAGGGCGTAGCGACGACGACGTCGTCGGCGGCAGCGGCCGCGGTGGCAGAGTATTGCTTGGTACGGGGCGCGAAATCAAAACAGGCGGTGCCGGCGCCGAGGTATCAATAGGAATATTATTGTCAGCAACAGTGGTGTAGTTATCAGTTAACTTAGTTTCAGAATTAGTACCTTGCTTACTGTATTTCTTCTCTGACCTAAGAATTGTTATTTCCTTTTCTAGACTAACACACTTCTTATTGGAAATGCTCAACTCCTGCCTCAACTGAGCATTATCAAGTGATAAGGCTGTTATAGTAGTCTTAAACTCATGAATAAGCGATGTTTCAATAGCATTTATCTTAGTAGTAATAAGTTCTTTCACCATGTCCAACGTACCCCCCATACTATCCTGAATCAATTTTTCTACCAACGACATTTGTTCCATAGTACTAATTCCCTCCTTACATTGAATAATTGTATCTTTTTCCAGTTCTGCTGATCTATCTCTGACACCTCGTACGGGAGTATCATCGGTTACTCTAACTCGTTGAGTAATATTCAAACAGGAATCACATTTGAACTTGTTTTTTAATTAAGTCTGCATCTCCGAAAACTGAGTAGAATTCATATCTAAACAAGCATAGTGGAATCCTTCCTTACAAGCACAGCATTTAAGTAATTTTCCATTGTCAATTTTATCATTACACACAAAACAATTCATTTTGAATTATTATTATTGGTAAATCACAGAAAGAATTAGGTATACAGACAAATGAAAATTATAATATGGTAGGTAGTTCATTCAAGCTTCTCGAACCAGGGGGGAAGTTTTCAAACTGATACATTTAATTCTGATTAATTTCGTTGCGAGTCCCAAGACCTTTTAGTTTTATTCCCTAGGAGTCAACAAGTGTCATGGTCGGTGCTGTTAACGAGGTTACGCTGTCCATTAGCTGTTCTTAGTAACATTATAGTACTTACGCGCATTATGATTTGAGTACTCCAAAAAGAGATAGGAGATATTATTTAAGAAAAGAAGACCCGTGAGTGTAAGCGAGATAGATATAGAGAAATGAGATGACCCTAAACTCAGATGAAAACGCGATATCTATAGTAGCATTAGCATAGTATTGTCCTAAAGTAGATGTTCTTTTGCTAAGAGACTGAAGAGATACTAGCATCAGTAGGTAAGAGTATTACAGTACCCAGTCGTAAATATTGCACATCGACTTTTGTGAAGAGACAATCGGCCAATATCGGCTTCGTAGAGCGTCATCTTTTCTCTTTCCACAGGTCGATGTGCAATATTTGCGGCCGGGTACTGTACAGTATATTTAAACATATTACCTGTTGTTGTTGCCGCATCTGGTTAATATGTTGTTCTAGTTCTAAGTTCCTGGTGCGCAACCGTCGCACCTCTTCTGTGCCCGATGAGGACGCCTCTACCGTTTCTGCATATACATACAACAATCTGCTAAGTATTTTTTTATATTTAAAACACTGCAATATGACTAGAGTACTAGACTATGAAAATCGACAAAAAGATACAATCTTATTGTACTACTTTGAATAAATGAATGAAACTGAACGAACAGAATAGCGCGAAAACAATTAGCCGGATTCACACCAAACGATCTGCTGGCACAGCAAGTCGACGTCGTTGCTGCACGTGTCACTCCATAGCGACCGAAAGTTTAACTGTGCTATAGGCGGATCAATGTGAATCGCTTGGAGCGTATCTTTAGGATCGCACGTTTCCAAAACTGGATCTGTCTAACACGATCCACGATTCCGCTCTGTGATCCTGGATCACGGATCAAAGATGGATCGTTTGGTGTGGATCTGGCTATTTAGGATTGAAGGCAAAGAATGGAAGTAATTACATGTGTCCACTTCATAGCCATCACTTTGCCAGACCACATGTACATTGGACATAATAAAAAACTTTTTATTTCCCCTCACCTAACTTATTACATGTTTTTGTATATTAACACTATTTCTGTATATTAATTCACTTGAAAGTTAAACACTTCACTCAGAGTTTTGAACTAGCGCAACTTTAACTTCCCACGGGAAGGAATGAAGAGTTGAATAACAAACTATTAATTATAAAATAATGTACCTATATCAATAAGAATTATAAACATATAATATTACCAGGATCTCCCCAACGCAAACAGAATGATTGTAACATGATAACACTTTCACATACAATACTAAAATAAATCTTTATAATATGTATGTAGGTAAATGTAACTGCAGATAAAAACATGGTAGCAAACTAATTGATTATTTTAATTAGATTGATAAATAAGAGTATGTTCAGTTTCCTGTTAATTTTAACTGAACTTACAATTTAAAATATCAGATCATATGGAGTAGGCTATAGTATAATAAGAGCTAGGATTTAGAGCACCATTCAGCAAATTAAGATTACACTAATTACATAAAATAGGAAAAGAGAAAAAATATGGAAGTATAATCATACTCTATATGGAGAAGAAGATTGTGCCAACTATTATCAAATAACAATATTACATTTTGTTGATAAAATCAGTGAACAAAATCTATTTTTATGTTTTATTTTGATAATATACAAGCTAAGGTCACAATAGATTATTAACCTGTTTTTGTTTAAGAGTACCCTAAGATATGATTGAATACATATATTATTTCTATATCATATTTCGATTCTTACATAATAGACAATACTACAAATATCATAATTATCTAGCTTAAACATGTACTTCCAAACCAGACCACATTATAATATAATAATTAACAATCTAACATACCACTAACAAGTAGCTGCAAGCTCTGTATCTCAGACTTCTGGTTCTCACTGAGGGTCTGTAGTTGCTGCAGCTCCGCTCTCAGGCCCAGTATCTCAGACTGCAGCTGCTCTTTGTCCTGTATCATCTTACGCATGTCTTCTGCAAAGATATACATCAACTTTATATCAAGATCTCTCTCAAACTAAAATTAGCAAAGTCTAAAATACACAAAAGACAAAAACAACATACATAAAAGACATCACCAAAAACATTGTATATGGAAATACAAAAGACGTAAATGACAACTATCCCCTTGATTTAAAAATTTTAAAAATACACACACACATAACTTTATAAAACATAGGATTGTGGAAGTTTCTGTTTGTGCAAATAATGAAGTAAATTGGATCAGTTTAGTTTATTCAAAGTAGGGAAACTACTTAGTTGCCTAATTGAGCAACTGGACCATTTGTTGGTCGTTTTATTTTAATGTAACCATACTACAAAGTATTGGTTTAACAAACAAAAATCTTCAAAAATATATTATCAATACAAATTTTGGCATCCACTAGAAAATAATTAAATTGGCACCTCTTGATAAAATTAGAATAATTTTAGATTGTTAAATATCTACTGTTTACAATTAATTTTTTAATCATTCAATCACTGATTAAACAACTGAAAGTTAATATGTTTAGTAATATAACTACATGCTACAGGAATGATATACCAGCACCAATTACAAATTAAGCAATAGCGAGCTATGATATAGTATGTTATGAGTACTGTAGGTAAGGGTAGTACGGAGCTTTGGAGTTACAGACAAATAGTACCTATGAAGCTACAGAAATATAACCTTTAAACATAATTTTAACCTAGTTATCATTACTATTTCTAGAGGGCTATTAATACTTTATCACAAGTTAGATGCCTTATCTATTTACCTAACCATCAAAATCCTATATAAGTGAGATCTATCAATCGTTACCATAATGCAGAAAAGATTTGTATCTTAAATTATTGTGAGTTTAATAATGAAAAGATAAAATCGAACAACATGCATCAACAAGAGTGGTAGTAAATAAACAAACATTGTAAGGTTATGTAAATCTACAACATTTTAGGTAAAAAAACGTGAGAATAAAAGCAAAAACGTTTGTAAAATACAAGACAAAGCAAAGACTAACGAGAACGTTTTGATTAATTACCTACAGCTATACTACAACTTGGTTAACTCTAGATTTAAGAATAGTAGATATGCTTGCAATACAATGATGATGGCATGCGGTCAAACAAACCAGAGCAACGAGAACGCATCACCCGAGCGACCTACACCTCTGATAACAACTAACGAACCTTCTTTTTGTAAGAATAATTCTTTCATTTTTGCTCGTTGCACATTAAATTCTTCTTCAAGTGACCGCCTCGTTTGGTCTGATCCTGGACCGTTGCACTGTCCTGCAGCCTCCACTTGAAACAGAAACACCATTCAGTGCCTCTACGGGAGACATTTACGCCTGAATTACCAAACAATCGAACAAAATAACCCACCTTTAGCACTTTCCGTTGTATCACTAGACATCGTGGAGTGGCTGTCGATTGGCACTATATTTTGCTAAAATGGTATTCCTATATGAATTATTAGCATTATTATGCAGATTGTTTACTTTAGTTAGAAGTTAGAAATTTTCTAGAGAAAGAAAAGAATCATAGCACAAATCTATTTGACGTATAAAGTTTTTGTATTGACGTTTAACTTTTTTTAGATAAACTCGTCATCGAGGGCAAAAAAAACGGAGCAAATGATTTCCTATGTGCATCAATCGTTTTAATAAATCAGCCCTACTTACAATAATCTAGAATAATCGAGCTTTTGAGAAAATGCAGCACAGTAGGGCAAGATATATACATTTTTTGGTTTCACATCACCTAGGTTGTCACTTCTACGGATATAAAAGGCGAGTTGTGATCTACATCCATCGCCCCGCGGCAAGGATCGACGTTCTTGAATTATTTATTGAATTAAATAATGCTGATTACTATATAATCAGCATGTTACTGTAGATATTATAATAGCAATCCCAAGTATGGTTCCAAAAGATTCTTTTAAAATAAAGAACTGGTTGTGGAAGGCAAAGGACCGTGCTCTGTGCGCGTCCCCCAACACGCGCCGAGGACTGCGAAAGGCTAACTGATTGAACCAGGCAAGACTTTTAACATACAATGTTATGAATATTTATATTTTACATCAGTCAATCGATGATAATAATATTATTTATCATGTAGTTTTACTTAAATGATCTGACCCTTGACGTATGATCCTACACAGAGACAGCATAGAAACTATGTAGAAAACAATTTAACAGGCATATTGGTCATTTGGTGAGCAATAACCCATTAGCAAATAACCAATTAGTTGTATAATTGTTGCATAATAGTATAAGAATTTGACTGAGAGTCGTGTAAGAGTGCAATTGGTAACTCTTTTGCTATTGTCACGTAAGAGTAGTTCTCACGACTTCTTTACAAATAACGTTTGTGTAAAAGTCGTAAAGAGGTTTCTAGGACGACTTCATTGGCTATACCAGTGAAAGTTGTATAATGGTAATTTCAAATAGTTGTATAAACGTCAATGAACGTTTATACAACGACTTTATACAACTCTGAGTTCTATTCAGATAAGGGGGCATTAAGTTGTATTATACGCTGAAATTACTTCAATACGATGTTTAAAGTACTTTGAGCCGTATACGTTCCAATTAACAGACTAAAATGTTTGTTGGGAATTATACCAGCTAAACGTTAAATTATCTAAAATCAAGAAAACTAATCCCTAAATTTGTCTGTGCCGGTTAGTTATTTCCTTATTTATCTAAGGGGGGGGGGGGAGACTACTAACTAAGGGGACGATACGTTCGTGAAGGGGACTTAACAAAAAACCGCGGCAAATGCTTTTGCCATAAGATTTTTACGCGGCGCTAGTGAGCCGCGTCGCGTAAACGGTCTCAAGTAGTTGTGTAAAAGTTCCTATATTGTTGGCGTATGAAATTTAATCTTTAGCGATTAGCTCGGCAGATATAAGGTTGTTTATAGGCATCATTTATGCAGCTGCAGTTCAAGGTCACAGGTTCGAATCTTCCGAAAGATAATAATATGTGCTATCCACTAAGTACTGTCTGGATAATCGACATTTTTTATTCAACCGAAAGAAAATATTCAGTGAAAATATATTAGTAATTCGCCTTAGACACCTTGATCGCTAGGCCAGCATAGTCCTTGTCTTGTCAATGGATCTGGTAATTTATATGGAGTTTACCTAATCATTTCAAAAGAAGTAAAACCCTTTACCAATCTGCTGCACTACTTTAATACCTACCAATGTACTACGCAGATGTTAGACATTTGGAGATTGTATCGTCAGCGCTGTGAGTCGGACGTGTTAATAGTTATTAATTAATCAACAATAGTTTAGCGCGGCGCGAGCCGACGCATGTGTCATTTTTCACCATGAGTGATAAACTTGTGGAGAACGAGTTGCTGGCTTTTTTTACAACAGAAGCTAGACGTTATAGGCGAAGTTTCTGCGCTCCAGATTTGTGTCTCGAATTTCAGCGAGGAAGAAATCGCGGCTGCCAAGTTGCTGATTTTTCGATCGCTGAATAAAGAAGACCGGATGGTGTCACGTAGACGTGACGGACCTAAAAAAAGTATGCAGGACATCATCACACTGCTCAAGACGACCGATCCCGAAGACGTGCCTGTATTTGTAGCTAGGGACTTGAAAAAGTTACCTCTGGTTACTTTAGAGCACGTCGACATAACGAGTCTTCTAAAGGACATCACATACTTGAAGACTAGTCTGGCGGATGTCAAGAAGAAGTTGGAGACATCCGAAAGAAACGTGACAGAATTACGTACCGAACTAGATGAGTTGCGTAATTCTGTTAAAGTATCTGGGTCACCGATATCGGCGCGTGTAAACACACGTCACGGTGCATCGTCTGCAACAAGCTACGCGTCAGCGGTCTTGTTGTCATCGCCGTCTACAGCTGACAATGCAGAGTGTGACGCACGAAGCTACGCGCGCCCCGCTCCTGTCTCGCAGCCTATTCACTGCAAGACTCCTCGAGCTCCTTTAAATAATGAGCCCAGGGCCACCGCCGGTAAGAAGCTATTGCAAGACAGTAGCAAGAAACGGGCTAATGATGATGATGGTTTCGTGACTTTTCAAAACAAAAAACATCGCCAGCAAAGCAAGAAGAACTGCTGTGGCACAGCACCTAGTGAGCCAAATATCAATGTCCGTGCTGCAAAACCGAACACTCCGGTGTACATTTCACGCCTGCATTACACCACAAAGGCTGAGGACATCGTCGAGTACGTTCGCCATAGGTTGAAATACACGGCGAGAGTGCAGTTGTTAGAGTCGCGCCGCAACGTCAATTTCAAGGCGTTCGTGGTTCGGGTCCCAACATGTTACCTGCATCTCGTCATGGAGGAGACCTTTTGGCCGCAGGGCGTGGTAGTCCGCCGCTATGTCGCCAGTACCACACCACTTCGTGCCTGGAAATATTAATACAACGTTTAATATCAGTTATTCAACCTGTCATCTTTTAAGGTGCCTATCTATACTAATATTATAAAGAGGTAAAAGAACAATGCTCAAAACGTCCCCAGCTTGTAGCACTTTAAAACCTATGTTATTTGAAAGGCCTTAGTATTTTGATCATTTTATTGTATGACAGCAAATCTCAAATGTGTATCCGAAAAAAGTTATATCGACTTAAAGAAACCGAAATCAGTCACAATTATGTTGCTTTTTATTGTACTTTTTCGAACTTATAGCCAATAAAATACATAATTAACAGTGTAGAATATAAGAAAAATATAAAAGATTATTTATTTATTTATTATTACGCGCCGTATATGCCCAATGACCCGATTTTATCTTTTTTGTGGGCACGAGTAAGTAGTTTGTCTCTTGGGACATTTACTACTTTACGCTGGGTGTGGGGTGGATGGCCCTCAACCTAAGACATTTAAGTGTCATGCCTCAGGGTCCCCTGTGGGGCACGAACCTCGACCTGGACCGTCACCGACTAACAGGATGTGCGGAAGGCACGATCTCTAGGAACGAACGCGGCGCGTATTCCTGCCTTAGCGGCGAGAATGGAACCGCGGACGTGTTGTTGTGGCTTCGCGAGCCGTATGAGCTCTACGTTGAGCGATCGCGATCCTATCACCCGGCTCTTCGAGAGCATGTTTATGTCATGCGTAGTCTGAAATGGTCTAAATGCCTTCCAATACCAAAGTACCACACGATACTGACGTCATGCGCGCAGGCACCAACTGTTCTCATAGCAGTTAAGCATGAACAATAATATGCCTGAATGGCGCTTATATCCTGTGCGTTATTTAAAACCAAATACCTGTAATAGGTCGCATTTGACCTATGTTTAGATAAAATTCGACCCCTCAAAACAGTGCAATCTGCCGTGTTTATACCGTATTGGTTCATAATTGGGCTTGGAGTTGCACCAACTTCTATGTTGTAGACGCCGCCACGTAAATGTTCGCTAACATAGGAAGCTGCTAGTTTTAAGTGTGATATGTCCCCAAACTAAACAAAATAGTATCCTCGTTTGACAATTCAGGGAACGGTATATTTATGGACTCATCAGTTAATGTTCTGAACGTAGCCTGTAACGTAGTTACCCAAGTCATTGTTGATGTGAATTCTGCGATAAATTCGTTCAACGACGTCTGTGGTATAGACAATGTCATGAAAAAGCTCCCTGGATGTATTGAGAAACGCACCAGCAATTCGGTAGTCTGTGAAGAGATAAGGAAGTGTTAATACACTTCCTCATCTCTTCATTCAATAATTTGAATACTATATTCCTGAACATTTTAAAATCACGTTTAAATCTCCCGTTTATGGGCTCCATGACCCAACGGATAAATTGTTACTAGATGGGATTTATTTGGTTCTTCATTCGTGAATGTGCGTCCTACGCCCTCAGCGAGTGGTTCTGTAAATGGAGGATAACAGTCAACCTCGAAAAGAGCTAAGCGTTGAATTTTCACAAGAAAAGGAGCCACAAAACTCTCTCGGCAGAGACACCAAAAGTCAAAAAGTTCGGCTTCCCGATCCCTTGGGCGAGGGAAGCCAAAAACCTTGGAGTCATACTCGACGATAAAATCTCACTCCGTCCCCACCTAAACATGGTTTGCAAGCGGGGCTCGTTTGTGATGGGACGGCTGCACTTACTCCTTCCAAGTTAGGATACATGAGACTTGTATTAGGCCAATCATGACGTACACGTGCGTAGTTTTTGCACACCTTAGGCCACATAGCAGGATCCATAAGTTACAAACAATTCAGAAAAGGTTCATGCGCAAAGCGACCGCAGCACCGCGGTTCACGCGTAACGAGGATCTCCACATCGACTTCGAGTTGCCGACCATCCAGCAACACATGAAACTCTGTTCCCGTGGTCCCGTCGCTACTTTGAAATGGCTGCCACTCACCCCAACCAACTAGTGGTTGAGGCATCCGGGTACATACCCTGTAGAATATCCAAAATTAGAAGACCTAGACATGCTCTCGAAGAGCCGGGTGATAGGATCGCGATCGCTCAACGTAGAGCTCATAAGGCTCGCGAAGCCACAACAACACGTCCGCGGTTCCGTCCTCGCCGCTAAGGCAGGAATAAGCGCCGCGTTCGCTCCTAGAGATCGTGCCTTCCGCACATCCTGTTAGTCGGTGACGGTCCAGGTCGAGGTTCGTGGCCCACAGGGGACCCTGAGGCATGACACTTAAATGTCTTAGGTTGAGGGCCATCCACCCCACACCCAGCGTAAAGTAGTAAATGTCCCAAGAGACAAAATACTTACTCGTGCCCACAAAAAAGATAAAATCGGGACATTGGGCATATACGGCGCGTAATAATAAATAAATAAATAATCTTTTATATTTTTCTTATATTCTACACTGTTAATTATGTATTGTATTGGCTATAATTTCGAAAAAGTACAATAAACAGCAACATAATTGTGACTGATTTCGGTTTCTTTAAGTCGATATAACTTTTTTCGGATACACATTTGAGATTTGCTGTCATACAATAAAATGATCAAAATACTAAGGCCTTTCAAATAACATAGGTTTTAAAGTGCTACAAGCTGGGGACGTTTTGAGCATTGTTCTTTTACCTCTTTATAATATTAGTATAGATAGGCACCTTAAAAGATGACAGGTTGAATAACTGATATTAAACGTTGTATTAATATTTCCAGGCACGAAGTGGTGTGGTACTGGCGACATAGCGGCGGACTACCACGACCTGGGCGCGGACCGGCGGCTGGACCGCTGCTGCAGGACTCATGACCTGTGTCCCACCAAGGTGCGGGCCTTCTCGCGACGCTACAACCTCACCAACAACTCACTCTACAGCAAGTCCCACTGCATCTGCGACGACATGCTCTTCGACTGCCTCAAGGACACCAACACTTCAGCCTCGCACCTCATGGGGCACATCTACTTCAATATTGTTCAAGTCCCATGTCTCGAGGACGTCAACTTAGGCAGAAGGTTTCGAGACGCTAGGCAGGGTTTCTAACTACCGTTAGGTGAATTCAAACACTCAGCGCCATCTATTTGTCAATGTGTAATGCATGCACAGATTTTTTTGATGCTGTAATTTTATGTAAGTCTTCGTTGTATTCTTGCTATGGGACGATTGTAAATAATGTTTAAAATTAAATAATGTTCTTATATTAACATTAGACATCAAGCTGTGATACGTCTGTGCCTTTTAATGTACTAGAGTGGATTTATGTTACAAGATGGCGCTATATAAATTAAATAAAAATTGTTTTTACATAGTTCATAAGATATTTATTTATTTGTTATAATTATACATTCATGAAAATCAGATTTTCTCTTGTTTGAATGTACCAATAATTTATGAAATGTCAACTAAAGACAAAAATATTTTGTAATACCGTAAAGAAACTGAATGTTCAATGAATTATTTAGTAAATACCAAATAAATTTATTTATTTTAACTGCTAACTTTGTTATTTTATTCTATACATTAAAATAGGCCTCCTTTCTCTTACGGCAATCATTGCATAATTACACACATCAAAAAAGTCTAAGCAACATGCATGATATTACAAATTTACCATTTATATTAATTTATTTTACCATTTATTTTAATTATAACGTTGTATTTTATTTTTAAAATAATATTTTTAGGGTTCTATGATGTAAAAATAACAGTGGTTGACTGTTATCCTCCATTTCTGGAACCAATCGCTAAGGGCTTTGGACGCAGATTGGAGTCGCCTAAATATCGAGGGGGAGGGGGAGGTGCCAGAGGTTTAAATAGCTGTGTCGTCTGCAAAAAGGGCTCTTTGAAAACGGAGTTTATCTACTATTTCATTTATTTGAAGAAACCTGTTACTCGTCTACTTTAGGAAATAAATAAGCAGTAATAATTAAAGTAACATTTTATTTCATTTATAATAATTCACAAATAAAAATAATGATTATTTGATTTATCGTCGTTTTGATTCTTAGTCCTTATGGCGTTTTGTGTATTATTCTTTAAAGTCGTTTTCAATTTTGAGACATTATGCTGCATAGGCAAGAAACAATACAGATGTATTGCAAATTAGTCAAAACACTTTAGAGATATTGATTTGAGGCATTTTGCTTCAAAGTCATTTTACAGTGTAGACATTGTGATCATAATGATCCTTAACTTTTTCTATAATGGAACTATATGTTAACCCTGGCATACAATAATTAATTACATTTTGTTCTAAGTATGATCTTAGTGACTGTCCCATTGATTTTCCTAATTTATCACAAAACATAAATATCTCAGATTGTGCATTATTTTGTTGTTGAGGGTAGGAGCTACTGGCTTTTTCATTTAACTCAAGTGAAGGGCTTTTGTGTGAAGTCAGTAAGGACTTACAGACTGACTGAGGACTGAGTAAATTATCTTTAGATGTTACTGAGGAACTTGAACTCATCAAATCCTTCATAGCCAGAATGTATTCCTGATACTCACTTCTAACATTACTATATTTGTCTGTCATTAAGTACTAATTTCTGTCTCTAACTTTAAAATGTTACTATTATATTCTAAAAAGTTTTTTTCTATTAATATAGAGTACATATCAAGTTCATCACATAATTGCCTTCTCTCTTTAATATATTTGACTTTCTTGTATAAACTTTTTTCTCTTTTGATAAGTTTCTGTGTTTTTCTTATATATTTATTAATTTTTACATATTTCTTGAATTTGTTCCTACTGCACTCAACTATGCCCGTCTTGGAGTTGAAAGTATGATCTATTAAGGTGTTATCCTTTGCTAAGTCAATAGTAAATGTGGGATCTAAGTTAAGTTCAGTAGAAACAAGGCTGGGCACACTACCGACTAACTCTTCAAACAAGCTGTGGGTATGGGATACATCTTTTTCCTGTTTCTCCGCCTCAAGGTGGGTAATGTGGTGGTGGGCTTCTTGCAATTCCTGCTCTAAGACTGACATCCGCTTGAGGCCCTGTTCGTACTCTTCGCTGCACTCCCTAAACCCAGACACAATGTTGTGCAATCTGTCCCGCTCACCTAACACTAACTCATGCTCTGTGTGCAGCTCAGCCAACTGCTTTTTTATCAAATCATATTTCTTCAAAATATCCAGTGGCTCCCTCTCATTTTCATCTCTTTCTTTGTGCAATTGCTCAACCAGCCCTTTGGATATGTCTAATTCCTTTAACGTCAAATCAAGTTTTCTAATGATATTATCTACCTTAACTTCATCACGGCGTGCAGAAGACATGCTACGTGTGATTGGCATTTTGATTTTATAAATGAAAAGCTAAATAAATACCAAAAGGCAGTTTGATCAATTCGTACCCACACAAATAAAATAAGTAACCTCAAAATGAAATAGATTAATGCTATATATCTAAAATAATATGAAAATTAGTACTTATTGGCACGATTACCTGAGTAAAATCACTGAAAATGAAAACTATTATGAAATAGAAATATGACAAAGTTCACCAACTAAACAAATTATTTTTTAAATATGCGGTGTCATTGAGCCGGTAAGCAAAATTATCCGATCGCAATTTTCACTGATTTTATGCACTTTAACTTACAAGTTTTATTCTATATACACTATTATAATTATAAAATTGAATTTTATGATAAGTTTTAGCCTTATATATCAATATAATTCATAATAAAATAAAATAAACACGGGACGAAATGCAATCAGATGTTAGCCGTAGTGTTGCCACCCGGTGTTTAGTGGGCCTCTGGGCGACAATCCAGAGAATTTATGTCTCAGACCCAGATAATTAATATTGATATCAGTTTTACGTCATTTTAGACACCGGACGGATTATATAGTTTTCATCTAATGCTACATGGCGTACATAATTTGACAGAGGCCTGCATAGTCTGAAGTAACGTCATGAGCCGCGGCGACCTCGTCGCGCATATGGTACATTGGGTACCTTAAGTTCTCAGGCGCTGGATATTCTCCCAATAGGTTAACTTGACCTTCGATTAGCTCAGAGCGAGCGAGACGTGCTAGCGCATAGTAGTTGCGCACATTCCCTTCAGGAACACATCTTCGATAATAATCATTCAACTCCTCACCAACAGCTCTATCGGGGGCCTTGAGATTTTGCATTTCGTTACTTATAAGTAACGAATTATGGCCAGAAGATTTAAAATCCAGCGTACCGCCCACCAACTTTGGCACATGCTTCTGTAGGCTAACCAAGTATGGTGCAATTAGTAGAGACTCCCTTCTGAAGTCATCATACAGATTATAGCCAGCGGGCATGATGTCATTTGGATTCTGAAGGATGTCGTCATCGTTCCAAATCGCAGCGGGGAACGGACAATTCTCATGAAAGCGTCTCCTTACTGCATGGGTTGTCGTGGCATCTGATAAGTATTCAACAGTTCTTCGTAAAGTACTAAGTAAAACGTTTTCGGGCCTAGGGGTCCATCGGCCTTGACGATCAACGGGATCGCTTGCAACAGCAGGAACGTATACTTTCTCTTCGAACTTTACATATCCAACGGCATTAATAATGCGACGGATTGGTTCTGGTACAATGGTTACTGATTGTGCTGCTCTCAGCATATCAATAGTAACACCAGGTTGTTTAATATGATCCACGAGACGTGGAACAACAGGAAGATCTGTCTTGATGGCCTCCAACTTAGCTTCAAGTAAGCCAAGAAATACTCTATACATGGAGTAACAGGACGGGACTCGAATGTTTTCGTAATAAGATATTGAAATAGAAGTAAAGTGACATATTCCCAATCCGATACCACGGGTTGTTATTGATAGAGTTATCGCTATCAGAGTCTGCTGCTCACTTAGGCGAGCTAGCGCGTCATCCTCGGATGTTCCCACGAACATCTTTTTCTTAATCTCCTCTTGTAGATTAAACATGGTCACGGCGCCTTTGTCTTGCCGCATAGTAGCGACTCTTCCTCTTTGATATTGACGGCGTCCTCGCGACTGCTTGTGTTTACCTCGCGTAGATCCAGAAGCATTATTATTCGGTAAAGTTTCCATGACTAATGAGTCTAGGGGGTCTGCAATCAGGTAACCCAAAAACTGAAAAAAAGATTTAATAAAATACATGTTAACAGATTTTTCCTTGTCAAGTTGCTAAATTCAACTTCGTTTCAGTGGATGAAATATGACTATATATGGTGTCCTCAACCAGTTCATTTATGGGTGTCGAGATATTTTATATCTTTGCGAGTGAATCTCCGGCCATAGCATACTTAATATTCCACTTGTATGTAAAAACGTGTGCAAATATTCATAATTACATAACAAAGAAAATAACTAGCTTAGCACCTGTTGGTGTATTTAAGTAAGGTCACATTGTATAATATTTAAATTTTGTACCAAACATGTGTGTGTGTGTAAATAAGAGAGAATTATAAAAGACAATGTACTATTATCTTATTTTAGTTGTATCATACACACTCGATTCTTATTGACGAATAGTCCCTTAGTCGGTTTTTACGACACACATGCAATGGATGGGGTGGTGACATACTGTATTCTTACTCCGTCACCACACGAATCACACTCCGTCAATATTATCTTTACGAAGTAAAAAGAAGGAAAACTTGAAATTAAACCCTATACCAATCCGTCTGGCCAGCGTGGTATTAGTAGGCCAAGTATCCCTCCGTCCCGGAAGGAGGCCACCTCTTATAATAGGATTGTTATTTTTTTTATTTCTATTTCTAACTTCTACCCAATTGTTATTGCGATAGTCCGCTGGGTCTTGGGTTTTGAGTACGGCTGCATAGGTACCTTTACCATCCAATGAAGAAATCGTAGGACTCGCCGATGTTGACTGCAGTGGCGACACCGATCTCGCGGTTGCGACTGTGTCGCTTGGTACAGGGCGTAGCGACGACGACGTCGTCGGCGGCAGCGGCCGCGGTGGCAGAGTATTGCTTGGTACGGGGCGCGAAATCAAAACAGGCGGTGCCGGCGCCGAGGTATCAATAGGAATATTATTGTCAGCAACAGTGGTGTAGTTATCAGTTAACTTAGTTTCAGAATTAGTACCTTGCTTACTGTATTTCTTCTCTGACCTAAGAATTGTTATTTCCTTTTCTAGACTAACACACTTCTTATTGGAAATGCTCAACTCCTGCCTCAACTGAGCATTATCAAGTGATAAGGCTGTTATAGTAGTCTTAAACTCATGAATAAGCGATGTTTCAATAGCATTTATCTTAGTAGTAATAAGTTCTTTCACCATGTCCAACATACCCCCCATACTATCCTGAATCAATTTTTCTACCAACGACATTTGTTCCATAGTACTAATTCCCTCCTTACATTGAATAATTGTATCTTTTTCCAGTTCTGCTGATCTATCTCTGACACCTCGTACGGGAGTATCATCGGTTACTCTAACTCGTTGAGTAATATTCAAACAGGAATCACATTTGAACTTGTTTTTTAATTGAGTCTGCATCTCCGAAAACTGAGTAGAATTCATATCTAAACAAGCATAGTGGAATCCTTCCTTACAAGCACAGCATTTAAGTAATTTTCCATTGTCAATTTTATCATTACACACAAAACAATTCATTTTGAATTATTATTATTGGTAAATCACAGAAAGAATTAGGTATACAGACAAATGAAAATTATAATATGGTAGGTAGTTCATTCAAGCTTCTCGAACCAGGGGGGAAGTTTTCAAACTGATACATTTAATTCTGATTAATTTCGTTGCGAGTCCCAAGACCTTTTAGTTTTATTCCCTAGGAGTCAACAAGTGTCATGGTCGGTGCTGTTAACGAGGTTACGCTGTCCATTAGCTGTTCTTAGTAACATTATAGTACTTACGCGCATTATGATTTGAGTACTCCAAAAAGAGATAGGAGATATTATTTAAGAAAAGAAGACCCGTGAGTGTAAGCGAGATAGATATAGAGAAATGAGATGACCCTAAACTCAGATGAAAACGCGATATCTATAGTAGCATTAGCATAGTATTGTCCTAAAGTAGATGTTCTTTTGCTAAGAGACTGAAGAGAGACTAGCATCAGTAGGTAAGAGTATTACAGTACCCAGTCGTAAATATTGCACATCGACTTTTGTGAAGAGACAATCGGCCAATATCGGCTTCGTAGAGCGTCATCTTTTCTCTTTCCACAGGTCGATGTGCAATATTTGCGGCCGGGTACTGTACAGTATATTTAAACATTTTACCTGTTGTTGTTGCCGCTTCTGGTTAATATGTTGTTCTAGTTCTAAGTTCCTGGTGCGCAACCGTCGCACCTCTTCTGTGCCCGATGAGGACGCCTCTACCGTTTCTGCATATACATACAACAATCTGCTAAGTATTTTTTTATATTTAAAACACTGCAATATGACTAGAGTACTAGACTATGAAAATCGACAAAAAGATACAATCTTATTGTACTACTTTGAATAAATGAATGAAACTGAACGAACAGAATAGCGCGAAAACAATTAGCCGGATTCACACCAAACGATCTGCTGGCACAGCAAGTCGACGTCGTTGCTGCACGTGTCACTCCATAGCGACCGAAAGTTTAACTGTGCTATAGGCGGATCAATGTGAATCGCTTGGAGCGTATCTTTAGGATCGCACGTTTCCAAAACTGGATCTGTCTAACACGATCCACGATTCCGCTCTGTGATCCTGGATCACGGATCAAAGATGGATCGTTTGGTGTGGATCTGGCTATTTAGGATTGAAGGCAAAGAATGGAAGTAATTACATGTGTCCACTTCATAGCCATCACTTTGCCAGACCACATGTACATTGGACATAATAAAAAACTTTTTATTTCCCCTCACCTAACTTATTACATGTTTTTGTATATTAACACTATTTCTGTATATTAATTCACTTGAAAGTTAAACACTTCACTCAGAGTTTTGAACTAGCGCAACTTTAACTTCCCACGGGAAGGAATGAAGAGTTGAATAACAAACTATTAATTATAAAATAATGTACCTATATCAATAAGAATTATAAACATATAATATTACCAGGATCTCCCCAACGCAAACAGAATGATTGTAACATGATAACACTTTCACATACAATACTAAAATAAATCTTTATAATATGTATGTAGGTAAATGTAACTGCAGATAAAAACATGGTAGCAAACTAATTGATTATTTTAATTAGATTGATAAATAAGAGTATGTTCAGTTTCCTGTTAATTTTAACTGAACTTACAATTTAAAATATCAGATCATATGGAGTAGGCTATAGTATAATAAGAGCTAGGATTTAGAGCACCATTCAGCAAATTAAGATTACACTAATTACATAAAATAGGAAAAGAGAAAAAATATGGAAGTATAATCATACTCTATATGGAGAAGAAGATTGTGCCAACTATTATCAAATAACAATATTACATTTTGTTGATAAAATCAGTGAACAAAATCTATTTTTATGTTTTATTTTGATAATATACAAGCTAAGGTCACAATAGATTATTAACCTGTTTTTGTTTAAGAGTACCCTAAGATATGATTGAATACATATATTATTTCTATATCATATTTCGATTCTTACATAATAGACAATACTACAAATATCATAATTATCTAGCTTAAACATGTACTTCCAAACCAGACCACATTATAATATAATAATTAACAATCTAACATACCACTAACAAGTAGCTGCAAGCTCTGTATCTCAGACTTCTGGTTCTCACTGAGGGTCTGTAGTTGCTGCAGCTCCGCTCTCAGGCCCAGTATCTCAGACTGCAGCTGCTCTTTGTCCTGTATCATCTTACGCATGTCTTCTGCAAAGATATACATCAACTTTATATCAAGATCTCTCTCAAACTAAAATTAGCAAAGTCTAAAATACACAAAAGACAAAAACAACATACATAAAAGACATCACCAAAAACATTGTATATGGAAATACAAAAGACGTAAATGACAACTATCCCCTTGATTTAAAAATTTTAAAAATACACACACACATAACTTTATAAAACATAGGATTGTGGAAGTTTCTGTTTGTGCAAATAATGAAGTAAATTGGATCAGTTTAGTTTATTCAAAGTAGGGAAACTACTTAGTTGCCTAATTGAGCAACTGGACCATTTGTTGGTCGTTTTATTTTAATGTAACCATACTACAAAGTATTGGTTTAACAAACAAAAATCTTCAAAAATATATTATCAATACAAATTTTGGCATCCACTAGAAAATAATTAAATTGGCACCTCTTGATAAAATTAGAATAATTTTAGATTGTTAAATATCTACTGTTTACAATTAATTTTTTAATCATTCAATCACTGATTAAACAACTGAAAGTTAATATGTTTAGTAATATAACTACATGCTACAGGAATGATATACCAGCACCAATTACAAATTAAGCAATAGCGAGCTATGATATAGTATGTTATGAGTACTGTAGGTAAGGGTAGTACGGAGCTTTGGAGTTACAGACAAATAGTACCTATGAAGCTACAGAAATATAACCTTTAAACATAATTTTAACCTAGTTATCATTACTATTTCTAGAGGGCTATTAATACTTTATCACAAGTTAGATGCCTTATCTATTTACCTAACCATCAAAATCCTATATAAGTGAGATCTATCAATCGTTACCATAATGCAGAAAAGATTTGTATCTTAAATTATTGTGAGTTTAATAATGAAAAGATAAAATCGAACAACATGCATCAACAAGAGTGGTAGTAAATAAACAAACATTGTAAGGTTATGTAAATCTACAACATTTTAGGTAAAAAAACGTGAGAATAAAAGCAAAAACGTTTGTAAAATACAAGACAAAGCAAAGACTAACGAGAACGTTTTGATTAATTACCTACAGCTATACTACAACTTGGTTAACTCTAGATTTAAGAATAGTAGATATGCTTGCAATACAATGATGATGGCATGCGGTCAAACAAACCAGAGCAACGAGAACGCATCACCCGAGCGACCTACACCTCTGATAACAACTAACGAACCTTCTTTTTGTAAGAATAATTCTTTCATTTTTGCTCGTTGCACATTAAATTCTTCTTCAAGTGACCGCCTCGTTTGGTCTGATCCTGGACCGTTGCACTGTCCTGCAGCCTCCACTTGAAACAGAAACACCATTCAGTGCCTCTACGGGAGACATTTACGCCTGAATTACCAAACAATCGAACAAAATAACCCACCTTTAGCACTTTCCGTTGTATCACTAGACATCGTGGAGTGGCTGTCGATTGGCACTATATTTTGCTAAAATGGTATTCCTATATGAATTATTAGCATTATTATGCAGATTGTTTACTTTAGTTAGAAGTTAGAAATTTTCTAGAGAAAGAAAAGAATCATAGCACAAATCTATTTGACGTATAAAGTTTTTGTATTGACGTTTAACTTTTTTTAGATAAACTCGTCATCGAGGGCAAAAAAAACGGAGCAAATGATTTCCTATGTGCATCAATCGTTTTAATAAATCAGCCCTACTTACAATAATCTAGAATAATCGAGCTTTTGAGAAAATGCAGCACAGTAGGGCAAGATATATACATTTTTTGGTTTCACATCACCTAGGTTGTCACTTCTACGGATATAAAAGGCGAGTTGTGATCTACATCCATCGCCCCGCGGCAAGGATCGACGTTCTTGAATTATTTATTGAATTAAATAATGCTGATTACTATATAATCAGCATGTTACTGTAGATATTATAATAGCAATCCCAAGTATGGTTCCAAAAGATTCTTTTAAAATAAAGAACTGGTTGTGGAAGGCAAAGGACCGTGCTCTGTGCGCGTCCCCCAACACGCGCCGAGGACTGCGAAAGGCTAACTGATTGAACCAGGCAAGACTTTTAACATACAATGTTATGAATATTTATATTTTACATCAGTCAATCGATGATAATAATATTATTTATCATGTAGTTTTACTTAAATGATCTGACCCTTGACGTATGATCCTACACAGAGACAGCATAGAAACTATGTAGAAAACAATTTAACAGGCATATTGGTCATTTGGTGAGCAATAACCCATTAGCAAATAACCAATTAGTTGTATAATTGTTGCATAATAGTATAAGAATTTGACTGAGAGTCGTGTAAGAGTGCAATTGGTAACTCTTTTGCTATTGTCACGTAAGAGTAGTTCTCACGACTTCTTTACAAATAACGTTTGTGTAAAAGTCGTAAAGAGGTTTCTAGGACGACTTCATTGGCTATACCAGTGAAAGTTGTATAATGGTAATTTCAAATAGTTGTATAAACGTCAATGAACGTTTATACAACGACTTTATACAACTCTGAGTTCTATTCAGATAAGGGGGCATTAAGTTGTATTATACGCTGAAATTACTTCAATACGATGTTTAAAGTACTTTGAGCCGTATACGTTCCAATTAACAGACTAAAATGTTTGTTGGGAATTATACCAGCTAAACGTTAAATTATCTAAAATCAAGAAAACTAATCCCTAAATTTGTCTGTGCCGGTTAGTTATTTCCTTATTTATCTAAGGGGGGGGGGAGACTACTAACTAAGGGGACGATACGTTCGTGAAGGGGACTTAACAAAAAACCGCGGCAAATGCTTTTGCCATAAGATTTTTACGCGGCGCTAGTGAGCCGCGTCGCGTAAACGGTCTCAAGTAGTTGTGTAAAAGTTCCTATATTGTTGGCGTATGAAATTTAATCTTTAGCGATTAGCTCGGCAGATATAAGGTTGTTTATAGGCATCATTTATGCAGCTGCAGTTCAAGGTCACAGGTTCGAATCTTCCGAAAGATAATAATATGTGCTATCCACTAAGTACTGTCTGGATAATCGACATTTTTTATTCAACCGAAAGAAAATATTCAGTGAAAATATATTAGTAATTCGCCTTAGACACCTTGATCGCTAGGCCAGCATAGTCCTTGTCTTGTCAATGGATCTGGTAATTTATATGGAGTTTACCTAATCATTTCAAAAGAAGTAAAACCCTTTACCAATCTGCTGCACTACTTTAATACCTACCAATGTACTACGCAGATGTTAGACATTTGGAGATTGTATCGTCAGCGCTGTGAGTCGGACGTGTTAATAGTTATTAATTAATCAACAATAGTTTAGCGCGGCGCGAGCCGACGCATGTGTCATTTTTCACCATGAGTGATAAACTTGTGGAGAACGAGTTGCTGGCTTTTTTTACAACAGAAGCTAGACGTTATAGGCGAAGTTTCTGCGCTCCAGATTTGTGTCTCGAATTTCAGCGAGGAAGAAATCGCGGCTGCCAAGTTGCTGATTTTTCGATCGCTGAATAAAGAAGACCGGATGGTGTCACGTAGACGTGACGGACCTAAAAAAAGTATGCAGGACATCATCACACTGCTCAAGACGACCGATCCCGAAGACGTGCCTGTATTTGTAGCTAGGGACTTGAAAAAGTTACCTCTGGTTACTTTAGAGCACGTCGACATAACGAGTCTTCTAAAGGACATCACATACTTGAAGACTAGTCTGGCGGATGTCAAGAAGAAGTTGGAGACATCCGAAAGAAACGTGACAGAATTACGTACCGAACTAGATGAGTTGCGTAATTCTGTTAAAGTATCTGGGTCACCGATATCGGCGCGTGTAAACACACGTCACGGTGCATCGTCTGCAACAAGCTACGCGTCAGCGGTCTTGTTGTCATCGCCGTCTACAGCTGACAATGCAGAGTGTGACGCACGAAGCTACGCGCGCCCCGCTCCTGTCTCGCAGCCTATTCACTGCAAGACTCCTCGAGCTCCTTTAAATAATGAGCCCAGGGCCACCGCCGGTAAGAAGCTATTGCAAGACAGTAGCAAGAAACGGGCTAATGATGATGATGGTTTCGTGACTTTTCAAAACAAAAAACATCGCCAGCAAAGCAAGAAGAACTGCTGTGGCACAGCACCTAGTGAGCCAAATATCAATGTCCGTGCTGCAAAACCGAACACTCCGGTGTACATTTCACGCCTGCATTACACCACAAAGGCTGAGGACATCGTCGAGTACGTTCGCCATAGGTTGAAATACACGGCGAGAGTGCAGTTGTTAGAGTCGCGCCGCAACGTCAATTTCAAGGCGTTCGTGGTTCGGGTCCCAACATGTTACCTGCATCTCGTCATGGAGGAGACCTTTTGGCCGCAGGGCGTGGTATTCCGCCGTTTTCGTGGACAAGTGCCACCTGATCGCACTGTCCCATGATTTATTTATAACTATGTATTATAAAATTTATATTATTATGTTTTTATTTATTATGTGTATAATTATAATTAGTAAGTACCTATAAATAATGGTAAATAAAGTATTTATGCCTGTTGTCTGGTACCCATAGTACAAGCTCTGCTTAGTTTGGGACCAGTCAGCATTATTAAATTAAGTATTATTATGTTATAAATTATATTGTTATAATTACTTATTCTGTATTAATAATATTGTAAATAAAGTAAGTATGTATGTCTGTTGCCTGGTAGCCATAGTACAAGCTCTGCTTAGTTTGGAACCAGTCAACATTGATAAATTATATTATACTGTGTATTGTTATGTAATATTTTATATAAATAAATTTGATTTTGATTTGATTGATTTTTGATCAAGAAAATCGTTGGACAATTTACCCTTTTTCATCACAGAATTAGTCTCTCGTATCTTAGTCCTGTATTCAGACATTTCCTCGCCTGTTGTGTCCAGTAAGGATATTCAAATGGCAGTAGAGACAATGTGGAGGATCTGTGGGATCCCATCATCACCAACCGTACACACCGTCACAAACCGTAGCATACTCCTCCAATACCTTTGGAGGAGTATGCTACGGTTTTGGAGAGGAAGAGTGCTAATGATTAGAACCCCTCTACACAAATTAATAAAATTAGCAACACAATGGTCATGGTGATATTTACTCTTTTCATTTTTATCATACACACATCAAAAAAGTCTAAGCAACATGCATGATATTACAAATTTACCATTTATATTAATTAATTTCTAAGTATTTACTCTAAATGCAAAGAGCTGTAGGGATGTTGCAAGCGGGAAGTAATCAATCTCAGGTATCTCGACATTTTGGTATTCATAGAAGTGTTATTTGTCGTCTTTGGCAGCGCTACAATAATACAGGGGAAGCCGCTGAACAGCATCCAGGCCGTAAAAGGAGTACAACCACTCGGCAAGACCGGTACATACAACTGACTGCAAGACGCCAGCCGATGTTAACCGCTCGAGAGATAAGTTTGAGGTTACAAAATTCAAGTGGTGTTGATGTAAGTCCCCAAACTGTGCGAAATCGACTGCATGAGTACGGCCTACGAGCTCGACGCCCTATCAGGTGCCCACCGATACGTCACGGGAATCGCGCTCGTCGAAATGAATGGTGTAGAGAACGCATAACATGGACCCAGGAACAATGGGATAAAATTATGTTTTCCGATGAGTCGCGATTCGGGTTTAGGCCTGATACAAGAAGGGTGCGAGTGTACCGTCGACCCGGAAATACTGAAAGACTCAGGTGCGTTCAGGAAGTTCATCCATACAGCGGCTCAACAGTTATGGTATGGGCGGGTATTATGAAGAACAGGCGAACTGAGCTCGTTTTTGTAAATGGAAACATGAACGCTGAAAATTACGTTGAGGATATTCTCAGACCTTATGTCCATCCATTTGCACAAACCTTTGGCTCCGATTTTACGTTAATGCATGACAATGCGCGTTCACATACAGCTCGGCGAACCAGTGAATACTTGGCAACGGAGAACATCCAGGTATTGCCCTGGCCTGCACAATCGCCAGACCTCAACCCCATCGAGCACGCATGGGACATGCTCCAGAGACGTGTTTTGAAGGACTTGGACGGAGTGACAACAACCCAACAGCTGAAGGATTTGCTACAATTCCATTGGGAGCGAATACCGCAAGATGACATAAACAGTCTCATTAATTCAATGAATAATCGTTGCCGACAAGTTCTGAATAGCAGAGGAGGCCATACTTTGTATTAAATTGTCCTATTCTTTCACAATAAATTCATTTTCTTAAGAAATTTCAATTTGTAAAAAAAAAGTTTAGTTTCTTATGTACCTGTATATTCTAATATTGTTAATTTCTGTTATTAAAAGAACTTATAAAGAAAACAACTGTTATTTTTACATCATAGAACCCTAAAAATATTATTTTAAAAATAAAATACAACGTTATAATTAAAATAAATGGTAAAATAAATTAATATAAATGGTAAATTTGTAATATCATGCATGTTGCTTAGACTTTTTTGATGTGTGTAATTATGCAATGATTGCCGTAAGAGAAAGGAGGCCTATTTTAATGTATAGAATAAAATAACAAAGTTAGCAGTTAAAATAAATAAATTTATTTGGTATTTACTAAATAATTCATTGAACATTCAGTTTCTTTACGGTATTACAAAATATTTTTGTCTTTAGTTGACATTTCATAAATTATTGGTACATTCAAACAAGAGAAAATCTGATTTTCATGAATGTATAATTATAACAAATAAATAAATATCTTATGAACTATGTAAAAACAATTTTTATTTAATTTATATAGCGCCATCTTGTAACATAAATCCACTCTAGTACATTAAAAGGCACAGACGTATCACAGCTTGATGTCTAATGTTAATATAAGAACATTATTTAATTTTAAACATTATTTACAATCGTCCCATAGCAAGAATACAACGAAGACTTACATAAAATTACAGCATCAAAAAAATCTGTGCATGCATTACACATTGACAAATAGATGGCGCTGAGTGTTTGAATTCACCTAACGGTAGTTAGAAACCCTGCCTAGCGTCTCGAAACCTTCTGCCTAAGTTGACGTCCTCGAGACATGGGACTTGAACAATATTGAAGTAGATGTGCCCCATGAGGTGCGAGGCTGAAGTGTTGGTGTCCTTGAGGCAGTCGAAGAGCATGTCGTCGCAGATGCAGTGGGACTTGCTGTAGAGTGAGTTGTTGGTGAGGTTGTAGCGTCGCGAGAAGGCCCGCACCTTGGTGGGACACAGGTCATGAGTCCTGCAGCAGCGGTCCAGCCGCCGGTCCGCGCCCAGGTCGTGGTAGTCCGCCGCTATGTCGCCAGTACCACACCACTTCGTGCCTGGAAATATTAATACAACGTTTAATATCAGTTATTCAACCTGTCATCTTTTAAGGTGCCTATCTATACTAATATTATAAAGAGGTAAAAGAACAATGCTCAAAACGTCCCCAGCTTGTAGCACTTTAAAACCTATGTTATTTGAAAGGCCTTAGTATTTTGATCATTTTATTGTATGACAGCAAATCTCAAATGTGTATCCGAAAAAAGTTATATCGACTTAAAGAAACCGAAATCAGTCACAATTATGTTGCTGTTTATTGTACTTTTTCGAAATTATAGCCAATACAATACATAATTAACAGTGTAGAATATAAGAAAAATATAAAAGATTATTTATTTATTTATTATTACGCGCCGTATATGCCCAATGTCCCGATTTTATCTTTTTTGTGGGCACGAGTAAGTATTTTGTCTCTTGGGACATTTACTACTTTACGCTGGGTGTGGGGTGGATGGCCCTCAACCTAAGACATTTAAGTGTCATGCCTCAGGGTCCCCTGTGGGCCACGAACCTCGACCTGGACCGTCACCGACTAACAGGATGTGCGGAAGGCACGATCTCTAGGAGCGAACGCGGCGCTTATTCCTGCCTTAGCGGCGAGGACGGAACCGCGGACGTGTTGTTGTGGCTTCGCGAGCCTTATGAGCTCTACGTTGAGCGATCGCGATCCTATCACCCGGCTCTTCGAGAGCATGTCTAGGTCTTCTAATTTTGGATATTCTACAGGGTATGTACCCGGATGCCTCAACCACTAGTTGGTTGGGGTGAGTGGCAGCCATTTCAAAGTAGCGACGGGACCACGGGAACAGAGTTTCATGTGTTGCTGGATGGTCGGCAACTCGAAGTCGATGTGGAGATCCTCGTTACGCGTGAACCGCGGTGCTGCGGTCGCTTTGCGCATGAACCTTTTCTGAATTGTTTGTAACTTATGGATCCTGCTATGTGGCCTAAGGTGTGCAAAAACTACGCACGTGTACGTCATGATTGGCCTAATACAAGTCTCATGTATCCTAACTTGGAAGGAGTAAGTGCAGCCGTCCCATCACAAACGAGCCCCGCTTGCAAACCATGTTTAGGTGGGGACGGAGTGAGATTTTATCGTCGAGTATGACTCCAAGGTTTTTGGCTTCCCTCGCCCAAGGGATCGGGAAGCCGAACTTTTTGACTTTTGGTGTCTCTGCCGAGAGAGTTTTGTGGCTCCTTTTCTTGTGAAAATTCAACGCTTAGCTCTTTTCGAGGTTGACTGTTATCCTCCATTTACAGAACCACTCGCTGAGGGCGTAGGACGCACATTCACGAATGAAGAACCAAATAAATCCCATCTAGTAACAATTTATCCGTTGGGTCATGGAGCCCATAAACGGGAGATTTAAACGTGATTTTAAAATGTTCAGGAATATAGTATTCAAATTATTGAATGAAGAGATGAGGAAGTGTATTAACACTTCCTTATCTCTTCACAGACTACCGAATTGCTGGTGCGTTTCTCAATACATCCAGGGAGCTTTTTCATGACATTGTCTATACCACAGACGTCGTTGAACGAATTTATCGCAGAATTCACATCAACAATGACTTGGGTAACTACGTTACAGGCTACGTTCAGAACATTAACTGATGAGTCCATAAATATACCGTTCCCTGAATTGTCAAACGAGGATACTATTTTGTTTAGTTTGGGGACATATCACACTTAAAACTAGCAGTTTCCTATGTTAGCGAACATTTACGTGGCGGCGTCTACAACATAGAAGTTGGTGCAACTCCAAGCCCAATTATGAACCAATACGGTATAAACACGGCAGATTGCACTGTTTTGAGGGGTCGAATTTTATCTAAACATAGGTCAAATGCGACCTATTACAGGTATTTGGTTTTAAATAACGCACAGGATATAAGCGCCATTCAGGCATATTATTGTTCATGCTTAACTGCTATGAGAACAGTTGGTGCCTGCGCGCATGACGTCAGTATCGTGTGGTACTTTGGTATTGGAAGGCATTTAGACCATTTCAGACTACGCATGACATAAACATGCTCTCGAAGAGCCGGGTGATAGGATCGCGATCGCTCAACGTAGAGCTCATACGGCTCGCGAAGCCACAACAACACGTCCGCGGTTCCATTCTCGCCGCTAAGGCAGGAATACGCGCCGCGTTCGTTCCTAGAGATCGTGCCTTCCGCACATCCTGTTAGTCGGTGACGGTCCAGGTCGAGGTTCGTGCCCCACAGGGGACCCTGAGGCATGACACTTAAATGTCTTAGGTTGAGGGCCATCCACCCCACACCCAGCGTAAAGTAGTAAATGTCCCAAGAGACAAACTACTTACTCGTGCCCACAAAAAAGATAAAATCGGGTCATTGGGCATATACGGCGCGTAATAATAAATAAATAAATAATCTTTTATATTTTTCTTATATTCTACACTGTTAATTATGTATTTTATTGGCTATAAGTTCGAAAAAGTACAATAAACAGCAACATAAATTGTGACTGATTTCGGTTTCTTTAAGGCGATATAACTTTTTTCGGATACACATTTCAGCTTTGCTGTCATACAATAAAATGTAGAGATGACTAATACCTTTCGATTAACATATATCTTAAAGTGCTACAAAGTGGGGACGGTGTCCATACATTTTTGAGCATTGTTCTGTGTGTTTGTGACGTTGTTGCAAGGGGGTAATCTCTGGATCTACTTACTGAACCGATTTTAAAAATTCTTTCTGTGTTGAATAGACTATTTATCGGGGAGTGTCATAGGCTATACAGTATCACGCTATGACTAATAGGAGTGGGGCAGTAATAAAATATGTTTAAAAAGGGACGCGTTTTTTTCGCCCCCTAACGAAGTGGGCACGGGTCTGCTAGATAAGGATAATATTACGTAAATAAAACAATATTGTAACAAGTAGATCAACTTTATATTTGTACATCGAATATTCTAATAAAAAAGGATACTTTAGAACCTTTTATTTAGATTTCTACAAAGCCTGAAATTTCTGAACATGGGTAGGTACAAAAAAGAATCACGTTAAGAATCAGAAGAGCTCTTGCTTTTCTTTTAAACCTCTTTATGCTAATTAGAATTAGTTTTAATTGTTAGGTTAAACTACCAAGGAACCAAAATTAACCTGGGTGAAAATTATAAAAAAAACATTCAAATTTCTGCCGAATGTGAAATACTTGAGTAAATGAACAAACCTGGAATGATTCCCTGCAGCAAGGTGAGCGGGCTGCCTCCGAGGAGCCCCGCATGAGCTCCCCCCGCGTCCAGCCTGGCGCGAGCCGCCCCGCCGGTGTCTCGCCACCCTGTCGACGTTATCGTGGGCTCGATCCCTCCCACGTCTAATACTTCTACGCCTTCCACCTGGATACAAGAGAAGATATTATTTATTAATGTGTTTTATTAATCATGTAACCTTTTTGTTAGTTGTAAATACTTTAAAAGTAAAGAAAGAAAAGTCGGTTGATTTAATTGGGTTGGGTTGTTTAATTGGATTGAAATGGGGCGTTCACACCCCATTTCCGGGCGTAGACGTTAGAGAGATGAGAAAGCCTATATACCAAATCACCTGAAGATAAAGTAGACTAAATTTTATCTATCATAGGTGCTCCTTAGTCCCCACACCGTACCTTGCACTGATGTAGTTTTTTAGTTGGGACTACTACCTAGTTGCAAGAAGGATACCTACTTAATTAGCCTTAGCACAGCAAGTGCCAGCAAAAATTCCTTCATATTTTCGTGTTGTTGAAAACAGAATAATTTAATGTTATATGGTTACATGTTAAATGGTGTAGAAAATAGCTGGTAGGTATAATGTGTGTAGTTAACCAAATACATAGGTATACGATATTATTTAACGTTTAAGTTATGATTATATTATGACAAACAGTAATATCAGATATCAGTACCAAAATATTATCTATTACGTCACAATCATGATATTATATGGCTTTCGCTAAAGCGAGGAAAGAAAACGAATTTAAAAACCAAGGTATGGTGATTTAGTAACGGCGCCTGTAAACGACATTATGTCGTAAGCGACTTCGTATTTTCAGGGGCTTCCTGGGCCCTAACAGATACCTGCCCTTATTGCAGTGTGAGTAGGTAAAGCAATCAAGTGTTGACCCTTTCATTGTCCCCGTATCATAGATATATTTGTTTGTGATTAATTTAAACGTATTGTTTTACTGTCGTTCCTACTGATGGGGATTATTTATTCGTTTCCCGACTGGTGTTGACGCTAATACAAATCGGGAAGAATAAGCGAAAGTATCGCTTTCTTGGATTTCAAAAACGTATGTGGATATAACTCAACATCCCAGGGCGGGTAATACATTATCCTTGATTTCACGACAGCTACCAGCCTGAATTATAAAACATATATTGATACATTATATAAAATTCGGAGCAAGCAAGTTAAATGCGCGCGACTCGTGCATCGAACCTTGCGATATTGAACTAGTTACACACTTAGGTATAAGTATAACAAGAGGTCAGTGCGGACTGTATTTCCTTCATACAATTATTGGTATGGGCATTGCATTGCTCAAACCCCAAAAACACGCTCGGTTTGGAGAAGTTTGTTGACGAATCCTTACATACATTTACTTCACAAAAAAACATGAATAAACTAGATACTACCGAAAAAACTTTGTATTGATTAAAAACGCTAATTATTTCTTAAAAACTTCCAAAAAAAATCACGAAATCTGGTATTATAATAACTAAATATCAAATTGTCTATTAAACGGATGATTGATTTTATTCGAAATTTATACAAAAAATGTGCTATATTCTAACTAATAATCTGTATTGATTACTTTATCTTAATTATTCGTTATATTTAAAATAATTGATAAAAACTAGATTTTCATAAAATCCCCGCGCCTGCACCCCCGCTACCGCCGTGACGATTGCTCGGGAGTCGCACATTCAGTGTCGTTACGACTCTTGTGACGGGTGGACAGTACGACCTTATTTTCTTACCGAATAAAACTTTAAACCGACCAACTTTGAATGAAAAAATATTGTAAATAAAAAGTACACAATTGTTTTTAATAATACTACTTGTAATTAAGTTCTTGAGTGTAATATATCCTAGTTTTTAATTAAATTTTGTTTTTTAATCACTCATAGACTATGCCTAAATATAAAAATAAACGTAATGTGAAGCGTGGCCGAGCTCTTCAAAATTATTGGTAAGTACCTACAAGCTAAATATTATACATTTATATTATTTTATACCTTTTATTTTTATTTGTACGATGTTTAGATTCATTTTTAGAGCATCGGCATTGCTTCGATTAAACTTATATTTTGAGTACCTTGATAGTACCTAGGCTTTCGGTGGACTCCGAAGGTAGGTAGACTTCAGCCATGATGGCAGTACCTACGTAAACCAGCAAGTTGGTACTCGTTTAAAAGAGCTCAGGGAGACCTAGGTGACTGTGAGGGACTGACTTATGGTGGACTCCGAAGGTAGGTAGACTTCAGTCATGATGGCAGTACCTACGTAAACCAGCGAGTTGGTACTCGTTTAAAAGAGATCAGGGAGACCTAGGTGACTGTGAGGGACTGACTTATGGTGGACTCCGAAGGTAGGTAGACTTCAGTAATGATGGCAGTACCTACGTAAACCAGCAAGTTGGTACTCGTTTAAAAGAGCTCAGGGAGACCTAGGTGACTGTGAGGGACTGACTTATGGTGGACTACGAAGGTAGGTAGACTTCAGTCATGATGGCAGTACCTACGTAAACCAGCAAGTTGGTACTCGTTTAAAAGAGCTCAGGGAGACCTAGGTGACTGTGAGGGACTGACTTATGGTAGACTCCGAAGGTAGGTAGACTTCAGTCATGATGGCAGTACCTACGTAAACCAGCAAGTTGGTACTCGTTTAAAAGAGCTCAGGGAGACCTAGGTGACTGTGAGGGACTGACTTATGGTGGACTCCGAAGGTAGGTAGACTTCAGTCATGATGGCAGTACCTACGTAAACCAGCGAGTTGGTACTCGTTTAAAAGAGCTCAGGGAGACCTAGGTGACTGTGAGGGACTGACTTATGGTGGACTCCGAAGGTAGGTAGACTTCAGTCATGATGGCAGTACCTACGTAAACCAGCGAGTTGGTACTCGTTTAAAAGAGCTCAGGGAGACCTAGGTGACTGTGAGGGACTGACTTATGGTGGACTCCGAAGGTAGGTAGACTTCAGTCATGATGGCAGTACCTACGTAAACCAGCAAGTTGGTACTCGTTTAAAAGAGCTCAGGGAGACCTAGGTGACTGTGAGGGACTGACTTATGGTGGACTCCGAAGGTAGGTAGACTTCAGTCATGATGGCAGTACCTACGTAAACCAGCAAGTTGGTACTCGTTTAAAAGAGCTCAGGGAGACCTAGGTGACTGTGAGGGACTGACTTATGGTAGACTCCGAAGGTAGGTAGACTTCAGTCATGATGGCAGTACCTACGTAAACCAGCAAGTTGGTACTCGTTTGAAAGAGCTCAGGGAGACCTAGGTGACTGTGAGGGACTGACTTATGGTGGACTCCGAAGGTAGGTAGACTTCAGTCATGATGGCAGTACCTACGTAAACCAGCAAGTTGGTACTCGTTTGAAAGAGCTCAGGGAGACCTAGGTGACTGTGAGGGACTGACTTATGGTGGACGACGAAGGTAGGTAGACTTCAGTCATGTTGGCAGTACCTACGTAAAACAGCAAGTTGGTACTCGTTTAAAAGAGCTCAGGGAGACCTAGGTGACTGTGATGGACTGGCTTATGGTGGACTCCAAAGGTAGGTAGACTTCAGTCATGATGGCAGTACCTACGTAAACCAGCAAGTTGGTACTCGTTTAAAAGAGCTCAGGGAGACCTAGGTGACTGTGAGGGACTGACTTATGGTAGACTCCGAAGGTAGGTAGACTTCAGTCATGATGGCAGTACCTACGTAAACCAGCAAGTTGGTACTCGTTTGAAAGAGCTCAGGGAGACCTAGGTGACTGTGAGGGACTGACTTATGGTGGACTCCGAAGGTAGGTAGACTTCAGTCATGATGGCAGTACCTACGTAAACCAGCAAGTTGGTACTCGTTTAAAAGAGCTCAGGGAGACCTAGGTGACTGTGAGGGACTGACTTATGGTGGACTCCGAAGGTAGGTAGACTTCAGTCATGATGGCAGTACCTACGTAAACCAGCGAGTTGGTACTCGTTTAAAAGAGCTCAGGGAGACCTAGGTGACTGTGAGGGACTGACTTATGGTGGACTCCGAAGGTAGGTAGACTTCAGTCATGATGTCAGTACCTACGTAAACCAGCAAGTTGGTACTCGTTTAAAAGAGCTCAGGGAGACCTAGGTGACTGTGAGGGACTGACTTATGGTGGACTCCGAAGGTAGGTAGACTTCAGTCATGATGGCAGTACCTACGTAAACCAGCAAGTTGGTACTCGTTTGAAAGAGCTCAGGGAGACCTAGGTGACTGTGAGGGACTGACTTATGGTGGACTCCGAAGGTAGGTAGACTTCAGTCATGATGGCAGTACCTACGTAAACCAGCAAGTTGGTACTCGTTTGAAAGAGCTCAGGGAGACCTAGGTGACTGTGAGGGACTGACTTATGGTGGACGACGAAGGTAGGTAGACTTCAGTCATGTTGGCAGTACCTACGTAAAACAGCAAGTTGGTACTCGTTTAAAAGAGCTCAGGGAGACCTAGGTGACTGTGATGGACTGGCTTATGGTGGACTCCAAAGGTAGGTAGACTTCAGTCATGATGGCAGTACCTACGTAAACCAGCAAGTTGGTACTCGTTTAAAAGAGCTCAGGGAGACCTAGGTGACTGTGAGGGACTGACTTATGGTAGACTCCGAAGGTAGGTAGACTTCAGTCATGATGGCAGTACCTACGTAAACCAGCAAGTTGGTACTCGTTTGAAAGAGCTCAGGGAGACCTAGGTGACTGTGAGGGACTGACTTATGGTGGACTCCGAAGGTAGGTAGACTTCAGTCATGATGGCAGTACCTACGTAAACCAGCAAGTTGGTACTCGTTTGAAAGAGCTCAGGGAGACCTAGGTGACTGTGAGGGACTGACTTATGGTGGACGACGAAGGTAGGTAGACTTCAGTCATGTTGGCAGTACCTACGTAAAACAGCAAGTTGGTACTCGTTTAAAAGAGCTCAGGGAGACCTAGGTGACTGTGATGGACTGGCTTATGGTGGACTACGAAGGTAGGTAGACTTCAGTCATGATGGCAGTACCTACGTAAAACAGCAAGTTGTTACTCATTAGGTCTTGACCTAGTTGACTTTGAGACATTTACTTAGGTATCTTTTTTTTACTTCAATGTTTTGATATCGACAAAATTACAAGTACCAATTAAAACAGGAATTATTTTTTTTAAGGAAAATAAGAAAGCAGCAAGGCCCTGAATTACAAAATCAAGAAGATCAACCGCTGTCAAAATCTTACGACACATGCGAACCGTCAGATATGCCAACTGATATGGAAGTTGAGCAAAATGTGGTAAATATAAGTTTATTTTGTTGTTTTTTATGTAAGCTCAAATAAGTGTTTATTTACGGCATCACATTGTAAACTTCTAAAATTATGAGAGCTTTTTATCTATTTTATGCATAGTTATTATGAATTCTGTCTGCTACCTAGTTTTTAAGATTAATGGATACATAAACAGACAAACAGCTGAAAGCTTATTTGTTTTTCATATTATAGAGTAATGATTGCTAGTAAAGCAAACTCGTAACTTTTTCCATATTTCTGATAATCCTCCTGCTACTTGTTTTAGAGTACATTACCGCCACAAATGTGTTATGTACTGTGATTAATACTTGTATTAATTTAAAACATCAACTATTTTATTAAAAAAAAATTTTTGTTCTAGCTTGAAGAAGAAATACTACTTAATTTGACTGTAGAAGTGGGGCATTCCCAGAAAGAAACAAAAAATATATCTGGAAGAAGAGTAATAGGGGCCTCCTTAAACCTACATCTGGGTCGTAAGTCCCAGACGCTGTTATGCAAGTGTTCCTGGCTCTATCACGCGATGGACCCGGCACCCGCACGGAGAATCTATGGAATGCTAAGATTAGGTCTTATCTTCTTTGATTAAAATAAAATATAAAACTTACTAAAGCTGTTTTCTTAATAACCATTTTGCATATTTTACAAAATAACATTTTACAGTTAGTTTCATTTTTTTCTGTTTCCATCGCTGAAAATCATTGAGTTCAATTCAACCTTCAGAAGAATGTCTGATGAGGATCAGGTAAGTACAAAGTGTAGTAGCATGAGTAATTAAATAGGGAAATGATGAGAACTGGGTTCTTCTAGCTGTTCCCATCGCTGAGAACCGTTGTGATCTTACCTGGCCATCATCAGACCTTCAGAAGACATAGTGTAGTAGCATCATTAATCAAATACCTAAATTATGAAAACAGTGTACTTCTAGCTGTTACCATCGCTGAGAACCATTGTGTACTTACCTGGCCATCATCAGACCTTCAGAAGACATAGTGTAGTAGCATCATTAATCAAATAGGCAAATTATGAAAACAGAGTACTTCTAGCTGTTACCATCGTTGAGAACTGTTGTGTACTTACCTGGTCATCATCAGACCTTCAGAAGACATAGTGTAGTAGCATCATTAATCAAATAGGCAAATTATGAAAACTGAGTACTTCTAGCTGTTAGCATTGCTGAGAACCGTTGTGTACTTACCTGGTCATCATCAGACCTTCAGAAGACACAGTGTAGTAGCATCATTAATCAAATAGGCAAATTATGAAAACTGAGTACTTCTAGCTGTTACCATCGCTGAGAACCGTTGTGTACTTACCTGGTCATCATCAGACCTTCAGAAGACATAGTGTAGTAGCATCATTAATCAAATAGGCAAATTATAAAAACAGAGTACTTCTAGCTGTTACCATCGCTGAGAACCGTTGTGTACTTACCTGGTCATCATCAGACCTTCAGAAGACATAGTGTAGTAGCATCATTAATCAAATAGGCAAATTATGAAAACAGAGTACTTCTAGCTGTTACCATCGCTGAGAACCGTTGTGTACTTACCTGGTCATCATCAGACCTTCAGAAGACATAGTGTAGTAGCATCATTAATCAAATAGGCAAATTATGAAAACAGAGTACTTCTAGCTGTTACCATCGCTGAGAACCGTTGTGTACTTACCTGGTCATCATTAGACCTTCAGAAGACATAGTGTAGTAGCATCATTAATCAAATAGGCAAATTATGAAAACAGAGTACTTCTAGCTGTTACCATCGCTGAGAACCGTTGTGTACTTACCTGGTCATCATCAGACCTTCAGAAGACATAGTGTAGTAGCATCATTCATCAAATAGGCAAATTATGAAAACAGAGTACTTCTAGCTGTTACCATCGCTGAGAACCGTTGTGTACTTACCTGGTCATCATCAGACCTTCAGAAGACAATGACATAGTCTAGTAGCAACAGTAATAATAATAAATTCGTTATTGCTCTGAGCGCGGTGAACGTTATTTCCAGTAAAATACGTAGGTATAAAATTGGCGTCTCCGAGAGAATAAATAAGTTAGGTCAAAACAATGATAAATTTGTGTCGCGTCTGTGATTTGAATAATCATTAGTTGATTATATCCTAGTATTAATCTCTGTTAGTAGATGGCGCTTTTTCTATGAAAACTGTAACAAACCTCAGATCTTCAAGGTCATTGAGCAATGCAATGCCCTTAACACGCATGCGGAAAGTGCTTGCTAAGTGTACGGTCACAAGATAGAGAAAGGTACTAAAGTTAATCCACATACAAAATTCGCTATACGAAGTACTCGGGTGATTACTTTTACAAAATTTTATTCTCCTAACTAAAATGGTTTCACCGCCATAATAAAGTTTCTCGTATATCTCGAACGGGTTGGGACCAGTGCGAACACAGCTGCTATCGATTCGAACTATTTTAACAGACCCGAAAAAAGCCTTGTATCCTCTCAGACTAATAAATACATTAATGACCTATATGTTTCTAGGGGGCAACTTGCCCCCTTTTACGAAGAGAAACTTAACCTACCTATTGACAGATAGGAACAGGGTTGTGTATCAAGATTTCCTTCCTTTTTTGTAGAGATAGTATCTGCGAACTTTTTCATAGTCTGGCTTTACGACTCCATGGGATGAGAAGGGGTTATGTCACTACGTATTAGGTATACCCCGCCTCCACATCAAAACCTTAACTATGTACGTTATTTAAAATTATATACATGTGTTACTATTCTGTATTGATCACAGCGAGTTGTAAATAATTAATCACATTTAGAACAACACCGATCAATATCTACACTACTATTAACATTGAACTAAGTATATCACAAAAATACAATATGAACATCGTCCGTCCTTAACCTAAGGGTGAAGATAGACTTGAGTAATTCGGCGTTTTTATATTAGTCGAACTGGACAAGGAGCCGAGACAAGTACCTATGCTCTATAAAAAATAAAAAAAAAATAAAAAAAAAAAAAAAATGTTTATTTTCGGATAACTATACTTGTCTAATATTACTACAAAGATTATGAGAATTCTAGCAAACGCTTTATTCGATGGTCGTCAGAGATATTCTTCTTGAAGTAGTCAGATTACAGGGGTCGCGTGTGCTGCGTTCATAATCATTAACAAAAAGAAAATAGATAGATAGTAGTAAACTAAGCCGTTTTAAATAAAGTAAATCTGTCCTTTCCTTTTAGATGTTCGCCAGAACGCTAGCGCGATAGAATGTTCTCTAAATTGTTTTTCTTATTTTACTGTAATTTACCTAGGTATATACATATACATTCGCAATGAATACTCATTACAAGTGAACGTTTAAGTCTACCTTCACCTCTATACCAACGTAACGTGTGTTATAACAATCAATGATATATTTTTATCTAGAAAGTAATTACATAGTAACTGTAGCATATCGTGTTCTAACACAATATTGTAATGCTTTCATGAACGAAACAGATCTGTACTACTGATTGTTTGTATCGTATTATATCACGAATAGATTAATGCACGACAACTATTAACTTTTATATTGATAGAGTTTGATAAAGACTTTTTATTTATTGCACGAATGGTTTGGGGGATACCCCTCAATATATTAATTTAACAAACCTCTATGGTAATTCGTCTGGCGTGCCAAGTATTAGTAAGTTATGTTTCTCGTACCATTGGAAGAAGCCTAACCTCCTTACTCATAAACGCCTCTTAAATTTTAGTCAATTGATTAGTTTAGGTAAATTCTTATTTGTTTGGTATAAGGTTGGTTTTCGTAATAAAAATCTTGCTAAACATTGATTAAATTTAAGAGACGTTTATGAGTAAGGGGGTCAGTGGATTCAGATTTAAAGCTGTTATGATGAGCCAAGGTAGACTTGACTTCTTCGTGAATAGCCTCATGTGAAATGTCACATATTTTGCCAGTGTCGTCGAGGGGCTCGTATTGTCAGTAAACAAAGGTAAATCTTGACTGCCGTGTTTTCACAAACTAAGAACATGCCAAGTTGACACTTACCTATATCGACTAACTGTTTATCAAATTGGTACTTATAGCGTGTTCCTCTAGGTTTCTTTGGGTTCTGTATTCAACCTATATAAACACTAACTTTAATACAATAGTAGGTTATTAATGTAAGAAAATTAAAAGGTAAACCTACTCACCGCGCTGTTGTTTTTTAAATAGCACATTTAGAGCCTTTAGTTAGTTTTAACCGTTCTGTACATGAGTAGTGGAGACTATTTCTTTATATAATTATGTAGTTATATATCCATTCACAATTAATTAGACATACGTTAAAATGTAAGTACATAAATCACACAGTTTTGTTATTGACTCTCCAAACAAATATTATTATTAAGGTACGTACCTTAATATTATTGACGAGCTTCAAATCCTATAAAATAAACGCAAAACCTTTAAATTCCGCAAATATGTATTTCATTTGATTGGAACTTAAATAAAAATAAATAAGTAAATACTAAAATGTTTCAGTAACCAAGCTGCACTATGAAATATAAAGCAGTACCCAGTTTGTTGGGGGAGTGACCTTTGGCGCCGCTCTGGTGTCCTACTAACATAGTCACTACTCACACAAATGTTCCAAGTTGTTGTGTGCCGCATATTACAGGGCATGTTAAAATCTCAGCTTCAAAGGCAATGTCAATTATATAAAAGTGCCAACTACAGCTTTGCTGTTCAATTTGACAAACTCAGAGCTTTTCAGTTTGCGTTAATGATGTCTTTTTGCGCTTTGACGTTCATATTTGCATTGGTATGGATATTTACTATTATAATAATAACTAATACTTGGTATCCATTACCAGATTAAAGATCTCTTACTATTAAATCCTCTACGTCTTGGCTTCGGCCCGATGTATGCCTTCCAAAGAACCGGGTCTCCAATAGACCCCAGTATTATGGACAAGAGAAACTAATAGTATTATTATGACATTATGTAGTTAGATAGCTTGGCAGTAGTATCTCATCTGCGTCTTTAACAACTCTGAGTAAGCTTATTAATTAGACAATAATTATTATTTCAGCCTGCCTTTTCATGATACCACAGATAACTAAATAGTTACTGGGTAAATAATATTGAAATTAATTGTCATGGGTGGCGTCTATTACTTTTTGCCACAGCCCAATTTTGATTTACCCAACCATTTACAACAATAGTCCAATTAAAATAGTTTTCGATAACAATGATAGAGTTGCACTAAAATAGATGATCCGATGACAGAGGTGGTGGGAAGTCGATGGATGATAGAAGATCACGCGAGGTGACATGATAAGACTCGACTTATGGCATGAACCGTATTTGGCAGATTTGACATTAGTCTTTGTACCTAACTAGCATCATCTCTGGGTGTATAATATTGTGCGCTCAAGTCCGATTTACACATCGACAAGTACAGTAGCGAGTTACGTAGTAAGTTGTTGATTAAGTTGATTTAAATAGATCTCCATCCAATTTTTTTGCGAGTTAAGTACGAAGTAGCCCTCGTTCGTGTCTCGCCACCTTTACTCGCCAAAAAATATGGAGATCTATTTAAATCAACTTAATCAACAACTTACTACTTAACTCGCTACTGTACTTGTCAATGTGTAAATCGGGCTTCAGATATAGTATCCGCCAAGTTTATTCCAAACAAGTTTACACACTTTGACGGGCCTCTACGACTTGACTACGACCTGAATCATGCCTTGCGTGAGTGTCAAATATAGCGCAGATATGGAAAAATAGATTATTGTTGTAGAAATATTATTAAAACCTACGTGTGGTGACGGAGTAAGAATACAATATGTCACCACCTCATTTCATCCTATGGGTGTCGTAAAAACCGACTAAAGGACTATCCGTGAATACAATCTTTACGAAATAAAAAAAAGGAAAACTTTACATTAAACCCTATACCAATCCGTCTGGCCAGCGTGGTATGTATTTGTAGGCCTTAAGGATAGGATATTGATCCCTCCGTCACGGGAGGAGGGCCGACCCTGTAGTGGGACATTAATGGGCGGGCTGTTATGATAATTATTAATATAGTAAGGTATATACCTGCTGACACTGTCCCATGAGCTTCACCATCTGAGGGAAGGTGACACCGAGCGGCTTGTTGATTCTGCTTAGCTGCCGGAGCAACCGTGACGTGTCATCTTCATCACTGGAAACAACAATACAGTACATTGAGTTAAGTATGTAAGAAAAGTCGAGGTATCTGTAAGGGAAAAATAGTCATAAGGTTATATTTGACAGAGTAATTAACAGAGTAATTTCGATGTCTCATATCAGATCAGTTTTAAAGATTTAAACCATTACTTAACATTTGAATTACTCTTGACTTATCCACTGACCGCACACGGTACTCTACTAAGTATATCATTTTTTAAAAAGCAATACAAAATGAAATATAGATTACAATAAATATATTTATTATACATCCGTTTATTATGACTCCGCCTATATTAACCAACAAGTAATTAGATAGGTATAACGTAAAAAAAGGTGGTGGTGGTTTGATTTTCATATAAAATTCTTTATAAAAAGTCAAATTTAAAGACATCCCTTACAGTTACATGTC
The DNA here is from genome assembly GCA_905475405.1 of Schrankia costaestrigalis. Lineage (NCBI taxonomy): Eukaryota > Metazoa > Arthropoda > Insecta > Lepidoptera > Erebidae > Schrankia > Schrankia costaestrigalis. The sequence goes on from FR997836.1 coordinate 979,633, forward strand.
GCTTATTAAGTATAGACCCATTTTTAATAAATTATGTCCGGTTATAATGACCAACATGATTCTTCACACCTTCGGTACTTGTTAATATGAAGTGTTTGTCAATTCCTTTCGATGTTATTATAAAGGGAGTCTTCTGTATTTTCTCTTGAATTTGACCCTTTGAGTACCTACTTAACGTCGAAAAATAAAACAAAATGTAAACTTAAAGTGAAACTCCAAAATGGGATGTCTCATAACAACTCCAAAATTGTTACCAAAACCGTTAATTTCTTTTCATTAAAGTCTCATGGGCAATTAATTTTTATCTCTGACCATACTTGAGATTACACAAATAGCTAATGCGAATAGTATCGTATATAGTATAGTATGAACTTGACCTGCAGCTTCCTTATACCTAATAAGCTCGTTAATTCATTGTTAAATATTTTTTAAAGAGTATAATTTATTATTGTAAACAAAAAAGGGTCTTTTGCGTAGAGCATGAATCGATTTTACAGATAATTAACGTTATGGCATTGTGTATTTGGTTTACGAAGGTTGCCATCACAAAAAAAGATTCAATTGATTTCAGAAAACGAGAAAAAATAATTACCAATAAATGACAAGTAAGATCGAGCTATGTACAGAGGGTAGGTACTTAAGCAGTTCTTGTGCCTTCCGTCGCTTACCTAATCTACCTTTCAAAACTTTCAGCTGCATAAGATAGGTACTTACATTTTTAAAGTAAGCTTAACAGACAGGAAAACTTATTGTTTAAGAGCACAAATAGCTTTCTTTCCTGTGCAAGTTTTCCTTCTTTTTTCTTCGTAAAGATAATATTTACGGATAGTCCCTTAGTCTGTTTTTACAACACCCATGGGATGAGATTGGGTGGTGACATATTACATTCTTACTCCACCACACGACCAAGAGGATTTAATAATTTATTATTTAGAAAAAGTGGAAATTGCTAAAATATACCTAATTGTTTAAGGAGAAGGACCAATTATAAAGAGCACTCGTAACCGACGCGCCTGTATGACTCGCTTATTGAATGTGGACGAAGCCCAATGTTTGCCAGGATCGTGACAAGTGGCGTTCTGTCGTCTCTACCTACCCCGGACGGGATAAGGCGTGAGTTTATGTAAGTTTATGTTTATACATTATTGTCTCAAGGAACTACCTACTAATTAAATTTAAATTGTGTTATTGAACCCATTTTACATAATTCTTATTTGACATAACTTTTTAGTTATAGGTACACAGTAACTGAAATTTTAAATAAATGATGAGCCAAGAGCCATTTATGACATTATTCAGATTTTGATGATTAAGATTTCATTATTATTTATCTGTTAATTTTAATTGGCACGTTACGAACATAGGTACAAACAAGAAAATATACAAGTTAAAAACTTGTACTTATAAAGTTAAGAACACCTAATTTTGTAAATATTTCTATTGTTTTCATACTTTATAAACGTGCAAAGTAAATGTGAAATTTACGTGGCAAATGGTAAAATATAAAGATACTTACTAATTAACAGTAACTACACATGTTACACGTACCTGATACCTATATTTGCAAAATAAAAGCGACTGCATTCGACACTAGGATATCAAGTCAGTGTAGGGTGATGTTAAAAGCAAGGGCACGGACCGCGCTGTTAAAACATTTGGAGAAAGCCTATCTCCAGTAGTTGATGTCTTTTAATTGATGTGGTGGTGAAACTATTAGATATATTATGTCTATGTATTATGATACGTTTCTAAATATTTAATTAATTTGAAGCAGTTTCCAGTTTTCCAGAACTACTTTCGATCAAATATTTTGTGCTACGTAGTGATGTGAATTCGAGTCGCGTTACACATTTGATTCGATGTTTTTCCAGTTAAATAACTGGAAATATTTTGTTAATGGTTCATTACATATCAATTTTGATTAAATACTTTGATTGCAGAATATTAAATAGTATTCTTGTCCCTTATTCCCGTGTCTGTAACATACCTACGTATGTTGGTAGTGATGTCAGATACATATCGACGAAGGATATATCGTGTTATTCGATATCAGGACATATCAGTTAACCTCTTTGTCAGTTCATTGTGTGTCTATTGAGTCTGGCTGGCTAGGCTGGATAGTCTGAACTGTCGACCGCTTAGACTATAAACTATATTATTTGTAAAACTTTATAGAAGTTCTTCAGTTTTATTGCTACTTTGAATTGATTGTTTAAGGCTTCCATGATATTTCTTAACCCACAATCGGATAAATAAGTTCTGACCAGTCAGGCCCTAATAGTAACAGTTGTTCTTCAACTGCTTTTCGTTCACCTCAAAATCAACAGTTTGTTGGCGAACATGAGACTAGCAAAGCAAAAGGTCCCGAATGTGTGGTAATGATGCCAAAACAGTGGCAGACCTTATGTGTTGATGTGATGCGTTCAATGAACAAAGATTAAACAACTGAGAACCAGTTATATACCTAGATCCTAGAGATTTCAAGGTACTGCCACTGAGGTAATGCGCTCATGAAGATAGCCATGATAGATAGGGTGTCATGGCCTATCCATGACTTTCTCTAGTGGATTTACAAAAGACCCGGTTGGGGTCAAAGTGCTTCTTGAAATGCAAGAACGTTTTAAAACCCCTAACGAAAAATATAAAAAAAAGGATTTCTAAAAGAATATTATTTATCACTTGTGAATGCGTGATCTAAAATACAAACTATGCTTAGTTTGTTACTAATTGTCATTGTGAGAACGTGTAACAAATATTACATTGAAGATGAAATAAACAAACAAGGTTTTTAAATTAGAAAATTCTTAGTTTTCTCTAATTGATTCCGGCAAAGTGTCAGAAATGAACAATTGTGAGTAGGAAACAATGGCGCCGGTACATGTAGACGTTGGTAATGTAGAATGTATTACACAAACAACAGCATTCCTCACACAACATTATTGAGTGTTGTTCTTACATACAGGGATGTTTTGTCGTCACACCTACTTTATTTATTGCTAGCTTATGCCCGCGGCTTCACCCGCGTGGTATAGGTAGCCTAAATGTTCTTCTACACTCTAAACTACCTATATTCAAAATTTCATCAAAATCCGTTTAGTAGTTTTTGCGTGAGAGAGTAACAAACATCTATCCATACATCCTCACAAACTTTCGCATTTATAATATTAATAGAAAGGACTACTTTTTATTCTTTTACTGAAGATCTGATAAAGTCAGCTGGCAAACGATGGATAAGAGAGGCACAAGATGGTGGTAAGAGTTACTTATCCACTGGACAGTTTCGTTAATTAGTCACTTTCGCCAACTGGGCAGTTTTAGTAATTGCCAACCCAAGCAGCAACCAAGCGTAATGAACACCAAAAAAGCAGTCAATACAGCACTTAACGCTGTTTTACAGCTGTATAAGAACGTTGAAAAGACATTGTAGCGTTATAATGTCGGTTTAGGAGTAATTATTCAGCTCTAACTGTATTAAGTCGTTAGTAAGGAGTCAAAGTACGCTTAAAGTTCTAAATTAGTGTATGATAACTGTCATGTACAGCTTTAAGTTTCCTGTAACGCTTCAATCCTCATTTTAGTATTAAAGTTGTACAATAGCTGAATTTTGCATACCGTCACTTACTTAATACAGCTTAGAGCTGTATTATGGTGGTCCTCAATACGAAGCAGGCACTCTCTTCTACAGCTTCTTTTTATGGTGTAATTGTACACCCTTTTACAGACAATAGCTGTCTAATTTCTGTCTTTAAAGGTAATAAACAGCAATTAAAATAAATGACTAGTACAATACAGCCATAATCTGTATAAGTGACAGAGTCGCCACTTTGAATTATTTGTATGTTAATTGTATTTTGTGATTGTTGTTTAAATATGTGGAAAAAGCGAAAAAGATTTGGTGGTATTCGAAGAAAGATTGAAGAGGAATATTTAAATATAACAAATGATCAACAAAATGAAATTACTGCCGAGGAACATGGAGATATTTCAATAGATCACACCTACAGTCAAGTGTCAATACCGTCGACATCTAATGAAAGAAGTTCCGTAGAAAATATTGAGAATGATTTTAGTTATATCAGATGTAACTTAATAGATTTACCTTCTGCAACTGATGACGTCATTTTATCGTGCAGCAGTTCAAGTGAAGGTGAAAGTGAATACGAAAAAAATTTATTATTTCGCCAACAAATACAGAATTGGGCCAGAGAAAGAAACATAGCTCAAGTAGCATTGAATGATTTAGCTACTATCATAAACCTAAGATTTCCAGGAATTTTACCATGCGATGCCAGAACAATTTTAGGTACTGCAAAGCAAATACAAATCAAACCAATTCAAGGAGGTGAATATTGGCATAATGGCTTAACTAAATCTTTAAAAAATATATTAGAAAAATGGGTTGATGTACCGAGTAAAATTTGTTTGAATTTCAATTTTGACGGTCTTCCAATATTTAATAGTTCTAATAAAGAGTTTTGGCCGATTTTATGTACAATATTTGAAAGACCTGATGTAGAACCGTTGGTGATTGGTATTTATTTTGGTGTTGGAAAACCAAAGCAAATTGATGAATATTTAAATGATTTTGTAAACGAAATTGATAACCTAATTAAAAATGGAATGTACGTTGAACAAATCAAGAGTAAAGTATCTATAGGAATAAGATGTTTTATATGCGATTCTCCTGCCAGAGCTTACATTAAAGGTAATAGAATTGAAGCTGAAGAATATAAGTAAATCAGTATGCCTAAATATAAAAATGTTGCAATTCAATTAAATAATACAAAAAAAATGAATAATATAAATACACGTCACTTTGATAATGGTATATTAATTTATTTTTCAGGTGTATGCAATTTTAATGGAAAGCATGGATGCTTAAAATGTGTGACCGTAGGAGAATATTCACATACGTCCCATACAGTAATTTTTCCTGAAATAAACTGCCGTCCAAGGACTGACCAAGAATATCGTGACAAGAAGTATGGACCTCACCATAAAAAAGACTCACCTTTACTACGATTAGGAATCGATATGATCGAAGACTTCCCGGTAGCAGATTCTTTGCATCTAGTCGACTTGGGCATAATGAAACGGTTACTAGTTGGTTGGCGCAATGGTAATTTTGGAAAGTACATAACTAAATGGTGTGCTAAAGATATTGAAACAGTTTCTAATTTTCTTTCTAAATGTAAATTGCCATCTGAAATTCATCGGTCAGTGAGAGGACTAGATTGTCTTTGCCACTGGAAAGCATCTGAATATCGATCATTCTTGCTTTATTTAAGCATTGTTATACTTCCACATGTGATGTCACATGACGCATTATGCCATTTTTTGATGTTTTTTTGCGGTATAACAATATGTACTAGTAAAAACTATGTTCATTTACTTCCGTTGGCCAAAGAGTTCCTACAGTATTTTGTTGAACATTTTAAAGACTTTTACGGAGTAGATTATATGACAAGTAACGTTCACAATGTGGCACACATAGTGGATGAAGTACAACGGTTCGGTTCGCTTCATACTTTCAGCGCATATCCTTTTGAGAACAAGCTTTATTTAATTAAAAGGATGCTTAGGCACGGACACAAACCTCTTGCTCAAGTGGCTAAAAGATTTAGCGAAGATTCAGTAGCTTCAAAAACCGTACAGAGCAGAAAAAAAACCGTATTTAACGAACCCTTTGTGAGTACTAACAGTAAACAACTAACTGTACTACATTTCAAAGACTATAAACTGTCACCAAAATCGAAGGATAAATATTTTTTATGCAACGATGGTCAGGTTCTCGAGGTAAAGAATATATATATGCTTGAGAAAAAAATTAAAATATGCGCTCTTTTATTTACAGACTTAGCAGAAGTTTTTGAATCACCAATAAAATCGTCATATTTGAATATATTCAAAGCTAATTTGCAAGCCTCTGGGCAAGTTCAGACCATTGTTAATCCTGAAGATGTAAAAATGAAACTAGTATGTATAGAACATAAAAACCAATTATATTTTATACCCCTATTGCACACAGTTTGATAAATAAAATTCATTTTAATTTATATAGATTTTTTATTCTTTTTATCACTTTTGGCTCACATTTTGAGTCATACAAATACAATTGCAATACTCATCACAAAGTAATTTTTCACATAATATTATCTTAAAACCGTGGCATTTTAATTATTAGGTTCCGTTTGTCAGGAGGACCATGAATATAAACAACTTACACTAAGGGGCCTTCTTAAGTCTTGAAAAAAAAAAATAGCTGTTTCATAAAAAATAGTCGAATAAGTATTGATTTATGTAAGATTGTCATTTATTGAAATTGAACAGCTGGCTTCTGATTATGATAGTGTTAGTCCCAAAGTAAAAGATTTTAATAATAATGAATATAAATCGCTTCACTAAGAAAACCTAATAACTAAAATTTCACAGTTTATTATAAAAAGAAGTTTAAGTACCTATATACTTATGTGTTTTTGGTAAGTACTAAACTAACATACTAAGTAAAAGACTATAAAATGGTATAATTATTATGTTTTGTCTTATGGACAATCACAGTCACAAGATAATTATCTTCTTATAAAATAAGGTAGCTTAACATTTTTTTTCCATTCCGTCATTCTTATAACATACTAAGTAAAAGACTATAAAATGGTATAATTATTATGTTTTGTCTTATGGACAATCACAGTCACAAGATAATTATCTTCTTATAAAATAGGGTAGCTTAACATTTTTTTTCCATTCCGTCATTCTTATAACATACTAAGTAAAAGACTATAAAATGGTATAATTATTATGTTTTGTCTTATGGACAATCACAGTCACAAGATAATATAAGTACCTATCTTAAATAGGTTAGCATAACAAAATTATATTTTTCATTCCGTCAGTCTTATAACATACTAACTTATAATAGTTTGATTACAACTTGTCTTATAAAAAAATCACAGTCACGAGATCACGTGTGTTTTTAAAACAACTTAACTCAATTTTTTTATTAACCCATAGGTAGCTAAACAATTTTATGATTTATTAACAAAGTGATTCTTCATCCTCCTCTTGATCAATAGGTTTTGCGCCTTTTGCTATATTTTCAGAGTTTTCATCGTTAATTTCCATATAATTTCGTATTTCCTCTTGAATTCCGGCGTTCTGGTTTTCTTGATCTCCAGCTTTTCGAATTTCCTGATTTTGGTTTTCTTGCCGTAGTCCAGTTTTTTTTGTCCTTATTCTTTTTGTAGAGGCTCTTTCGTTCTTATGTAGTTTCCTCTTTCCAGAGTTTTTTAACACAGACTTGAAAAAATCTTCGTTATCAATCAGGGTGTAAGTGTCATCCCAAGACTTTACAAGTTCAAAGAAAAAATTAAGGAAATTTTTGTATTTTTTCAAACCAAATTTGGTCACTTCGCTTTTCCTGCTCCCCCCTGTCCAAGAGCATTTACACAAAAATTCCCGAGTTAGAAACATGTCTAGTATTTTATAAGCGCATGTTGCCCCTTTGCCCTCTGATTTTGGACATACAAAAGAATATTGTGTAAAAAGTTTAATTTTATTTTGTTTGTCCAATAGAAATGACTCCATTTTCTCTAGGTCTGAAATACAGTCAATAGGTTTTATAATTAACATTTGACTATCAAATCCAAGTTTGGATTCGGCCAATGAAACCACATCTGCATTTTTGTTCAGATCATGCTTGGAAAATCCATCGTCTAATTGTACCGATAAGCTTGCCAATTTATGAAATATTTTTTTTTGGTTACTTTCCAGAACGTTTATTTTTTGCTCCATATTGTATTGATTTTGCAAGATTTCTTGTAGATACTGAATAATCTGATCATTATTTTGCTGTGTTTGAATGGGAATTTGAGTTTCAAACTCATTGTGCAAGTTTACTATGATGTCCGAATTTGTTTCTACATCTGGTTCATTCTCGAAGTAGTGAACAACATATTCCGCTGCAGTTGAAGCGTTGACATCAGTATGTAAGTGTTCGGGTATTTTGGTTGAAGCTGATGAAGTGGATGGCAGAGTTGGTTTCTTGAAAACCTGAAACCATCCATAAACAACATAAAATAAATATTTTCAGAAACATCATGAAATGTAATCAAAACTGCAAAAAAAATTATAAGTCGTAACGTAATATGGAATGTAAACATTTTAAACAAAATATCATTTAAAGAATAAGTATAAAGCGCGTCGGTGCTGAACCACGCGCCGCTTGTCAACGAGCCTTATAGGTCGACCGCTTAACTCGCGTATCTCTCCGCATACTGTAATGTATACGGGGAGATCTATACGCGAGTTAAACGGTCGGCCTATAGTAGCTGGATGAACAAATATGGCCCTGTGCCTATGTCACTAGACCAACAATTAACCCAAAAATGTGATAAAAAAATTTTTTCTCTGTCTGTCTGTCTGTATGTTCAGGTATCACGCAAAAACTACCGGTTCGATTACGATGAAACATGATAATAATATAATTAATTATTCATTACATCCTGGGCACACAACTGCATGAGCACTTTTTATCCCGAAAAAGTATATAAAAAATAAAAAAACTTAATTTTGCGGTTCGATCTTCTAGGCCCGATTAGGTACTGTACCAACCGCAAATAATAAGTTTGTCGTGGGTTACGTCACCCACGCGAACGAAGTCGCGGGCAAAAGCTAGTAATAAAAATAATATTAAAATAAAAATATACAAACCAACTGCTCTGCTAAAGCGTTATAGTTCACGTTTTCTATTTGACATTGCAATTTTCTGTTTTTTATTTCTTTGTCGGTGTCATCCGTATCGCTTCTTTCAAGCATAAGCCGTAATTCTGTCTCTGCTTCCGAAAAGGACGGTATTGAGTGTCTTTTTACTCGACACCTTAAGGCTGACCACCCATTTGCAGGTAAGCTATTTTCATTAATGACCAATTTGCTCACATCTAAGCAGTTTTTTGGCCATTTCAAAATGCCGTTTGTTTCCCATAAACTGGGTACAGTGAAGAGTAAACTTTTCCCTTTTTCTACTGTCTCCACAATCTTGAACGGCATTTTTTTCCTAAAAATAAATAATAATGTAAGTACTTACTATCAAAAGGTTTTTTTATAACAAGCTTTTTTTGCCTAAATTATTTTTGACTCTATGGCGTAACAATTAATTTATACTAAACTAATTTATTTATTTTTATAAAGCGTTTAATAAGCGATAGGCACATAATTGCATTTAATATAAGGCACATTCCCCACATTACTCGCACATTCCAATAATGCACATCAATCACAATTCTCATTCTCATTTACCCGCTCACCTGACGTTTACAAATAAACGCTTGTAAAAAGTTTTAGTATACGCTCTGAAATATTATCACTGCCGAATTTAATTAATTTACACGAGCTTTAAAATAAAATATAGTTTTAGTTTTTGATAGCAATGCGTAGGAAGGGCGTGTGAACGGCACGAGATACACAACGGCTAGCTACCTAATCAAGCAACACACTGCTTGCTTTATTCGCAGGAGCATCCGGCGCGGCGCGGGGAGCGCGCAGTGCGTAGACGCAGCTCACGCACACGTATGTAGCGGTGCGTGGATTGGGTAGTGCAGGGAACGCAGCCACGCATACAGTTTACAGTTTTGTTGTGCCTAGTATGTGCACAAAACAAGTATAATTGCTTTGATATTTAAAAAAAAATAACTTTAGTACTTTATTTTCGAAGACGTGATAGATAAGAGTCACCTCTTAGTGCATTTTGGTTTTTTACTTAATATTACGTATCCCTAAAAAGAGTTACAGTTTATGTTCGTAACACTACTACTATACAACATTAATAGTAAATTTATTTGTTTATACAGCCCATAAACCGCTACAAACTGAATACTAGTATCCGTTACATACATAGTACAGCTAATAATGCTATAAGACCATAAAAATAGAATTTAGGCTGCTTAGCAAATTGTCGCCATTTTAACAATTACAAATCGAAGATACTAACATAAGTACATAAAAATTAGACTAATGTTTTATCTTTATCTATCAGTATTTTCAGTTTGTCCAATAACCCACCTGTCATATAACAACAATAAGGATCTACGTTTATTAATTCAAACATTTTTTAAATTCTAACCTATAAAAACCATATTTACTTACCTTATTTAATATCTCTTCCTTGGTTATTTTGCTGGCGCGTTTATTTTTTATCACTAAACTTATATATATTCACAATAAATTTGTTTTGGCACGATAATCCACTGTATCCTGCGCCTATCGAATCTCCAATATTTAAATAGAAAGCGTTTATACTAAATGTCACTTTGATCAATATTAATTACTGAAATACGCCATTAAAATATCTTCTGTTTCGTTTTTATTCTTTTGCAATACTCTTCAACAGACTTTTTACAACGTAAAGCTTAACAAGTGAGTTACAATGTAGTAATTGGAGTGTATTGGTTTCCTCGTACACCATAGTACAGCCGCAAAACAGCTATCATGCAGCCTATTTTATGCTTATACAGCTACTGTACAGCTAATATAACGCAAAACGCTGTATAATTTGTGCCCATTTCAGGGGTATAAGGGCTGTATAAGCGCTTATACAGTCTTTGTGCAGCCGAGAAATACAGCATTATGAGTATAAACGAACTTTAATAGAGCTGTTATACAGCTTGTGATGCTGCTTGGGAATTCGTATGAAGGAGACCTGTGTCCAACAGCAGACGTCTTTTGACTGTAATCATAAATAAATAAATATTCACGGACATCTCTCTCTACACAGCGCCATGTGTTCCCAAAGTAAGCTATGCTTAACCTGCTTGTGTTATGATGATTCTTTTATGTTTAGAAGTTTCGCTGATGCACAGCTAGACAAAATAGTATAACTGAATTTTTTATAAGCATATTGGGTGAAGAATTAAATATGACTGCTAATGCGCGATGAGCATGCCTTTTGATCTTACAAGTCTTACAAGGGTAACAAGTCTTAGAAACTGTCAAGGCCGCAAAGGTTTCGTCCTCAATCACACGATAAACCCGGTACACGTACGTATAATCCATGCTGTGCCACAAATCAGATCCATTTCTCTCTCTATCATTGTAATTATCTTAACCTCAATAGTCCACGTAAAACTAATTCAAGTTTAGTAGGTCTGTGCACGATCTGCGTGTGAAAATAATAGTGGAATCATAATATCCGTATCGACACGCTGCACCGAGCGCGGGCGTACGTCCGTGCATCGTTATTACCCCCACTTCAGTTCCGTAAACACCAAATTAAATTTCCTGTAAGTCGGGGAAAACAGCTTTATGTAACATTATGTTTTATATGTTTAAAAAAAGGGATCTAGCTTTGTGTCGCAGGGACTTTTATAGCGTATACTTGCTAGAATTTCATTTGCCCGAATTTTCATTTTCCATAATTTCATTTGTACTAATATTGTTTGCCATAATCGTCCTTAGCTATAATATTTACTTGCCATAATTTAATTATGTTTAAACTGAGAGACTAAGAGCAAGCGTAAGCATTAATATTATGGCATATAATTTTCGGGCAAACAATAGATAACCCTTTTATAGACATTAAATTAACATGAAAAAACTTCTGAATGTTTTTTGTACTCGTATTATTGTTATGAAACTGGGTTCAAAAAACAATAAATTATGGATCACACAAATAATTTTCTTGGGTGGGATTCAAAGTAGCTACCTCGTGCACAGCACCACTTTGCTACCGAGGCAGTTTATTTTTTCTTATTAAGTAGTATTCCTAGGAGTGTCGTAGATTATATGACATAAAAAAACTTAAAAACATAGTAGAACCGACCCAAAACCAGATATTTACGCGAGGCGTGAAAAAGCATCTTCTTAAGCCGCCATAATGGAGACATTGATGCCTCTACAAATATTGTAGCTGGCATGGTGCTTGCCATTCTTGGACTCTATTGGATGCTTAACATCAGGCACCATAGAACCATTCTGGTAGGCCAATTAAAAAAAATGGTTAAATAATAATTAATTATTAACTAAAATTCCTTTTTTTAAACTAAATGGTTACCTAATTACTTTTACCAATTTTTTTACAAATATCTTTAGGACTTACTCAAAAAAAGACGTCACCATTCTTTTCACTTTCGAAATGTTTCAAGTGTCACTTTCTTCACGACGGATCATCGTTTTCACTTAGTAAGTACAATAGTTACGTTTGGAAAATGTTGTTGTTAATACACTGGTAATATACAATTTACTGCTACGTGAACGTGGACTACGTGACGCTGTAATTTCTTATCACTATTATTATAGTAATGGTTTTAGTGTATGTACGTTCGTGTGGATGAACATTATTGCTTGCATTGGTCTGGTAAAAAAAATCCAATTCAGGCATTATCCTGGATCAACATGCTGATCAGAAGACTACACCAGACTTAAAATAATAATTTATAAAACGCACAAAAAAATTGTTCGTACGATCAGAACCTAGAAAGACCTAAAAGACTAGACACACATTATCATTAACGAACAAACCCAAGCAATTAAAAAGCATCGCATGGCCGAGTCTGGCAATGCAACCTTAATGCGACCATGAAACTAACCAAACAGTTAGACACAAGGTCACTGTGTGTAATCGTAAGCATTATTAAAGAGCAATACTTATTTATTAATAGTTGTATCCTAGGATTGTCGAAACATAACATCCTTGTACTGATGCAACGGTTGCGTAGTGCGCAATACTTCATAACAAGTGACGGGTAATCATGACGGATGGCAGTTCTTAGCGTTCAGGAACTGTATGTTGACATTCAACGTATATATGAGTTCTGATCATTTGTGAAGGATTTTGACAAGGTCTAAGGCCCTTTCTACCAAAGTATAGAGACAGGACCGGGTTGGGTGGACATTTTTTGGAGGACGTTTATGTTCAGCAGTAGATGTCCATTGGTCCATGATGATGATTATGATAGAGGAGAAAAGAAAATAGGCTGTTTACCTCAATTTTAGCAGATTCCAATTTTGACTAAAGCGGCGAGACGTATAAGTGCAGACTTGTGAACTGTGAGAACTCTTAACCAGTCAAGTACTCCCTACACGAGTGCATAAGTGTTGCTACAATTGGATTGTTTATTCATGTGCTCTAGTTTCCTCTCTTCTCTGCTTTGGGTGCTACCAAGCCCATATAATTTAATAGAAGATATATCTATTCATACTTAGTATCACTTTAGATATACCTATATCAGAAAGCCAGTCTTAACTTTTAAACTCTCGCGTTGCACTAACACATGTTATCCGTCTAGCGATTACGACGGGAGGTCCATTTACGTTTTATATAGAAGGTCAAGTTTACATCTGTTGGCGGTTACATAGCGGGAGTCTCGCCCCTGGGAAATTAAAGGTGATTGGTAGCCCTACAAACTTAGCTAAGAACTCTACTTTTTACAATATCATTTTATGTAGCCACCGGCTGGGGCACTTTCCCTAGACGGTGCATGGTTTGTTTTAAAGTTGTTCCTCTACAGCAGGCTATTTCATGCGTAGTTTATCTCCTAGAAAACCCAGGCGATTTGATGAGGTGGGTGACACTGTATTTCGATTAATTTCAGTTTGACGGTGTATCTTCTATACTAATATTATAAAGAGGTAAAGTTTGTGTGTTTGTTTGTTTGTGTGTTTGTGTGTTTGTGACGTTGTAGGGGGTAATCTCTGGATCTACGGAACCGATTTTAAAAATTCTTTCTGTTTTGAATAGTCCATTTATCGGGGAGTGTCAAAGGCTATATAGTATCACGCTATGACTAATAGGAGCGGAGCAGTAATGAAATATGTTTATAAAAGGGACGCTTAAAATCGTTTATTTTGCTTCTGCTGCTTAAACGTCTGGAGGTATACTGAAATAATGTATTAGAGAATTGTACCTTTAAAAAAGTTTTATAATTAAGTCAATGATAGCATATATCTATCTTCTAAGGTTGACTCACTACGACCTTTTTTATAATAAACAGATTTGATTTAAAGAAATGCATTGTTTGTAAAGGTATTTTGTGTATATGGTATCGACCCTTATCAAAATAAATACGTTAATCATTATATTTATTTAATTTTAATCATAATTGACCTTTACAGCGATGAGATCCGATTATTAGTTTGAAAGATATCTCAGTTTTAAAATAATGCGCGACTAACGTAAAATATCTGTCTAACGCGATGTTAGTATAGATTAATTTTCTTAGTATCAACATTTTGGTTAGAGTAAGATTTTTATTTTAAGTTTAAATACCTGTCATTATCATAACAGCCCATTAATGTCCCACTGCAGGGACGGGCCTCCTCCCGTGACGGAAGGATACTTGGCCTACTAATACCCCGCTGGCCAGACGGATTGGTATGGGGTTTAATTTCAAGTTTTCCTTCTTTTTATTTCGTAAAGATAATATTCACGGATTAGTCGGTTTTTACGACTACCATGGAATGAGAAGGGGTAGTGACATATTGTATTCTTACTCCGTCACCACACGAAGGTAAATACCTGTAAGTACGAGTAAGTACTATAAATTAATTCTACCTCAAAAAGATCGCTTGGTCGGACTAAATTCGAAGGGCGGAGGACCCTGTTCTGTGGCGTTTTTTGGGATAGGCATTTTGTCCAGTAGTGGACTGCGATAGGCTAATTGGTTTATTGATTAATACCATGTATTCTTAATCCATCGTTACATGGATAATACTCTATAATAATAATAATTTATTATAAAGAGGTAAAGTTTGTGTGTTTGTAAGTTTGTGACGTTGTAGGGGGTAATCTCTGGATCTACAGAACCGATTTTTAAAATTATTTTTGTTTTAAATAGGCCATTTATCGGGGAGTGCCATAGGCTATATAGTATCACGCTATGACTAATAAGAGAGTAATGAAATATGTTTTAAGAAGGGAAGCGTTTTTTTCGCCGCCCAACGAAGTGGGCACGGGTCAGCTAGTCAATAATAAAATTATTATTGTCCTGTTTTGTGTTGTGCCGATTTTTCAAATAGTAGTTTCATGGCATTCCATCCCTTAATACGCGGGCTGTATTCGCTGTTTCTTTGACGGTCAATGTTTGATGATGTTTGCACAAATTGCCATGACACCTGGCATATTCGTTAGTGTAAAAAAATCACTTTCCTATTAACTACTTATATTTTAATGACCGCTATGTTTGTTAGTACTACAATGTCAGTGTAGTGTAGCGCATGGCGGTTCAATTATCCGTAATTTGTAAGCATTCGGCACAGTCCGTACAGTTGACCTGCACGCTGGTCGTAAGGTTACCCGAGCTCTTGTTGAATGTACATCCTTGATCTACATTTAACATTTTAGCGTTACACAACTCCTACTACTGAGATAATAATACATTGTTCATACTGAGATTGGATGCTGTATGACTAAGAGTGTGGTGATGGAGTGCGAATAATATAATACTGGTCCAACGCCATCTAGTCCCAAACAAGATAATTGACAACAAAATGAATTAGTTAAAAATAGATTTTATTGACCAATTGAGATGAATATCTGATGGTGACCTGTCATAGTAACATCGATCGCCCTTTTAACACTCATACAGCGAATATAAATCATTACAATCGTATTCGTAGAGAGTTTTATATGTATTGTAGCAATAAAACTATTACACGTTTTGTGATGGGATCACAAATAGTCAGTTTTTTTGCGTTTTCAAACAAGTTAGAAGAGGACAAGGCATTTTTTAGTAACTTTGCCTTGCTTAGTTTCAAAAACGCCAACGTCGTAATCTGCTCCTGTCGCGTAGGTACCTTACATTTCCTCATCTGCCAGGGCGACAAGGCAACAAGAATAGTTACGAGTAGTGCCAATTTTGCAAGTTCATAACTGGCGACACAAAGACACACTTTTAGGTGTTGAATACTTACATCACTTCATTGTCTTTTAACACATTTCAATGTTAAAAGGAGAACGTAGCGTCAAGTTAAAAGATAACATCCGATTCTGAAAGGACAAGAGAATTTCTACCAAAGACTAGACCTATGTGTTTAGCTGTTCGTCTTACAAAAATGTGAAATAGTATACACACCTTCTATCCTATAAACCTTTATCATCTATACTAATATTATAAAGAGGTAAAGTTTGTGTGTTTGTGAGTTTGTGACGTTGTAGGGGGTAATCTCTGGATCTACTAAACCGATTTTAAAAATTCTATCTGTGTTGAATAGTCCATTTATTAGGGAGTGTCATAGGCTATATATATAATAGTATCAAGCTATGTCTAATAGGAGTGAGGCAGTAATGAAATATGTTTAAAAAAGGGACGCGTTTTTAATGGCGCCTAACGAAGTGGGCACAGGTCTGTTAGTCTTTAATAAAATAAGTTGCCTTACTAAACGTACAAATTGAGGATCAAACATTAAGATAAATGAAGAGTTTCCTGATTGCTAAGTACTTATCTAAATGTTTTTCAGGGAGCTAGTCTAGTAGGTACTTAGCAAGCACATGGTAGTCGAAAGTAGAAAGTATATTCTATACGCATAAGAATTTATACGAGTATGTGACTTTACGACAAAGACCCAATATTCCTCTATCCCTCGATGTAGTTTAAACTTTCCTTTAAAAAGTAAGCGTTAGACATGATTGTATGTGTCTCACGTGACTCCCTGTAATGGTCACATTTGCGCGAGACCAATTTATTGACAGCGTTATGCGAATAGGAACCAAGCTGCTTCCTATCTGGGTTATACACGTGACTATGTTACATGGACCACGATGGCGGTCTACCACTCATGTCATGATACTTTAGGCCAACGATTTTAAACTAACTAATGTCAAGTCCCTCCGTGTGGTGACGGAGTAAGAATACAATATGTCTCCACCCCATCTCATCCCATGGGTGTCGTAAAACCGACTAGGGGTCTAACCGTGCATATTATCTTTCG
This sequence comes from Schrankia costaestrigalis, assembly GCA_905475405.1. Lineage (NCBI taxonomy): Eukaryota > Metazoa > Arthropoda > Insecta > Lepidoptera > Erebidae > Schrankia > Schrankia costaestrigalis. The sequence goes on from FR997836.1 coordinate 996,550, forward strand.
AAATAAAAAGAAGGAAACTTGAAATAAAACCCTAAACCAATTCGTGTTATTAGTAGGCCAAGTATCCCTCCGTCATGGGAGGAGGCCCGTCCCTGCAGTGGGACATTAGTGGCCTGGTATAATGATGATGAATGTCAAGTCATAAGGCTGATTTTGATTATTGAGAAAGCAGATTCACTTTGTCTAATGCCAACTTCTAGTGCATTAGGTTTAGAGTTGTTTAGTGTTTGAGCATATTCGATGTAGATGGAGAATCTGAGAGATGCTACGGATCGAGCCATAGGTACGATGAGTGACTGAATTCTGAGCTGGTATCTTGTAACAAATCGAACCGAAAGATGAAGAAGAAAGGATGCCTCTGTGCAGTAGTTTCCTCTCTTTGCTAGTTTTATGTTGATTTTAAAACACAATACCTAAAAATATTTTTATCTAAGTACTTAAAATTTAAGTTTCTTTAGTACAAATGAACATTAAAAAATAACAAGTATGAAATTACAATTTCATTAATGCGTATACTTAATATCACGTGCAGTTTAAAACTTGTTAAATGTTATTGTTATTACTTCCTCTATAAACTATTATTAATTTTAGATATAAATGCTTACTATGATTGTGTAGGTTCATCGTAAAAGTACATACTTTCTAATTAATTTATGCCTAACAATAGATATTTATCGATAAAACAGCACTAGTTGGTAATGACAAGTGACGATACAAGGTGTTGTATTAGTAGCGGTGTGACTAACAAGAAAAAAATTCCTGATAGTCACACTGGTGTGACAACCTGGTGTGACCACGAGTCCGGCCCCAATTAAAATACCATTGCATTACTCTTGCATTGAGTCTGAAACGGTTCGCCAACAGTCATTTGCTCCATGAACGTTTGGCCAACAAAATCTTTGGCCCATTAACTTTTCGCCCAAAAGTCATTTGACCCATGAACTATTCGCCAACAGAACGGTACGTCAGTGAACGTTTGACCAACAGAATCTTTAGTCCATTAACTTTTCGCCCAAAAGACATTTGATCCATGAACTGTTCGCCAGTTGAACGGCTCCTCAGTTAACGTTTTACCAACAGAATCTTAAACAGTTTTTTTTCGCCATTTTTGTTGTGGATGAATTAAAACAGTTTTAACAGGTAAGTAATTTATGTTTATGTATTTAACGAGAAAACAAATAATTATTTTAACATAATCACGTAATTAATCACATTAGTTATAATCAAACTATTTGAGATGATCAACAAAAAAAAAAAAAAAAATGTACACAAATCATATTAAATTATTATGCACTAAATGAAAAGAATTATAAATTTAATCTGTGTTAATATTATAGGTTTAGTAAATATTATTGTAACGTAATTGTTTATTAAATGAAATAATTATTATCATTTTTGATAATTTAGCACACAGCTACAAGGGCATTACTTTTGTAAATGACATATATGTGCCAAGCCGCTTAAAAATGTTTTTAAATCCATCTCATCCCTCTTCATCAAGTGCTGGGTGATACGTTCTTGATATTGTATACCTACTCTCCTTATTCGCTTCGGCATGGGCTCTGATGAGTTTATACGTTCCAAAAGGCATTCCGTTCAAGGAGTTCCGGTTTATTCATAGCATTTATTTTTACCGATTATTTGTAATTTGTTTCATAATGGGGGTAATCGTTATGAGTGTCCATCACTAAGTAACCATGGTAACTGAAAAAAACATGGGTACGTCCATGAAATACAATATTATTTGTTTGAAAAATAAGCAGAAATATTACGAAACTTCATGGACGTGAACTGTCAAAAAGCTAAACTTACGTTGGAAGGGGCAAGGACACCAAACTTAACAAACCAATAAGTTATAAATTACGGTTGTTGGATAGTTTATTAAATTCAATCTACCCACTTAATACAGGCAAACAAAGCTACATTTTAGTTTAGCGCGCCGTCCATAGATGGAGCTAAACAACTATTTCATTCACTAAATCTATTGTGTTAACACAGATTAAATTTATTATTTGTTTTCTCGTTAAATACATAAACATAAATTACTTACCTGTTAAAACTGTTTTAATTCATCCACAACAAAAATGGCGAAAAAAAACTGTTTAAGATTCTGTTGGTAAAACGTTAACTGAGGAGCCGTTCAACTGGCGAACAGTTCATGGATCAAATGTCTTTTGGGCGAAAAGTTAATGGACTAAAGATTCTGTTGGTCAAACGTTCACTGACGTACCGTTCTGTTGGCGAATAGTTCATGGGTCAAATGACTTTTGGGCGAAAAGTTAATGGGCCAAAGATTTTGTTGGCCAAACGTTCATGGAGCAAATGACTGTTGGCGAACCGTTTCATTTCAGACTCCCATTGGAGTCGGCATTGGTATCTATCATGATTTCCTAATTTGTTTTTAGAGATTCTTTCTAAGATCTTTTCCTTAGACTTTTACGACAACCTCAAGAAGAGATGGGATTAGTTATTAAATTGGCGGATCCTAAAAATAAGAAGAATTACCTTGTAACATTTTGAGTTGGGTTTTGTATAATTGACGTCCAGGCCACGTCTAAGTGTTTTCTCTGGGAGTTTTGTACCTCCTTCATCCATCCACCATTGTCAGGTCATCGGTCCCTCACATGAAGGGATTTGTTTAATACCTAACAATAATGTTTAATTAAAAAACGGACTTTAGAGCTTTACACCTATTTTAATACCTACTTACATAAATTCAACCATTTTATAGAAATACAATTTTTAGGTACTTAAACCAATTTACATAATATCCAATTTTGATTTAATATCTATGGAACCATTTTGGAAAGTATTTTCTAACAAACAAGAATTAGGAGCCTTTTAGGAAGAAACGTTTATAAAAATACAAGCCAATTGAGGATATCGAAGTTTGTTTTAACACTTCTCCCAATAATGAAGACAGCCTTACGAAAACTGCGCTGGCCGCAAGACAGTAGGGTTATGTATCAAAGTGTGCGTTGTAGATAATGTCAGAATAGATTCAGTCGCTTTGTAACATCTACAGGCGGGTTTAATCACTGATTGCAACGTCGACGAGCTCAGTCCATAGATGATTGACTGCTCAGTGGTAATTCATCAAAGCATCTCCGTACTTCGGAAGTCACGTAAAAAGTCGGTCCCATCTGTCGTTGTAGTGACACAAGTTAGTTGAGTCTGAACAACTCTTGAGACGAGGTTGGCCCCTAACCAATGGATAAAGAAGAAGTGGGACACCCGCATACTGTTATTATGTGATGGTATTTTGACAACTATCTATGTACTATGAGTAGGTATCTAATTAAAAATTCATCCATTATCAACATTATTTCCTTTTTACACCTATATGAGTTATTATTTCCTCTGCCTGTGTTCAAGAAGCCGGTAATAATTTCCTTTACTATTGAGGAAATACGAGTACCTATAGCTTAAAGTAAAACAAAGATTTATTATTAAAATTAATGTATGAAAAAGTAAGCAATTACGTTCGAACCTTCCGCAAACTTATGAAGGCAGTCGTAATGATAGCAAATCGCTCGTTCACAAGGGTTCAAGGTGGCAAGTAGCATTTTCCAATTAAAAAACGATTGACAAAGGTACGGCACGAAATACATTATATCGACTGCTTACTGTTGTCGCAACAAGATTGAAGAACTGAGATCATGGATCGGGAAAGGCCCATCCCCACACGTGGCTGTCCACTGACTTGTTCATTGGCTGATATTTAAAAAACATTTTGTATACAAAACAACAAGAGCACTTTGATTTCTGAATGTCGTTTACTCTGGGAATTACCGAGTATCAAGTTCCTCATTCTTTGCAAAGTGTCGTTGTTTTGTTTGGTTTACAGTAGTTTTAATGCTTATTTAGGTCTCCGTGTGTTATTTTCATACATAAGCATTCAATTCAAATTCAGAAAATATATTTGTTCCCTACTTCCTAAGATTTTGGATCCTTCAAATGTAATGTTAAGCAGCATTTACTTGAACTGGCAAAGCGACGGAGTGCAAGTTGTCTTTTTTTACTTTGCTTGCATTGCCATACTGCATTTCTCACTTATTTGATTTTTTTTACGCTTATTTTGCCGTTTTTTAATAAAATCAAGTCTCTATTTGACATAACGCGGTCCAATAGCAGTGCGGCAATTGTTCAATGATTCAATAATGGCGATCCCCCCTCGGGGCTGGTACCACGCTGCTCACATGTCGTACTCGATACTACACCACGACCTAACCGTGTACGTGACTCTTCTAGAACTAACCAGACACTGATTTTATTGTAGATATAACTGGGACTTGAAATTTAGGAACACTTAAGGTTTTGTTTGGTTTTTCATAGTAGCTGAAATTGATCCCGCTTATTATCTTTACATATTTATAGGTTTTATGTTGAAATAAATAAATACCTAAATAAAAATAAAATATATGAGCGGAGGTCAGGTGACATTGAGTTAGTTATACTTAAGTTACTTTTGGAGTACAATTTACAGACTACAAATCGCGGGGATTCTCTATCACCCTTATTGGGCCGAGACGGAACTTACTTTGGAACTTATATATATTCATCTTAAAAGTCAGGTAAAAAGCTAAAAGGCTAAAAGAAAGAAAGAAAGAAAGAAAATAATTTATTTTGTTGCAAACAATATACAGTAACTAATAATCAATTAACAAGATATTATTAAAAGACTTTTTACTTACATTATACTCATTTTCACATTATAACAAAAAATAATCTGAGCAAGTGCCGCAATGTTGGTAAAAATGATTAAATAAAATTGAATAAAAAGCCGATTGCTGTTGTCGTGCGCTTTACACGCTATGTACTTAGTGAATCTTGTTTGTTTTCCATGAATTATATCAATACAATTGAATAATACTGAATGCATTCTGTCATGCTATACTTAGACGTAAAACTGAAGTTATATTTACCTACATAGAGTTATTCTTTGAAAATGAAACGGTGACGTGGGGCATGTGGTTCCACTTCTACCCCTCTATTAGCAATTTTTGTACGATCCCAAATGTTATAGGTACGTTTTGACGCTCTAGGATTAAACTACGCGACAAATTGGAAGAACACCGTGTTGTTTAAGTCGTTTCGAGTCCGACATGCCCATGAGCCTGACAGCACTCTCCGGTCGGGATTTCCACGCGTTAAAATAAAAAAGGATATGTTTTAATTTTGGATCTATTACGAACTTATCCACCTTACGTGTAATTACAGATTAGGAGTACAGGAGTTATCACCCCATCTCATCATGGGTAGAAATCGTAAAGCCATTTGAAAGCTAAATAACTGTAGGCAAACTAATACCAATCCGTTTGGCCAGGATAATACATGTAGGCCTAGTTGCCCTACGTCACTGAAGGAGGCTTTCCGTTCAGTAAAGCATTATTGAGCTGTTGAGATTTCCATTTACATGGACGCAGCTCCATTTTCTTTAATCAATGCTTTCAAAAGGTATACTTTGTCCGTATTTTCAACAAATAATTATTTCATAAGCACATGGTTTTTATTCTTCGTAGACTGATGTTACATAACGTAAGTAGATAGTATAACATCCTGATTCTGCACAGCAGAATGTAATGTATGTGAATATATTATTGTGTATGCAAAGTGCATACACATAATTTATTTACATTGTAGAATCTGTGTACCTAGTAGTACATAAGTAATTATTTGTTTTAAATTCCCGGTTAAGTACTTACTTAAATATCCTGAGCTCAATAGATTTAAAGACTTTTTATTTACTTTTCTTACTCTATCCCATTGAGGTAATATGTACTACATATTACCTCAATGCTCTATCCTTACTCGATTAAATGCACCAATGGTTATTAAATTAGACTAACAGTCCTTGAGATTATCTATCACGTTTACGAAAACCTAAAACGCCTGAACCTGCAAAATCTTCCGGAAAAACTACTACAAAATCTTTAAATTTTACACATGTAAAAGATGAAAAACCTTGTGCATGATAAATTCTTAAAGAATCTCAGAATTTTTCTTTCTTTCCCTATAACACGTGATTTATAATTGAAAGAAAGAAAGACGAATTGACGGTAGATATAATGGCACTCCTCTGCTACCTAGTGACAGTGTTTTAGTTTATAAAAGTATTAGGTCCCTAATATACTCGTACCTACATTATTATGTGACATTCAACGACTCCTTATTCAACAGAGTTCATTGACCATTTGACGTTTGTCGCCATTTTGATTTTTGGCTAATGTCATAACTTCAGTCACACGCGAGATAAATGGCAATCATTTAAATCATATCGTGTACTTTGGACTTTTAATGTCATCTTCGGTATTTATAAAGCTATGTAATTAGATTTTTATAAACACTTGCTGATTCCCGCGGCTTCCCCCGCGTTGTATAAGTAGCTTAAATGTTATTCTACACCCTAAACTACCTATAAATAATATTATATAAACGGGATATTAAGGCGCATTTTATTTGCCTTTATTTTACTTGACGTTTCGGCACAGGTTGCACTGGCCGTGGTCGCAAGCTGACTGGTGATGCGAGATCACAGCTTCGTCTTCGTGATAGCACTTATGGTGAAGGGAAGGCTAGGTAGACCGACGACCGCAAAAAAGATCGCAGGGTCGAAATGGATCCAGAAAGCGAAGGACCCTTGATAAGAACTTTTTAAATCGCGTCAATTTCCAACCTTCGATAAATCACACGATCGACATTCATATCGGTACAATATTGCCCACCTGTCATGATAGATGGCGTGAGTGTACAATTGTATAGCAACGATCATCGGTCTCGTCTGTCCATTGTGCCATTGTGAGCTCGTCAACGTAACACAACACCTTTACAATGTAGAACGTTTGATTCGCCAACCAGTTGTCAGTAAGTAATGAATGAATAGTTTATGGTATTCATACGTGATATAAGTTCGGTGACTAACTTTGAGGACTTTAAATGTTAACACTCTATCTTATAGCTAGATTGAATTATCATCATCATCATAACAGCCCATTGATGTCCCACTGCAGGGACGGGCCTCCTCCCGGCCTACTAATACCACGCTGGCCAGACGGATTGGTATAGGGTTTAATTTCAAGTTTTCCTTCTTTTTATTTCGTAAAGATAGAGTGAATGTAAACGTGTAATCAGTCTAAGTTTTCTCTGGGAGAAAAAAACTGGATGCAGAACTTTTTTTTATCCGCACGACGGATTTGTTTGCAACAGAGAATTTGTTTCTATCTAAGCCGGTTAACGGTCTAAAACCGGTTGCAATATGTCCAGCGATTTTCAATTGTCTATTCCCTCCGCAACCACTTTCCTCACATATTCACACAATGTCTAAATTAAGCTACTATTAGGATAAAAGTATTCTGTTTCGTTTGGTAATCGGCACTTAGCACGTAGATCCAATGGCCTATGAAGGAGAAAGGTTCTGAAATGTACAGGAAAACCTGGAATGAACAGTATTCTGTATTTCAAAAACAGCTCAAAATCAAATAATGTTACCCTCATGTAAAGAATACTTAAAAGTAATTCGTCATTACAAGGATATCATCGCAAGCCACAGCCAGACAGAGGAGAATTCAGCATTTGTTATCGTAAAAATAATATAATATACTAACTTTCTACATTTGAGCTTTTATGACGCCATTCAGATAAAACTAAGTGACGTCGCGTATATACGTAGAAACTTCGTCACAACAAGGATCTCATAATCGCGTGTTAATAGAAAGGCATTACAACTAGTTCGTTATAAAATGTAGTCACTTAATTATGTAAATATATGACGACGCGCGAAAGTGAAAGCATTATGTGATATTGATAAACAACGTGTTGAATATCTTAGATATAATATGATTCAATAGTTAATACTTAAAGCCGACACCTTGTTATGTAAGAATATCAAGCAGGATTAAAGAATTTAACGTGCGTTTTTTTCTTGCATTCAGGTAGCAGAGGAGAAAGCAGCCAAAACTGAAGGATGGGAGTAGTAGCCTCTAGTATCGGTAATACCAGGGCCTGGTACCATACCATTTACTACCAGGCCTCATGCCCTGCTAGTAATGCTCTCTTATAACTTTGTGTAAAGAAGGACGAGTCCCAGCGATCCGGGAATACCGTACGTGGGCGATAAAAAACGCTGGAGACGGACAAAATGATGACATGAATTATATCATTTTCCAGTGTATGTTGGCAGCGGTAATGTATAGAACAAGACCTTCTGGGTAGGCTTACTGTAACTCAGTGAGCAAGGGAGAAAGGTCGATACGATAATGATGATCATTCATTCCGCAAATCACGTTTTCTCTAAAAGTTTTCTTTTGACACTTAGTGAAAGTCGTTACGGTGTAAAAAACTATTTGCGAATTCTTAAGAATTTGAACAATTCTTCAAATAACACTTTCATGTTAAACAAAACACTGTAATTTATTAACAAAGCCTCTTTCTATTGAAACGATCGTGAGAATTCTGTCTAAGTAAAATTGCTTTATTATTTCTTCTCATAGTGTGTAAAATAAGAATAGCGCACATGTAGTACAATAGCTGCTTAGTTGAGGACTTTGAGCGTATCTAAAGACACAGGGTAGTGAAATCCCTTACAGTGGACCGACGACCTAGTAAGGGCGGTGGAAATTCTATGTATGAGGGAGAGAAAAGACCTCGCAAGGTGAAAAATTTGGAAGTAATCTAGTTACATCCACCAGGACGTTTAAAATGACGATTTAAAGAGAAGATATGCTGCGAATACATGCGTTTCAAAACCTTATCTCATTCCGTTTCGTAACCTCTACCAAAAGGATGTCTTAATGATCTAGGATCCTTCCTTCCATCTTGAGGGAGAGCCCTAATGACACCCCCTTTAAACTATAAAGGTGTTACTATTACATATTGATAATCTCCTGAGGTTTATAAAACAAATTAAATCTAGATTAAGGGACACAATCATTGGATAGTAAGGTTGTGTCTGTGTACGTACTTACTATTTGCGTGTCCAGCGCCATTATATTGTCTATTCACTTATACTATTTGTGTTCAACTATTATAATATTGTCATACAACTTAAATGTAATATAAGTAAATAGTTAGATTATAGTACAGATTTAGAAAATTATTTGTCATGACATATAGTTATACTATCACTTTGTTCGTTGACGTGAATCTAATCTTTATCAACTACTACTTTTTACGACTTATAATGGCTTAATCATCATAGTGGTTTTAAAGTCTTGCTGTACATTGATGAAGATGGGTGACCGCTCAATGTATCTTAACAGACGTAAAGCCACCTGAATAACTCTCTACTCCAGGTTCTTACCACTACCAACTCGATTAAAAATAAAATAAAAGAACAGAATATTAAATTGATTTACCATCTCTACATATGGTGCTTAGTCACGTCTTATGACCTTCAAACTACGGCAAAGTCAAATGACTACCATTATGATATCGATTGTCACTTCTTTAAATTATAATGAGAACGATATGGCCTTATCACGTCCTTCAACTCTATATAATAAAGGTAATAGAGCTGTTGTAGGAAAGCGATGACAGATGACATAATCTCAGGTGGTCTTAGATTGTATCATAAGAGGGCTGAAGTACGTCATGATAACTTAACCGATAAGTCGCTCAGAGCCAGTGGCAATCATCATAACAGCCAATTAATGTCCCCCTGCAGGGACGGGCCTCCTCCCGTGACGGAGGGCTACTTGGTATAAGTACTAATACCACGCTGGCCAGACGGATTGGTATAGGGTTTAATTTCAAGTTTTCCTTCTTTTTATTTCGTTAAAGATAATATTCACGGATAGTCTCTTAGTCGGTTTTTACGACACCCATGGGTGGTGACATATTGTATTCTTACTCCGTCACCATACGGATCAGTGGCAATCACTGATTCATAAACAACAAAGCTGCTTAAGCATGGTCATCTGCTGGGCATTAAAGAGTGACCGCTAAGGATTATTTCATCTGAGCGTCTCCTTGCTTCAGAGGGCACGTATAATGTTGGGCCCTGTCCGACGAAAGAAGTGATCATTGCATCCCTTCTCTACATTTCAAGAATTCAATCCACTCGACTCTACATTTTCTTGTTGTAGGCTAAAATAGGATTAGGCAGAGCAGACAGTATCGGAAAGACGTAATTTCAGGCAAAATAGACTTAGAGTAGAAATAGGCGACCATTTACCGAAAAGAAAACTGGGCAGATCCTTCAAACTGTGGAATAACAATCAGGAAAAAACGGGTGCGCCAAAGTTCACCTAAAATTTCAACTCCTATAATTGGAAGTCCGAAAATGTTCTTCCTAACATTTTTCATCCTAACAATCGCAATTCCTAATTTTTTTGTTCCTAATGTTAATAATCCGATACATTCAACTTCATAATTTCAGTAGCAATAATCATCTATTATACTATTATTTGTTTTCCTATATTTTCTCAACATAACCATCGTTTATACTATAATTTAAAGTCATATCTTTTTTGTTTAGATTTCTTTTTATTCATAATACTATACATTATAATATTATACATTATTTTTGCGTAACTTTGTTGACAACATGTAGGTATAACATAATATACCAAAGACCAGAGCAAAACCAGAGTCCCGCTCCAATCATTCTGTCAAGATCCTAAAAAGAAATGGGTCCTTTTTATAATTATTGGTTTAGGTTATGGTAGAACTGTGACCCCAATGCACGAGCCGAGCGAGCGCATCAGCGAGCGTGCCGCGGCAGCGGCCGGCGAAGTGCCAGAACCGAATTGGTCCTTTACTTATTGGTTTAGTAACGGTTACGGTAAACTCTCAGGCCACAGTTCTGTTTTATGGATTTCATTCATTTAAGACAAAAATATTCTAATAATTTTAATAAACAATAATTTAAAAAAAAATGTTTTAATGTAAAAATGTAAAAAGTTGTTTTGTAATCACAAGAAATAGTATAAAAACAAAACTTTTTATTACTTTCACTTGGTAAATATTTCTTTCTAATTATGAGAGAAAATATTATGGTGAAAATGTTTAGGGATAAAAGCGTTATGATAAAAAACATTAGGAGTTTAAATATATTTACATAACGATATTATTAATAACGACTTTCGGAAACATGAGTGTTATGAACATCGCCGGTAGCAATACAAATAGTATGAATGAAAACTTTAGGATTAAAAATTTTAGGAAGAGTGATCATTCGGATTACAAATCGTTAGGAAGAACATTTTCGGAAGAAGAACTTTAGGTGAGCCAATATGGACCCGGAAAAAACGGCAGGCGGGAAACGACCCACAGCATCGCACAAAATGGTTTTGGTTTGCTTTTGTATTCAACAAGCTCTCGACCGAGCTACGGTAAAGAAACAATACGATTTAAAATGTAAAAAAGATACTAGCCGTAACAAATAAATATCAAGAAAAAAGAAGTAGGTATTTAACTATAGAGTTTCTTTTTCCGTTATTTTTAGCGATTTCCGCCTAAAAATACAAAAACGGTATAACTTTAGATTCATGCTAAAACCACCCCATCTCATCCCTTGGGTGGTGTATAATGTAAAATCTGAACAGAGGAGACAAAAGGAAGACTGCACATGCATTTACCAAAATTTTCAGCCAGCGTGGTATTAAGTAATTTTACTGGATGAGGTCTATCTCGGCAGGATGATTATGATGCGCTGTTATAATCATACGACAACGGACATTCCGTTTAGTGGCGAACCAAGAATACAAAATACTTTCTAAGAATACCTTCGCGTTCTGTAGTAGGCACATGAAACAGACAACAAACATACCTACTTAGGAATATTACAAAATATAGAAACAAGCCGTTAAGCTAACTAGTCATGGAGCCTCATTTTATCATCTATCTTAAACTTGACAAAACAATAAGTATTTCCAACTCATTTAATTCTACGAGTCATCATCATCATAACAGCTAATGTCCCACTGCAGGGACGGGCCTCCTCCCGTGACAGAGGGATACTTGGCCTACTACTACTACGCTGGCCAGACGGATTGGTATAGGGTTTAATTTCAAGTTTTCCTTCTATTTACTTATTTCGTAAAGATAATATTTACGGATAGTCCCTTAGTCGGTTTTTACAACACCCATAGGATGAGATGGGGTCGTGACACATTGTATTCTTACTCTGTCACCACACGGAGAGTATTCTACGAGTATTCCTACTAATTTAATTTTGACAAATGTTTTATGTGAGATAATAAAAATTCTAGATACTACGAAAAGTTATATCGAGTAGACAAAATTGGACTTAAGGTACTGCAGTACACTAGGCATTCTCGACCCTAAGGTCATCGCAACTCTATTGCCAACTTACAGAACAGAAAGTTATCACTTTCTGCGCAAAAGCAACTGGACTGGAAAAGAAACAAGACACCTGACATTCTTACAATTTCCGTGTTCACAACTGACATCTAACATTCACTTTCCTTATAGGCATCACAATCTGAAAATGGTTATGTAAGTGACGTCTTTTTTTTAAATATCATCATTACAGCCCATTAATGTCCCACTGCAGGGACGGACCTCCTCCCATGACGAAGGGATACTTGGCCTACTAATACTGGCCAGACGGATTGGTATAGGGTTTAATTTCAAGTTTTCCTTCTTTTTATTTCGTAAAGATAAAATTCACGGATAGTCCCTTAGTCGGTTTTTACGACACCCATGGGATAAGATAGGGTGGTGACACATTGTATTCTTACTCCGTCACCATACGGAGAGAAAATATTAGGTATTCTCAATTAATTAATTACAAATGATTCAAAGACAAAATCAATAAAGACCGCGCAGAGTGGAAACTTTTAGAGGAGGCCTATGTCCAGCAGTAGACGTCCATTGGCTGATATTAATATGGACAAAGACAAAATCTCATAGACCGCAATGGAGCCATAACTCATACACATAACACATACTAACAAAGCAGTCAAAGTTTTAATAAACTCCGGTACTAACATAGCGAGGTTTAGTAAACTCCGGTACTAACATAGCGAGCGAACTTTCGCATTGCTTATGTAGATAAGAGTACCGGAGACCTCTAACCTTTCCCTTTCCTTTCTTTCCTTCCTCTGCCCGAGGTAGGCAATATGTAAACTGTAAGTATGTTAATTATATTTAAAGTTATACCATCTGCTGATACAATGACATATTAAACATAAAAATGTATTTTTGTGTGGCGATTGAGTAAGACATATACGTGTCACCAACCTATCTCATACAAAAACATACATTTTGTAAATTCTTAACAAATAACGAAAGCAGGAAACCTAAAATCCCATATACCAATCCCTCGAACCAACGTAGTATTAATCCAAACTTGTTCAATCACTGGCGGATTCCTAACAGTACGATATTAATAGATATAGGCTGATTTACCTATGAGCCTTAACCTTCCACGATTTCTTAAACAAAGATTCTCCGAGTGTCAACACTGTGAGATTCCTAAACAAGTTTGGTACAAGGGAATTATAATTATGAAATATTTGATCATTTTAACGAAAAAAAAAAACTGGTTCTTTCATAACAGTGTAGTTTATTGTTATTGACAGATGTTTCATGAAATAAATACCTACCTACCTGACCTGACCTTAGTTTACTCAAGTAAGAAGCTACTTAGTTACGCAATGGAAATAAGAAAATGGACTTCGATGAGGTGCTGACATGACGATATAGAACCCATTAAAACGTCTCAAGTTCTAGATCCTGAGATCATGAAAAATAGAGCCGCTTGGAAACCAAGAGGGAAACCTTTGATCTGCTCAAAAAATCTATTTCAACTGACTGATTATAGCAATCTAAATGAAAAACACCAATCTAAATGAGAAGACACTCGCCTAGAAGTGGTTGTATAGTCCAGCTTATATCTATTCTATATTCTAACACTTCTCACACGATCTTGTAATTTATAAATTAAAAATAATTGACTTCAGGACTAACCACACACGTCAGGACCGTGGCCGTGTTGTGGCCATGAATCTGTGTACCGTCACAGGGCTTCTTGTACACACACGTCAGGATGTGATAGAGTCCATGTAATATGTATGCACGATATTATTCCTTGCTCCTGACGGAACATGGCCGGGTTACGCCCCAACCCCGGCCCTGACGTGTGCGGTTAGTCCTTTAGACATAAACTAATAATCCCTGAGTTGAGTGTGAGTGTGAGAGTAAGGTATACCTTATCTTTCTCCTATTCTCTTATTGGTATTCTCTTTATTTTATTCCTTACCTAACCATAAAAGTTCAAGAACTACTGAAATTATGCTCCTAAAGAAAAGACCAGGCGTCAATATTCATTAAGTTCAATAATTACATCCTTTTTCACAAACCTGACTTGCTCAATACGTACGTTGGTTTTAAATTCGTGAGTAAGCAAAGTAGACAATGTTGCAAGAAGCCTTTCTAAACTAACATTATTCAGTTCGCCTGTCCGTATTACTCTACACATATTAATTAGTTACATCGATTATACGAAAGATAGCATAAGTACAGAAAGTAAAGTAAAAGACTATACCCGCTATTTACCGTAGCCGAAACTTAAATATTAAACATAAAGGGGAAATTACCGCGGCTTTTAATTAACATGACGTATTATTCTGTACATTTCGGTACTGATCAGTCAGCTCGAGTTCGCTAGTGTAACCTGTGCCGAAACGTCAAGCAATAAACAGATAATTACATGCAGCCGTAGTTTCCCGGTTTGGTTTATATTTATGCAAGTGCTTCGCACGGTTTTTCTTTCAGTAGTTTTTGTAGCATCCGTGTTATAAGTATTTTTTTAGGGCTCATTTTGTTATATTTTTTTTGAACGAATATCTATGGCGTAAGTATTGTATACCTACCTTAAAAGTTAGCAAAACGTTCCTAATTGAAACCTAATAAGACTAAAGTAATCACAATATCGCAATAATGCATTGGGATCTATACAATTTAATTTTTTTCTCTTTTTCGTTTCAAACAATGATAAAAATCTACAAAGTATAAGCAATGTCAAATGTCGACTACCGGGATGTGCAACAAAACGATATTTTGACAGCCCATTTAACGTTCTTCGTTTCGTATCGCATGCAAGATTTATTACTTGTGCAGTCTACCAATGATTGCATTGTGGTTGGAAGTCGTTTCTGCATGCCTTTACGGGATTTTTACATTGATGGCACCTTGCTATTTGTATAACACTAAGTAAACAAAACTACCTATAGCTTTGGAGCGTAATGCATAAAAAGCACTTTTTAAGGTCTTAACAATCTTTTGGAAAAACCAGCAGGTACTTAATATGTACGGTCCAATACCAGAGCCAAACTGCTGCCTGTTCTGGTAGACAGGTTGTTAAGTCATATAAACTTGTAATTTTACTGTTGTACTCTCCCACCTAAACAAAATAACATTAGGACACTACTGCTTGGAGGTGGATTAAGCGGTGGTATCGACCTAGACCTATTTTTTTCAAATTACAATTTCAAAATGCTTTATCTCATAAAATTTATCACAAATTGTTTGAAATCTTCGTTTACAATTTACTTAAAATTGAAACTACAGTTCAAATTATAGATAGACACAGACAAACGCCACAAATGCATAGAGCCAATGAGAAGAAACCTGATAAAGAAACCTACCTAGACGTTATCTTGTCTAAGAACTCCTAGATTAAGTATATTTATTATTATTTATTGATATTGTTATTGTTATTTAACACAAGAACAATGTAACAATCGTTATGAAACGAGTCGTATTAAAATATTTTGATTCATTGATTTACGTAATAGGATGACATACCAATCATACGTTGAATGGTTACCACATCCAAATAATTATGTACACATCTATTCATATAAAATTGCTTGCTCTGACTGATTCATCAGGTTATCAGGTTGTAAATTTGATTTTGTTTGTAAATGCTTAGTAAATAAATAAATCACTTTTTTTTATCAAATAGCACAATACTAATTTCTCTGGGTTTAATCTCTATGCTACTGCTGTCATGTGGAAATATAGGTGGATGCTTACAATAACATTTTTGAGAAACACCTCCACTAAGGGCTTAAGGTTACAGACCCCTGCTCTCTAAGTACTTACTTCATCATATTGGTTATTTTTAACTGGCGCGGGCCAGACCTATGAGGACTAAGTTCCAGACCCAGGACAAACATTTGTAGATCGATTATTTTTCTTTGATGATTTCAACCTGTGTTCTAGTGAATGACAGTACTACAATAACATAGTTTCCGATGAAAGCCGAGTAGTAACGATCTAGCCCAAAGTAATAGTAAATAGTCAATACGCGTGCACCGTCTTGTCAATAAATAATCATAACACAAGGACACCGTGAATTATTTAGTACTACAAATGTGATCCTTTAACAACTATATCAATACCGATGTTCGCGTGGTGACAGAGTTAGTATGTCATAGTCCCAACTTGTGCAACAACCGTGTGGTGACGAAGTAAGAATACAGTGTGTCACCACCCCATCTCATTCCATGGGTGTTGTAAAAACCGACTAAGCGATAGTCCCTTAGTCGATTTTTTTGAAATAAAAAGAAGGAAAACTTGAAATTAAACCCTATACCAATTCGTTTGGCCAGCGTGATATTAGTAGGCCAAGTATCTCTCCGTCACGGGAGGAGGCCCTGCAGTGGGACATTTGTGGGCTGTTATGATGAGCCCTAACTTATCTCGTAGGTGTCTCAAAAGCCGACTACTTAGAATAGATAGATACACTTGTAGATAACTTTATATTTGGAAAATATATGTAAGTACCTACTTAATTTAGAATAAATAAATAAAGTGAAAATTTCGGTGATGATATGTGTACATCCCTGTAATTTTACTACAAGAGACCAACAGATGAAAGATCAGGTCTAAATCATAACTAATTTTATGTAGAGTCAAAGTTACTTTACTCTGGAAACCGATCTACTTAAATTGAACTAAAAAAAAAATTTTAATTACAGTAGAACCTCGATAACTCAAACCTCGGTAACTCAAAAACCTCTATAACTAAAAAAAATAATATGTTCCCTTCCCTTCAGAGCCCAAAACCTCTATAACTCAAAATTCGCAACCTCGATAAGTCAAATAAGTAATCTCTGTATTGGCCCTTAGTAACTAAAAGAAATGTTTCCACAACCTCTATAACATAAAATTGTTTATCATGAGTCATTTTGAATGAGTGTGCAAAACAAAAGTTTTCGGTATTTATGGCTTGCACGTGTTCACTACATAATTAAATTGATTACGAAAACAATACATATGTCACCTATTGTTTGCTTCTTCGAAATCCTTTAATTTTTGCGGCGGCGGAGGTTAGCTTTAAGACAAAGGCTTATTTAAATCATTTAGTTTTTAATCATTGTGCAAAACAAACGTTTTCGGTATTTATGGCTTGCACGTGTTCACTACATAGTTAAATTGATAACGTAAACAATTCATGTCACCTGTTGTTTGCTTCTTCAAAATTCTTTAAAGCTTTGCGGTGGCGGAAAATAGGAACAACGGGTCATACATACACATGTACATACCTACCTCTATACATATTAACCTAAGCCCTTGGTACCTCACTAAAAACTCGATAACTAAAAACCTCGATAACTCAAAATATTTTGTGTTTCCCTTGGACTTTTACTTATCGAGGTTCTACTGTATTAAGTACTTACTGTAAATTCCATTACTAAATAAGACATAGTTAGTGGTACCATGTTAATTATAAGTAAAATTAAAATACAAATTTTACAACTCGAAACCTAGTTTTATAAGTGCTGTAATTATGGTAAACAACTATTACGTGCGATTTAATTAAATCATAGCTTGATAATCGTAACGTTTCTGGGTTACATTTAAATGTAAATATCTCTACAATCAACATGAAAAGGGAAACTTCTTATCTTAATTTCCATTTTATTAAGATGTTTGGTCAACAGGTAGCCCTCTATCGCGGGGACTTCAATTGAGTTCCCGTAACATTTACAATACAATTTGCGTGCCCATCCCCCGTGGGGGTCGTGAGAGGTGAGCTAAGGTCTAGAGATCATCTATCATCTTTTGAGCGTGTTTGTATGGCAACTAATGTATGCCTGGCTACCGTCCACCAGAAAAGATTTTATTAAAGCTAAGCTCACGCCAGTGCCTCCGCGACCACGGCCCTTGCAGTCAGACCGAAACGTCGTCGATTGACCCCCGTCAAATTTTCTGCGATGTTTTTGGGGTTGCTTTTTTGGTTTTAAAAATGATAACAATCGCGTATTTTCTCTTAGTGGGCATTTATGACACCCATTAGATAAAATGGAGTAGTAATATCATGTATTCTTACTCCATCGCCAAACAGAGATATAGTCTAGAATGTAGTATCATAGTAGAGATACACATAAACTTATAATAATACAGATCCATTCAACAGCATACTGCAATACTACAACACAATGATCAGTCAAGTATTGAGCTTTTACATTACACAAGGTCGATGTCGTTACTTGTATTTATTTATTGATATTACAACAATAACTAAATAACTCGTAAACTGGAGATTAACGCAATTTACGTATATTTTGTTTGACGTTTCGCCACAGGTTACTCTGGCCGTTAATGTCCATTTACGTATTATATTTAATTAGTTGGAAAATACTACTGTTTGTTTACGTAAAATACCGCGCGGCACCAAAACAAACACTCATTTTCATGCACACCAATTAACGATTGCGTTATTTATGTAAGTAAATATAATAATATCGTCCTTGTACAAATAACGTAACTATAGGTACCTAATCGTCCTTGATCCAGTTAAAACTAATCAGAACAGGTAATACCATTACTAGTTACTATTATTGTTATCTATTACAATATCTAGTAATAGCATCTGATATTTAGTTGTAAGAGTTCAAGGTGTCTAAATAAGTAATCATAAAATCATTACATTACATGACTCATGCATGAACTATTAAAAAGTTCAGATCAAAAGTTCATTTATATTATGCCATTATAAGCCTAAAAACTTCCAGTGCAAAACTTTGACCAAAAGTTTCCACCGCGCGTGATCCCATGCTTTATTCATTCATTAACCTTCCGCCATAATTAGAAGATAACCAAATGGTAATGTCTGGTGTGTATTAAGCTATTATTCATAATAGCACATTGATGTACTACAGGGACCAACAGCGTTGGAGGATTAGTTCCCCTAAGTACTTATACCATGCTGGGCACACTGACTATTTAAATGATCTTCTCTTTTCGTAGAGATAATAGTTATCTACGAAATTTTCCGATAGGGGAGAGGGCAAAAGAGAGATAAAATTATTATAATTAAATTATTATAGAATATTGAAACTTTAAAGAAACGAATTGAATACTGAATGAATTGATACAATATACAAATTAAATAGGAATCTGCTTAGATGATAGAGACTCGCAACATTTGCTGGGTCAATGGATAAAGGACTTCTAACCCCGACAAAATTAAATAGGTGAAAGAGGAACACTAGTTACCGGCTCTTAGAAGTACAACACACACACACATACTTGATGAAGCCTATTCGACGAGTAGATGGACTCAAATAGTTTTCCCACTTGCAAAAAAGGGAAATACGTGTTTCACAAAAAGTTTTTTGTATTCGTTTCCCCACAACATACCTAATTAGCCTGTCAAACTTTACTTTTCCTGATGGTAAACAATCTGTAGATTCCGTAGATTCCATATAATATCGTGACTATAATGGTCTAGTATTAATTGTATAGGTAGGAATTGTGAACGTGTTGTTATTGTAAATTATCTCTTATTATTTATTGTTTTTAATTTTTGTTTGCATTTAAAACATGCTCTAAATGCTTTTTTATTTTTTTCTGCGTTTCTGTAAATACTCTATGTACCTAGTTATCGTAAATTTTCTTCTATACTAATATTATCTTGGTAGCACAACTCTTAATCCGTACGAATACAGAAGGAGACAGTGTGATGACCTTATAATCTCCTTATTCCATCACCACACAGAGTGTTCTATAACATGTTATGTTTTTATTACGTTCGGGGAACAGCAGGAAGCGATCTCTGAACTAAGGACGGGGCCTGTTAGTCATACAAACGTTGTCATATACAATATACTCGTACACTAAATATCAGACCATTATTAGTGTTTGTTATTTTTAGAATAAATTGTGCCGCTAGACGTTAGACCCTCACGGTAGTGTATGCTCCTAACCGTTGAACCACGTTACCCTACGGATACAAATATCGTAGTATAAACACCTAAACCTTTATAACAGCCTTTAAGAGGCTCACTGCAAGGACGGGTGCAGCCGTCTGTCCAACAATGGTGGAAAGAGTTTCTTTCTACTAATATGATTACTAATTAATATCGGGTACGTCAGACAGTCTTTCTCTTTCTTTTTCTCGTAAAGAAAGAAAATTTCGTGGATATTATTTTAGTCCAAAACTTTCCTTTAGTCGGAAACCCTAAGTATATTGTTATTCGATCACACTTATTAGGTTTATGCGGAATTCATAAGCATTAATCAATAAAATCATTGTCGTATAAAAATGTAGAGTTTGGATCATTTGTTGTTCTGTAAGTCGTCTTTAAATTCCTGCAGTCCTTAACTCTAGAATATTTATTGCTGTGACAACATTTTTAATTAAATTTTTTTTGGTGTTGTATAAAGCTAACAGGTTGCGCATTGGTAAAATAAAATCGAGAAGCTATCACACACTTTTTACGGTATTGTTAATGAATTAGATAACTAAACTGTTATAAAACAGTCATCATTGGTTATGGTCCTGTCTACTTTCCCATAATTATGACAGAAAGAGTGTTATTAAACTAACTAGGTATGTTGACGTTGACTTACAATAGTTATGTAAGGATCGTTATCTCAATAGAAAAATGCATTTAGTAAAACGTTATTTTATTCGGAAAATTGTTGTCAATTGACTATTTTATAAAGTTAATAGTAGTCTAAATTGTTATTGTTTATGTATCTAATAAGTGTGGAATGTTTAAACATTTTTTACTAGGAATTTTAGGAAATTAGTTTTTTTTTTGTTGGTACCGCACTTTATAGTAGGTACACTTAGTTAGATATTATAGAAATATTCTAGATTTTTATTGCAAATAAATATTTAAAAATTATGTATATTTATTGAAGGTATTAAAAGCTTTATATTTTATAAAGCTATGGAATTATTTCCTATATTTTACATAAAAGCCTAGAAAACTAGAAAAGGCTGAGTATAACGAATCCGTGTAACGGGCTATACTGTTAGTGATACGGTTTATATTTTAAATTAATAAATAAATTAATAAAGATAGTTATTTATTATTACAAAATGATCATTACTTTTTATTTTTTAAGCAGTCCTAGTAACTATTTAAAGTTAAATTTCAAACTGAATTTTACTTTAGAGTTGTAGAGTACATTTAATTTTTAGCCTTAATTATTTCTATGTATATTAAATTTGTATAATCGTGTGGTAATAAAAATGACAATACTTAATTCCTGTAATTAGGTTTTTATGTAATTAATTAATTACCTATTTATTAATAAGGTACTTACTGTGTCTCAATGAGTTCGCAGTTAAGCAGCAGCTTGTTAGGACCTAGCTCGACGACAGCCACGGTCAGGTCGTGGTAGTAAACCATACGCAGAGTGTCGTTAGCGATGCGCCGCCCCGTGTAGGGCTTTGCCCCAGCAGCTATCTCCCGGCGCTCCGCGTCCTCGGACCTGGCGCCCACACTGCCTACCAGCCCCGCTAGGGACCAGCCAGCAGGGAAACTAAAAGCGAACGGCTTAGCCGAAGCCGAAGGTGGAGAGGAGACCGCAATACAGAATATCACAACTACAGATAATAAAGATTTGAGTAGTCCGTCCGCCATGGGAGCGCCTCGAGTGAGAGCTTCGCGCGCCGACCGAACTGCGCTGAGGAGCCTCCGGAATGACATTTTTATTTCTTTAAAACTTTGAGTAGTCTAAGGCGTCGCGCGTTCGTCCATGTCGCGCGTGTGTTGTCCGCGGCTGGCTCTCGCACACTGGCTCTGCTCACGACTCAACACTTTCTTCACGAGTGACGTCAGCCGGTCAGTGTCGCGACCAGTTTCACTCGACGTTGTGTTCACTTCCGTGGTGCACTGATATAGGTCTAGGGCTCTACGCCGGCTGACCCACTATGCAGTATTTTATGTAAACTGCATCAGATAACTAATATAGCAACTTGCTTTATAATTGTTACAATACAATAGGGTATAGTAAAGATAGTTTATTTTTGTTTACTACATATTAGAAAATATACACTGCATTCTTGTAATACTATATTACGTCTGCGTAAACACCTATTGCATTAAAATAAATATATAATGTAATTACTCATTTATTGTTAGATACTATTTCGGGCTGCATAATGCAGCTATTAATGCCACCCTGCAGAGACAGGTCTCTTCCAGAGATCATAAATATCTTGGGCTATCGTTTGTAACTTTTGCCAATATGTCCTTGCAGTGGGACATGGCCTGTATTTATGTTTAATGGTGTAGTGAGGTGTTGTTTGGTATCTTTAACCAGTCTTCAACACATAGGCTAGCTCTACCTGGTACCAAATTCTCTTACTTAATGCCGCATTATGTTTAGTTTGTAAGAGTGACCTTTCTGATTACTCGCTGTAAGGGTTTACAGCATTATACCACTTTGCCTTTGCTAATGTCTGGCCTTTAGTCTATGTGGCAAAAATTATGTTTATTACTTTTGAAAAAAATATTTAAAAATATCTTTATTTTTTTACAATGTGTGGGCCTTTTCATTTAAGTTTACAAAAATTTGTATTAGAAAAGGACAATTTTAAGTTAACATCAAAGTACAGAAATCGGTAACTTCACGAGTCTGAGGCGCGTCAATGACCTAGGTAAGTCGAACTAGAAGATAATAAAATCTCGCGATTTCCTTTCTTGATGTCATGTGCAGGCGGAACTTTGCACGCTAAGGATAATCCTGGAGTCCTTTGATGGTCATTGCTAGCCTTGATACTACTGTCATCTCTTCGCTAAGGTCTGGGGTAGGGAGGGTCAAGGACACGTTCTATGGGAGGTATCCCTGTGAACATATCAGACTGTCGTTTAAGACTGTTTCTGCAAGACATTAGAGGGCCGATGCCCCGCCACGATTACTTGACGTTACCGTGTTCACACTAGGCACTCTACAATGTGTGAAGTTCTGAATTCTCGGTTACAGCTTTTTTTCATCATAACAGCTCATTAATATCCCACTGCAGGTACGGGCCTCCTCCCATGACTATGACGGAAAGATACTCGGCCTACTAATACCACGCTGGCCAGACGGAGCGGTATAGGGTTTTATTTCAAGTTTTCCTTCTATTATATTCCTTTTTATTACGTAAAGATAAAATTCACAAAAACCGACTAAGGCACTATGCCTTAGTCGGTTTTTACGACACCCATGGGATGAGATAAATACACAATGGATGACCTATATTCAACACATGTACCTACCTATGGAACGCAATAAACAATTTGAGTTTTGAGTTTTTTTTTTGAGACGGAGTGGTGACACACTGTATTCATACTCCATCACCACACGAAGAAGCTTTTTTTAAAAATACTTAATGAGTTAACTTAGGAATGAGCTATGATGACCAACAAATTAATTACGGGCAAGCTGGCATACACATTACATAAGTAACTAAGAGCAAAACCATTAAACCACACAAGTAATTATGTTTTTTGTTAATTCCCTTGTTTATTAGTTATGTATAATATTCAGCCTTGAAATATTTTTGAAGTAAAATTAGCTTTCTTGTAAAGTATATATGGACTATATTGGGTCTGAAATAAACGTATAAATAAATAAATAAAAAATAAAAGTAATAAGTAAGTACCTACTGTTGATAATAGAATAAGGTAAATGAATACGCAGTGATTAAGGCGCTCATAGCAAGTTGCATTCGCTGATTAATAAACCATATCTGGTTAAGCAACGTTAGAGAATTCATCACATAGATGGGTGACCGGCCAGTGTTATTTTATTTGAGCGTTTTTTAGCTTCAGAGGGCATGTAAAAAATAAGTCCCGTCTGTCTTCATAGTGACATAGTTGTTAAGCCACATCGGAAGCTTATGTGCTGTGGCTTGAACAATTCTCGACTTGTATTGTATTTATTTCTCAATATTAATATATTAATGTTACAAAATTACAACTTATTGACGTCAAATTAAATCTACCTACTTAACTAATTTAAGTTTACATATTAAGGACTCTTTTAATTACATATAATTTTTTACCTACAAAGCTTAGGTATACTATACCGAAAAGAAGAAAGACAATGGAAAAACTCGAGTACCAATTTTTTCCAAGGTCTCTTTCAATTTATCAGTATCGTGGCTTCTCTTTCAATTTATCAGGCTGCCGTGCGTTTTTGTTGCGTTTTTCGAACGGCAAAAGCAGCGTACGTTTGTTTTCATACAAATCTTGCTTTACGTCAGTATTTAGAGTGTCAACGGCTAAATTGAAAGAGCCCTTAAAGATTTCAAACTTCACCACCGCCGTTGGACTGGTTTGCCACTAACCAAACGATACGTAAGAAGAAGAATGTTAACATTTTACTTATCTAGATAATAAAGCGAGATACCTCGGCGCAAGTTATTTCTACTGCAGCGCGTTATCGCTGTGCCATTATGCTGGGAATGCGAGCATTTCTGCCATCTCGTTGTTCGATAAATAGCGTATTATAATAAGTGCTATTATATGCATTATTTAAATATATCACAGACTAAATCATCTATTGTTTACATAACTTTAAGAACATGTGTGAATGAATAACCAACTTTTACTTAGTGTAAGGGTGCAATAGGTAGTTTAATTACAGAGCTATGAGAATGAACAGCTGTGTTGTATTAAGGCTTTACAGACGCAATGCGCGAAGCAACAAACGCACTGCAGAGGCAACCGGAGCTTTGTATTTGTAAAACGTGCTTTAATCAGAAAGCTCTACAAGTTGCAAAATTAAAAACTTCGTCTAAGTACTACCTATAACAATTAATATAATTTATAGGTTTATTTCTCTCATAAAGAAATTTCGCAGCGATGCTAAGTAATGCAGACTTTAAGCCAGGCTCCGTTTAAGACGCTACTTCAAGCATCACTGCAGATGTTGTTTTAGCCATTTCAGACGTCGATCCTCACGCTACTCCGGACGGCCGGACCCAGCTTTCACGACAAAATCAGTGTCCGACTTTTTGTGACATAATTGTTAAGTTACGTCAGAGGCATACTTAATTATGTATAACTCTGGCACCAGGCTTACCACTAACCGAACGATAAACAAGATAAGAAATAAGCCTAAGAGATAGTAGCAAGTAGATATATGTCAGTCAGCTTGCGACCACGACCAGTGCAACCTTTGCCGAAACGTCAAGTAAAATAAAGGGAAATAACATGCGCGGCCTTTGTTCAAAAACTTCATCAAACACACCTTTAGATATTCGCAAGCAAAGCTGCGTGCTTATGTAGTTAATATTAAAGATATGTTAATTCTCTTATAACATATTAAATAGGTACCATAGAGATATTTTTATTATGAAATGTTTCTGTGAAATATTAGGTAAACATAACGTAGAAAGTTAGCATTGTTCTTATATTATACTACATATTTCACACTATTCTTTATTAGCCATTCTTTAGATTCTTAAGAGTACTAACATAAATAACATTATGTTTCTTTCATACATCTTTGTGTGCATGAACATTATTGTATGCATTGGTTCTACTTCTAATGCTTTCAATTATTTATTTATAAATTATTATCTAATTACAAAACCTACCACAAAACAAGATAATTTGTTTAAATTAGAAAACAAGAGGAGGTATTTCTACCGATAGTATTAACAAGTAATTTAGTTTGATGATGATTTTTAAAGAGTTCTAAGATAACAAACATTTACAAATACCCAAAAAAATTATGTAAGTATGAATTAACTTTCTACCCAAACGAGTGTCAGTTCTACGTGCTATGACTCCCTGCCCAACGCCACTTTAATCGGGCAATACCTAACTATGCCGATCACTACACGTACGGTACGTATAGTACCAAGTAAGTAAATAACAAATGAATAATAGAGTTGTTACCAAGGACAGACGATAGTTAAACTTAAAACCAATGCAGATGGCTTTACAAGAAATTTGTTCAAACTTTCTTGGCAAGACTCGAAGGTAAATAAGTAATAATACCTTGAACTTTATTATCAGTAATTTATTTATTGGGAACATGTCGTAACCTGGAGACAGTGGATACGTAAAACTGCAGATATTAAATAAATAAGCAGTTGCGTACATATGCCAATGTACTTTTTTTTTAATACATATCCATCACTAGAATTATGCCCTATGTCTTTTATTCAGCATGGGAATCCTTTTAGAGGCTGCCTACCCGCTTTTGCCCCAAGGGCTGGTAGGTGTCTCGGAGTCCTAAAGAGATGGAAGTACAATATAGCGACTGGCATTGCCTTTAGCAATGGTGTTCCTCTTTCACTTATAAAACACCAGAACACCAAGAAGACTAGCATTACTTAAGCCGTATCAGCGTGTGCTGGTCCGCGACTAGGCTCCGAAAACCATGCTCTAGGTCGCGAAGACTCTACAAAGACTTCAACATTCATAACGGATTCAAATAACATCCAGGCTAAGTGCAATAATTTCGGGACAAATACTTCTTTTGGGTGGGATTTGAACCCACTACCTCGCACACGGCAGCTCCATACACCCCTTCGGGGCACCTAGGCAGTTTATAAAGTTCCAACTTCTACATATAGGTGGGTATTATTCCCAGCTTGAATCTTAAAACTTTACCAATTAAATTACATATAAATTTTACCTATAAAAAATAGCTTAGGTATAACTAGAAAAAATCGAAAAGCAGAAAGACAATAGAAAAAATTGGTACTCGAGGCGGGACTCGAACCCGCGCGTCTCTGGACTATACGCGTCCACCCACGACCAACTAGGCCCCTTTACCAATATTAAATCCCACTCTGATCAGCTTAATATTTTAAAATCAAAATCAAAGTGTTTGTAAAGTAAGAGACAATTATGAGTTCATTAGTAAATCGATGCGAAGGGCGAGTTTCTAGTTTATTATATAACTTAAGTGCTCGGTCAATAACCTAAATACCTAGTTAATGCATTTAAGGTAAACCACACTAACGTGTTTGGTAACCGGTTTAGCTTATAATGTTATGATCATACTTATATCTTACACCAAACTAAAATAGAAGCAGAAGTACTCGTATGCAAGTACACTCTCAAATTATTTTAATTTCTACAAATCTCAGTCATTTCTTAAACAATTAAAATTTCGGTGAATTCGGAATTTCTGTGACTCATCTATATAAGCGAAATTGCATAAGTATTACAGTCTCTGATTTTGGAAACGGCTATAATTTTAGGATTAATAGTTATAATATGATATGTACCTACCTTACCTACCTATAGTGCCCTCACACGGTGGACCGACGACCTTGATAGGACGGCGGGAAACAGACGGATGAGGGAGGCATAGACCGTGCAGGGTAAAAATATTTGAAAGAGGCCTATATCCAGTATCTTGGAATTAAAAACTTGATTCTTGGAAAACTTGGAATTAAACCCTATACCAATCCGTCTGGCCAGCGTGGTATTAGTAGGCCAAGTCTCCCTCGATTACGCTAGGAGGTCCGTCCCTGCAGTGGGACATTAATGGGCTGTTATGATGATGTCCAGTAGTGACCATCCCTTAGCTTATATGATAATGATGACATATGCAGATGCATCACATTTATTTACTCTCGCTATGCTAATAAAAGACATTATAATTGCATAAGAAGATAAACACACAAGTAAGTGTAAGTAAAAGCTAGTAATACAAATAGTATTCCACGTGCACCAGGTCAGTGTCAGTAGTATTGAACCGTCAGTAGGAAGCCTTACGTAAAACGTTATTACACAACGTGTAGTGTACAAGTGTGTAAGTATTGCAGCCTTACAAATACCTTATAGATACTACTTATCTATTTAAAAACGTTATGAGAAGTTCGTAAATTGTTATTTATTTCGAAAATTAAGAGAGAGAGAGGCCTATTTCCTGATGTTTCGATTGGAATTTACATAGAATCAGGCATGCTTTTCATGTTAAAATACGCCAAGAATCATATTTAAGGTAAAAGCTCCTATTACGGCGGTAGTCAAAATCGCGTCCTATTACGGAGGTATTTCTATTTTCGTGTTTTATTCTGGTTTTATTCAGTTTACGTACAACAAAACGAAAACAGTTTATTCTACATCTATTACTTCATGATTTACCTGACGTTTGCAAGTAAAGAACATGGATAATTAAGCAAAAGCAATCGATCTGTGTAACGGCATCGACGTGAAAGGGATTTCCATACAAACGCTGAACAACAAAATTAGGTACACTAATATTTAGAAACTAAGTTTTTCGTATTAATAAGCCGTTTAAGATGGTTTATTTCTTATTCATAGCATTTTCTTACTATTATACTCACTATTTCAATAGCTTGTTTTATATTTGTAACTCGTTTTATATCCAAAAAATAAGAAATAAAATAGCACCGTAATACAACACGATTTTTTTAGATTCGTCCTAATACGGTGGTATAACTCCGTAATAGAAAAAATACTTGGCATGTTTAATTGCTTGTAACTTTCAATGTATTAACATATTGAACTTGTTTCAAGGTTTTTTGAAATAATTATTAATCTCATAAACTAAAAACCATATTCTGCGGTATGTATTCGTAGTTAGAAATCGAATTAAATACGAAAATTGTTGAGTACAAAATGTGGATTTCTTAGAAAGGGTAAAAATAGGAAGGTGTATTTTAACTTATCATAAATCATTTATTTTGTATAACTGTTGACTACTGTTTACACATATGAGCCAAAAAACTGTTATAGTTTAATTAAACATTTACATTGTTCCATTTATCGAAGTTTTGATAGGTCCGAATTAGGATTATTTAAAACAGGAGTGGTTTTCCTATTGCGGTGGTAATTATTTCCAAGTAAGTCTGTGTTAGGATCTATGATTTCCTATTACGGCCCTATTCATAGAACATAAAATTACAAGTTTTAGGGTACCGTGATTATCGATTCTGAGAATAGAATTGTTATGTGATACGTAAGTTTTTTTGTTTTGTATAAAACCAAAAGCGATAAATACTTTAAAATATACATATTCTTTTTATGTAAAGTTATGCAATCTATGTAATTTTATATTTCTGTTTTTATTTTACTAAGCATAAAAAGAAAAGTTAATCTTATTTTAATAACACAAAACTCTTTTTAGAACGTGTATTTCTATCTATACTTATTACTTATATATAATATTATAAAGAGGTAAAGTTTGTGACGTTGTAGGAGGTAATCTCTGGATCTAATAAACCGATTTTAAAAATTATTTCTATTTTGAATAGAACATTTATTGGGGAGTGTCATAGGCTATTTAGTATCACGCTATGACGAATAGGAGAGGAGCAATAATGAATCATGTTTAAAAAAGTGACACGTTATTTTCGCCGCCTAACGAAGTGGGCACGGGTTAGCTAAAAAAGATACAAATCAATGGTCAATGAATACCAAAAATACAACTTACTTTACTAATACATTCAAATTATTTGATAAATATTATTTGTACGGAACTTGGATGAATATAATTTCTGACCCTCCGTATTAGGAATCGTCTACCGCAGTAATAGGCTCTGACGAAAAAAATACCTCCGAATTAGGGAAAATCGACCCGACTATTTAAATCTTTTTTTAAAAATAACTAATATCATTAAAAGAAACAAACTCGACAGTAATACAAAATATAAATTCCACTTTTGACGATGACATTTTTTTGCACAGTTAAAAATATTTACAAATGCTTATTTTTGTTTCTTACTTTGAAATGTTGCGAAATACCTCCGTAATAGGGGCTTTTACCTTATTATGCGATAACAAAATTATAAATAAATATTGGTTTTATTTTTAATACAGTTGCATTAGTTTAGTTTAGCCTATCTCAATGCTTACCAAAGGCCTCCTTTGACTTCCTAAATCTCGATCCATGACCCATGAAGGCCAGTGTTCTTGCGCCCTGGCTATCTCATCTCATCATCTTCTACATGTTCAGTTGCATTATTTTTTTTAAAAGGTCAGACATAATGTGGAAAGTGAAGGATTGTATTAAAGTCATCGTAAAGCTCCTAACTTTAGCAAATGTCTAGCATGGGGAACAATCCATGAAAGACACATGAAAATTTATAACATTACTAGCTGACCCGTGCCCACTTCGTTAGGCGGCGAATAATGGCTAACGCAGACCTGGACGGCATGGCAAAGTATTTTAATTTTTACTAATGGAAATTCAACCGTACTGTTACAGAAATATTTGAAAAATCCCTTTCAATGCCGCGGCATCATTTTAAAGCATAGCAATTTATGTCGTATTTCTGTAACAGTACGGTTGAATTTCCATTAGTAAAAATTAAAATACTTTGCCATGCCGTCCAGGTCTGCGTTAGCCATAACGCGTCACTTTTTTAAACATATTTCAGTACTGCTCAACTTTTATTAGTCATAGCGTGATACTATGTAGCCTATGACACTCCCAGATAAATGGACTATTCAACACAGAAATATTTTTTTATATCGGTTCAGTAGATCCATAGATTACCCCCTACAACGGCACAAACACACAAACTTTACCTCTTTATAATATTATAAGTATAGAAGATAGTAGGTATAGATAATACCTATCTGCATATCTTTTCACTATGATAGTCTATCAATGAATCAACTAGCCTATTGCAGGCCACTGCCGAACATAGGCCTCTCCCAATACACGCCACAGAACTCGCTCCTGCGCCTTCCGCATCCAGTCCGACCCAGAGACCATAATGAGGTCGTCGGTCCACCTAGCTGGGGGGCGTCCTACACTACGTTTGCCGAGTCGCGGTCTCCACTCTAGGACACGTCGTCCCATTAGTAGAATATTGTTGTATCATCACATGTAACAAAAATGATTTTATTGTAAATTCGTTATCATAATGACGTAAGCTATCTAATGATATATTTTTTTTATAATTTTTGTTCTATATTTTAAAAGTTATAAAGTTCGAATAAAGTTTTTGCCGCGCGGCATACCTAGAATAAAGTCTCACGACCACATAACGCGCGCTCCCGGCTCCGTGCATCGCGTTTCTTCATTACAACGCACATTGTTCAACGGAGTCGGCAAGAGTGAGGTGTTGTAACAATGGAAACCGACAGCGGCGATCAAAATAGTCAGAAATCGGTCAGAAATCAATTAAATTATTGTTATTTTGTTTACATACACAACGTTGTTCATTACTATTGAGAATTAAACGTTTAAATTAGTAATAAGAAAATTATTTACAAAATAGAATATACGTAAAATACATATTTCATGGATTTTTATAAAATTTATACAACATCCATAAATTTAAATTATATTTAATGGAAAATAAACAATTTTAGTATGTTAATTACATTGTTTTGGGTCTATTACACAAAATTATTGACATTACCACAAAGACAGTATTTAAAATCACATAAAACATTTTTCTACCAAGTTGCCGCATATTTTTAAAATTAAGTGTAATCCACTAAAATACTTTACTGATAAGTTTCTTAACATGTTAATATACAATGAAGCTTGTCTTATTTGTTTCTCTAATTTTGTAGTTTCTTATGCATATACTATATTTTACTACGCATAATTGTATCTTCTTTTCGTCGGTACGTACACATGAAACATTATTCGACCAAATTATATTTTAAAGTGTGCGTCGTAAGCACTTATGCCACTTTTTTCTGTTAATCAGTTTTTTGTAAAACATTATTCGAAATCTAAAAGTGTTATAAAATTATTAAATACAGTATTAATTGTACACAGCTATTCTTAATATCTAATTTTCGGCTATCTCTACATAAAAACCAACAAATTTTACAATTATATTGGTGTTTCAAAAAAAAAATCTAGGTCTAACTCCATAGTACACACATCCGTGTATACTACACATAAACAGTCTAAGCTGGCCGAGCGATGGTTTCATAATATGTACAACCAAATGCGAGATCAGCTTACACTGATTCTGTATAGGTTGAACGGTAGCAGTGTGTACATTCGCACGCTATAAATAAAAGGGTATTAAGTCTGAAAAACCGTTTTTTTTTTATTTTGAATTCGGAAACCTAATTTTTTTCTCTATAAATTGGTAAGAAAATAGTATTTAAATTCCAAATACTTTTTGAAATATAACGATACAATTCTTTCTTGACTATTTATGCACCCTATTTTCGAGATAGGTAAGACAGTCGCATCTTAGTTGATTCAGTAGCCGGGCATCGTTCGTGGCTGTCGCACGTATCTTTCTGAGTTACAACCCGTCCAGCCGTCAATATCGAATCAATCTATAAAATTTTAAGTATTCTAAACAGTATTATGTAAAGTTAATACCTTATTGCTTGTTAAAATTGATAATAGTTTCATGTTTTATTTTAAATAATACTGTCTTGCCTGTTCAATATAATATAATTTGGTAATTTTAACGAAATAATATTAAAATAATACTTTATAGCTCCCGATTTGCTTGAGATAATTCTGTACATCTTGTCAATTGTATTTTATGGTTGCAAGTTTCAAGTAAAATACTACCTTTTAAGTTGTTATTATATTTTTTCTTTTTTAAATTTTAGTTATAATCAAAACAATGAAGCGAAGTAGGAAGGCTGGTTTAATAATGAAAGCAATCAGCAATCGCCTAAGTACACCGGACAGTTCTTAAAATGAAGAAAACAAAGACCCATTTGCTCATTATCATCATTTCCCTGCCCTTATTCCAATTTTATTTGGGGTCGGCGCAGCATGTTTTTTTCTTTCATACTGTCCTATCGGACGTCATCTCACTAGTAACACTCTTCGCAGCCATATAGCTTTTCACACTATCCATCCATCGTTTCTTTGGTCGTCCTCTTCCCCTATATCCATCCACACACATGTTCAGCACCTTCCTCACTACATGACTCTCATTCCTCCGCATAACATGCCCATACCATGCCAGCCGGCTGCCACGTAATTTTTCTGCCACCGGTGCCACTTTCAAATCTTCTTACATACTCATTTCTTACTCTATCTACTCTCGTAACACCACACAGATTGTCTTTCATTCATCCCTTTTGTGGCCAACTCTCTGATCCATACAGGACGGCAGGTGTAATCATAGTTTTATAGATCTTCCCCTTAAATTAAGGGGACTGGGTCACAGAATGTTCCCGTGAAGCAATGACCTGCTGCCATTTCATCCATCCTATGTTAACTCGGTTCTTGACCGCCCGATCTACTTCGCCATCGCTTTGAATGAAAGAACCGAGATACCAGAAGACAGAGAAGACTAGAAGGCGCATGCCGTTAAGCGCTGTGGCTTCAGGACTGCCAACGCTCTAATCTGCTCTGGATCTTAGGTCCATCCTCCCCAACCAGAACAATGTAATCGGCAAACACTGCACCAGGGTGCCATTTCCTGTATGCCCGCCGTCAAGGCGTCCATAATCAGTAAGAGGTAAGGACTTAAAGCCGACCCTTGGTGCAAGCCTACCGCCACACTGAACTGGTTGGAGTTGCAAGACGATCGGACGTATAACTGGTTTGTCTTTACATAGCACGAATTAACTTCACATACTTCCCAGGTACAACTTTCTCTTTCATGACCCACTTCAATACTTCTACGAAGACCCATTTGCTGACAGTGACAACAGGGATCTAACGTATGTCCCTAAAGTATCACATTTGATTTAATTTGATAGTTTTGTTACTGTAGGTACCTACATAATGTTGTTAAATTATGTTTCTTTCATATTGAGTTTCTTTTTTATTATAACTAATTATGATACTAAAACAAATAGAATTTCTAGATTTTCTAGATGCAATCAGTATTTAATTTATTATAATACCAAGCAAAAAATATCAACCAGAAACAACTTGGTCAAACGCCTAACTTCTGCGTCTTGGGGGGCAGCCCCACATGTTGTCAGGACTACGGGTCTGGCATTGTCCTACATGGCAGGAGAGTATGCGTCCGCGGTATGGCACCGTTCGGCTCACGCAGGTATGGTCGACTCTGCCCTGAATGAAACATGCCGTATAATAACTGGCTGCTTGAAACCTACCCCATTGGTCAAATTATACTCATTGGCCGCCATTGCTCGACCTGGTGTTCGCCGTCAGGTCATTTGCGAAAGTGAAAGGAAAAACAAGAGACCGACCCTCGTCATCCACTTTACTCGCACAATATACCCAGGGCACGCCTCAAAAGTCGTGAGAGTTTTTTGCGACACACACGTGCACTGTGCGGTGACCCCAGTAAGGCTAGATTGGACGGGTGGGCCTCAAACTTTGCACCACCGGCGGACTTCATTCCACCCGCCGAACATCTTCCACCTGGTTTCGAGGAGCAGTGGCCGATCTGGAGGTCGCTCAATAGGCTACGTACCCAAGTAGGCCGCTGTAACTCTAACCGGACTAAATGGGGTTATCTGAACCCCTCCTATAGTGGATGTGGGTGCGGTTCTCTCGTCCAGGACATGGAACACTTCCTATCATGCCCAATGTGCCCTGCCACCTGCACACCAGAAGACCTAAAGAGTGCCAACGATAATGCTGTTGCTGTCGCTGGTTTTTGGGCAAAACACATCTAAAATATATTTGAAATTAGACTTATTGCCGTCGAAACGAAGAAGAAGAAGAATTATAATCCCTTAGCCATGTAGGCAAAAGATAATTTCTGTGCTGCTTAATATAGTATCAATATTAATTACAACTGGTTATCGAAATAATTTGGTAAATTTTGGTTAAGCTAGAGAGTAGCAAGTTAAACTTAAGAGCTATTTGAACTGCTTAAAGGGTATCATCTTTTTCTGTTCCCATAAAACTATTAATATAAAAAAAACTGTTATAGATACACAAACTAAACTTAACCAGCATAAAGAAGGATAGTGTACTTTTAAATCTAGAGATAATTTTAAATATTTGAGTAAGTAGTTCCGAATCTATGATTTTTTTAAACTTCAATACGCGATATCTCAAAACAACGTTTTCGAAATAATACCCTTTTGTTTGTGACGTGCGATTTGTAAACGTCGTTCTACTTGTCGTGATGGACCAGCGGATCCATCGACTCTTACTGAACTGCGTCCTGTAACTCCGTTCCAAATTCAATCTGCATCCAGTTATGAAGCATCATTGTTATCAGTATAGCAGCGATTTTAAGTATAGTATCGAAGATTTGTATACCTACGCCTATGCTATCACCACCTCCGTATCAGACAAAGTGTTATAGTGATTTTTATCTGATATATTCAGATCAGTCAATTGAATCTGACTTGAGTTATGATAAAATTACATTTCCCAGCAGTCGACTAAAAAAGCGCTACTTGCCAGTCAAACATTCAAGACAAAAAACGTATTTAAGTAAATAGTATTCGTAAAAAGTACTGGATAAAACTGCAAGGTATTGAAGAATATTTTTCAGAAGAACATCATGATCCATTCAATTCAGTGAAGCAACCGAATGCACCCATAGCTAAATCTTACTCAAGTCAGTTCAACACTGAGAGTAACGTGATGGCATTACGTGCACTTTCTGATCAAAGTCAATCGCTTCATGGTATAGATCGCTCTGTTTCTAATACTGTCATATCACTTTAATCACAAGTGCAAGCTATCGAATAACGTTCTTCAGAAGGTCCTAATTACTCTAATTCTATGAAGCAACACTAGCTCCCAAATTGCCCAACTCGGTCAAACACTGAAAGTACTGTATCTCCCGCTCCCTCAGCTCAAAGTCAATCATTTTATGGTACAAATAGCTCTGTTTCTGAACTTGCGATACCACGTCAATATGTCGCGATAATTGGACTGATCTACGAAGGAAACGACAACCTTGGACAGGAGCACTCTACTAAAACTGGGAACGTATTTAATACAAAATAAATGGGTCTATCAAGTGCTTTGATATTACGTATAAAGCTTAGATATATTTAATTAGTTTTAGGAGTTTTGTGACTGAAAAAAGCAATGAGAGTATGTGTTAAAGTACACAACTAAGAGGTCATGTTGTGGTACGCACAACATGACCTCTTAGTTGGCGTGTTTGGCCAGTTCCTAGATGTGATAGCTGTCTACAATATCCTTAGGAAATCTATTAATACGACGATGGAAAAATTATGGTTTGGTCGGGAATTCGTGTGGGTCTTAAAACAGACTTAAGTACGTTTTAATCAGAAACACCATGACGGCTGAAAAATAGCTTAACGAGGTTGTTTGAGCTTCTAGTTCCAATAATCTACCCCCGTATACCTACTACATTTTGACCAAAATGTTTAAGCTCATGGACGATAACACCCATCTGTATAAAACGAAAGTGTTATCCAGATAGTTGCAGGAGCACGACATATCGGTCTTATCCTGAATCACTCAATCATCTCGACTCAAAACCATAAAACACACGTAGGAAATGTTCCAAAGAAGTGCTTTGATGAATTTTCCTGCAAAAATTGCGATTGAAGAGCAACTTTTTTGCATCCTAGTCGGACATGGAACAATATACCGCACCAAGACCTGGATAACTTAATCCAAGCATGAAAAACCGTTATTTACGTTTTTTGGATGTACTGACTAGTACTAAGTTAAAAACAGATTAATAATCGCTTATTGTTCGGTTAAGTTTTTAATTTATTTGAATAAAACATTATTTATGCTAAAATAATATCTAGATTGAAGCTATATGCCATTTATATGGCAACAATCTAGAATTAAATAAAATTTTAGTGTATAAAAATATTAACATATTGAATGTTATCTTCAATAATTTTTGAGTTAATTGAGTAAATACCTAATATCCCTAGACAAAGTTAATGTATGTATTTAGTCTATTAAAGCCGGATCTCAAATTTAACCAGCACATATTCATGTGATCAATAATTATTATAATTACGTGTACCTTCTTTATAGTCGTAATCATAAAAAATCGGCTAAGTTAACTTTTAGTTATCCGTGTGGTAACGGAGTAGGAATAAAATATGTCACCACCCCATCTCATCCCATGGGTGTCCTAAAAATCGAAGGGACTATCCGTGAATATTATATTTACGAAATAAAAGAAGGAAAACTTGGAATTAAACCCTATAGCAATCCGTCTGGTCAGCGTGGTATTAGTAGGCCAAGTAACCCTCCGTCACGGGAGGAGGCCCAAGTGCATTCAATACTTGTAAACGTTCACATCATTACTTAAGTTAATACTTGGAGCCGGCCGACAAACTAGTATTATATAAAACATCTTCACGAAAAACATTGACGTAATTTTAGGATTTCGTAAAATATTGTTTCACCTGCACATACAACGTGATTAATTTGGTCAAATAACGTTGCATGTGTTCAAGAGACAGCTCCTGAACTATTTTCGTTGGCAGTACAATGTTATGTATGCACATGCGACACACTATCTACGCACAGGAATAGTTTTTAGACTAAATAATTATATCAATAATAGCTGTATTTATATCTATGTACATTGTAAAAATATTACATGGCTAAAGTCTTCCGTAAAAAAGTTATAAGCAAAAAATGCTAGCGCAAAACTTCAAATCGCTCTACTGAAAAGTAGACATTTTGTAGATACAACATTGTTCTACTAATGGGACGACGTTTGCTCCAACGGCCATCGGTCTTTGTATGGTCCACTATGATAGTGATCTCATTTATTTATTAAACTATATAATAGTGTTAGTAATTGTCTATTGTTTGTGAAATAACAATACATCATGCATTATGTCCATTGTAGCATTAATAAATACATATTATTTATTTATTAACACTTTAGCTGATGCCCGATGAACTAACGACCTGAAAAATGTGGCCGGCAATGGTTAGATAAGGCGGATGTAGGATCAGATGGAGAGGCGCCAATTTGGGAGATCTACGTCCAGCTGTCGATTGCTCATGGTGGGTCAAAAAGAAAATGGCTTAAGTACTTAATAATAAAATATTATCAACAATCATAAAAAAAGTATTTAAGTATGTTTATCCGTTGTCTAGTACCCATAGCACAAGCTCTGCTTAGTTTGAGACAAGATGGCGTTGTGTAAATGTGTAAGGAAGTATTTATTTTATTTATTTAGCTTTACAAAAGATCCTCAAATAATCGACCTTGATTTGAGGAATCGGAAGGACTCGTTATGTAGAGGGCATTTAGGAGAAACAAGAATTTATTTGGTGTGAAACGGGAGGTTAAAAAGTGGTAGGCAATATTACGATGCATGTATAACTTTAATTGATCATCTTACCTTTAAAGAGGTTTACGAGGGTCTCAAATCTAACCGTAATTACAAACCTTCTCCGACGATGGAGAAAACCGTAGTCTATAACAACGATGTCCAGGAGGAAAAGAAGAATGAAGCCATAACTAAGACTTTTGGGCTAAGATTGTACAGAGACGAGAGTTGAAGCAATTTATAACTCCACACTTATTAGTCACTGTTTGAAAATTTTGTAAGTTTTGGCAATCTGAAAACCGAGATCATTATTTTTTTGTAAAAGTGAGGTTATGTTTCAAACTACCAATGTTTACCTTTTAAACGGCTGTGTGCGTGTTTAAAATAGGATTGCGCTGATTATTTGGTCATCGACGACGACGGCGGCGCCGCTGCTATGGACGACTGGGGAACTTTAATAAAATTTGTTTTTTATATATACTTATCTAACATACTTCCTTATTTTAAAATACTTGTTATTTTATATATACGAGTATATTTAACACAGCAAAATGACTATTAAACCTGTGTGCCTGTGTCCAGTAATAAAGCAAATGCAATATACTCGTATGTGCAATAAAAATACAACCGAATTGAGAACCTCCTCCTTTTTTTGAAGTCGGTTAATAAAAACATTTACATTTTTATCACTCTTTATTATCAATTATATGTTTGATGGAGTCTAACCGTTCGTATATTGTATAAGCAACAAGCACATCCTGTTCTACGTGGACCACTGCTAATATTTTATTTTGACCATCTTGTTGTATCAGCACTGGGCCACCGCAACTCAGCTGGAAACAAATAATTATAATTAACGTAATAAATTACACACATCAAAAAAGTCTAAGCAACATGCATGATATTACAAATTTACCATTTATATTAATTAATTTCTAAGTATTTACTCACTCAAAGTGTATAGGTAAGTAAACTTTTTTGTTATTGATGACATACTGGCTGGTTGTAAAAAAAAATTTCGATTATGTTTTGTTTTTTTTCATAAAATTCAAATGACTGCGAATTTGTTTGAATTTGAGTGCATGTTAATTGCTACGTTTTAGTCTTGATTTTATAATTTTACCAACCATTTAAATACAGTTGGCGACAAAATTGAATTGTTAGATATTCTTTACGTCATGGAGCGACGTCATTTGACGGCAGATGAAATGCAAAGAGCTGTAGGGATGTTGCAAGCGGGAAGTAATCAATCTCAGGTATCTCGACATTTTGGTATTCATAGAAGTGTTATTTGTCGTCTTTGGCAGCGCTACAATAATACAGGGGAACCCGCTGAACAGCATCCAGGCCGTAAAAGGAGTACAACCACTCGGCAAGACCGGTACATACAACTGACTGCAAGACGCCAGCCGATGTTAACCGCTCGAGAGATAAGTTTGAGGCTACAAAATTCAAGTGGTGTTGATGTAAGTCCCCAAACTGTGCGAAATCGACTGCATGAGTACGGCCTACGAGCTCGACGCCCTATCAGGTGCCCACCGATACGTCACGGGAATCGCGCTCGTCGAAATGAATGGTGTAGAGAACGCATAACATGGACCCAGGAACAATGGGATAAAATTATGTTTTCCGATGAGTCGCGATTCGGGTTTAGGCCTGATACAAGAAGGGTGCGAGTGTACCGTCGACCCGGAAATACTGAAAGACTCAGGTGCGTTCAGGAAGTTCATCCATACAGCGGCTCAACAGTTATGGTATGGGCGGGTATTATGAAGAACAGGCGAACTGAGCTCGTTTTTGTAAATGGAAACATGAACGCTGAAAATTACGTTGAGGATATTCTCAGACCTTATGTCCATCCATTTGCACAAACCTTTGGCTCCGATTTTACGTTAATGCATGACAATGCGCGTTCACATACAGCTCGGCGAACCAGTGAATACTTGGCAACGGAGAACATCCAGGTATTGCCCTGGCCTGCACAATCGCCAGACCTCAACCCCATCGAGCACGCATGGGACATGCTCCAGAGACGTGTTTTGAAGGACTTGGACGGAGTGACAACAACCCAACAGCTGAAGGATTTGCTACAATTCCATTGGGAGCGAATACCGCAAGATGACATAAACAGTCTCATTAATTCAATGAATAATCGTTGCCGACAAGTTCTGAATAGCAGAGGAGGCCATACTTTGTATTAAATTGTCCTATTCTTTCACAATAAATTCATTTTCTTAAGAAATTTCAATTTGTAAAAAAAAAGTTTAGTTTCTTATGTACCTGTATATTCTAATATTGTTAATTTCTGTTATTAAAAGAACTTATAAAGAAAACAGCTGTTATTTTTACATCATAGAACCCTAAAAATATTATTTTAAAAATAAAATTAACGTTATAATTAAAATAAATGGTAAAATAAATTAATATAAATGGTAAATTTGTAATATCATGCATGTTGCTTAGACTTTTTTGATGTGTGTAGTTATAAAGCGGTTTTGTGTTTGATTATAATTAATTATCTAGTAGGTTTATATATTAAATGACCTCATTCGTCCCCGTGCTTGGTAAGGGCAGGTAAGAAGGCGGTCGGTTTTCGTAAAAAAAAAAAACAAAACAGTCATTAAGACCCTTCAGTTGCCTATGATGGAAGGCACAAGTCTTGACGTCAAGTTCAGTAAGAATAGAAGATCCAACCATACCAACTAAACCATAAATAATTACAAACCTAGAACGAAAACTAGGAACAATACGCAATTTCCTTTACTTTTACAGATTTTTCATTTTTTTTTGACAAAAGTTAAATTACTAAACCTATTTTGATGAAATGTCTATGAGACCGATCTGGACCTTGAATAGAAGAATTGACGGAGTTGTTAAGTACCTAACAAACATTAAAAAAAATACAGACAAATATAGAACCTCCCCCTTTTTTGGAGTCGGTTAAAAAGAAGAGCACACGGAAAGCACCTGTCTTACCTGAGTTATATTAATTTGATGGTTGTTGGTATAGAGACATATAATTTCTTTATTTATGTAACTGTACATAGCCTGACACTCCGCTGATGTCAATATACGAGCTGATACATTTACAGGGCTGAGTAGGTCGTTTCCTTCACCAGTCTAAAGAAAAAAACAATTTAAAAAGTTTATATAATATCTAAAAGAAAACTTGAAATTAAACCCTATACCAATCCGTCTGGCTAGCGTGGCATATCTACTTTCGCGGGTCCAATGCAAGCCAACTTTTAACTTATGTGTGTTTCATAAATGATTGTCTTGCGTCTGGATGCATTTGATCTTCGTTAGTTACAAGTATGTAAGGCAAAGTACCCACAACACAGCACTCGAACCCTTGAGAGAGAAGTCTTAAAAAGCTGCTCTCTCGATTTGAACTCACAACCTCGGGATCCTACGTTCTAGATGCCTTGCAGCTCATACGCATTAGGTATTTGAAACTGGTTTCTCTCTTTGCAGAATTTTATTAATTTGCTTAAGGTAGCAAATTTGGTAGCGCTAAGCGCCATCTAGTTAATAATATATGTATTGATTTTTAATAAAATACATGTATAGTCGAAAACGAAATGGCTTTATCAGTTTTGACAAAAAATTCTATCATAATTCAAATTCATTAAGATCGTTATTGAATGTTTATGCGTGAGCTCGACGTCATTGGTTGACCGTAATCAAAACTATGCTTAGATTAAAAGTGCAATCTATTTTAAACTTTCAATTCAACGTAATAAATAATAATATCTACTAACACAATACAAATGTCACTATATTAAACTGTAGAGTTTGTATGTGAAAAACTATGAAAAACCATTAAATAATTTAAAACTAAAGTCAACTTGTTACTTGTGACATTACAAGCTTGTCATTTCAGAAAAACTGAAAATGTAGAATTTAAATATTGGCTGGTAAGCCACCCAATTGTTGGCACCTTAAGAGTGGACTTCGTGTCAGACCAAAATATAAAATATCATAAAATGATAAAATACTTTAATCTTTGCTTATACTTAATCATTATTATGCGATTGAATAGTATTAAATAAATATTATTGGCACTAATGCCAATAAAAGGATTTTGATAAATTTATTGTTCCTATGTTGACACATGAAATAAATAAAATATGATAAAAATATTAAATAAATAATATTTGAACTTGAATAATCATACTGAACTTGAATAATCTATAGTGTTTTCTTTCTTTTTACTCACTTTTAACTCTTTTTCACTCTTAAGTGCCAATAATTGTAGGACTTCTAGCGATTAGGTGGTTTACCCTAATTGGTTTTATATTATAAAATTACGAAAACTTTAAATTGAAATATGCGCCAATGACGTCATGTAAGAAATGATAGGGATGGACATAGAAGGAAAAAAGAGAGAAATTCATTACAATAAAACGTTTTACCGAAAATAAGCTCTAGTAACTGTCAATAACGTTGACTTTACTATTTGTTTTTATAAATACCTAACGACTATTTGCTAATACAAGAGAACTGATATGTCAAAGTAGCGTCATGCTTTAGCTGATGTTTTGTTGTGCGATATTGAACCTAATAGTTTTATGACATGCAACTAACATTAACTCTAGAGGTGATAAAGCCATTTAGTTTTCGACTATACAATGTTATAATTGTAAACTATTTTGAAAATTGCCCACATTGCTCAACACCATCTCCGAATCTGTTGGTAGCTCGCAGAAAGACCTTTGCCTTTCATAAATGGTAATGTGTATCCAAAATCGTCATCATTATCATATCAGCAAATTGACGTCCATTGATCCATTGTCTCCTCCATATATTGCCACCTTGTGCAGCGGTCCTGTGCCTACTTCCTCATCAATCGGTTTCCTGCCGAAATGAATTGATGAAATCGATATCAATTGATAATAATAAATAATAAATATTCACGGACATCTCTACACAGCGCCATCTGTTCCCAAAGTAAGTTAGGCGTAACCTGCTTGTGTTATGGGTAACAAAGCAACGGATAATACTTTTTTTTTGTTGATACATACTATTATACATAGAAACACTCAGACCAATGCAAATAATCATGTTCATGCACACAAATATTTGCATTGCGCGGGAATCGAACCCGAGACCTCTGCGTAGCAGTCATGTTATATAACCACTACGCCACAGTCGTCGTCGTCGTTGATATATTGATAACCCGAATGAATTATAAAATTATTTGTCTTACCTTATTTAATATCCACCCATATACTGTGACATCTCCTTTACTAACAGCTGCATGTACAAAAGGCACTATCACACCCTGGACTTCAGGCTCTATCCTCAACAACGCTAGGTTAGGACCCAGATCAACATGTTCTGTCAAGTTCCTTGTGAAATAGCTTGAAGATATATTGTGCGTCAGTATGTTAGTGACGTTGTGAGCTGTACCATCTGATAAGGGGTTCAGGGTATCTGCTATCACCGTGTGTAGAGTTTGGAAATTTGTCATGTTGGTACTGAAAGAATACATAAGTTATGTTTAGTATTTTTTTTACCTACCTCGCCACAGAAAATGACAATACAATACAAATACAATACAATAAAAATCCAAATATATTTTATTCTCTCAAAAAGGTAAGTAAGTACATATTAGGTCTTACAATGACGATTGCGTCTATGCGGTTGATGTGCACAAGGGCTAGGATTCAACGCAACACAAATATTTGTGAGACCCTCAAATTATCCTCCTGAGTTTGGTTGTTCTGTTTCTATTAATTTCATTTAGCAGTAAAAGTCCTAGAGACGCATGGCTCCATTTCTAGAGCGGGAATTTGTCCGCCTACTTAAGGTCGTAGCACACATATCAAAACGAAAAGGAGTCGTCACCTCCTTGTCTTTCTCGTCGGCGTTTTTTGTTGGCGATTTTTTTTATATGATGAGAGGCCAACTAGCCTGCCGGTCACGTAAGTGATGACCGCCGCTGGACACCCGCAACACCAGAGGAATCACAGATGCGTTGCCGACCTTTAAAAAGGGAGTATGCTCGTTTCTTGAAGCTCCCCAAGTCGTAACGGTCCGGAAATATCGCCGCAGCGAGCTTGTTTCACAAAACAGATGTTCAACATGACGAATTTTCAAACTCTACGCTGCGATTACGTTACGATTCCAATTAGTGTGCGTTGCAAGTAAGGAGTTTCATACAAATAATACTGAATGGCACGAGTTGATACGATGACGTTCCCTTTCCGTTTTAATATGTGTGCTACGACCCTTATCCTGCACGGGCCTGGCGAATTAGTTTATCCGTAAAAAAAATTGTTGTTTTCCGTAGAGATAATATCTGCCTAAATTTCCCTCAGTTGGTTTTTACGACAACCAG
This sequence comes from Schrankia costaestrigalis, assembly GCA_905475405.1. Lineage (NCBI taxonomy): Eukaryota > Metazoa > Arthropoda > Insecta > Lepidoptera > Erebidae > Schrankia > Schrankia costaestrigalis. The sequence goes on from FR997836.1 coordinate 1,041,202, forward strand.
TCTTGAGCTTGTATATACCTAACATCGTGTAGGTATTCTAACTTCCAAAGAATGTAATTAGTAAATCGCACAAATTAGAGCCCTGTGTGGGGGCACCGGGCAAGTAACCGCCATGCCTCCTAGGCAAATAAAACTGTTATTGCTTGCACTGTTTTTGTTTAAGTATCTATTTCCGTTCCCGCGCTTTTTGTCATGTTTCAGTGTCACAACATGCCTTATTATGGTGTTATTTGTTGTTAGTTTACTTACGTCTATTCTTTTAATAAATTTCATAATAAATATTGTCTTTAATTTGGAAATATTTATAAACAAGGCTATATGTTATTCTAGCGTACCTAAGCCGCCGCAAAGCAGTCTCAAACGTAAGATCAGTGTCAGTTAACTGGCTTTTACTGATTTGGCATTGTTTTGCCGCAAAAGACTAGTTATTAAATTTATTTGCACCAAGTTTTTGTTTTTTTTTGTACGAGTACTAGGGATTGACAATAGCGACTATAGCATGGTAAGCGCTCTGTAACACGGATCCAGTCCCAAGAGTACATAAAATTAATGAATAACTTACTTATTATACACACTCTTCAATATATTGACGCAGTTTGAAGCCGTTAACACCCAACGTGGTGAAATCAGAGCCCCCGCACAAGTTTGTGCAGTAATGTTAGCGAGGGTCTCAAATATAGACACGAAGAACGTAGCGTTGTTGTTAGTGCTGTTGTTTAAGACGTGTTTTGCTCTATTTGTTACATCAGTATTAACATCAGTAACGCTTATAGTATTTTCTTGACTATCTATATCGTTAAACTTATCATCGTAATATTTATTTCGTAACACACTATCATTCTGTTTTCTTTCGTGTTCCAATAAGAGATTAAACATATTTTCCTGTGGTTCTTCTTCGTACAATGAGGTCTTAAATAATTTGAGCATATTTGAATATTCTGATTCTGACTCTTTGCTTAATGCGTTAAGGATTAAATTTGTTGTGGCATAATCACATCTCCTGACACCTGGTGGTTTATTTTGTGATTTTGGAGTGTTTGATCTTAAAGAATCATTTAGTGCTTTGCTGAATCCTGAAATTAAATGCTTATATTAGATCTTCATCACCTCGGTGTGGGAGGGAGGGGAATAAGAATCCATGTTGTCACCGTCTTATCAAGTCAAGTTTGTCGTTACTTATGCATACAAAAGAAGGGATAAATCTCGACAACAATAAGTCAAAAGAGCTAGGTAGGTATAGACATTTTTCTGGACTGCACCATATTCCTGACATAGGACATTAATAAGCTAGCTTTAAATTAACAATGTTCTCGAACTCTTGTGATATTTTTCACTTTGATAATTATATAAAAAAACCGCCATAACAAATAATTTCTCAGCTGGTTCCCGAAATTCCTGACAGCCAGGTAAACGGTAACGTATAAAATAATTTAAGTAGCTCAAAAATACTTACCACTTATATTATCTAAGAGAAACACGTAAACCATAACGGTCGACATTTTAGGTAATGATTACGTTTTATGTGTAGGTTACAATACGATGTTATTTAAACAATTTCACCTAATGCATACACACCTAAATACGATACAACCGACCAACTGTACTTAGAACATGGAATTTATAAGCGATGTGTTTAATACCTAATCTTGTTTTAAAGACCCGTTTATTCTTAAGTTCAGTAAGGTGGGGGTTCCTGGAGAGTGATCAGCTTTTCCTGCGCTCCGCAAACAGCGCGTGGACACATAAGTAGAAATGGTTTTAAGAAAGGTTTATCTGATACTCAAAACAACGAAAAAATATTTAGTAGGTAGGTACCTGAAAACTGCGCTTACTTTACGCTTCTTCTGCGATAATGTACATAAATCTTCGTGCAAACTCTGATTTGACATCGGTGCATGAGCTAACAGAATAACGATTTACGTACTGTTCATTTCATAGGCGGCCTCTGTGGCGTAGCGGTTATACAGGGTGTTTGGTACATCGTTTGCCAAATTGAAGTAACTGATAGAAGAGGTCATTACCCGTCTTTCCTCACTCCTCTAGCTGGTTTTAACCTCAACATATTTTAGATATCGATGTAAAGCTATTTTTAAAAGAAAACCCCAATATTTACCATAAACACTTAAATTTTTTTTTTAATTTCTTCCGTGAGTCCTCATAATTATGTTTTGTTTTAAAGATTAATACTAGGAGCATCAATTAAATTCATAATAGCTCACCAAAAACGTCAACTTTTTGTTTATTGACTTATTATAACTATAGAGACAAGTAAAATTTAAAGATATGATCAACTTCACAGTACAATAAAAAAATAAATAAAAGAGAGAAAGTTCTTCCATTTTCTGAATAAAGGCCTTACTTTATCCTCTTTCCATTGGTATAAAACATGTTATAAAATAGTAAATAGCTTTTCTACAAAACATGTGTAATACATAATTCGAAGTAAAGAAAACACGAAATGGAAGAACTTTCTCTCTTTTATTTATTTTTTTATTGTACTGTGATGTTGATTATATCTTTAAATTTTACCTGTCACAAAAACAAAACAAAAAGTTGACGTTTATGGTGAGCTATTGTGAATTTATTTGATGCTCCTAGTATTAAACTTTAAAACATAACATAATTATGAGGACTCACAGAAGAAATTTTTTTTTAAATTTAAGTATTCATGGTAAATATTGGGATTTTCTTTTAAAAATAGCTTTACATCGATATCTAAAATATGTTGAGGTTAAAACCAGCTAGGGGAGTGAGGAAAGACGGGTAATGACCTTTTCTATCAGCTACTTCAATTTGGCAAACGATGTACCAAACACCCTGTATAACATAACTGCTACGCAGAGGTCTCGGGTTCGATTCCCGCTCAATGCAAATCTTTATGTGCATGAACATGATAGTTTGCATTGGTCTGGGTGTTTTTCTATGTATAATGTGTAGGTATTTACAAAAAAAAGTATTTTAAGTATGTTTATCCGTTTTCTAGTACCCAAAGTGGGTACTAGAAAAGCTTCTTTGCTTAGTTTGGGACTAACATAACCAACAAAAGAATATACATACTTAACTTGGCTAGTGATTCTTTTTGATGAAGTATCTGCTTACTATTTTCTTTTTAAGTCTCCGATGACTACCTAGCTGACTAAATACGACGGGTCAAACACATTTACTTGTATTGAAAGAATAAAGCTTGCCGCACCTTGCTTGTACGTAAACCTCGACTAATGAACTAGAAATCAAAGTAACCGACATAGCGCTCAGAATTGCCCGGTTAAAGTGGCGGTGGGCAGGGCAGATAGCGCGGAGAATCCGACAGCCGTTGGGGCATAAAGGTTCTGGAATGGTGACCGCGTAGCGGAAAGCGCAGGGTTGGGAGACCCCTTACACGGTGGACCGACAACCTAGTTAGGAGTTAGGACGGCGGGAGGCCGATGGATGAGGGAGGCACAGGACCACACAGGGTGGCAATACTTGGAGGAGGCCTATGTCCAGCGGTGGACGTCGAATGACTGATATGATGAAGAAAGAACTAGAAAGCCATAAATTTGCAAAAGATGGAAAATTCGTAAACACTAAGTACCCAATATCTTTACGATTTCGATTTCACCTAGCCCTAGACTCTGCAGAATTTTGCAATAAGCATAGCCTTCATGTGGCGTGTTGGGAGAGGCCTATGTCAGTGGAGTACGATAGGCTAGTTGATTGATTATACCCTTTCCACTATATTTAACGACATTTGACAGGTTGACGTTAGTGACGTTCAGCAGTATCTCGAATGTAATGCCATTCGATTGTAAGCGATTTCGCGATTTTTCAAATTACTTTAATTTACACATTTGGCTCCTTACATCAACTTACATTATCATTTTATTATTGTTTCTTTCTTTATCTCTGTTAAGAGAATTAGCCTATAGCTTGAAATGATAAAATTATAGTTAGCTTAGGTATTATTTATAATACATAATTTATCGTGACACATTCGCGGGTTATAGCTAATCTAAAATATCATATTACATTTTATAAACGTATTATGAAGAGTTCAGGTTTATTCATAGCATTTATTTCTACCGATTATTTGTAATTTGTTTCATAATGGTGGTAATCGTTATGAGTGTCCATCACTAAGTAACCATGGTAACTGAAAAAAACATGGGTACGTTCATGAAATACAATATTATTTGTTCGAAAAATAAGCGGAAGCATTACGAAACTTCATGGACGTGAACTGTCAAAAAGCTAAACTTACGCTGGAAGGGGTATAATAACCTTCATAACTTTAACTATTGCGCTGTGTATTACAAATACTGGTTTTGGTCAGCTTGAGAACTGGGCCAGTATAACCTATGCCGAAACGTCAAACAAAATAAAGGTAAACAATCCTCAAACATTCACACATCACCACCTAGTCCCAAACTAAGCAAAGCTTATACTATGGGTACTAGTCAACGGTTAAACATACTTAAATACTTTTTTTTTGTAAATACATATATATTATACATACAAAACACTCAGACCAATGCAAACAATCATGTTCATGCACACAAAGATTTGCATTAAGCGGGAATCGAACCCGAGACCTCTGAGTAGCAGCCATGTAATGTACCGACTGCGCCACAGAGGTCGTCATTCAAAGGTCTCAGAGCACACGCACATTTTTTTTATCTAATACCTACAGTGTCAATCTTGATACTTCTTGTGCGATCACGCTCATAAATTAATATTTCTCTACTTAATTTCCTCGGAAAATGAAATGGTCTTGATACTAACAACGAATTTCTCAGAAAAAGTGGGGAATGCCACTAAGTCTAGTTTGTAACTCAAGTTTGCTTTTAAATAGCGCAAACTATTACTAATATTTAATGACATGTATGGAATTATATATTTTTATATTTACCATAATATAATTATGTCAGTACAAAGAAAAGCTCTAAATTATACAAAGTTTTTATTACTTAAAATAACAAAATAATTTAAATACATTAGTAAGTATAAATGCAAAAAATTATATTTACAAAAATATGTACAGAAAGACTTTTAAAAGTTTTTATTTGTTTAAGTAGCGCTTAGTTTAGTTAGTTTAGAGAAATAATACACAATCTCTACACGTACGAGTAACACTTGACTAGTCGTTTTTATCAGTTCCGCCACAGCATTTCTTGCACCTATGGACAATACAAACATACACTATAACAACTGTTATTAGATGATTAAATATCTCTATAAATATCTCCAGGAAGGGAGGGAACTTTACCTTCGGACTATTGAGGGAGATTAATAGAAGTTTTTATGTATAGCTTTTCTTCCTTTGTTGAGATAATGATTAACTGCCTCGGTGACGCGCGGGTTCAATTCCCAAGCAGGACAATTATTTGTGCGATTCACAAATTATTGTCCTGAGTCTGGATGTTCTTTGTGTTCGTTAAATTGATGTTTGTAAAAGTCCCCGCGACACAGGGCATGAACCCTAGAGCTTGAGTTGTCTACCTAAATAAAAGTTTAATGTGTAACTGTTTTATGTCCCAAATAAATAAAATTAAAATAAAAAGTAATATTCACCTAGTTTCCTTAATAACTCCAATGATCATCTTTGACTTTCTGTTCCGAGTTCTCAGGTATATATCCGAGTATGTAAGGCAAGCCGGTGCCCACTTTCTTCTGATACTCCAGGTATTGAGGACCGAAGAACGTCAGTAGCGTCAGTTCTTCTGCGTAGACCCGCTCTCTGAAGAACGTCCAGGATGCCAGGGTGTAGACTATAATGCATATGGGGTTGAGTAGAGTTAGCTGAAACCAAAATCAAAGTGTCTTTAGGCAATGGAATACATTTGCATGTCATCTTATAAACTACGGAAAGCGCTCTCTATGAGAAGATAGCCACAAAAAACTTATAGAGGAAAGAGGAGAGAATATAAGACACAATATAGCAATGTACAAAGAAGGTAGGTGCGCAGAACTGTTGCTATCTCGATCCTTAACTGCAACAAAGCACGCCTGTACAGTCTTCATAATAACAATACCCTTGTGGAGGTCGCGGTGACGTAACAGCACCACGCCTCCAACGAAAAGGGAGGATCCTTCGACCAGGCGAGGGGTGATCGTGCCTGGTGGGCCAACTGCCCAACGGTTGTTCGTTGGATGTTTTATATGCGGAATCGCTGTGCGAATCTTGATATCGCGATTCAAGACGTAGTGGCGACATCTGTAGATTGTGGGGGCTGATATAGTGAAGGTGTTCGCTTGAGTAACTCGCTAGATGACGCTACACCCTTAACACATTCACACAACGTTACCTAGCCCCAAACTCATAGGGCCTAGTGCCAGAGTAAAGTAATAACCACACACGTCAGGGCGTGCCCATAGCGTATTTTATTAAAGTATTTTTTAAATTTTGATAAATTCTTTAGTTTGTGTGAAAATGCCCTCTAAAGAGGATCATGCACTCGGAATACTTTCTTGTGGAAGTAGGTCATTATTCACTCATATCACCAGTGTACACCACGGAGTGAAATCGGATAACTTGCACTCCATCACTGCGGTCGGTCCACACTGAAGCTCCGTTCTCGACACGGACATCACGTCATTTATCATCGAGTCTCTCACAATGTATTCCCTGTTATTTTTCTTTTCCCTGACGGAACAGGTGTGTGGTTAGTCCATAAATAGGTATACATATTTATGCAATTCGGTTATTCGGTATTGGTAATTACATATATACCCCTGTAATAACTACAATATAATTAAGATGTAACTAACCTGTGTCCCAATAGACCAATAGAACCATCCAACATACGAGGGATGTCTACAGAGAGAATACACGCCGTGTGTGACAAGCTGGTGATCCGGACGCTTCACATATTGCACCTGTAATCATTGATAAGTAAAGTTTATTATAGACATGTAATTATATGAATTTGATGATCTCAATGGCAAAAGTTTGTCACGGCCGTTCGCGAGTTCGTACTTATGAGTCACATCAAATTATCTCTCTCTGAACAAATAATTATTTGTGCTATCCCCATTAATTGTCTTTGGTCCCCATGTGTTTTATGCCCGTCCTCTTAATTAAAACTGCACTATAAACAGAAGTAACTTAGCCTCATTCAAGAAACCCTGTAATTTTCTTTATACATAAAATCATCAACATTTTCACATTACTGCTTGCAGGAGGATTAAGACTGCACACTGGTGGTACAGACCTAAAATGCCTCTTTCTGAAAAGGCACCTGGCAAAATGTTGTTGTACAAAACCCCTTTTCATAGTATTTGTGTACTGCGGTTATTAATTATATTATATTTCATGTTTGATGTAATTCTTTTGAATAGAGAGAATATAGTATTATGATCAGATACAATAGATACTAACAGTGTGATTGAAATTGGTCCTGGCAGTGAACATGGCAGACTTCCTCAGTACCTCCCCAGTGATGCACATCAGTACTCCGACGTATGACAGCCAGAAGAATGTCTTCATATCTGAAATTTGACAAAGAAAAATATAATTAAGTTATTATTATATTATTTTTGTTATGTACTTATTGTTTTTATTAGTACATTTGCAACTAGAAGTTTCACATTTCATAAGCTTTTCTATCACAATGTGTAATTAGAATAAAATACGTAATAAGTACTTAATTACAGCATATAACTACCATAATATGACAACTACAGCAGGATAACATGCCTAATAAAAGAATTAAATCATAGAAAATTGTATGTGTACCTGCAAACAAATAGTATTCAACAAGCCACTCAGTCCAACTAGCAAACGCAGCAATGCCATACTGTACACTGTGATTCAGAATAAACGAGTCTATTGTCAACGTTCTTGAGTTTGTTAGCGCCACCGACATGAACTCCGAGAAGTGGAACACTGATAGAATCATTGTGTAAAGGCCAAACACTCTCCAACCATTGTCAAATGATGACAGGAATATACCCAGTGAGAATGTAGCACCCAGGAAAGCAGATCTGATTGAAACCTGAAAATTGAATTTTTAAACAAAGTTAAAAAGAATATTATTGAAAAAGGTTGAAGTAATACTTATTACACTTTAGCAATTGTTAACTATTTTAAAACACGCCTACAAACACAAAATTGATAAATGCTAAGTAAACAATGATAGCTTATGTTCCTATTACATTAATCCACCACATAATAACAACAATAGAAAAGAAAGGATAGCTAGGAAGTATGATATGTAATATTAAACATATACATATATTAATAAGTTAACTACTTTAAAGATAAACTCAACTAACCTCATAAATGAAGCCTTTAAAACAGTATCTTAAAATAAAGTTCAAAAGGCAGAAATACAATGCTGGTCCCCAGTAAGTGAGGGCCCATAGTTCGGAGGAAAATCCTAATATACTGCTAGAGAAAAACGATACCGTAAAAATAACAACAGAAATTGAAAAACAAAACAGCGCCTGTTTTCCAGCGGGACAAACGTTTTTCCATTGTAATGTTTCCATTTTATATAAAACTGGGACACTACTGAATTATTATTAATTACACTTTAGAGAACTATTGTATAATTTTATGAAATTACTATAGTAAGAACAACAATACACTTATAAAATAATTTATAAATCTCGAATTAATTAATGTATTTGAGGGAGCAATAGTAAGATTATCTGTCATAATCATCTGGCTAACAATGTCAGTGTCACCGGTCACGATCTGTCAAGTTTTCTCGAGAAACGACAATCAACAGCAGACCGTGCCGCTGGCTAGTCTAAAGTCTATTTTTTTATCTCGGATAGTGTCGGATACTAAAATGACAACTACAAATGTCAAACGTAAAAATAATGTAGCCAGCTTTTAAGAAACAGTGCTGTCCTGTGTTTCGATTCATGTTGTAATTATTGTAAAATATTTACGGTTGTTAGTATAGTCGAGAACTAAATGGCTTTATCACCTCTAGAGTTAATGTTAGTTGCATGTCATAAAACTATTAGGTTCAATATCGCACAACAAAACATCAGCTAAATCATGACGCTACTTTGACATAATATCAGTTCTCTTGTATTAGCAAATAGTCGTTAGATATTTATAAAAACAAATAGTAAAGTCAACGTTATTGACTGTTACTAGAGCATATTTTCGGTAAAGCGTTTTAATCTAATGAATTTCTCTCTTTTTTCCTTCTATGTCCATCCCTATCATTTCTTGCATGACATCATTGGCGCATATTTCAAGTTAAAGTTTTCGTAATTTTATAATATAAAACAAATTAGGGTAAACCACCTAATCGTTAGAAGTCCTACAATTGTTGGCACTTACGAGTAAAAAGAAAGAAAACACTATAGATTATTCAAGTTCAGTATGATTATTCAAGATCAAATAAATATTGTTTATTTAATATTTTTATCATATTTTATTTATTTCATGTGTCAACATAGGAACAATAAATTTATCAGAATCCTTTTATTGGCATTATTGTTATACATTTATTCAATCACATAATAATGATTGAGTATAAGCAAAGATTAAAACATTTTATCATTTTATGATATTTTATATTTTAGTCTGACACGAAGTCCACTCTTAAGGTGCCAACAATTGGGTGGCTTACCAGCCAATATATAAAATCTACATATTCAGTTTTTCTGAAACGACAAGCTTGTAATGTCACAAGTAACAAGTTGAATTTAGTTTCAAATTATTTAATGGTTTTTCACATACAAACTCTACAGTTTATTATTGACGTTATTATTTAATGCGTTGAAGTGAAAGTTTAAAATAGATTGCACTTTTAATCTAAGCATAGTTTTATTACGGTCAACCAATGGCGTCAAGCTCACGCATAAACATTAAATAACGATCTTAATGAATTTGAATTATGATAGAATTTGTTGTCAAAACTGATAAAGCCATTTCGTTTTCGGGTATACATCACTATACATAAATTGCACAAAAAAAAAGGTAACAGTAATGATATTTTAGTATTCGAGATTAAAAAACAGCCTATAGTTTCTATTTACCGTAATCGGCAGAACTAACCTATATTTTAATCGGTAAGTACCGGCTGTATCGCATCACTATTTATTAGTTGTAAAAAACTGACAACACATGAAATGTCATTTTAGTATCTGAGATAAAAAAATAGACTTTATTAATTTTTCGTAAGGAAGTCAAGTTAGATTATGAATCATAGCAGGTCCTTGATGGGTCTTGTCTTGTCTACTTTGAATTTGGGATGGTTAGATATCGTTACAGGCGGGTATTGCAATCTTGATAAAACTTCGATGCCCTATTGTTAGGGAATATTAAACGTAAACTTGACTTTAAAAATTTTCTTCGAAGCGAAAAGCTATTTAAATATTGCTATAATATTATATCTTCTAAAAAACACATAATACGGCTAGAACTTTTGTGAATTGTTGAGTTATGAACAAACAACGAGTAAATAGGTTTATTCGGCTTCCTTTTTAAACGTAGGGAAAAAATTGTAGTTGAATAAAAAAGTAAAGTATAATTATTTATTTGAGCAAATTAAAAGGTACTTTTTGTCGTAGATTGAAATTAGTATCCATGGCAACACGATCCGCTTGGCAGCTGCTTGACAAATTCGATGAAACAAACATTTGTTTTCGATTGCTAGTTTTGACAGTGTTTGGCAATGGAGTTAATGGGATTGGTTGCTGGGCTATTCAATGTAGAAATGTAACTACGTGATTGGTTAAAAATCAATAACGAATAAATTTAAGTAAAATATAGGAACAGTTGCCTCCAGTATAACCTTCACCTTTCGTTATATCTTTGTGGAATAATAAAAACAATATAAAACAAATTATTTTATAATTTGTATAAATATGTTTGGCTTCCATTTAATAATGCATGTGAAATAAATTATAGTTAATTAAATAAGTTGTAATATTATATTTGACGTAATCACCCATCACAGTAGTAGTCTGTGGTGGTAATGGTAACAAATTCAATCAGTGCTGAGACTGAAATGCACCTGTCGTCCTGTAATACATTGGCCTGATATCCATTGAAATAAATATTCTTCGTTGGTTAAAGCCTGTGCATAATAATAGTAAAATCTAAAATGTTTTGAAAAATATATACAAAAGAAAGTTTCGTGAAAAACCAACTTCTTTACTATCTGCTGAAAAAACAATGAACGACCCTTGGGATGTTAAATCCAAAAGAAAATCGGGGCAGTATGTATCTTGCATGAAAATCAACGGCGTGCCCTTACTGCCACCTGTGGTAAGTATCAACTAATTTACCATAATATTAATAGGAATCAAAAAAGGTTATATAGATAGCTTAATTCTATTAACACCATAATTAAATTATTGTAGGCACAGCACTAACACCATATTTATTGTCTCAATGTTAAAAATGTGAGGGAGACACATAAATTTTGAATGAAAATAAGGCAAATATAAATTTACTTAGAAATATTTCCTATAAATTCTTCAATGGTGTAGTGGTCTTGGTATGTGACTGGCATCCACAATAAGTATGTGGGTACAGTTTAATCCACACAACTTATTATTAGAAATACTGTGTATTTGTTTAGACTGTAAATTATCCATAATTGGCTAGCCTGAAACTAAAGTGGTCTTAACATTTGTGCCTAAATAGAGCTATTAACTTAACAACTAATTACTCCGAAAACAATAAATTAATCCGAGAAAAGTGGTCAAGAGACTATTTGTCATCAAAATGAGGTTGACATTAAAATCCTACTAATATTTTAAATGAGAAACTTTGCGAGGATGAATGGATGTTTGTTTGTTACTTTTTCACGCAAATACTACTGAACGTATTTTGATGAAACTTTACAGTAATATAGCTAAAACATCAGAATAACATAGGCTACAAATATTAAGACTTTTAATCCCTAAGTCACCTTTTTAACAGTTAAATGATGAAAAAGCGACTAAAAATAAAAACTGGCACAAACCAATCTTATTCAGTAGGTGTCGTAAAAGTTTCTTATATGGACTGCGATAGGCTAGATGGTGATGATACGGATAGTCTGAAATCTGAAAAAGAACATAAGTTACTTTTTATCAAAACTCTAGTAACTTCATAAGATAAAGTTATTTAAAAATAGTATGTAACCTATATTTTGATTATTGGAAATATTTCTATTGTAAGTTAGACCTCTTTAGTTCCAGGTCAACCAATTGTACTATTTTTCCTAGACTAGTCCTCTAAAATGAAAATATGTTAATATTTTAAATATGACACAACATGCGATAAAGGGCATCTGAATAAATAATCATACATTAGGGAATCCATTTCCTCATTTTACCCATGCTTAGCATATCTACTTAGTGTTTCATACCTATATACCTGTAAATAAAATAATACACTAGTAAAAATGGGCTATCTATACAACCAAGATTGATTTAATGCCCTTTGTGTCTATGGATCACACAAAATATTGTCCTGTGTGGTAATCTAACCCACTCTAGTGCATAGCCGCCTTGTGCGACCGTCGCGCCATCGAGGCAGTTGTATTGTATTAAATTATTATTATTTGTTACTCTAAGTCTAAACTTTTTTAGTGAGATTGGGGCACATTACAGTTTTTATTGTACTATTTCAGCTATCAAAAGAATGTCGTGAAGAAATGCAATATTATAAGCTGCTTGCTAGAGAAGTAAATAAACGATTAACAGGCCTTCATTCATATATACATGATGCAGGATCCAGCTCAGATTGTGAACCAGGTAGTATAGAACGTATTGAACATGGCCAAACACATTCTCCGCGCAGCATTGAAGCTCGACCATTAACTTCGGTACCTTCCCCTACTCGTGAAAAAAGTTTGTCAAATTTTGTTTCTTCCAACTCTCCTGTTAACGATACTAGTAGATCTTCTCCCAGTCCAAAAGTCTATATAGATGTTAATGTTAGCTTTAATAAGACTCTTTGTAATGAAGTCAAAATAATATCACCTCCTCCAAAAGATATACCAGAGAGAGATTACAACAGCCATAAGAGTAAAAAAAATACTCCAAAATGTCAATTAAATAAAAACGCAACCCAAATAGAAACTAAGAAGAAAGGTAAGAAAATTGAGAATAAAGATAAGAATTGTATAGAGTCCTCACGTATGCTACAAGATAGACCATCTGCTCATGGGATAAAAAGCTTTACAGGGTCATTAAATGACTTGCACAGTGAGAGCATCAAAGACTCTGAGATAACTAGTGGCAGTTTGGTGAGACAAAGTTCGTACACACTGTTGCAGCCGAGCCCACATCTTCTTGCTCATCTTGAAAACCAATCACTGAGCACTGGTGTTGAAATGACTTCTATCTCCATGAGTGAATCTTGCTCTAATATCAACACCTTTAATAAGAAGCGGAGGAGCTGGGATTTAGAGTCGGCTAAAGCAACTTGGTCAAACATGGCTTTAGAATTAAGTCTGAAGAAAAATGTTAGCAATGTTTATGGCACAATTGGAAACAAAAATAAAAATCACAATAGTAGGTCGTATAGCTGTCAACGCTCTCAACCGATAGCTTCTAGTCCAAGCAAAAACACCATAAGTAACCCATGTAATAAATTTAAACCAAAAGTTAGCCCAGTTAAAAAGAATATAAATTTATGTTTAACTAAGCCCAGTCAACCTTGTGTAGCAAATGATAAAACTCAACCAATCCATGTTTCTGCATCAGAGAATATTGATCCTGCATTAAAAATACGTGAACTTTATGAAAAAGTACAAAAACAACAACTTGTACAAATGGCCAGTTTAGTAGAAAAACAGAAGAAGGAACAAATGCTTCTACAGCAAGTATTTGAAGAACAAAATAAATTATTATTCAAGCAGCTAAAGACAATTTGTCCTAAATCTCCTATTGAAATTAAAGAAGCTTGGGTGGATCAAGAAATTGAAGACAGAGGTCCAGTTAGCTTGAGCCAAGTGATTAACTACAAGTCGCCAGGCAGTAATACACTGACTAGCCCACAAGCAAATTACCCATTAACTGACGTTTATCTTGACCGCCGCAATAACGGCACGAATAAAAGTGAAGAAAAAATCGAGAGTCTCAAAAAGCAACAAATTAGGACAAACAATCAAAATACAAATAAACGTATTAACGATAGAACTTGTACTTCCTCGCCTGTCACGAGAACTAGTCTGGCATCCCGAAAACTTAATTACGACACGTCGGATTCTACTGATCGTGAATACGAACCTATTTTAACCGACCGAACAAACGATACGATGGCCGATTTGAATGTTACTTTTCCATCGGATCACAGTGATGAGTATAACGCATCAGTAATTCAATCAAAACGTCCTTTGAATCAACAATGTGCTAAAGATAATGGCAAGCAAAATGGAGGGTCATATCATTCGACAAGTAATTCCAGAGTTACGGAAACTCCAACCCACAATACCGCTCGATTTCCTTATAAAACTACTAGAACACCTAGAGAGGTAAGCTTTCTACTTTAAGAATCCATTTTCTTAGATCAATATTTTGTGTTTTTTAATATTTAGTATTGTTGTAATTTTTTATTATAAGTCACATTGTAACGTTTGCTATAAATGTTGTTATATATAAACCATGATAGTATTGAATGTAGAAACTAAAAATAATAGTTAAACATTCAAGAATAAAACTAGGACATTTTAGGCTCTTGCACTAGTTCTTTTTTTAAGAAGATTTTTTTATATTTACGTTTTAACTTGAACTTGAATTATTTTCACCTGCTATATGGTTCTTACAGTGGTCGACGCCGTGCATCCTGCACTTTCTCAATATCTTAATAAGTCTTTATATTTACTGTTTTAAATAGATGATGTCATAAATTTCTCATGGCTTGAGTGATTGTTCCAAAGCCATTTGACTTTGTTAAGATTCAGCTCCCACGCTTTGACATTGGCAATATTTTACTGTCTAAGCTTGCGCTATTATTTGTCTATGTCCCTTTAATTTTATTTCTTCTTATTTCTTTCAAGTCGTTGAATAAAGTCCAAAACATTTTTATGTACTTGTCACCTTAGCTTGAGGCAGCGACAAAGATCGTAGCTCACGTGAAGGGTTACCTGGTCCGCCGACTGATGCGCACGGACCGTGTCCAGGGCATAGTGCAGACTATCAAGGATGCCCTGCTCTGTGCGCTGCAACTACACCAAGACCGGGAGGGCATTCGTGGGGCTGATGTCGATCTACATAGACGTTTGATTCAACAGGTAGGTACGCTTTTGTTTGTGTGGATGCACCAAAAACTGTTTTCTTAACATGTTCCTAAAAAGTAATATTGATTAGTTTTTACTCATTAAATTCGTTTGTAGTTATATCGGTAATTAATAAATACATAATTTGTTTCATTATAAGTTATAGTCAGTATCTTCGAGTATTTTAACTTCTAGACTTTTCCATTTTACTTTCAGGTATAATTAACATAAAATTACTGTAATTTATTCAAGATACCTTTATGGGTAAAAACTGTTAAAATACGAACTTCAATAATTATAAACATGTTTAGAATGTACGCGTGTGTCAAAGGGGTGGTAATGTTTCCAGATCACAGCGGCATGTTACTCGCTCCACGACACGTTCGTGGCGAGCTCCCCGGCCGAGCGCTGCGCGATGATCTCCGCAGACAGAGATAAGAGACGTCGCTCTGTCTCTTCCAGACAATCTAATAACTCGTTTAGACAAACGTCAGTATCACTAACACTATAATATTATGCATGCTACGAATACGCCTAAAATTATATTTGATTTTCAAAAAATTTGGTGCTCGCTGATAATTTAATGTTTTCAAAAAGGGGTTGTAAATAATTTTGAATAAATATTACGAATTTATGCCGTGAATATATGCCGTGTAGCGACGGCTGGAGAATACAATGTGTCGCTACCCCCTACCTCCTATGGGTGTCGTAAAAGTCGACAAATGGTGAAATAACAAATTAGCAGACAACACCACTGCCAGAGAAGGAAAACTCGAAAGCAAACCCTGTACCAACCCGTCTTGCCAGCGTGGTCCAGTAAGGCAAACCCCCTCCTAAATGTTAGCACGCCCAAATAAACGGCCCCCAGTTCCCGGCAGACCTGCTGCCCGTTGCTACGGTAGCGGTCGCGGTAACAGTGGGACGGGGGGTGCGAAGAATCTCCGGGCTACGGCAAACGGCTACCATACCAAAATCACCCTGGCAACCTATAACGGACGCTCTCTACGGCTGGACCAACATCTCACCGAACTCGAGGTAGAACTAGGACGTATAAACTGGCACATTTTGGGGTTATCTGAAGTCCGAAGAGAGGGGGAGGACACGATAACCCTCGAGTCAGGTCACCTGTTCTACTTTCGGGAAGGTGATCGGCCCTCTCAAGGCGGTGTTGGTTTCCTGGTCAACAAAGTCCTGACCGACAACGTTGTGGAAGTCAGCAGTGTGTCGACACGGGTAGCGTACCTCATAATCAAAATCACCGACAGGTATTCCCTGAAGGTGGTACACAAGTGTACGCACCGACCTCGACATACAGCGATGACATAGCCGAAGCCATGTACGAAGACATTACTAAGGCACTACATAATACCACCAAGGCTCACTACAATGTTGTTATGGGGGACTTCAATGCCAAAGTGGGAGTACAAAGATACGGCGAAACGAAAATCGGATCCTACGGTGTGGGGCGCCGAAACCACAGAGGGCAGATGCTAGTCAACTTCCTGGAGTCGCAGGGGCTCTTCTTGATGAACTCCTTCTTTAAGAAAAAGCCACATAGGAAGTGGACATGGCAAAGCCCCGATACTGTGACGAAGAATGAGATAGACTTCATCATGACCGACAGGAAATACATATTTAGAGATGTCTCTGTGATTAACAGGTTTAATACTGGGAGTGATCACCGACTTGTTCGAGGCACTCTAAATATGAATTTCAGAGCCGAGAGGCGTCGCATGGTGAAGTCTACTCTCAGACCTACCGCGCCCCAAATAGCTCTGGGATTCGACAAGTTCCAACTAGAGCTTCAAAATCGTTTCGACCTGTTAGAAACCGATGGCAACGTTGACCAGAAAACCGACGCAGTGGTCAAAACGCTACAGGATGTGTCTCGAAGGGTTTTCCCCGGAAAAAGCAAAGTCAGGCAGCCTAAGCTCTCCCCCGAGACTCTCGAACTTATGAGGCAAAGACGCGAGATGTCACCCGCGCGGTCCTCTTCGTCGGATGGGAGAAACCTCAACCGGAAGATCCGGAAGCTGGTGCGACGTGACCTCCGATGTTCCAACACCCGCGCCGTTGTGGCTGCGATCGAACAGAATAGAGGCACCAAAGTATTTGCGCGCCAGCTTGGTAGATCCCATCTAGCGAAACTACACACTGCGGACGGCAGAACCGTGACCTCCAAGTTCGAGATACTCGAGGAAATAGAGAGCTTCTACAAGGACCTGTACGCATCACGGATGACTAAACCCTTGGGACCTAGCGAGGATGACCACAGAGCCCCACTCACGCGCCATTATACGGAGGACATCCCCGATGTCAACCGGGGCGAGGTCAGAGCTGCTCTCGAGCAACTTAAGAACAATAAGTGTCCAGGTGATGACGGAATCACTACAGAACTACTAAAAGCTGGCGGAACACCTGTCCTTAAAGAGCTCACAACGCTTTTTAACTCCGTCATTCACCAGGGCCTAACACCTCAGGCGTGGAGCGGGAGTGCGGTGGTCCTGTTCTTCAAAAAAGGTGATAAATCCTTACTAAAGAACTATAGGCCCATATCACTCCTGAGCCACATCTACAAGTTGTTCTCGAGAGTACTCACAAACCGCCTCGCCAGAAGACTCGACGACTTCCAACCACCGGAACAAGCCGGGTTTCGAAAAGGCTACAGCACCGTGGACCACATCCATGTTGTTCGGCAAATTGTACAGAAGACTGAGGAGTACAATCAGCCGCTGTGCATGGCTTTCGTGGACTACGAAAAAGCCTTCGACTCAATCGAAACCTGGGCGGTTCTGGATGCTCTGCAGCGATGTCACATCGATTGGCGGTACATCGAGGTGTTGAGATCTCTATATGAAACTGCCACCATGACCGTCCAGCTCCAGGACAAAAAGACCCCACCTATTGAGTTGCGTAGAGGGGTGAGGCAAGGGGATGTTATTTCCCCTAAGCTCTTTACCAACGCACTCGAAGACGTCTTTAAGACGTTGGACTGGACTGGACGGGGCATCAACATCAACGGCGAGTATATCTCACACCTCCGGTTTGCTGACGACATCGTCATCGTGGCAGAGTCACTGGAACAGCTTGACGGGATGCTGCAGGGCCTAAATGGAGCCTCTCGACGGGTCGGACTCGGCATGAACCTAAACAAAACGAAGATCATGTTTAACAAACATGTAACGCCGAGGCCGATCTATGTCGACGGATTGATGCTCGAAGTTGTTCAAGAGTATGTTTACCTGGGACAGGTTGTCCAACTTGGTAGAAACAACTTCGAGAAAGAAATCGATCGCAGGATCCAGTTGGGTTGGGCAGCATTCAGCAAGTTACGTCGGGTCTTCTCTTCGCCTTTACCGCAATGCCTGAAGACCAAAGTCTTCAACCAATGCGTCCTACCAGTAATGACATACGGTGCCGAGACGTGGACACTCACAGTAGGGCTAGTCCACAAACTTAAAGTCGCGCAGCGAGCTATGGAACGGGCTATGCTCGGCGTCTCCTTGAAGGATAGAATCCGGAACGAGGTTATCCGACAAAGAACCAAAGTTACCGACATAGCTCGTAGTATTAGCAGGCTGAAGTGGCAATGGGCTGGTCATATCTGTCGAAGGACCGATGGCCGTTGGAGCAAACGTGTCCTAGAGTGGAGACCGCGACTCGGCAAACGTAGTGTAGGACGCCCCCCAGCTAGGTGGACCGACGACCTCATAAAGGTCTCTGGGTCGGACTGGATGCGGAAGGCGCAGGAGCGAGTTCTGTGGCGTGTATTGGGAGAGGCCTATGTCCAGCAGTGGACTGCAATAGGCTAGTTGATTGATTGATTGATTACGAATTTACCTAACTAATTAAAGTTTTTAATTAAGAAAAATATTATTTAAATTTTATTAATTTATAGTAGGTAAACGGTATTATTCAGACTAAAAATAAACAATTAGTATTTGAGTAAAAATCCGTGATTCCTGAAGTTAATTAATTTTCGCTCTCTAAATACTATTCTATCATTAAAATGCTATTTATTTACAATTATCAGTATAGCATTATAACTATAATAATACATAATATAAACAGGGACATAATGTCACAAAGCCACAGCGGATCATTTCCCGCGCGCGCCAAACGCCAGCAGCCATCATTGATGACACAATCTAACTATGGTAACACTTAACAGAATGTTGCCAGCTTTATGTCTATATTACTCGAAAAGCATGTGCTTTTATGACAAGATTAATTATTTTTTTCAATGTGTAGTTTTTTTAATTTAACACTTATAAATAGTTTAATATTAATAAGTTACGTAGCCATAATTTAGCCATATTTTTTTATGTATTTACATGCATGTCTATGTAAAATGGCAATCTGTTAGTGCTGTTTCTGTTTTCCACTCTTAAGCCTATTAATTTACAAAACACCGTCATCAAACACCCGTCATCCTTCAAATCGTACTTCAGAATATTTTTTTTAAGTAGGTACATCTTCTTGAGAATATTTGTCTTATTCATCCAAATTCCAATCATCATCATATCAGCCAATTGACGTCCACTGCTGGACATAGGCCTTCTCCAAATATTGCCACCTTGTGTTCCAATGCTTTAACATTACCTATTCAAAACTGTAATCGTATGCATCACGTATATTTTATCTTGTTTTGAACCATTCAATTTCCTGAATGTTGTAGCTAAGTATGTCTTATTTGTCACTTACTAAAATCCCCTAAAACGTTTCCAGAGTTTGTTGCATCTCCATGTTTTAAAATTGATGCGAGCATTTCTTCTAGCTACATTATAATTTACTAATTTTTACCAAATTAATATACAAATAGCTATCATTTTGTCAATGCCCGTGGTCTCACCTTAAAGGAAATAGCATGCTACGTCATTCTCCAGTTTTTTATTCATATTTTTTACGCTCGAATTGTTGCCCTAAGTTGCTCAAAGTGCTCAAACTCCCTTTGATCACGAAGAATTTATTTCTGCCTTCCCAAACAAGTGTTTTTTTGGGAAGGCATTTTAACATGTGTTTTTTATTGTGCGCATCATCATGCAGATAGCTTTGCATGTAAAAAGTTTATTAGATATTAAAAAGTTTATTGTAAACATCACAAAATATTATTAATTTTATTATTGTAACAATTACAGAGACCTTTAGCAACGGGGACAAGAGCTCGCCGGTAAGTCGTCGTTACATGTCCTCTCCGCGGCGTCGACCATGGCGCTGACATTCACCAACGCCGCAGGCATGCCTATCACGCTTCTTTGCCCACTGCTGGGCAATACAACACGATATTGAGCTTTAAAAATTATGTTAAAAGGTATGAATGTTAAAATTTGAGATATGGGTCCTTTATGAGCGTGAAAAAGCATTTAATGCCACCGTAGACTACTCTGCCTGATGGTAAACCATAAGGCGTGTACTCTGGCTGTCTCACTAAAAATATTTAAAAACGGCTAAATAATAAAAATAGATAAAAGAAAGTCATAGCTGATTACTTTTACACTGTCCAGACGTTATTTAAAAATCTTTTAAATAATTATATTTCTAATTGTATATTACGTGCGTTACCTACAAATAAAGTCATTTTAATACTCATTTAAATATTTCCAGTATTTTATATTAATTTTAATATAACAAACTTACATATTGCTTAAACTTTAAATTATGTATACCTAAATTATTAATTTACATTATCTATATAAATATGTGCCTAAATTCACTACAGAAATACTTCAATTGAATATTAGGTACCTACTTTTTATATTATTAACCCCATAACAAGAAACGTAGTTGAAAATATTATCATTGTAGTTGTACTCGTATCTGGGTAAATATATAGATCGCCCGATCTAATAAATAATCTTTTTATAGATTAACTATAAAAAGATGAAATAATGTTATTCAAAAAGCTAAAAATTGTTTTAAAAAATGCAATATTAAAACTATTCAGCCTGTCCAACTTAGTCAACTTGCATGAGAAGACGATGCATGTGATATAAGTAGCAACGCACCACGGCGACTAATTTTATTAAGAAAAAAATATTTTGAAAAATAAATTAGACAGTACGCCCCGCTATTAATAGGAGAAGGAGCTTAGAAATATAAGGAATGATAAAAAATGAAAAGGTTGTAAGAAATTACGAGAATTGATCTTGTAATTTATAATTACAAATTTAATTTGTTTTTAAGGCTATTAAAGGCTACATAATATTTATTATTTTAAGGTATAATTACCTGAATAATAATTTGAATTTATAATAAAATTAATAACATAATGTTTAGGTAATAATTAGCTGTGTCTGTTGCATGCGATGCTTCCAAAGTAGTGCCTAGTGTGCATACACTTTGATAAGTGAGACTGCACTAATAATTAAAAAAAAAGATGTTAATGTATTACAAAGAAAAAAATTGATCTCTTGAATGTAAAATTTCTATGTACCGGATATTAAAAAATAATGTCTTGACATATCTTTGTAATGTAAAATTATTTTGTGAAGTATTCGATTAGTTATGTTACTGTTAAAGTGATTAATGAGCATTTTATGTGTACATTATGTCAGAAATCCCTTTGTTTTTGTGTTGGACCCCAATGCGTACCAAATTTATATTCTCTGTGATTTTATTTACAGCAAGGAGCTCACTCGCGCGCGCCGCCAATTGAAAAAAAAGAATCATAATTCGCAAATAGGATCACTAATGCAAAATATTGGCTAGTCTTTAGAAAAGGCAATAAAGTATTTCTATAACACAGTTTTAAACACTTAAAACGCTTTTAAATTTGATAAATATTGCATTTATAACAAAAACGGTCGGTTTTGTTTTGGTACTGTAAATAACGTACATTTTATTTTTAATTGGCGGCGCTAGTGAGCTACGTTAACGTTTTTAATATTTATGATTAGTTTTGTATCATAGATTTTCACACGGAACAAAAATCAAGTGGAAATGCAATACAACTAATTTACTATGGGAACTGCTTTCGCCAAAAAACAAATAGACACAGAAAAACAACTAACAAAAAAATAACATAATGTAGCTGATCCTACATCTGAGAGTGAACCTTCATGCAATATAAATAGAAGATAATTTGCTGTAGCGTTGAAAGAATTATATGACGTTTTGTAATCTAAATAGATTCAATTTTCGAGTTAACTCCATAGATGGCGGTGTTCGCAATTCTGGCAATTATATACTTTAACGTGTTGTTCATAAGGGTGATATTCGCGTTATGTTTTGTGCGTACCATCGCATCTTAGTGACACGCGTACCACGCCTACTTAGCACTTCCACTTGATTTTTCTTCCGTGGACTCTCATAATCGTTTCCTATCCACTTACTCCGTCTTCATACAAAAAGCGCTTATCTAGTTGTTACAAAATTTTGTCACCAAGTAGGTACATTTTTCTTTACTAAGTCTAGTCACTTGTTCACAATATTTATTTGTCGAATTAATATGTAATTGGTATTTGTAATAAACTTATAAGCTTGCATGTAAACTAAAACTGCAATACTTTATGATTCCAGTAGTCTTCGTGATATAGATTGTATTTTGTCCATACCTTTTATACGCAATAAATTATTATGTAAATTTGTTGTTTTATTTTGTTGTCTGTACATAGTAAAAGTTCGTTCTATCTCATTTTATATGAGTAAAGATACTTAAGACAATGCTATAAACCTACAATTCGCTTCCCCAGCGCCAGAGCGTTGTAAAGGTAGGACAACATTTACTGGAGAAGGCTGTCTTTTTAGATTGCGCCCACCCATTTTGGTGGTGCCCGTTTAGAAAATGTCAAAGAGTTCTACACGCTTATGTGACCATTAATATCTGAGCATTTATTGTTTAAATGAGTCAAACCGTCAATTTAATTAATGTTCAGATATTATTGGACACTTCTACAGCATAGAACTTATTGACATTTTAAATTGTTCAGAAGTATTTGATCACCTTGTCTGCTAGGATATATCTGACGCTGACTGTATCTAATAGCCGGATCCACACAATCTCGTTCTACAGAATGAGATTAGGTGGTGGATTGTGTTAGACCGATCCAGTGTTGGAAACGTGCGATCCTAAAGATCCACACTGATCTGCCTATATATAGAAACAGAGTTAAACTTTCGGTCGCTATGCAGTCACGTGCAGCAACGACGTCGAATTGCTGTGGCAGCAACAACCTACATTCTTTTAAAATATTTACGGAATAAATCGCAAAACAAAAAAGGCGTTCCTGGGTAGGAAACTGAAACTGGGACATTGTTAGTTTCGCGACTAATACGTTGCCATGCATCTTCTCTCGCTCCTCTATTGGTGTATTTTTTATCACTCGGATCCCACAAGCATCTCTCGTCTCGTCAATGTTTCCACCAAAGATGCGCTGAGAGAAAATTGATAATTTGCCAAACAAATTTCAATTCTCTCCGCGCCTCGCCATTGGTGGAAAATCACCTTTACTCCGTTGCGAAGCAAAAAACCAGCTCTTTTGTTTTCAATAGAGAATTAGGATTGACTTTAACTGAAGAGACAATTAAAAAAAACAATAATGTGCTCAATTTTTATTTATTTTACTTTCCATATACAGACCCATCTGATTTCAATGTTAAAAATATCCAATAAATTTTGTGTAAAACTAGTGGTATCACGAGACAAATAAAAATAAATGCTGGCGCGCTGGATGAGACGTGAGCAAACAATCAATAAACTACTATAAATATATGAATAAGACGAAAGCGTGTTTCGAAGCACAAATAAAGGTCACACACTAGTGTCCGTGCAGGGGCCGCACTCGTGACGTCACGCGCCCGGCTAGCGCAGGGTGTAGCGCACGTAGGGCACCTCCACGTCGTTGCCGTCCTCGTCGTTGCAGCACAGCTCGAACACCAGCGCATTCACGTGCGGCTCCAGCTTCTTCTTGGACACCTTCATCACCACCTCCGACATGGGCAGGTTCAGTCGCTCCTGGCACTTCGCCTTCGGCATGAAGAACGAGTACAGCATGCACACGCCTTGAGATAACATCGTTATTTCCAATTTGTGTTCATTTTTAAAGTAATCTAAGAACTGTTGCAGCGTGACCTCGCCTTTCACTTCGAATCTATCCCAGAGCGTCCATTTCTTATCGTAATACGTATTAGTTGGGGCCGCAATGGGTTCAGAAAAGCCGAAGAACGGTAAGGCGAGATTGACGAATCCGTTCTTGAATACTTCTAATTCGTTACAACCGTGAGCGAGCTTGTAAAGTTCGAGGCAGACTAATCCGGCTACTACTGACGTGGTGGTAGCGATGGCTGGGATGATTTTACCAGCGATGAGCTTGGACCTATGTCTGTCAGCTGGTGAGATTTTGTAATTAGAAGCGCGAAGGTTGGAGGCAGCTACGATGAAGTCCATGTGGAAGTTTGTGTCGTCATCCTTCTCGAAGTCGAGTGGCGTGATAGTGAGACTGCCGAGCTTGTTAGGAGGAGGCAGTTCCGTTATTATATTTTTCACTCTATCATGGTCCATGTCATCACTATTATGTGTAAGCTGTGCATCAGTTACTGCTATCTTTACACCTGACTTAGGGCTGAATTGTGGTACCTGTAAACAATATTTATGTTGAGATTCCTGTTCAAAAGATATTTAAAGCATTAGGTACATCATGTAAATTTTTTCTAGTTATTCCTTTCCAGTTTCATAATTTATGTTTTACAGAAAACATTACATTATTTTTTAATTAAATACAATGAAAGCATTTTTTAGTTTGGTAATTCCTTAAATAAAGACAAATTAACATTACATACCTCTAAGCTCATTGCGACCTGCGCAATCTTTTCCCTATCTTGACAATGCGGTAATCCATAGACAGAAGCTCTGAGGTTAGCAGCGGCGACAACATAATCAAGGTGAAGTTCTTCATTAGGGTCGAACTCTAGAGGAGCCGGGCAGCGCTTGGGTCCAGACCAAAACGGGGCTCCGCTAGTGGTCTGCTGGTCCGGGGGGAAGTTGTAGAGGAGTTGTTTTATCTGGTTGGAGTACTGGGCCTCCCAGTGTAGGCGAGCCCATGTGACGCAGTCGTCGAAGTTACGGGGACGATCGTTTATTGCATTCTGAAATAATAATAAAAAACATTTTAAGGGTTTTTATGTAAATTTCTGGCCCTGGTTAATTCAGCTCTTAAATATCCTTAAAAGGACGAATATCTTTTCAGTTCTTGACAAATAATAGCTACAATTCACAGATATTACAAGTCACAAGGGTTAAAGAACCCTAGGCAACAAAGGGCAATTTTCTGTAAGATCTACAAACTATTATTTAACCTCTCGTACTTCAAAGCGCCATACAAACTTGTACCCGTCGCGTCGTCTGTCGCAAGTTACGAGCGCGGCCGCGAGCGCGCGACCGCTCTTTGAATTTCTCAAAATATAAAGTTTTTTTATATGAATCGTAATATGACCAACGACTCTTTTAGCAAGATAAATAACTCTATACAATAATTATTCATAAACATTTCTTTATAAAATATGTTTTCCTTTTTTAATACAGACTTGTTTATAGCGATTCAGTACAAACATTACCTGTTGCAAAAAGTTAAAGATTTTTCAACAAATTTATTCACAAAATTTTGTTGTATTTATTTTTACACATTCCTAGACAATATTCTAATCAATTTTCCAAAAAACTTTAAGATTACAACAATAATTCACTCCTAAAAACGAATTTCAAAATAGCAAATCGGCGCGCCATCGGCAAACATCCTCATAGCCAGTCATTTTAAAGAGTTTTTTCATTGTAAGTACATTCTTTTCTTTAAGAGCAACACTTTTTTATGGTTGGTTGATAATCATAGAATAGATTTCAAGCAATAAAATACGTTATTTTTATGTGGTTAGGCATTATAATTGCGTAAATTCAGAGCCGGTATTCTTGGGACGGATACGGGACAACACAGACTAAGGGGTTTGTACGGATCCGGTCTTAAACGTCTGAGAGGTTAAGTTACAAGGGTTTGTAATCTTACCCGCACACTCTCGATGGCATCAAGCGGCTGACTGCCGGGCAGACGCAGCGTCCTCTCCAGGAAGTGTGGGTCCCGCAGGTACTGCGCGGCGTGCTCGGCGGCCTGGCGGAACAGTCCCTCGAACTCGTCGCGCGCCCACTGCAGCGTGTGCTCGATGGCGTTCGGGAAGTTCTTCAGCGTGCAGATGGGGATACTCTTCTCTGGCGGGTCCTGGGACGAGCTGTACGACTCTGTCAGGAATGGTACTACCACCTGTAAATGTTTAAAGTTATGTTAACGAAATGATATGACTTTTTTCTCATTCTACCCTTATTATTCAAATATAATAAACCACAGCTTTTTCAGATATAAAATTATAATAAGCTAGGTTGAAATTACATATAAAGCACATGTATAACTAGAATATTTCGAAAAAAACGAAAGAAAATAGTAAGACTCGAGACAAAATGTAAACCTGAGTCTTCTGAATATTGACCTCCGATCCCTTGACTGATATGATACCTCTGATATAATAGGTAATCATGGCCGCATTATGTATTCCTAATTTAGGTCAGTACTTATAAGAGTAAAATTGTTACCCTTACACCATATTATGTAGTCCTACTTGAGGTCAGAACTTAAAATTGTAACAGCTCAAAAACTACAAACCTGTGTATTACCCTTAGTACCAAGTGTACCACTCTCCAACAGCGGTTTCCTATAGTACACACATCTCCTGTCCATGTAAATACGTGCGTCCACGTTGTCTAGAGCATTGGCTACTCCGTCCAGCTCTTTGAAGAACGCATCGTCGTACACTGACTCAGTCTCTGGGCACACTCGGTTCTCTTGTGCCACTACGTTTATTGAAGGGTTCATGCGGGTTATCACCTGGAATTGTAAAGATACATTTTGATATATTCTTTCTTAAAAGT
Organism: Schrankia costaestrigalis; assembly: GCA_905475405.1. Lineage (NCBI taxonomy): Eukaryota > Metazoa > Arthropoda > Insecta > Lepidoptera > Erebidae > Schrankia > Schrankia costaestrigalis. The sequence continues at coordinate 1,068,271 of FR997836.1, forward strand.
CGAGAATTACACATCTGATGAAAAATTTAAAAATATGTATTTTTGTGCCACTAAATAAATGATGGACAGCTTCCTAAACAACGCACAGCGCATACAGAGATTACGTGTTAGAACACCACATAAGACAATTTTTTGTATGATCTACAAATTTTTGTTCCACAAAGAGTATAATATAATTCTTAATGCAAGAGTTCATTTAAATTTCAAATTGCTTTTTTGAAATAATAAAAGTCATCACAAAAATATCAAGTTATTCATCCAATAATGTTTCTTACCTTAGCAGCAGTACTGGACTTAGGTTTCTGTACATCATAAGGTCTAAAGAGGAACTGTCGGTTGAGATTAGACTTCTCTATGAAATCCATATCGGTGACAGTGATCCTACCGCTTCCTGAGCCCACACCGATCATGGCGAAGTTCTTGAGGAGCTCGCAGCCGATTGCACCAGCACCTGGGAATAAGATTGTTAATAATCTAATGGTTTGATAGTTCCACTCTCTTTCTTCGCAGCTAGTAGTAATAGTATTTAATATAAAAACTACACTTAATATTTAAATTATATATTACAGGGTCGGGTCGCCATTGCAAATCAGACATTTGTGTATCGACTTTACTGCGTAAATAATTTGTATAAAATACATTCGTCACATTTTGAAAATAAGTGTATAAATGACTTCTATGACATAGGCCATGTGCATGGGCAGACCACAAGTCATACTACATACTGTATATGGGATTTATAACATTGTTAGTAAAAACTCTCGAACAACGGATCGTTAGTAAATTTAGTAGACTATCCGGTATATTATGCGACTAAGAACCATCTCCAAACTGATAATTGTAAACGCATATACGAACACATAAACAAAAAAAAATACATGATAAATGTATTTGTATCAAATCATACAATTACTAAGACGCTTATAGACATTAGCAGCCACTGATCAATTACAATAAAACAAGCTACATTGGCAAACTCATTCTATACATAGGTGGCGGCAAAGTTATTTCATGAGTTCGATACATCAGAGTGCTCGTAGATATCTATACTAGTGGCATTCCTAATGACATGAAAGACAGCTTGAATAGAACCCCGCTAAAAGGCATATTTTCATTAATAACAGCCCATTATTGTCCCACTGCAGGGACGGGCCTCCTCCCGTTACGAAGGGATACGCTGGCTAGACGGATTGGTATAGGGTTTAATTTCAAGTTTTCCTTTCTTTTTATTTCGTAAAGATAATATTCACGGATAGTCCCTTAGTCGGTTTTTACGACACTCTTCGGATGAGATGGACAGGAGACAGGAGAGGTGACATATTGTATTCTTACTCCGTCACCACAAGTCATAGTATAATCATGATTAAGTGTAATGCCTTGATATTGATACTGCATTTCAAACAATTGTGTAATTGCCTCTGAAGTTAGCCACAAACAACACTTATCTTTTTATACATTTGTTGAAAACTACACTACTTTTTAATACAATACAATACTAATTATCTCGACACGGACAAGTCTTTGTTGCGATAACGTCAGTGTTATCAGTTTATGCGCTAAATAGACTCATTGTGCGGAACAAAGGACGACTTGCGCATGCAATTGTATACGTATTTAAGTAGCGAACATCGGTAGCCTCTAATTTAATATTAATTTATAATTGTTGCTCCTATTAAATGATAAAAGAAAACTTACAACTTAATAGACATTAATACTAGGCAGGTCAAACCTATAAAAAGGCGGGCGAATGGAAATGATTTCGCTTCAAATTTATGAAAAAAAAAATTAAAAACAATCTGGTAGTGTACTATTTTGCTACTAAATTGATAAGACGATAAGAAAAAATTGTTTACAAAAACATAACATTAGAATGGGTGAATAACCTGATAAAAATAACATAAGGGCTACCTATATGATTATTTTCCCTTCGGCCGTCTACGAAACCGTAGTTTAGTAACTGGTTTCGATGGAGGAATTATTCTTCCTTGTACGTAACTAGTTTCGATGGACGAATATTTTTTCTTTTTACGAAATCACGGTTACGCACAAGGAATTTTCTAATATTATAAAAGTTTGCTAGTTACAATAGTTTATTTCGGAAAGCAAAACAACTTAAAATAACATCCAGTGTTAAAAAAAAACATGTAGCAAGATGTGCAGGTCTAGCTCGTTTGCCAATTGAATATATTAAAAGTGGTTACCAGAACATAATGAACAAGAGTCCGATCGGCAATAGCATAGACAAGTTTAACAATTATTTTATGAGTCAATGGCTAACAAAAACTGATTTTGAAAAAGTTTGTAATTGCGACCAAGAAAAAGTCAGAACAACGAACAATCTGGAAGGTTGGCATAGTAAAATGAACAGATTTATTGGGAAATCAAATCCAACCATTGCTCATTTACTGGACACGTTGATCAAAGAGACACGAGTAAAAAATATGAAAAAAAGTATATATAAAAAAAAAGAAGGTTTCTTCGATATGCATAAAAGTGGAACTAAAAAGTCTAAAAATTACAAAGAAATTGACGAAGAGATAAAGAGGTCTATAAATGAATTAAAAGAAAAGAAAATAACTGTAGGCCACTGCTTAGAAATCATTTGCCCGTATGCTATATATTTTTGATTAAAAATTACTTTTGTTGAATTATTTCGGTTATGAATGACTCACATTTTTGTTCAGTAATAATTTTATTTTAGTTATCATATACCTAATATTACATACCTACATAATATATGATTATACATATTCTGTAATTTTGATATTTTATTAATATAACCTGCAACCTATAATTTTAATAAATTCTAGTTTGACTTACATCCATACATATTAGGTATTTGGATTTTGCAAAATAATTTCTCCATGGAAAGTAAGTAGTTTCGCAGAAGGAAAAATATTTCTTTAATCGAAACCTTAACAATAATTTCTTTGTACGTAACCATGATACGTAGCCGTGGTTTCGTAAAAAGAAAAAATATTCGTCCATCGAAACTAGTTACGTACAAGGAAGAATAATTCCTTCATCGAAACCAGTTACTAAACTACGGTTTCGTAGACGGCCGAAGGGATTATTTTCATACCCCTTTACTCATAAACGCAACTTAAATTTTAGTCAATTGATTAGCTAAAATTTTTACGGTTTTGTTTGGTTTTTTTTTTTAAGGTTAACCTTATAAATAAGGTTTTATTTATAAGGTTGGTTTTGCTAACAAAAAACTCAATAAACAGTGATTAAATTTTAGAGACTTTTATAAGTAAGGGGAATAGTCTAAAGTATGGCCTACAACTGTCTACAATTAGGCTATAGGATTGAAGATTTTATTTATGGTAGTTATACACACATCAAAAAAGTCTAAGCAACATGCATGATATTACAAATTTACCATTTATATTAATTAATTTCTAAGTATTTACTCACTCAAAGTGTATAGGTAAGTAAACTTCAAGTGTATAGGTAAAAAAATTTCGATTGTTTTGTTTTTTTTCATAAAATTCAAATGACTGCGAATTTGTTTGAATTTGAGTGCATGTTAATTGCTACGTTTTAGTCTTGATTTTATAATTTTACCAACCATTTAAATACAGTTGGCGACAAAATTGAATTGTTAGATATTCTTTACGTCATGGAGCGACGTCATTTGACGGCAGATGAAATGCAAAGAGCTGTAGGGATGTTGCAAGCGGGAAGTAATCAATCTCAGGTATCTCGACATTTTGGTATTCATAGAAGTGTTATTTGTCGTCTTTGGCAGCGCTACAATAATACAGGGGAACCCGCTGAACAGCATCCAGGCCGTAAAAGGAGTACAACCACTCGGCAAGACCGGTACATACAACTGACTGCAAGACGCCAGCCGATGTTAACCGCTCGAGAGATAAGTTTGAGGCTACAAAATTCAAGTGGTGTTGATGTAAGTCCCCAAACTGTGCGAAATCGACTGCATGAGTACGGCCTACGAGCTCGACGCCCTATCAGGTGCCCACCGATACGTCACGGGAATCGCGCTCGTCGAAATGAATGGTGTAGAGAACGCATAACATGGACCCAGGAACAATGGGATAAAATTATGTTTTCCGATGAGTCGCGATTCGGGTTTAGGCCTGATACAAGAAGGGTGCGAGTGTACCGTCGACCCGGAAATACTGAAAGACTCAGGTGCGTTCAGGAAGTTCATCCATACAGCGGCTCAACAGTTATGGTATGGGCGGGTATTATGAAGAACAGGCGAACTGAGCTCGTTTTTGTAAATGGAAACATGAACGCTGAAAATTACGTTGAGGATATTCTCAAACCTTATGTCCATCCATTTGCACAAACCTTTGGCTCCGATTTTACGTTAATGTATGACAATGCGCGTTCACATACAGCTCGGCGAACCAGTGAATACTTGGCAACGGAGAACATCCAGGTATTGCCCTGGCCTGCACAATCGCCAGACCTCAACCCCATCGAGCACGCATGGGACATGCTCCAGAGACGTGTTTTGAAGGACTTGGACGGAGTGACAACAACCCAACAGCTGAAGGATTTGCTACAATTCCATTGGGAGCGAATACCGCAAGATGACATAAACAGTCTCATTAATTCAATGAATAATCGTTGCCGACAAGTTCTGAATAGCAGAGGAGGCCATACTTTGTATTAAATTGTCCTATTCTTTCACAATAAATTCATTTTCTTAAGAAATTTCAATTTGTAAAAAAAAAGTTTAGTTTCTTATGTACCTGTATATTCTAATATTGTTAATTTCTGTTATTAAAAGAACTTATAAAGAAAACAGCTGTTATTTTTACATCATAGAACCCTAAAAATATTATTTTAAAAATAAAATACAACGTTATAATTAAAATAAATGGTAAAATAAATTAATATAAATGGTAAATTTGTAATATCATGCATGTTGCTTAGACTTTTTTGATGTGTGTAGTATATTTCTATATGTTTAGTAAGTTGAGTTTTGAATGTCAAGTCTTTTATGCGACGTTTATTTTCTTTGTCTATTTATTTTTGCAATGATAAATCAGGGACCCCCTTGCAATGTGGGTGTATGATCATGAATTATGTTTGACATGACGTGGACATAATCACCTGTCTAGAATTTATTTTATTTTTGCAATGATAAATCAGGGACCCCCTTGCAATGAGGTGGGGTGTATGATCATGCATTACGTTTCGCATGACATGGACATAATCACCTGTCTAGAATTTATTTAATCCTCCAAGGCATAATAATAAAAAAAAGCAACAGGTATGCTATTCAACATAACTCAATGCTAGCACAGCTATAGTTGACAGTTTAATGCTAGTGCACTTCCTCTAACAAATAGTATTAAGATAATTTAGCCTTCAGATTTACCTATAAGGTAAGATATAAAATAATAACCTAGACACTTTAATGGCTTCTAAAGATATGACGTAAATAATTCGATTAACAATGACTACTTGACTAGGCTTACATTATTGTATTGTATTTAAGATGCTCCTCATTAAAAATAAATTGAGTCAAGTACAAGATATATAAAAGTGATACATGATTTTCAATAAATAGGTTAAAAACAAGAATATTGTATAAAGAAAAGCACAGAATATTTCAATATTACAAAACCCTGTCCTGACCTACCCAGCAGGTACTCAATTTATAGCAGGATATAAAAACACCCACAAAAATCAAAAATTACTTACCAACAATGAAATATTTCAAATCTCCAAGCTTCTTCTGGAATTTCTTTCCAAACACAGCAACCTGTCCATCATAGCGGTTACCGGTCGGTTTGCAGTTCTCTTCATTGAGATCTGAACGATCTTTAGGTAAACACTCAATAGCATCTAGGTATAACCACTGCATAATTGGATGGAATTTTCCGGAACATGCCTTCATTACCTCCTGGGCTACAACACCACCAATTGCCGCATTCATTGGATTCAGATCACCAGCTGATACCTAAAAATTACAATAATGCCTTAGTTACTAGCTAATAAAATAATAGATATTTCAAAAATATTTTTGAATAATATTCTATTGTACAATCTCTCATTCTATGATAGCTGAATAGTAAACTTATAAAGTCAATCATTCAAGTAAAATAGCATACTTATATTGTTTTCTTAATTCTATACTAAATATTTCAGTTTAAATAAGGGTGACTTTAAGTTGTTTGATTAGGAAAGCTAATGTGATAAATAAATCTTAGAAAAGGTCAATAATCCAGCTGTGAACATCTTATGCTTGACATGTGCCATGACAAAGATCTAAGATGAAGTCGAAATAATCTTACATACATATTTGACTAATGAAACAATCCACTATCTTTAAATATGTATATGAGTATGTTAATTATAATAATAAGATTGACAGTTGGATCATAGGTCTGATGCAGAAGGCAGTACTGCTTGACACGGCACGCATTGTGAGGAGGTTCCTATCTCTGGAGCCCTAACCGCCGGTAGCTTGGTCCCTGTACCCGATGCCGGTGGGTCTACCTTTTTTTATATTTTTAAATGTTTTTATTTTTTATATCTATATTTAAAAATGTAACTAAATGTGATTAATGTAAATAAAGAGAATAATAAGATTATGCTTGATGCAAAAGTAATTATTATACATAAGTTGATCTGTATTCTGTAGCTGTACAAAATTGTAAATGTATAATGATTCATTATAACAAAAAGTGCTAAATGATACAGCAGTCAATGACCGTAATATCAAGAAGTGACATGACTGTTTCTTATTTTTATGTTTTGTAAGTAATGACAACATAATTTTAAGATTGATGCAAGAGTAAAAACTCAAAAGAATTATTGTTAAGAATGACTGTTTATTTGATATCACATTTTTTAGTACATATCTTGTCTTGATCATTGTACATATTATCTTACATGCCTGTACGAATCATTAGTGCTAATGATGAATTACTAGAATAATGTATACATAAACTAGTTTCAATGAGACTATAAACTATTATTATTATGTTATATTATTGTTATTATTCCATACATCTCTTCCAAGATTGATATACTACTATAAAATCACCTAGATTTAGTACTTAAGCCTATTCACTGTTCCTGATACAGATTATGATTTATAAATACATTACCATTATTTATATTTTTAAGAATACGTACCTTGCAGAATGTCTCAAGGAGTTCCGTATTAGTTTCCAAATCTCCATTTTTAAATGCATCAATAGACTTAGCATAATCTAAGAACTTAGATACATCAGTATCACTCCAAGGGTTTGGAAGACGGCCTTCACCATCTCTAAACTTGTGGAGTGCAGAAAAGGCTACATGTAATTGTTGAGGATAATCAAACTTTCCAAAATCGGTAATCACAAATTCAGGTTGTATATATGATTCCTTCAATTGTTTAAAGTGAAGTTTCTTAGGCATTTTCACTTGAGTTACAATTCCACCACGGATATATTTTGTGAATGTTGTTGTATCTCCAATACTGAAAGTGTATGGTCCCAATACTTTGATTTTACGTGGTTCACAACCATTCAGTTCTGTCATACCTTGGACCTGAAAAATAAAAATGAATTTAATTAAATAAAAAACATTTAATGTTAGATAACAAAATTCAATAATTAAAATTAAGAAATAATAAAAACATAATGTAATGAGATCTTTTTAAATTCAATGCTACTCCATTTAGTCCTAAAGTAAGCAAGAATGTAAACACTGACAATATATCCAAGAAGATACCCAGGCCAATCCAAACATTCATATTTAGGCACATACTTGAGTTTTACTTAGAGTAGGAATTAACCTAAGAACTCTGCTTAGCAGCAATATACTGTAAACTACTATGCCACAGAGGTTCTCAACATGCAATTCTTTTTTTGAAACTGCAATTTTAAAAAAGTAACATATACATTTGGACACTATTTCATTATTATTTTAAGTTGTTTATTGTATGGTAAACAAGTTCATTCACATTAAAGTTTAATGATGATAAAATTCTAAGAAAACAGAATTTCTGGCACATATTCAAATAATTGATGAAGGTCACTCCATGATGTAAACCACTATAATTATGTGCAACTACTTGTCATCTTAATATTATGTTCAACAGAAAAACTTCTAAAGCTTTCTATTATAATACCATTTGAAGCTTGTGATATGGTATTATAATAGACACTTACCCCCTTACTCATAAATGCCTCTTAAATTTTAGTCAATTGATTAATTAGCATAGACTCTTACGTTGTTTGGTATAAGGTTGGTTTACGTAATAAAAATCTTGCTAAACAGTGATTAAATTTAAGAGGTGTTTATGAGTAAGGGGGTTACTGACTTGCAAGGCCAACTTCCACCAAAAGAGCAAATTGGGATTACCTGGGTAATACATGGTCTATGTGTGTTCTAGCTTTAAGTTACACCCTATTTGTGAATTTCCCATTACAGCCTTAAACAACACCCAATTAACCAAAGGTGACTACATTTACTATTTTTATTCAGTCACCCCCTCATGGATTATTACCAAATAAAATGGAAACAAATTTAAATGTTGCATTAGATATTTTATGCAACTAAGAAACCAATGGTACAGGTAAATTCTAATCAGCTGTAATTGTAAAATATTACAAATTATGCTTTTTAGTTTAAAGAGGGTAACTAAAATATTTTGTTGTAAGGTACCGCAATATGGTAATATGGCTGGACTGTGTTTTGTTTGAGTATGTTTATGCTCTCATGAACTCTGATTTCTTGAGAGATGAAACTGCATCACAACTTAGGTCAGATAGTACGAAACAGGACACTTTAATCCAGCCACAACTTTATATAAAAGTAATACCCACTCAATAGTGTGCATCAACATCTAATACTAGACACTATAAAACCACTTACATTCTCTATGACATAAAAATAATACAAACCTCACTAAAAGTAACATAATCTCCATCCTCTAATCCATGACGAGTATCATCAAGGCAAGTGACAATACCCTCATACTCGTGAGTGATATCAGCTATCATAGCCGACACCGGGTTCTCCCCCGTGACATCTACACATGTAAACTCAGATCCAAAGTCACAGAACACCTGAGAGAATAAGCCCCGAGTTTCAGCTATAATTAGAGCTATGTCGTTAACATGGGTGATAGCCGCAATACGCTCCTGCTCACCCAAAGAAGCACCAGTAAGTACGACAACTCTATACTTGCGTAAAAATTCTTCCGTCAATGGACCTGTATACGCAGTAGTAGGCACATAGTGATTCAAGTCTGACAACTGTTCACATGACGCCAGCGCCCTGTTCTGACCGATCGAACTCTCGGAAAGGTAAAATTGCGAAGACAAGTCAGCGATTGTGCAGTTTTGATCGTCATGTAGAGTCACCGACTTAACTCCACTGAGGATCACGTTTTTCGCCACCTCCAAGCCGAGACCTCCAAGTCCCGAAATAAGCACGTCGGAGGTGGCCATTCGCCGCATAGCATCATGTCCCAATACATATAATTGTCGAGAGTACAAACTCTCGTCAATTTCGTCTTCCACGCGCGTCCCATTGTTCGCCATTGCCGAGTTGTTGGAACGTGATTCTCCTGTATTTAGTTTCCGCTTTTTCGCCGGGGGGTCAACGGAATTATCGGCGACTTCAGCACTAGACATCGGGCACGAACGCGCACAATTTTGGCAGAATTTTGCTTTTCGTTTTAAATTCAGAAGAAATAATCTTCAATTATTTTAAAGCGACATTAGCGCTTCGTCAAGGCCCGCTTACTCACTGTCCTGAAGTTAGTTGCGAAATACGTGGAATGGAAAATGACCTGCGGAAATGATATTTTGTTTGGTTATTTTACTAATATTTTGTTTAGAATATAAATATTATTACTCTAAAAGAATCACGGATAATTTATTTTTCAAGTTACAATTTTAATAGGGTTGGCTGAATAGGCTATTGTGAATAAAATGCACTTTTTACAAGATGCACTTTATGTTTTTTACCTATAGCAACACTACAATACAATATTTAAGAAAGAAAAAGAAGAACGTAAAGCTGAACTAATGACTCATATAGAATAGAACAAAGAAAAAGAAATTATTCTTACGTCTGTGAATGTAGCGCATGAAGATTTGAAATGTATTTATGGCATCACTTATTAATAGAGGGGATCTCAACAAGAAACAAGAAGATCGTTTCCAGTATTTGATAAATATATTTATGCCGATATTATAAACTTGAAGAGTTGAAAATTAAAGTTTTTAGTACATTTTTACTTAACAAAAATTTGCTTTGGAGATTTATTTAAGTACCAATTATTTGTTAGGAGGAAATTTAGAGGTGAAAATGTATTTATTTATGTATGACTCGGCCTGACGTTACGTGAGACAGAAGTAATTTGAAAGAAATCTATTTAAATTTTTGTTTTCAAAATAAAGGCATTAGCAAATGTCTAGTATAAAAGTATTTTACACGATTTTCGAATTACATTCATGGAAATAATTATTTACGCTTTTCATCTCCTTACTTTTATAAAATAACGAATGACATCTTTGTAGTATTAATTAGTTTCGGATATGAACAATAGATATATATTATATAATTATAATCCTACATGTCTAGTTTGTGAAACCTGTTCCGTACTACAACCCTTAATTTATTTAATGTGGGAATGAAGGTGAAATATTGGAGCAAGCTCAAAATGTTATTCGTAAGCTTTTCAGGATATGTATGCGTGGGGCTTACACACTCTTATACTTAATCAGCACATAGAACATTAGTTCAATCTACAAGTTCTTAACAAATTTTGTACATTGTCCTTCGTATTAATTTCGTTAAATAAAAGGAAACATTAAGCAATAAATAAATAAATAATAAATAATCCTCACACATTAACACATCGCCACCTAGTCCCAAACTAAGCAAAGCTTGTACTATGGGTACTAGACAACGGATAAACATACTTAAATACTTTTTTTTTTTTTTTTTTTGTAAATACATACATATTATACATAGAAAACACTCAGACCAATGCAAACAATCATGTTCATGCACACAAACATTTGCATTGAGCGGGAATCGAACCCGAGACCTCTTGCGTAGCAGCCGTGTGATATACCAACTGCGCCACAGAGGTCGTCAATAGTAAATAGATAGAGGTGACAACAATTCAATTAATGTCACGCTTATATTTTGTTCTGTCAACACTTTAAGTGTCAAAAACCCGTCAATTTCTGATCAATTTGGTCCGTAGCTAACTTAACAGCAAACAATCCATTTTGTTTCACAATTCACTTTCGTTTCATTTCTATCCAATTAGTCTGTTCTGTTCTGTTGTCTGCAGATTCTTATTTATATAGCTACGCGCTTGGTGACAGCGATAATATTGTATTATTGTTATTTTACAAATCGCGAGTGAAAGGAACTCGAGCATTATGATTATTGTGTGAACAAAAACATTGAGAATTTTGTAAAATCCTTGCAATATTATTCGGATCGTGTAGTGCAAAATGGTGCAGGATTACGTGTCTCCTGTAAGGGTGCATAAGCATACCTTTGAAATGGTGATGGCTGTAAGTATTTATGACTTTACTATTGTTATTAAATGTCTTTAATATTACTTACAAACACATGTCATGTTTTATTGACAAGGTCAAATTCAAGAATGATAAACTTTTGTAAACTTTGACTTCTACTGTACTGTTTTGTCAACATTATTTCCATAAACAAAGTTATTGCAGCAGTTCGCAAGGTTGACCACTTACATATTTCTTAAGATCAATTTCGACTAGTTATTGTTTTTAATTCACAAATCTAACATTTAATGTTTTCGTAACCACAGTACGATTATAGACTAGTCAGATTTAAGTTCTAATTAGATTATTTGGGTGGGTATCAACTGCTGTTTATTGTACACACTCTAACTGGTTTCCCAGTTGTATTTACTTTGAAAGCCTAAGCTTAAAGGTCAGTAACAAATAAGTCATGATTCTATGTGATTTAGAGCAGCTGTTTGTAGTTCCACAATACTTAGATCTTACTTGATACAGCCTGCATTCATTTCCTTTGCTAGAGCATAACCAAGTTTTGTTATGTTACAATACAGTTATTTGGTGCTACTATGTCAATGAATATATTATTTCTATAGCCTATACAAGTAGAAGTTTGAAGAGCTTAATCTAATTATTATTTTTGTAGCTGTATTTGTTTAAAAATCGTTTATGTTTTTGATTTAAAAGAAACATAACCTGTTTTCAAACTTTTATTTCTGTGTGAATAAAAATATAAAAAAACCTTGATGAGATGGGCTCTTGAAAAAGTTCAATTTAATCCATTTAAAAATTTGTGATTCGTAGGGACAAGTTTCTTTTCCAAAAAGGTAGTTGTACTTGCTACAAAACTGGGTTTAGATTTTGTAGTAACAATAACTGAGACAACTTGAATCTTGCAATTTTATTTGTTGTCAATTAAATAAACTGCAAAGTCCTTATAGGAGAATGAAACCTTCACTAAGAGTTTGGGCCAAGATTAAACAGAAATGAGAGTATTATCAATTTATAGCTTCACACTTATTAGTCTCGTGCTAAATCTTTTGTTAGTTTTGGCAATCTGAAATCCAAGATAATTTTTTTTTGAAGGAGATGGAAACTTCTGGGCCTGTACATTACTGTACAGAGTAAGAATATGCCCTAAAAATCTTTTCTATTTTTTTCAAGTTCGAATCTTAATAAAATTGAGTAATTTTATTATTATTTTATTAAAAAATAGAAAAGATTTTTAGGGCATATCCTTACTCTGTACAGTAAAGTACAGGCTTTAGCCCAAAAGTTTCCATTTCCTTTGTATGTTTGAATTGTAAATTGAATTTGCAATTTTTAGTTGACTGTGTTTTTTATTTGTTGCGACATACTTGAGTATTTAATATTTACCATAGCTACTTCATTGACATAATTATGTTTAGTGTAATCATATATAAGAAGTGCCACTTAACTAAACTGATTGTTGTCTGACAATTGTTTGACTATCTCTCAAGTGTTGGGCTGTTTGTGCTGTGGTTGCGGCCGGTGAAGTGCCAGATTCAAATAGTACACAGAAAAAGTCATAACTATCTTGTTGAACAATAATGTTATGAGTTGAAGTCTGTTTTTAGTAACTTAATGAGTTTTCCTTTAGTTATTCTATTAACACACTAGGCATTTAATCAAATAGCTGATTTAACCAGATGACAACTACATAATTGCTTGTGTATTGGTCAACTTGACAGCATACTGTTAAGTGTTTGTAATGATCAAGGTGCCACAGCCAAGGACAGATTTTATGGGAGTTTGGCTACAGAATTCTTTGCTCTCTACCGTTGCAATGGCTGCTTTGATATCGTTAGTTTGGCGGTGACTGTGGGTCTTTTTGTTTTTATAGTTAGTCTGTTATTGTTAGTTTTACGATTTTACCTTTTCTCAGAGAGACCTGTGAACAAGATTTTTCTAAATAGGTTCTTACTACACCCACCGTCACCACTTAGAGGTGATTTTATTTAGTTTTGTTACAATTTCCTGTGTGTGTTGATAAAACATTCTCATTAAAAAAAAAGATGTGCCAATCAGAAACAAGATAATGTCTCAAAGATCTGTCAGAGACTAAAAAAAAAGAAGTGAATGAACTTGTCAAATTGTGGTAAAAAATAATTTCAGACATCCTTATTAACTGTTATAAACTTTTATACAACTCGCCTCCTCTTTCGCACTTCAAGGGGCTCTCAAGAAATAACTACCTCCATCGCCCTAATTCATGGACTTTTATTCGCGCTTTCCATCAGCTTCGATACCAGCCGTTTTGCCGTGGCTTATGAGCAGCCGTTTTGCCGTGGCATATGAACAGCTGTTTTACCGTGGCATATAAACAGCCGTTTTGCCGAAGATTAATTTGATCGTTTTTCACAATACAACAAAATTAAGTAAGTTAGGCATTACGGTAGAGTAGAAATGATCAAGACAAGGACACGATGAGGCTGAATAAAACAAGATAAAAATAAAATTATTGGATTTTTCATGATGCAACATTTTATACTCAATTAGGATTTCAATCTTGAACTATAACCATTGTGCCATAATTAATATTCACACGCAATTATGCGCATATATTTTGTTAAATTTTAATTGGACAAGTTTGTTCGATATAATTTGGCGCACGTGTGCCTTGTAATTATACAATGTAATTATGTATCTGTTATATTACTTTTTAAAGAGCAATTTACTTGTACTTAATAAAGATAACATTTATATCATAAAATACATATTAAAAACTGACTATAATTATCCCCCGATTCAAATCGGTTATCCACCCCGTTCAGGGTAGATAGAAGGACACGAGTTTCCGAATATCCGCCTTAAGGTGGCTGTTTTAAGGTGGATAAACGGTAAGACCGATTCATATTCGTGATAATCTGTTGCTTTCACGATTTCCTGGTATCATATCTCACGGGATTTTATGGCGAAGCAAGGTGACGTATGAAAGAAAAGTCAGCTTGTTTTTTTGTGGTAGCGGCCGCTGTGTGTTTCCGTGCACGCGATTGCGGTTTTGAACCCCACGCAAACAATATTGTTTGTGACGTCTACAAATAAATTGGACAATAAATGATGCACTCTGTCGAGCTAAAATTGTACATTGATATATTATATTTATAACCCCGATTTTCATATAAATAACCCTTCAAATTGTTTTTACAAGTAGTTAAAACGAGTACAATCTTTGAATTTTTCGTAGTCCATAATTCTCTAAATATACACGATGTATTTTTGACATTTTTATAGCAATTTTTCTTGAAAGTGAAGTCATTTTATCGTAATACTTGCATGTTTATGCTCGTAAAATACAGAAGTTGTCGTGAACACGATATTTTCATGGGGTACTTACTGGAATATTTTCGAATTAGAAAATAGTAGAAATAAACTTATCTCTTTACTATTTAGTTTTGTTAAGCTGAGCCGTTTCCGCACTTAGCTCCCTACTGGGGGACCTTTGTGCGTGTCATTTCCTCTTATTCATATCAATCTCTGACCAGAGTTATTCTTAAACATGTCCGATGAAGCTGAACAATTTATACTTGCTTTTAAAAGCATCTTCGAGGATCTATGAATAGAATCGGGGACTCTCGTGAATACCAACATAATCCACATTTTTGTTGTAGCGCTATAGATAGAGATCTATTTAAAAAAATATGTAGGTGACCACTATGGCGACATTTTTCTGGTCTGCCTTAGCATTTTGACATTGACTACTATAAGTCTACACGTGTCCATGACAAATTACCTTATATAATATGCTACTATGTCCTTATATTATAGTCTAGTATATTCCACGCCATGTACAGTTAATAATTAAACTATAATTATGTATTATTGAAGGTTTTACTTTGTGATCTATTGTCGTTACTGTTGAATTGTGGTTTTCCTTACTTTTAATGTGATAGTAATATAATGTTTGAGTGTTTTAACTGCATCGGAGCTGTAGTGGCTGACGTAGGTACAATAGATCGCGGGTTCGAATCCCAGACAGGAAAATTCTTTGTGCGTTCCACAAATAATTATCCTGAGTCTGGGAGTTGAAGTCCCTTAATGTCCCCGCGTAGGTACACGACTGCCTTACTACCTAATCAGTTTAGTAATACACACCATATTTTATGTAAAGTTTTCCTTCATTTATTTTTGTAGCGATAATATATATGCGAACTTTCCCTCAGTCGTCTTTTATTACACTTTTAGAACGAAGGGGGTGATGACATTCATACTATGTATTTTTTTTTTATGTATTTATTGTTATGCAAATATTGTATCAGCCCTTATCATCCCACTGCTGGGCAAAGGCCTCTTCCTTTGATTTCCACAACTGTCGGTCCTTGGCTAATGAAGGCCAGTGTTTTTGTGCCCTATCTATCTCATCTCGCCACCTTCTACGTGGTCTGCCGCGACGCCGATTTGGTGAATCTGGGCACCACTCGGTGGTAATTCTAGCCCATAGATGGTCAGTATACAAGTATACATAATAATGTAATAAAATGTTTTCTCAAAGTGTAGTACATGAGTACGGGTGGACAAGTCGCGTGTCTTATCATGTGAACACTAGTCACTGTTTAGTAGTTATTATAGAATACGAGTATGTACTATATTAATTACTTATGTTTTGTTTCATCATCATCATAACATAACTGCCCATTAATGTCCCACTGCAGGGACGGGCCTCCTCTCGGGACGGAGGGATACTTGGCCTACTAATACCACGCTGGCCAGATGGATTGGTATAGGGTTTCATTTCAAGTTTTCCTTCTTTTTATTTCGTACAGATAACATTCACGGATAGTCCCTTAGTCGGTTCCTACGACACCCTTGGGATGAGATGGGGTGGTGTCATATTGTATTCTTACTCCGTCACCACATTTCGTTTAATTAGTAATAATATAATAACTAAGTACTTGGTATTTAATAGTATAAATAAAATTTAAATAGAACTTTTTTGTTTGAAGATCTTTCTGGCATAGTGGACTTAGTCTTTGGTTGCTACGCGGAAGTCTCTGGTTCGATTTCTCGAAATGTGTAACAAAAAATACATCATGATCGTTAAACCCTTTTTTATAAGAATCGCGAGGTACCGAGTAGTGTCTTATCGGTTGGTAAAAAGTTCCAAGTTCGATATCACATGGAAAAGACACATAAAATATATTTTAAATACCGTACGATTCTGTTCACACGTTAATATCGATCGGTTTGCTTAGTAATGCATAGCATAATGTTACTTATGACACCATTTAAAAATAGTTTGCTAACAAAAGAAAATGAAAGGTTTGATTTGCAGTGTGATAATGACATAAGAATAAGGACTAGGTACACATTTTATACATCAATACCATACAGAGCAATGCAAACATGCATGATATTTAAAGAATATCACTGAGTGGACCGAACATTATTTTAATGTTAAGCTTTCCAGGCAAGAAATAAAAAACAAAACAGCGTATTCAAAGCATTGCCAAATCTGTAATCCTTGGAGTCGCCTACGGTGTGGTAGATAAAGCACTGTAAATAATATAGATACTTAAAAAACGCCTTTCAAAAGACATAAATAACATAATTTCTGACAAAGGTGATAAAAAGATTACATTTGTGACATTTCCTATCTCAGTGATGTCTTGATTCATATTTTCTTTAGGACCGATTGTCTTTGTAATACCTCCTGTATTTTAGTATTCAATCACGTTGACGTAGTGTTTATCTCTATTGTTTGTTTTGTGCTAAAAACGTCACATGCTATCTCGGAAACAGTCCGTTTGTTTTTGCATTACTATAGAGGCTATGGTCACGTTTTCTGCGTATATGTTACTACTATTGTATTTGTAGTTATAAAGCGTCTCTGATTCAAAATGCACGATTAGTATTGTCACTATTAATATTAATCTCATCTACATATTATCACAACTGTGCTTCCTGTAAGCCAGGAATAATTGTATGACCTTCCAAAAGGCACTCACCTTCGCAGTTTCCGGGAATAAACAATAAATATGTTGGAATATAGGATTTGTAGAAAAACTAAGCAAAAGATAAAATAATTGAAAAGAAAATGGTTTTTTTTACGATAAAAAAAATTCCATGGTGACTTAGATTAAGAAAGTTCAACGTTTTTATTTATTATTCAATTTATGAAGCCTAAGTATACTTAGGCTTAAATTCCACATAGTTATTTCCTACTTTGTCTCCATTAGGTACTAACGACTGGTCATAATTTATCTAGTGTCTTCCGCGCGCTAAGTTTAGCTGGAGGAAACCGAATTAAAGTATTAATTCGTCAGTATTCTGCACACCTATTTTCCTGTAAAAAGATATACTTACCTATTTTATGAAAATTTACCCTTTTCCGTTTACTCTAGATTATTGAATTACGTACTTCTAAAACACATTCGCAAATTTATTTCATTTTGTCCATGAGATATTTAGAGATATTCAGTATAATAATAAACCTTGCCAAATACATAAACTGATATCCTTGATGACACAAATAGAGTAACGTTTTCTGTTATTCGTTGATAGTAAGACAGGGCCTGGTATGCGGATGTTTTGTACGACGACCTTTACTAGCTATTACTCGTGTTTAGTTTAGGAACATCAGTTGTGATGAAATGTAGATTAAAACATTTTGTATTTAATACCAATTACTATTCTATTACGATCTAAAATACAAGAAAGCAGATATTCACTATGCCTTTGTGTTTACAGCCTCTGCAGTCTGCGAATGAAAAAAAAAATATTTAAAAAATATATAAGTAGTTTACGTCTTTCTATATTAATTTCCAACTAAAAAATAATTATTTATGCACAAAATCATAATCGATTGTTTTGACTTCAGTGATTTATTACATAGCGTTTAAAAATTCATTTAGAGATTAGTAGATTGGTATCGGGTGGTCTAAGCAGAAGAAATGATTGTAATTTTCTTATAGATTATAATTATTTTTTGATTCTTAATGCTCCATTGACCCGAATCGATTGTGAATAGAAAAAGCGCGCAATTTCAAAAACAATAATATTTGTTTCGTGATTCTATAATCTTCATCTTATCTTATCCTAATCTTATCTTCAAAAATAATTAATCAATCATAATAGTAGATAGTATTATTAACAATAGAACTACATATCGTGATTCTGTCAGGCTGGTGATGAAGTATTTTCAGGCATCATAATATTCAGCATCACCGTACGAAAGAAACTTTACATTATTAATCCTTATCTAATTAAAATTCGCAGTGAATACCGCTCGTCCTCACCAATCATGCCGTCTTGAATAAATATAATGGGACTTTCATATTAACTAGAAAACGTTTATTTATGAAACCTTGGCCTTATTATTGTTTTACAGAAATAAACAGCGGGATATGACGGAGTTTTCACGATAGCACAATACTTTTTTAAATAAAAGCCGACGCACCAGGAAAACGCTTTAGGCTTCCAGGCTCATGCCGTTATGTTCTTCTTATCGTGTCGATGGCAACACTAAATACTATTGACATAATGTTATATATGACAGTAGCATACCCCGAATGCTTTGACTATTATATTAATCATTAATTCATTCTATGCATCCATCTTAAAGTTTGCTTAGTAGCTCAATTACTCGCTACCACCGAACAATAGAGCAAAATATCTAAACGATTTGACTAGACGTTTTATGACTACCATTCATTGCATTGCTGGAGTGTATTCCGGCTTTCCATCAGGTTCACAATAGTCAAATATCTTGTCACTTAAAAAATTGCGTTCGTGACTTTACCATTACGGCGCTTGTATACGGTAAGAAAAATCGCCGAGCCTACGCAAGAATTCGTGTCGTTTCTAAGCACGACCTGTGTACACAGCGCCGGCGATGCATAAGAAAATTTTCTTGTCTGCGCAAGACAAGACACGGCGAACGTTGTTGCGGAGGGGCGGGGAGCGGTGTAGTAGGGTATCATACTTGTTTGCTTTCTAGTTAACATTTTTACTAAAGGAAACTCACACTAATTATCACACTCGTTATTACTTGCGCGCCCTACGCCCGTCTGACGACTGTACGAAAAAAATCCTGGCGTGTACACGTTCCGAATTGTCTTGTCTGCGGAAGACAAGAAAAATTTTCGTGTACGAAAAAGACAAAATTCTTGACGTCTACACGAAGATTTGTCTTGTCTGGCGTAGACACGGCAAATTTTATTAGCGTGTACAAGCGCCGTTAATCTACTTTTACAACAACTATAATTTCTTATACCTAAGCCTAACTAGCTGAACCGTGCCCACTACGTTGGGCAGAGAAAAAAACGCGTCCCTATTTTAAACATATTTCATTACTGCTCCACTCCTCTTAGTCATAGCGTGATACTATATGCCTATAACACTTCCCGATAAATGGACTATTCAACACAAAAAGAATTTAAAAAATCGGTTCAGTAGATCCAGAGATTACCCTACAACGTCACAAACACACAAAACCTCTTTATAACATTAGTATAGAAGTATAGATAAGAGCCTACTTTTTCACATCATTGAATTACACCCGTTACTTACCTTGCTTCAAGAAGTTTATAAACATGAATATGATATTGAAAACTCCATAAAATAATACGACATGTCTGTGTGTCTAAAGTGTTAATGAAAACACGTGCATGTTTAAGTGATATGTTTACAATATATTATCACGTTTCACACCCCACTACTGTACGTACACCGATTGTAAAGATTTATTCACACCAAATTATATTATGTTACATTTGTTTGCGATGTATTTGTACGTTGATATGTAGAAAAAACTAATTTGAAAACTCCCTGTCTGACTGGGTAATTTATTTAAAAATACGAAACCGACATATTATTATAATATAGTTAGTTATCCATCATCAATTTTATAGAAAAAATCTTGAGGATCGCTAATACTTTTTGGGGTAATTTCGATAATAAGATGACAATACATGATAAAAAAATATTTTGTAAGTGTCCTATGGCTCATTAAAGCTCTTTACGAAAATAATAGGCTATCCGGTCAGTGTTAATGTCATACGCAAAGTACGAAAAGAAGAAAGACAATGGAAAAAATTGGTACTCGATGCGGGACTCGAACCCGCGTCTCTGGACTATACGCGTCCAGTTCTTCTTTTCGGATTTTTCTAGTTATACCTAAGCTTTATAGGTAAAAATTATATTATGTAATATAATACGCAAAGTAGGTATACTTCATAGCTTGCGACGTACCGGTGACTGCCATTGTGAGTTGGCCTTTACATGCACGAAAATAATTGTAGTTGATAAGAATTTTTTTTAGGTATTTAACATGAAAACGATCACGTTTTAACTTTGTCTTCTCGTACCACATAATTACTAGCCTATCGATATTTTCACGCGTAAAATGTTTTTATAGCTATTTATATAAGTTTTTTGTGCATGATAATGATACTTGTTTTAGCTGATAGTGATAACAATGATTGAACTGATAAATGTTGATATAGGATCTTGCGTTTTTGAAAATTTATTTACTGCGTTGTTTTGTTCCATTTTATAGAATTTGTTTTCTCCATATCAGTTTGTGGGCGTCCACTGCGGGACATAGGCCTCCTCCAAACATTTCCACCCTGCCCGGACTTGTGCCTCCCTAATCCATCGGCTTCCCGTCGTCCTAATAGGTCTTTAATCGAATTTGTTTAGAATTCAAGATCGAGATAAAGGCTAAATAGAGATCTTTTAACGATTCTTAGAACAGCAAACCGGCTTATATTCTTACATTTAGACGACTAGTTCACGCTACACAATAGCTAATACACAACAAACTAAAATTACGGCCATTGAGCCATTAGATGCGACTATATCTGCTATTACAATAGACAATTCGGCGGCTTGTATACTATGTTTGGACATGAATTTATGCTGTAATTTGAGTTAATATTTCCCACTAACAATTTGTTCCTACAAATATTAATAACTAGCTGACCCTTTCGGTAGGCGCGCAAAAAAAAACGCGTCCGTTTTTTAAACATATTTCATTACTGCTCCACTCCTATTAGTCATAGCGTGATACTATATAGCCTATGACACTCCCCGATAAATGGACTATCCAACACAGAAAGAGATTTTAAAATCGGTTCAGTAGATCCAGACATTACCCCCTACAACGTCACAAACACACAAACTTTACTACGATTTGATAATACAAAATAAACATTATTCCTATGGGCAGCGATGTAGAAGTCTTCTTCGATATAAAGTACACCTAGGTTTTAATATGTTATTGTTTGTATGTCATTGTTTTTGTTTGATAAAAGGTCATTCATTACAAAATTACAATCTATTACGGACAACTTAGCCTACTAATATCACACTGGCCAGAGGGATTGGTATAGTTTTATGTCAACTTTTTATTTAATAGTTTATGTGTGGATAAAAAAACTATAAATAAATAATGAATTGTAATTGTGTAATAAAATGTTTACAAAACATACTTAAACAAATAACTACTCCGTAAAGAGCCTAATATAACACTTGTAAATGAGAATATTAAAAGATAGTTTTTACAACGTGTCAAAAATACACATAAATACTTAACTCTAAAGCCATAAGCACAGACCAAAGTTCAATGTCAAAGCACGTTAAGCTTAATAGTAAAACGCAACTGCTACAGTATACAAACAAGTAAATATTTACTTAGAGATTCTTGTCAGTAACCCACAAACGTCGAGAGCGGGTCAAACCGGCCCGATTCGCACAAAACGAGTTCACAAACAGGTTTTATTTGTCGACAGGCCTCGATGATGACTAGTCACTCGTATTAGTTGATATTGCGAAGTTATAATGATACTGTTACTTGTATTTTGTAATGATTCGTTTTGCGATGGTTTCGTTTTGTTATATTGTTATTGTATGAACTGTTCTCCGTCTTGTGATTGAGTAGAGTTCATTATTAAGTCTTATCTAGTTCATCAACATTACAGTTGATAATTCATGTGTTTTTAAATCGACCACATGTTGAGATTAGTCAAAACATCTGAACTTAGCAACATTTAAGCACTAATAACTTTTAAGCACTAATAACTTTTAAACTATCGCGTTTCATTCTAAAGGACCTACTAACTTAAATGATGGAGACCCAAGGACTCTGAAATATCATTAGACCCCTCAAAAGAACATTGCAATGCAAAACCAATAGTCCAAACGGTTTACGGATGATACAAAAGGACGAGAGATAATGGGACGTTATAGTACAGCTTATTTTAGTGACAGTTCCGCTGATAAGATATACTATCAAGGATGCTACCTACAACGTTCTGTTTGGGGCATTTTGTTTAGATTTAAAGTTTTGTTTGCCTAGTTATGTTAAGTATCTATTGCGATGCTCGTCATACTTGTAGAGCAAAATACCGTTGTGGGGTATTTGTTCTTTAGTAACGTTATCCATGTGGTGACGGAGTAAGAATACAATATGTTACCACCCCATCTCATCCCATGGGTGTCGTAAAAACCGACCAAGGGACTATCCGTTAATGTTATCTGTACGAAATAAAAAGAAGAAAAAACCCTATACTAATCCGTCTGGCCAGCGTGGTATTAGTAGGCTAAGTATCCCTTCTTCACGGGAGGAGGCCCGTCCCTGCAGTGGGACATTAATGGGCTGTTGTGATGATGATGAACGTTATGGAATAAGATACTGCACTGGCAATGTCAATGCGACAACTAATAAAATAAAACAAACCTAATTATTCTGAGCCTTTTAATGTTCAAAAGCGCGGATGAGCTTTCTCTAGTGAAAGAAGTTAATTTTAATTTAAGGATACAAACAAAAAATATTGGCAATATTTTTTTCTTAGTTTTTAACCCCACGCATAATACCTTATCAATGACTATTATATATTTTATATACGTAATATATGAACATCTTCCTGTCATCTGTTAGTTATCCAATGGCATATAAGGAAAAATACATCTCGAGACATAAAGAAACTAAACACCGGAACTTAACTGCTCAAGGCTTCTGACAAGTCAATGTGTTTTTTATATTAGTACTTAAGTAACAGAGTTAAAAGTAGGTATACGTCATATGATTAACGTTCCGTGTCGCGTGACCAAGTAAGATCCTGTAAGATCCCGATTCCCGTTGGTGTCGTAAATTCAGACTATAGAATTTCAGGGATTTGGATATATTACCTCGTGAAAGTGGCAAAGTGCGCCTTTATCATCATCATAACAGCCCATTAATGTCCCACTGCAGGGACGGGCCTCCTCCCGTGACGGAGATATACTTGGCCTACTAATACCACATTGGCCAAACGGATTGGTATAGAGTTTAATTTCAAGTTTTCCTTCTTTTAATTACGTAAAGATAATATTTACGGATAGACCCTTAGTCGTTTTTTACGACACCCATGGGATGAGATGGGGTGGTGACACACTGTATTTTTACTCCGTCACCACACGAAAATCACTCCGCCTAGCCAGACTGGTATTATCCTAGCCAAATTTAACGTTATCACTAAGGAAGAGTCGTGTAAGCATGCCAAGTTCACCTTCAGTACTAGAGGACGCTCGTCCCTGCATCGGGACAAAGAGCTGTTGTCAATAAATATGTTAGGTAACGTGAACAACATTGGTTTTGACAAAGACCGTAGGTACTAATTTTTTAAGTAAATATTCATCTAGCGTGCCCAAACTCGTGAGTGTTGCTAATTTTTATAGTTTATGTGTATAAACTGTATCCATTTATATTACTTATATTTTTCCTAATATTATCGCAGCCTAATATATTACTGGCGTACTGTGATATATACATGATAACTGCACAATATAATTTATAGCAAGTAAAGTACTTATAGTAATAGTGGAAAGTCTTCGTATAATACTAGCTACCAGCTGACCCGTGCCCACTTCGTTGGACGGCAAAAAAAACGCGTCCCTTTTTAAACATATTTTATTACTGCTCCGCTCCTTTTAGTCATAGCGTGATACTATAGCCTATGACACTCCCCGATAAATGGACTATTCATGACAGAAAGAATTTTAAAAATCGGTTTATTAGATCCAGTAATTACCCCCTATAACGTCACAAACACACAAACTTTATAATATTAGTACGGTATTAGTAAAATATGTCATTGTAAATACTTTTGTTGATAAAATATGTATGCTAATAAATATAACTCTTAAACTAGTAAAAATGATGATGAAATATTATTCGACTTCTTGTGTACTAATCTAAATAAGTACTATCTTAGCTAAAATATGTTCAATGTTGAACATAGGCCTCATTCCAACGTCTCTATCTTTCTCTGTCTGGTACCTAATCTAAATATTTTATAGCCTATATTATAGTTATAATAAGATAAATAAAACCGATTTTAAAAATAAAATTACAAGCATTTATATTTCTAATACCTACCGCTTTGATATACACATCTCCACTATACTATAGTTCCTTCTATCATCATTTTGGATAGAGACCTACTTCTTATACTGATAATGTAGGGTCAAATTTATACGCGTACATACTACCGCAATGATAACTTATCATTAGCTATTGTTACTACTTTGAACTTTTATATAAACGAGATAATATTTATACGGGCACATTCCTAACAGTATCTTTCTTATACCTATTTATTATCCGGGGTAGGCATATTTGGACGCTCGATACAAAACGCTAATCACACCATGGACAACGACTCTACTCTTGTGTTTTGATTTTAACTGCCTAATCAAGTTGAAAATTAGGTTGATCTGCAAAAATCTAATTAAGATTTTCTTGATAGGATTGCTCTAATAAGGTGGCCATTGGCAGTGCACCAGCTTACAGAACCGATAGCAGATCGGCGAAGCCCACTAGGGAATTAAAAGGAACAGAGTAGGAAGACTAATTACGCGATAGACTTACTAGCGTGGTAAAGAAAAATAGGGCGCGCAGGACAATTTCATGTGAAACATTTTTAGTACGCCTATTCCGCGTATTCTTTAATCAGATGATCAGATTTGATTTAAGAGATGACTTAAGCGTCTGTCTTTGAAATTCTTACGGTAGCCGGTCTCTTAAATTGCCGACTGTATTCAATCATCAATTGAAAGCGTTTTATGTAGGTACTTTTTGAACGATCGAGTCTGAGGCGCACAATAAGTTGTTCTTGCAAATTTTCTGTTTTTTGGGTTCTGTATCCTATATTGATTAAACTTATAGCAGCGGAAGAACCTATGTAATTCGTTGCCATTCGAACCCATGTAAGCTATTATTAACTAGTTTTTACAGATCAAAATGTTGTTCACAATTTGACTGAATATGTAGTAAGTAAATGTTTATTTTGTTACATACATACGTTACATGTATTGGTACATAATAACCTTGTCAAAACCATACAATTAACTGTACCGAGTTCAATAACCTGACTTCTATACACTGTATTATGATTGTTCGCTTTGATTTCTGTCATTTACGTGAACAATTGAGATTTAAATAAGTCTGAATGTTCAGAACCGTTCCACATTGTAATGGTTTGGCATAAGAAAGAATTCTTGAATGCTTAGTGCGCACCAAGATCTGACAAGCCGTTTGAATTTAGCACGAGTGGTTCTGTGGTTAGGGGTAAAACAAATGACTCTTTAGAGCACTTTACGTGTTGTATGCGATAGATCACGCAGCGACTTAGCGTGCTTGTTGACTGGTCATTGTCAATTATGCGGAAAGCACTCTGCAGTCGGTCTAGGGCTTTCACAGGGTACTTGACAGAGACAATCCTAGAAATGCGAACACGTACTCCATAATGTCGATGATATTTAGTACAGATATATTTGAACTTCGCTATATTTGATAACTGCGATAACTAAGACCTACGTCTACGAAGTAGCAAACAGTAGTTAGTCTTACTGTTAACAAAATATAAAACTTACTTGAATTAACCACGTTTACGTTAAGTATTTTAGATATACTTACCTACATGTTAATATTCACAAATAGTTAATGCAATAATTACTAATCAAGGTACCTTTTATATATACGCTATCATAAGGTTTCAGGTCCTTACAAATATAATTTAGTTTGCGACATTTAATCAAGGTCGTATAAACCACAGAACATTAAAATACATTAGAAAGGCGAAGTAGGCGGGGCTCGCGCGCCTCAACTGTGAGCAAACGCTCATAGTTTGTTTCGAAAGCGACGCATCCCCGCGTAGTCGTCCGCGGACTTTCATGGAGTGCGTATCAGCGTGAAAAAGTTTAGAAAGCGTCAAAAAATGCCGAGTTGTGCTATTATTACTTGCAAAGCAAGAAGCCAAGTGTCAAGTATGACAAAAGAAGGAATTTCATTCCACCACAAATTTAGACTCACCTAAATTTCTTGATTTTATGACAATATTTACGAAAAACTGATTTTGGCAACAGAAATCATAATATTGCATTGTTTTTATTCATTGCCGGCATTGTTTGCTATGCAACCTTAGTTTCGCCTATTCGAAAAGCAATGCATAACGCCACGCGCGCTTTCCACTGATACATCCGACCGCAGTGATGTACCTCAACAGCGCTCTTTATCGATAAATTTTATTCATTAGATTTTTCTGATTATAATTTATTTATGGAACTGATTTTTAGACATGAATTGTTATTGTTGGTTTAAATAACATTTAGTATTGTTATTTTTATTTTCAATTGTTTCAAAGTAATCATTTTATAATGATGTCACGAAATAAATCTTAAATCGTTTTGAAATTAATCTGCATTGTACGATAGACCTACGTGGGAATTGCACTTACGACCTCGTGCACGGCACCCGGCACCCCGCCACAGAGGCGGCTTTTTACGGTAATTTAACTGTTTACGTTTTGGATTATTCTTTATGGATAATATTATGGCATATTATATTATGGCTAATAGCCAGATTTTATGTTGTACTGATGTTATGTTTTTTAGGTTTCCTTAAGCGCCTGATGTAAAGGAAAAATGGATTAATATAACTGGCAGAGAAGATTGGTTTCCTACAAAGACAAGCACCATTTGCTCGAAACATTTTAACGAAGATGATTACGACATAAAAAAAGTCCGGAAATAGATATATAAAAAACTACCAGGCCAAATTGAATATTTTTTTAGGGGACAAAAAAATTACAACTATTCCACTTCGATTAAAAAAAGTCTCCCCATAGGAGACTTTTTTTGGTTCATTTCATTTGAGTAAATGCATATCAATTTATTTTTATGGAGAATATTGTTTTATTTAATTACCCTTAAATTCCAAGAACAAAATTTCTTACCTATTAAAATAGTATTTCTTCAAATATTTATTTAATATTCATTTAAAAATTTTACTTTTACTACTGTAATTTACAGTCACTCGTTTTATTACTAAGTACTTACTCTTTATTTTTGTTCGAGTGTATATAATTGACGTAACCTCCTACTTTTTGAAGTCGGTAAAAACGGTCTTGACTTTTCCATACGAAAATAGATTATTATTAATTTAGTTTCAGATCTACTATTTAAGGAGTTATTTTATTTATAATAAGTTTATTATAAATAAAATAACTAATATACAGTTGTATATTATGATTAAATAAAAAATATCATTGAAATAAGCATTAGACCCATTTCAGATACAATAAATAAATAACTTTGCAAATTATGAACCTTCTATAATATAATAATCGATGCAATTTTATCGTTTGTCAATCACTAGCGTAAATGTAAAATAAATTGCTTTTGCACAGCACATACGTAAGTAAGATTACGTCTGTGTGAGTGAGCTGTGTGACCAAACATAGCGCTTCGTTTGACGTTGTGCGTGTGTGCGTGACACTGTATTTACTTTCGTTGCTTACGTAGTTGTAGAAATAGTGGGGGCTTAGTGGCTACAGCGGATCCGATGCAAACTGCGCTTGATAACCTTTCTAATGTATTTTAATGTTCTGTGGTATAAACCTTATATTTTGAGTAATGTGGGATATAGAGTTTTGTTAATAATTTAATAATTGAGGGCTTCCTTTACAATGCCTTGAAATTTATCGACAAACCTTGACACAACCCATTATTACACTTGTTATTATGGTACCGCGTGTAGATCTAACTACTTTATCTTGTAACGTTGGTGTCGTAAAAGTCAGCTGATATTTTTTTTTCTCTAAAAAAAGACAACTCCCGCCCTAGGAATCATGTCCTGTGTCGCGGGTATTTTACAAACATTAATTTAAAGAACACAAAAACATCCAGACTCAGGGCACACAAATAATTGTTCCGCGTGGGGATCGAACCCACGACCTCGTGCACGGCAATACCGTCGCGCCACCGAGGAGGTCGTCAATCTATACTAATACATATTATAAAGAGGTAAAGTTTGTGTGTTTGTGACGTTGTAGGCGGTAATCTCTGGATCTACTGAACCGATTTTATAAATTCTTTTTGTGTTGAATAGTCCATTTATCGCGGAGTGTCATAAGCTATATAGTATCACGCTATGACTAATAGGAGTAGAACAGTAATGAAATATGTTTCAAAAACGGGCGCGTTTTTTTCGCCGCCTAACGAAGTGGGCACGGGTCAGCTAGTTATACCAAGAGACACCTGGCTAGCTATCAACTAGCTAGTATTAGTAAGTCAACCCTTTCATCACTGCCGTGCGACGTTT
The DNA here is from genome assembly GCA_905475405.1 of Schrankia costaestrigalis. Classification (NCBI taxonomy): domain Eukaryota; kingdom Metazoa; phylum Arthropoda; class Insecta; order Lepidoptera; family Erebidae; genus Schrankia; species Schrankia costaestrigalis. The sequence goes on from FR997836.1 coordinate 1,097,374, forward strand.
TATAACTGGAAGACATTATAATTATCGATTATTATGATTAAAGCGCGGATTACACTAGACTACATGTAGTGCACTAAATATTGTAGGACACTACATGTAGTCTTTCCATTTCTAAAACAATTACATCAAATTACAAGATGTAGTGTCCTACAAGATGTAGTGCACTACATGAAGTCTAGTGTAATCGGCGCTTATGTAGTGAAGTCCATATATAATTTATGCGTATATTTCCCAAGCAGAGAGTACTAATAATAAATATGTCTAAAACACATAGTAACAAAAAGCTGTTCTCAGAATAAACTAAATTTTGTTGTGTAAGGAATAATTATTATTCCAAGGTGAATTCTCATTACAAAATCCCCGATATATTTTAGGAGATAAATTCCTTTGAAATCGTGTCTGCTTGGAAGGATTATATTTCAGTAATAATACGTGTTCAAAACGTCAAGGTCGAGGTCGAATTTTGTATTATGTAATAGGACCCTATAGGGCCTTAGCTTTTGTAATACGAAGGAAATATAAATTCTTGGATCGTTTTGCGGTTAGAAAGGGAAGATATATTTGTAGTAGAAATGTTTGGTACGTGTGTTGTTTATTGCTATTGGCTTTAACTGATTTCAGCTAAAAAGGAAGGAGCTATTTGAGTGGCAAATCCACTAGGCTACACACACACACACACACACACACACGAAAGCTAAATTAGAACCTAAAGAATGAAACACATACTACTATTTTTATAGTATTACTCTGCCTTCTGTCAATTATCATAAATCTTCATCAGGAAAGTCGTCGCATTTATGATTCAAGTAATGTTTACTTTTGAGTGAATGAGTAGATTTTAAGTAAATGGACTTAGCAATGAACCAAGTTTTCTTAAAAATTTTAGAGTGATTCCTAACATCACCATCATTTAGCTAAGAGATACATAACTAAATAAATATGTAAAAAGTAGGATACACTACGTTTATCCGGCTGCTTTTAACAGACAGATTTATCTAGCGTCTTCAATCTCCGTACAAGCCAAACATTCATATACATGAACACATCTCTCGTAAATTGGACCTAGCCTTGTCTAAATATATTTACAAAAAGAAGTACCATATTAGTATTTTCATCAGCTAACTTGTACTAATAGAATAAGTTCTACTTAACTTGGCACTAGATATGTGAAGGAAATATTAAGTATAATATTATTATAATAATACTAAATGAGAACATTCTCAATGCTGATTGTAGTCACAGTATAGCTTATTGCCCCAATATAGAGATAAGAGGCCATTATGTCAACGTCCTCCGAATATTATTGTATTGTGGTGCCGCACTACGCTTTTCGTGTTCACTTCTCGACTGTTATCTATAGTATTGTACTATTGTTATTTCTCTTGTCTGATGGATAGTCTATTTTGGTTATATGTATTATGCTTTTAATAATAATACGGATTTAGTGCCGTTTACATACGCGTCGGGATTTTCCTGAATAGGATGCTTTTGGTGCACTCTAAAATAGATGTTAGTTAGTCTCCGCTACACAGGAATAACTAGTGCAAGAGTTATTGTTTTTGAAGACGACTGAATTTAAGTCTGAATAGAATAAGACTACAAAATCATCATAACAGCCAATTAATATCCCACTGCAGGGACGGGCCTCCTCCCGCGACGGAGGCATACTTGGCCTACTAACACCAGCCGCTGGCCAGACGGATTGGTATAGGGTATAATTTCTTATTTTTATTTCGTAAAGGTAATATTTAAGGATAGTCTCTTAGTCGGTTCTTACGACACCATGGGATGAGATGGGGTGGTGACATATTGTATTCTTACTCCGTCACCCACCACACGGAGTACTACAAAATGTCAGGGTAAAAATACGTCACAGCGAACGACTCTATACCGTAAACATTAACATTACGCACGTTTTGTATATTTGTACCTAAGTGGAAGTCTACCCATTCATAAACGGTAGCAATGAAATTAATGAATGAATTTTTATCGAACAAACGATCAACCTTTGCGTGTTATAATAAAACATATTATGAAATAGTTATACAAGTGTTTTATAACACGTCAGGTAAAACTTAGTAATTGTTATAGAATTCTTTAATGTCACCAGCTTTAAGGTCCCACGAAAAGGACGGTCATTCTTCGTGGATAAAGTAGAAAGATTGCGTATATGTTTCTGCCTACCACGGAAATATCGGTGTATCTATCTGTCTATAAGTATTTAAGTATGAAACGTATAAGTATATACTAGCTTTTGCTCGCGGCTTCGCTCGCGTTAAATTCGGGGTAGCACTGTTCCCCTTTCCTGGACAGAAAAGAAGAAAAAAAAAATAGCCTGTTACTTTCCATCCCTTCTACTATCTCCACTTAAAAAATCACGTCAATTCGTTGCTTCGTTTTGCCGTGAAAGAAACACAAACAGACACTTTCCCATTTATAATATTAGTATGGATTTATCAGTTGTCTAGTAGTTATCCTAAAGTGTGTGAATGAGTGGTGTTATTTATATCCAAGCATCAATACGGTACTTAGAAGCACGTGAGCCATAAGCATCAGTTGGTATTAACTCATAATACCTAACAAGAGCTAACGAATGACAGAATAGCTCGGCGGATATGCTCGATTGTTATACTGATCAGTTATTTGTATGCTCCACGTATGAATAGACTGAATGTACTTTGTCGATGCATGTAGGTATGTTCACATTGCGACACAGGACTTGAAACGTACTTTATTAAAAGGTAGCTGACCCGTGCCCACTTCGTTGGGCGGCGAAAAAAACGCGTCTTTTTTTTTAAACATATTTCATTACTGCTCCACTACTATTAGTCATAGCGTGGCTATATAGCCTATGACACTCCCCGATAAATGGACTATTCAACACAGAAAAAAAAATTAAAATCGGTTCATTAGATCCAGAGATTACCCCCTACAACGTCACAAACAAACAAACACAAACTTTTCCTCTTTATAATATTAGTGTAGATTAGATATACAACATGTTTTGGGAGTCAATAAAACACTGCGAAGCAGTAAAGTACATGACTACTCTGGCAAAGTTGTTTAAATATCATCATCATACCAGCCAATGGTCTTGACTGTTGAACATAATTATTATTATGCCTCTTCCAAGTATTTCCACTCTACGCAGTCTTGTGCTTACCTCGTCCATCGGTTTCAGATAAAAAACATTGGCATTTCTTTTAGTTTACTATATACTAAATGAAAATAACTAGTCTCGAGTCATACAGAAGCTATGTTGCAATGTTAGAACACGTGACAAACATCGCATGACACCAATTTATTTGACTATTAAGCTTTCAAAGAATTACTCTGTGTATGTCACTTGTCCCTTGGTATTAGCGTGTTCTTGTCGTTGTATAATATTTTGGAGTTCCAAGTAATAAATAACCATTACAATCTGTTTTCTAATGAAAGCAGAAATTGGGGAAATTTTCATGGAAATTACATGGCTATGGGATTTAACAGAATGTCCCAAAGGCACTTGTGACTTTTATATTTGTTCTGCCTTGGTCGGCTCAACCACATTCCTATCGTCAACCATTTCGTATTTAAAAAAAAACAATAAATTATTCTAAACATTTTCCGTCCGTCCTTTCGTTTTCGAAGATATTTATTATTATTATTATGTATAATTCAGGCAGGCAGTTATACAACTGATGAAGCCTGTAGCCAGGTGAACATTTGCGTTTAGCTCTTCTTTGTCTGCTTTATGTGTAGTAAGTGTTTATCTAGTTTGTTTTTAAACATATTAATACTCGTGGCTGTCACTATCTCTTTGTAATATTTGGCTTAAAAGGCAATTTTTTTTGGAGGATACCCATTTCCGCTGTGTCTTACTTAGAGTAGCTAGCAGTGCTTCTCACAACTGACGTGCCAATGTATTAAACTTTTACTCTGTAGCTCTTGTAACCCAGTTTTCTATCCCTATTTTCCAGTCCCATTTCCTTCATCCATCACGTCATCCACAGTCTTTTCGCTGATGACGCCACAGTAGTTTGTGGGATGGTTATCACTTACCATACAAGCATATGACTTATTTTATACAAAATTGTTTATTTCCCATATAAAAATAAGTAAGTAAAGTTATTACAACAACTTAAATATTTAATTCGAAAGATAAATGCCATGACAACAAACGGTAAAGAAAATCGATACCACTTAAGTTTGGAGACGTTCATAAGTACTGCCCACGTGATGTCTAATTAGTCTAATAGCCGCTTATAATATTATTTTGGCCTGTTTTTTTTGTTTGGCTTTTTTGGTAAATGATATTTGACATGACATAATAAATGGTCGTATAACATTCTTTGGTACACGAGTGTTTTTAAGCGAAAATTACACTTACCTACCTACTTAAACGACGGCTTTTTACAAAATTACCAAAAAAAAACGATTCGTTTAGGAGGACCCATGTCAATCTTTAAGCACTCTACTTTTTGCGTTAGGGCTTAAAATTGCGGTACAGGACCTGATTAAGAACCATTTCCGGACTGATACCTATAATGTTGTCAAGTACCGTCCTTGCACCCAATAAAAGTTACGCGTGGCCGTGGTAACATACGCAAATTCCCACAAACGGACACGAGAAAGTTATCTTATCAAGAAATGCAATATTTCCCTTATCAATCACAATATTGAACATCAAGATTCAAACGTAACCGATAAAATATTCATTAGCCAATCACTCTTCCGAATCACGTGGATTTGTTGATTGAAATTTAAATTTCAAAATGGAACGTACAAACGACCTTCGGCGGAGTAGGGCGAATATTACCGAACGGATATGAAATCGTTACGTTCTACACGATATCCAAGCTCTTGAGATAGGTAGTTAGTGATTAAAGGTAAAGTTTATTAAATTATTACTACGGTTCAGTAATTCTGAGGTTATTAGGTAAACTCTAATTAATTTCGTAATTTAGGTCATTTAGTATGCCTACCGCTTTCAAAGGTAATGTTCGTAGTTTCGGAGGGACGCATTTGCCGCAGATACCAATTTGTGTTATTAGTATAAACAATATTTTATACTTTATTGTACTAAGTACAAGTGTTATTATTTTTTAGATTGTGTATTATGAATTCTGTAGGGCAGCTACATACAGGAGCGTCTCTACATTGCCTACTTGGAATTGGTAAAAGCTTTTCTGTTAAGTTTTTCTTCAGAGATTATTTTTACTACGGTTCTCCCATAGTCGACTTTTACGATAGTCACGGTTGAGGTATTTAGTCTAATTCTGACATTTCACTAATGGAATTACATGGAGGACAAATGTTCAATAAGCTTGTCGCTTTTAAGCTATTCACGTTGTCAAAATAATTTAAGTTCATGTGTGAAATATCTGCACTGCATTGGTGGCGCAACTGAAATTGTTTATTGATTATCCAGTGATAGAGACAAAGTTGACTAACTGATGGGAAATTCTTATTTATTGTGTTATAAGGCTATCTGACGTTATCGAAAATCGATATAGCGTACGTAAATGGTCTAAAATATCGAATTTATGATCTCGTGTTACCTAAACGAGATCATCATTATCATAACAGCCCCTCCTTCCGTGGTTAAGGGATACTTGGCCTACTAATACCACGCTGGCCAGACGGATTGGTATAGGGTTTAATTTCAAGTTTTCCCTCTTTTTATTTCGTAAAGATAATATTCACGGATAGTCCCTTAGTCGGTTTTTACGACAGTCATGGGATGAGATGGGGTGGTGACATTGTATTCTTATGGTGGCCAAACACGATCCTTCCTATCGTCCAATCGGCATAATACTGCAGATTTGATCCAATCTCAATGAAAAGAAACGAAATTCGATCCTGCCATCCATTCTAACTGTCATGCCGATCCACTCCCACACACGGTCAATTCTAACTGATCCAATCGGTAGCGTCATGCCGATTGGACGATAGGAAGGATCGTGTATGGCTACCATTACTCCGTCACCACACGGAGGTATGAAATGTTTATTGATTATTCCGAGATTTTCAACTAAATTGTATACGAAGCATATAAAATCATCTAACTACCTCGATGCCGAGTATCTGGCTGCCGTACACGAAGTCTTGGGCTCAAATCTCAAATAATTATTTTCGTGATCCATAAATTATTGTTTTGAGCCTCGGTCTTTTTTTGTTCGTTAATTTCATGTTTGTAAAAGTCCCTGCAACACAGGGATCTATTCCTAGTGTGTCCCCTTACATGCAAAAATATGTAGCATAATATAATATGCATGTCGGCCTGCCCTCTGCATGTCGGCCTGCCCTCTGCATGTCGGCCTGCCCTCTGCATGTCGGCCTGCCCTATGTATGTCGGCCTGCCCTATGCATGTCGGCCTACATTATGCATATGAAGCTTCGAAACTATATTAAACATCAAAGAAGCTTCGTTAACTTAACACTGCTGTCGACACCTTTCTGAATCGATTTCCTACTATTGTTAGGCTAGACCTAACTAAATTATTTATAGTCTACACCTTTTCTTTTCTCAACTAATTTTATCCACAATACAAATGGACGCTCACAGCTAGTTTCTATTACTGATTCTAAACGATAACGCTGATTAAGCAACGTCAGCGAGATCATAAGGAAAGAGAGATATGACGACCTCTGTGGCGTAGTTGTTATTTAACATGACTGCTACGCAGAGGTCTCGGGTTCGATTCCCGCTCAATGCAAATCTTTGTGTGCATAAACATGATTGTTTGCATTTGTTGTTTGTATTTACAAAAAAAAAAGTATTTAAGTATGTTTATCCGTTGTCTAGTACCCATAGTACAAGCTCTGCTTAGTATGGGACTAGATGGCGTTGTGTGAAAGTGTGAGGAGTATAGGAATATTATCATTCCTATAGATGGGTTTGTGATTTCGTTCAGTGGTATTTATTTCATCTGGGCTTCTCCGTCCCGGCTGTCGTCATAGTGACACAGTCGATTTTTTATACTACATACGTCGGGAACGCCACTACTAAAGCCATGTTTAGTTATTGAGCAACGCTTACTTTTATATATGTGACAATTGACAGGTTTACTCACCATTAGGTGGCATTTGGTGCGTTTACTTGCCATTAACAATAACACTGTTTAAAAAATTGAACATTATTTGTGTAAGCATTCAATCTAAGTGTGTTTATGTATATGAATGTGAATGTTTGCATTGGTCTGGGTTTTCTAATGGTATTCATCAGTTTTGCAATACCAATATACTATCTCTGCTCATTTTAGGACTGGATGGCGGTGTTCGAATCTTTTAGGAAGTTAATGCCTACCAACTCATTTTTACCGCAATTTTCCGAAGTGAAGCTCCCCTTCATTTCGCTCAAGGAAACCTATCCTTGCAGTATGACACTTATTGTCATTACTACAAGGTTATTTATTGAATGTATAGACAATGACGTGCAAACAGAATCCTTTGTAATGCCACCGTGTCGCCTGTCCCACGTCACGCATCTAGACGTTTACTGACTGACAGGGCTTTTGCTGATTTGTTTGACTTTGACATGATGTTGTTACCTGCTGCTTTAAAACTTAACTTTTCAATGAACCACCAATAAACAATTTTGTTTTGGTATAAAATAGATTTATTTTATCGTTTTGCTTGATTATAAATATTTAACATGAGCTACTCAGCAGAGTCAGCTTGAGACCACGACTACTTAGTGTAACCTGTGCCGAAATGTTAAGTAAGCTAAAAGTAAATAGCATGCCAGGTCTCTTCAATTCACATTAACTTGTGGAACTATGTAGATGTTGTAGTGATGTGTGATATAAAAAAAAAACATAATCAGTCAGTCATCCTCGATATAATATTTAACACTATATAATTTTGCAATAACCAGTAACAGTTACCGATATTTGCACGGTCAACAAAAAAAACAATGCCTCCAGTTGTCAAAAAGAAGGGTTGCCAAGAGTCGTGGCACGGATGCTGCGGAGATGGCATAACTCCTGCCAGAGATCCGGGTGGTGCCGGGTGTCCAGCTGTTTGCGGATGCCATCGACTTGGTTCTGTTACCGAACAATGCGATGACGCTGGCCAGTGCGTTTGTCGTCCTGGTGTTGAAAAAAATTGTAATTTATATCACGGGAACTTTCCGCCAAACGCCATTCCTGTCCACCATACAAAAGTCCACTCCACATTATGTTCTCACTACAAGAGGCATTGTATCCCCTACACAGATAGTGTCGCTCACTGTACCCTTGTCTCTTTTGACACGTCCGATATCGTTGTTCACTCTCTCAAGTAGAAACCGGCTTGTTATAACTTTACTCACGTAGCAAATTAATATTTTGATAATGTTCTAACAAGAATCTAATATTAAGTATTCTACGGGCACACTCATAATTACGGTATTCTCTTGTTTTCCATAATTTCATTTTTAATAATATTGTTTGCCATAATCGTCCTCGGTCATAATATTCATTTGCCATAACACAATTATGGTTAACACCCCGGCTTAGAGCAATCTACTTTGACTTGGATAGGTAAGGTTAGGTTTATTTTTTAAACCACGCTAAAGTAGGAGACCCGCGAAGCTTAGCGACTTGACCCGCGAGCTTGTTTTATTTATTTTCGTGTTTAGTTGCCGCATACCGCTTCATACTGATAATCAGAGAACTGTTTTGGTAGTGGCACGAAGAAGCATCAAAATGAGCGTAAATGTTTTTGTCATTTAAAGGTAATAATAACATTTTATATAAAGGTGACGATGATTTAATAAGTATGTCGTGAAGAGTCAACTTTATCATACCATTTATAATCGAATTTGTGCCATATAAAATCGATATTGACCCTTGTCCTAAAAGTCGACATTCTGTCGAATGTGTATTGACTTAGATATAAATTAAAACATTAATATTCATCTATCACGGCATAAACAATTAATTATTTATAACAAATAAATTGTAGAGTAATCAATAAAGTGAGTTAAATATTAACGATAACACATTTATATGAGCAGTGACATTAAGCCACGTGGTGCCATCTATTACTAGGTACAGGTCAAATTCTATAAGTATAATGTTATGTACACACGTTATTAAAATGTACATAACACGCGCCTGAGGGGTGATGTTCACATGAGTACATAATAATATGTTATGTAATTGACGGCCTCTGTGGCGTAGTGGTTATACAACAAGACTGCTACGCAGAGGTCTCGGGCTCGATTCCCGCTCAATGCAAATATTTGTGTGCATGAACATGATTATTTGCATTGGTCTGAGTGTTTCTATGTATAATATGTAGGTATTTACAAAAAAAAGTAAATAAGTAGTTTTGCACTGAGCTTTGGATATGAATAAATTGTCCCTGTTGAGCCCAGTGGTCAGCCTACTTATCAGTTTCTTCCTAGTAGCTGTAGCAACCTTGTACAATATAATCCGCATAATAATGAATCTCTTATCAGCCAAACATATAATGGATGTGCAGAAGAAATTAGGTGAGGGATAGCAAAGAACATTGTGGAACTCTATCAGACTAGTTGTTTAAATGGCAATAACACTAATCTATACTGATATTATAAAGAGCCAAAGTTTGTGTGTTTGTGACGTTGTAGGGGGTAATCTCTGGATCTAATGAACCGATTTTAAAAATTCTTTCTGTGTTGAATAGTTTATTTATCAGGGAGTGTCATAGGCTATATAGTTTCACGCTATGACTAATAGGAGTGGACCAGTAATGAAATATGTTTAAAAAAGGGCGCGTTTTTTCGCCGCCAAACGAAGTGGGCACGGGTCAGCTAGTACAATATAATAGGATTGATAATGTTAATAAGTATTAGACTTGACAATGACGTATTGTATCTTAAATAGACTTTCCCGTGGACGGGACCTATGAAACTAGTTAAACCGCTAACAGGCCAGGAGCTAAAATTCTTCCGTGTGATCTTTCGCTTCAATGATTTTTGTACAAAGTACCTCTATTCCCTAAGGTCAACTAGATTGGCTGTGCTGAGAGGGTACTTATTATTTATAATTAGATCTAAACACTGATTCATTGGCATCCTTAATTAAGGATTGACTACACTGTCGTGGTATAGACTAGAAAACTTTACCGTTACAGCTGTCTTAGTGTAATTAACTGTGAGAGCGACACTTTCTTTGTTAAAGCTAAATCACGCGTTAAATTGCCATCGAGTTCATCGGCCAGAGGTCTTGCACTTTGTCATAACAGCCTGCTGATGTCTCACTGCAAGAATAAGCTTCCTATAGTGACAGAGGGACACTTGGCCTACTGACACTACGTTGACTAAGCGGATTAATATCAAGTTTTACGTCTTTATTTTTGACTAGCTGACCCGTGCCCACTTCGTTGGACGGCGAACAAAACGCGTCCCTTTTTAATTATATTTCATTACTGCTCTATAGAAGAGAGATTTGCTAATTTTCTTTTAGTCGGCTTTACGACATTCATGGTATAAAAATAATGACGTAGAAATACATTTTAACAAAGTAAGACATCTAAGCTGGCTGAGCGTAAGCTTTGTATATAATCCGTTGTACTAAAATTAATACGATTATAATATGTATTGAGATACTGCTGTTGAGATGTTGGGTATGCATTTGTATCTATGTTGGCATTTTCGTTAAGTCAGGATTTAAGATGCGGTACAGGTATTGTAAATATAACGTTTCATGAACCTTCTTGGTTGGAATAGTTTTACTACAGGTGCAGAAAGTTAAGCTATCTGTACCTAATCACTTGTTTACTACTTGTGCTAGTAATCATGTCAGGTACAGCAGGGACTTTACCTGACGTATATTTGGACAACACAAATGACTTTTAATATGAGGAAAATCAAATATTTGAGGATCGCATAAACCGATGGCTAGCTCGGAAGATGTGTTCTAAAAATAATAACTTTATTCATCAGTAAAATTAAATGTTCCTTTTTTAGTTTTACGGAAAGCGCAGAATCTGGAAATATCTAATGCGATGCTAGACGACCTAGGAAAGGTGAAAAGAGGTCGATGTTATTCTTTTTATTACTGAAATAATTATTGTTTTTGTAATATCACACAGGGTTTCACTACAGGGTCATACTTTTGATTTTCGCAGGCATAAACAATTAGGCTGTTTGTAATTTATATAACTTAATTAATCGTACCACAAGGCCTACCTATGTTTACACTACCTTATAATAAAATACGTATAGCTTTTGCGTCGAATTTCCCTTGTTTTGTCTTCGATCAGATAATATCGGCCTTAGTCGGCTTTTACGACACCCAAGGGATAAGCTACGGTGTCTTACTACGTCACCACGCGTTAATTAATTATTAGGTACTTAGTCATCATTTTAATTCAGTCGGTCCTATTTAAACCTAAGTAATTTATAATGCAGCCTAAATGGTTTATGAGTATTCTCGAAACGTACCATTTTGTAGTAGGTAATTAATTTATAATGTATGCGGGAACAAATTTCTTTGAAGTCAAATGTGTTAACTAGAATTACTAATATTCGGTTTATTGCTTCTATTGTAAGCCATCAATTGAGAATTTGGGCACGTAAAAGGCATTTAGATATTAATCGAGGTCTGAAAAGTCGACACAGTTTCATATAAAAGTAGGTCTAAGTTCATTAACGTGTTTTTGGAACAGTCTTTGTTACACTAACATAAAACCTAAAAGGGAATAATAACAAGGAAATATTACTAAAGTTTTTGTGACCTAAAATAACACGGATACTGCTGGAGTAATAAATTCAGTAGATTTGAAAACTGTACCTATAGCTAGTTTCATTAAGAAAGCGTCGTTTATTATCCTTTCATTTACCGTTGGTGACTTAAAAATGGACTATGAGAATAGCTACTGCGCAAAAATATTAAAACAGTACCCTACACCAATTAATTTCTTTGTCTTAATTCCTTCAAGTACAACATACGTTATTTAACTGAGACTTTAAATAAATTAATTAAAAATATATTAAACCCTATTCCAATGTCAAAATAAAGCCGCAGTCTGATCTATGTGAGAAATGTGGGATTACAATCAGCTGAGCTAAGATCAACATTTAATTACATTACATATTCCTTTAGAATTGAAGCAACAGGGCTTATTGTTGGTTTACAAATAGGTATGAATAGAATCTGTAATACTATACACAACTATTATGTGTTTAAAACTGTATGTTCACTAAACGGAATGTAATTATACAAATTGACGACCTTTGTGGCGTAGTGGTTACATTACATGACTGCTACGCAGAGGTCTCGGGTTCGATTCCTGTTACCCTTAAAAACAAGCTGATTAAGCCTAGCTTACTTTGGGAACAGATGGTGCTGTGTAGAGATGTCCGTCAATATTATTTATTTGTCTTTTTCATTCATGAGCGGTCGACTGCTGGACAAAAGGCATTTTTGACGAATACATTTTTACATTGACAAGTCGCAAATGACTACCCGGCTTAATATAAGTTTTTTCTTGTTCCAGGCATATGAAAGGCGATTTCCGCAATGTCCGCAGATACCTGTGGTCGTTGAATGTGTTGTCGTTGCTGATGAGTGGACGGACGACAACTCGCTGCGGGAGACTTCGAGACGCTGTCAGCTCAATGTTGAAGCACCATATCTTCTTAAGAAGGTACGTGAGAATCATGCTGCGTTTTATTTGTCAATAAATATTCTAAAAGCTAGCTTAATAGTCAAACTATAGATCTATCCGATAACGCATCCGTTTGTATGATATTTTTCACAAGAGAATACATTGCTAGCTTATCTGAGAGTGGCTCATAAAATGTGACTAAAAGTCGTCATTGTGGCTAGCAAAGAAGGAAAATTTGACACAAAACTCTTCGTACCTGTAATCCTGTAAACCATGAAGCCCGTTCTTGCAATGAAACGTTCATACACTGCTATGATGAGACGAATATATGACCGAAGGGTATATTAGCAAGAGAAATACAGGGTTATGAAACAGCATGCATCTCAGGGTCAGCAGGCGTATAGGCACTTAAGGCACTGAGTTCTTTTGCATCTGGCATGGATGTGACGGAGTAAGAATACAATATGTCACCACCCCATCGCATCCCATGGGTGTCGTACAAACCGACTAAGGGACTATGCGTGAATATTATCTTTACGGAATAAAAAGAAGGAAAACTTGAAATTAAACCCTATACCAATCCGTCTGGCCAGCGTGGTATTAGTAGGCCAAGTATCCCTCCGTCACGGGAAGAGGCCCGTCCCAGCAGTGGGACATTAAAAGGGTTGTTGTGATGGATGTCTATGCCAGGCATGTGCCTGCTTACTGTCAGGTGAGCGATTCGTACCTTATTATCAACATGTCTGAAGAAGTATGTATTTGTTACAGATGATAGGCGTAGATTATGTATACTTCATGCAAAAGAACAGACTGGACCTTAAGAACAGAGTCCTGGAGATCGAGGCCACCAACGAGTCGTTCGCAAATAGAGTTCAAGTCTTAGAAAAATGTAAATATTATGTAAGTATACATTTTAGGCAATTTCTTTTTGTTAGTAACTAAGTAATACCTATGCTAGGACCTTGTTCCACGTGAAATTGTAAAAAATCAAGTATCACTTAGTCCATGACAACCTTAAAAACTTTTTTATCCGAGACTTAAAGATAAAGTAGGGATATATTATCTCAGTGAATAAAAGATGAACAAATCCGTTTGGATAGATAGGTATTTGTCGTTCACGTTTGTCTTCATTAAAGATGTAAAAGAGTTTATTTTATTATAGAGCTTAAATCTGTTTTAATAAAGGCAAAAGTTTGAATAGGTACAAGCTATAAAATTTGTTATCTAACACAGTTTAAGCATTCCTATTTTATGTTATTCCTAGTTTAATTACTTTCTATATTAAATCCGCAACTGACTAAAGAATTCAGGAGAGACCATACGTTGAAATACGAAGGTACAAGGTCACGTCTGTATACGGACGTTATTATAAGGTGGAAGCAGATAATTACCTAGCGATCCCTTATTGCATTAGTGTTAGGAAGGTGCATAATGTTTTATTAGAGGAAACTATAATACTGACTACGATTATAATCTATAGTGATGCAACTTTAGAAAGTATGCACGCTATGTTACACTTGACGATTTTTTGACTATAAATACGGATCAGGTTTGTTTTAATTGGCAGGAGCAGGTTTTATAGCTTTGTTTACATATTTTGTGTTAAAAGAATATTATATCTACCGCAGATTAGTACAGTCAAATAAGGCTTAATTAGGGGCAAACCTCGGAACGGAAGCGAATAAGCTGTAAATTTGCATAAACCTTTGTTTTGGTGTACTAATGACTGGTAGAAAAGTCTCATATGATCACGTGTCTGCGTCATAAGTTATTCAAGGTCAAAGGTCACGAAAATCAGTTTTTTCCCATTATCTCGTTTTCTATGGGAAATACGCATTTAACGTCATTATAAATATTGTAGATCATAAAATTGTCTACAAAAAATATCTGAACACTTTTCTCCTAAAAAGCATCGCTTTCGAGATATCGTGACTTTAGAGCGCAGGAAAGTCGTATTTTCGACTATATGCACACACTAGCTTTTTCCCGTGATTTCGCTCGCGTTTATAAATATTATGAAAAATAAGGCTTATTTCAATATATAGTAGCATATGCATGCTTGGTCTCAGCCTAATCGGTTTGAAATTGACAAAGTTACATACAAACTTCCATCCCCTATCTTATCCCTTTAGGGGTAGAATTTATCAAAATCCTTACTTATCTGTTTTATTGGTATGGATTTTGTATAGACAAATTATTTAGTATCTAAGCCAGCTTTATTTGCCTGATGAATATGTTTTTTTTTAATAATTGGCTGAAGTATGACTATTAAACCTGCTCCATGGTCAATTCTCGTACCTTAAATTCGTTAAAAATTCAGTTAATTTAAGTTTTAGTTGTCAAATTGTTACACAATAGGTATTCTTGTATTTTATAATATAATCTTTATTTAATTAATGTAATCGTACTGTAACTAAGCTTAAAACAGCATTCTTGTAATTTTTTAAGTGACAGTTCAAGGAAACTTCTCCATTAAGAAACTTAAAAGTTCATGTTTATTTTATCATTTAACTTTATTTTTAACAAAATGTTTAAGGACCAGACTACCACTTTTGGATTAACTAAAAATTTAATTTAAAAAAAGTTAAAATTAAGTTGAATTAAATTGTATGTTACGAGAATTGACCTGCTGATTAAAAGCAGGAACAAATATAAAGTCATTTTATGCCTACCAATTAATTTCATTCCGGGGCTATATTTGTGCCTTTGGCTAAATAATTTTTACACTACCTTCGAAGGACACAATGTTGGGCGACCCCAAAAACTAATTAAACAAAGTGATATGAGTTTCCAAGTCGATCATTCCTTTTTGTTCTTATCGTCCAACAACTTCTTGAATTCTAGTTAGTGAACTTAATTCGGTATGTAAAGTAAAAGTTTACCTATGTCGAATCCAAAACCATTTAGAGATTTTAGATCGATCAGTAATAAAATCATATTTTTAGCGCAAAAAAACGCAAGATTGTGTTTATTTTTACAATTATTACATAAATTACTTTGTTTTTAATTTGACGTCTAAATGACATCATGTCGCCCGGCTCAACAGAAGTTTGTTTCTGCTTTCAATGCTCAATAACTAAAACAACTAATTTGAGCATTTTTGCCCTCCTACCTGTAGCCCATCTGCAGTAAACAGCCAAAGTAAGCAATTCGACCGCATCTATGACGTCACACATGCGGTCGAATTGCTAACTTTGGCTGTTTACTACAAATAAACTATAAGTAGGAAAGCAAAATTACTCAAATTAGTTGTTTATAATTAATAAACCTTTAAAATAAAAATATAAAAAAAATACCAAATAAAATCTTTACATACCGAATTGTAGAGAAGAGCGTTGCTATTTTCAACACTTACGTTTTATGAAAAATATCATTATGGTGACAGATATGGTTACAAAGGCTTATAGATTGCATACAAGGCTCTACTACAACATTAACCCTGTAACACATACCCACCCCTTTTTAAATTAATTATACTTAGGATTTGTTACAACGCTAGTCACAAATTAAGCCAAATAGTTGTAGTAACTACAGGGCAGCCCCTTTTGTGCATAGATTTGTCCCAATAATAATCACATCACATCATCATGCAGCCAGTCATACTGAAACGTTAACTTAACACGTCTCTGTACCTATCTACAATATCTACATACTGTATGTGGGCTTTTCAATTGATTGTTGTTTGATTAATAGAAGTAAGTAGTTGCATGCTAATAATATTACTGTAGATAACAAAACTTCCTTAAAAGTTTAATGCAATGCCACATGATTATGTAACACGGTGTATGTACCTAGTAGAGGGGTACAAACAACCGTAGGGACAATTTTACATGCCTGAACTTGTTGAATATTGTAATGGTGGTCACTTCGAACACCTACTATGATAAATTAAACTATGTGAAAACAATGCATTTTATTCATTTAAGACATAATGTTTCATAGAGATATTTACTGCTTAAGACCTACAGAATCGATATTTAAATAGAAAAAGTATAAGTTTATTTTTGCAAAACAACCGGGTTCGATTCCCCAGCTGGGTACAGTATCTTTTTCGAATGTATGAATGCAGTTTTTCTTTTTATCAAAATCGGTGACATGGTTCCTAAGAACAAATCTTCGTATGACTTATACACTGGCGGACAAAAAAATCGACTCACTTCATATCTTCTCATTCAAAGTGCCCTAATTTTAAAATTAAGACCTAAATTCTAATTTAGGTCTTAAATTATTTAAGTTCTAGGTCTAAACTTAAAAAAAAGAGCAATAATCGCAGTTTTAACTCTCAAATAACCTAACAGTAGTCTATGAACGTTAACTGTATAATTTTATGCTCGTATACTCAGTTGATTTTGCGCGACTTCAGGGGGTATAAAAAGCGACCCACCCCTATGAGCTTTATCAGTTGACCGTGAAACGTCAACAGGTACACATCTCCAGAATTTCCAAGCAAGAAGACTTCCCAGATATGGACACAAGACCAGAAGTAGCGGCTCAAACTGTTACCCTGTTGGAACAGGGCATGAGTCAACGTCAAGTAGCTCGTACTCTGAATATGAGCCAGTCAGCGGTGTCAAGAATATACCGAAGGTACCAGGAGACTGGTGGCTTTGAACGAAGAAGAGGTTCCGGTAGGAAACGATCCACTTCAGAGAGAGACAATCGCTTCATCGTCAGCACTTCACTGAGAAATCGTTCACTCGACGGGGTTCAAATCCAACGGGAGCTCCGAGAAACGCGTGGAGTAGCTGTCAGTTCCCGGACGGTGAGAAGAAGACTCAATGCAGCTACCCTGACTCCAAAAAGACCAGCAACAGGACCCAAATTGACTCCAGCGCACCGAGCAGCCCGTATTCGTTTTGCGAGAGAACACGTTGATTGGACGGAAGATCAGTGGCGCTCCGTTCTCTTCTCCGATGAAAGCAGAGTATGTCTACATGGAAGTGACAGAAGAAGAAGAGTGTACAGAAGGCCGGGGGAGCGATACGCACAATGCTGCATAGCAGAAACTGTTGCATATGGTGGTGGTTCCTGCATGGTGTGGGCTGGTATTTCATTGGAAGCAAAAACCGACTTGGTTTTCATTGAAACCGGCCGCCATGTAGGAGGATTGACTGCAGATCGGTACATCGGAGAAATCCTGGTGGACCACGTAGTTCCATATGCTGGTTTCGTTGGCGATAACTTCACCCTGATGCAGGATAATGCCCGTCCACACAGCTCAAATGCTGTACGGCAGTACCTACAAGACGTGGGTATAACTGTTATGGACTGGCCAGCGCGTAGTCCGGACTTGAATCCCATTGAGCATTTATGGGATGAGCTGAAGAGAAGAGTCCGGGCTAGAAATCCTGCACCAGGGTCAAGAGATGACCTTCAAGCAGCCTTAACAGAAGAATGGAATGGCATCCCGCAGGAAAGGGTGAAGCACCTTATTGGATCCATTAAGAACCGATTGGAAGCAGTTATAAGGGCTAGGGGGGGTAACACTAGGTATTAAAATGATTTTTATTCTGTAATAAAGATTTTATTAAATGTTATGTTGTTTTTTATTAAACAGCCGTGTGGTGCCGGCGGAGTAGAATAGCACCAACCCATATCTTTCCTGTGGGTGTAGTAAAAGGCTACTAAAGGAGTGTGTGAAAAAAAAAAAAAAAAAAAAAAAAAAAAAAAAAACCCCTGTACCTTTTTCACACATAATGCTGCAAACAACTGCGAGGGCAGAACGTAGGTGACGGGAAACACCAACGACAGCATTCCCAAGGAGGGTTGACGTCAGGCAGGCGGCCGGTTATAAAAAAATAAATTGCCAAATCTATATTTGTAACATGAATGCTATGGACAATGAGTGCGACAGGACTAGGGCGTACCCCCGAGGCGACGCGCAGGGGCAGCACCCGGTCTCTGCGAGAAATGGACAAGGGTTGTTGCACCAACAAGGGCGGGTGCAACGTAAGAGGATAGTCCAGAAAGCAGGAGAGGTGTGTTTAAGGTTTGGAAGTTGGAATATTGGCACAATGACTGGAAGGGGAAGAGAGTTGGCAGATGTGTTGGAAAGGCGACGAATAAGGGTAGCTTGTTTGCAGGAAACTAAATGGAGAGGAGCAAAGGCTAAAGAGATTGGTGAGGGTTATAAGTTATTCTACAGTGGAGGCGACGGAAAAACAAATGGGGTAGGAATTGTACTGGATGATGAATTGAAAAAATGCGTGATGGATGTAAAACGACCGAGTGATAGGATAATAGCTGTGAAAATTGTGCTTGAAAACCGTTTATTGAATGTGGTTAGTGCATACGCACCCCAAACAGGTCAGGATGAAGCTGTGAAAGAAGATTTTTGGAAGAAATTTGATGCCTTAATGATGGATATTCCAGGTAGTGAGGAGGTATATGTCGGAGGTGATTTTAATGGACACGTCGGAGAAAGAGTAAATTATGAAAGGGTTCATGGTGGATGGGCACATGGAAGTCGAAATGAGGATGGGGAAGCCTTACTCCAAGCTGCTTCTACTTTTGATCTGGCAATTGTGAACACATGGTTCGAAAAGAAAAAAGAACACCTCATCACGTTTAAAAGTGGCCTACATGAGACACAGATAGATTTTTTCTTGACTAGGAGAGATAAACTCGGTAGTGTCAAAGACTGTAAGGTTGTGCCAGGGGAAGATCTAACGACGCAACACAGATTGTTACTGATGCAAGCAAAGATTAAAATTGAGCCAAATAAAAAGAAGCAAAAGCCCCCACCTCGGATTAGATGGCGTAGGATAGAAGATAAGAAGTATGCAAGCCAATTTAGGAAAGAGATAGTAGAAAAGATGAAAACTATGAAGAGTATGGAAGATAAAACAGTAAATGAGTGTTGGGAAGAAATGACGCATTGCATAAGAGCTAGGGCAAAAGATATCTTTGGTGAAACAAAGGGAAAGGGTGTGATAGAGAGGGATACATGGTGGTGGAATGTAGAGGTGCAGGAGATTCTGAAAGAAAAGAAAAATGCTTTTAAAGAATGGCAAAAAGTTGACGTTGAAAATGTGAGTATGAGAGAAGAAAAAAAGATGATTTACAAGGAATTTAAAAATAGAGCGAAAAAGGCGGTGGCAATATCTAAGGCAACCGCACAAGACCATCTGTACGGTAGGCTTGATGAACCATGTGGCCAAAAAGAAATCTTTCGGATTGCAAAGATGAGAGAAGAAAGAACGAAAGACACTAAACATGTTAAGTGTATAAAAGACCAAAGAGGAAATATCCTATTGCAGGAGAATGATATAAAAGAACGATGGAAGACATATTTTGAAAGACTATTGAATGAGGAGAATACGTGGCATGGAATGCTAGAAGATAGAGCTGAAAATATTGGTTTAGTAAAGGAGATTGGTATGGATGAAGTAAGGAGAGCGATAAGAAGTATGAAAAATGGGAAAGCGGTGGGACCAGATGGAATACCTGTAGAAGTGTGGAAGTTATTGGGAAAGGACGGATGGCAGTGGCTGACTCTATTCTTCAATAAGTTGTTGCAAGAAGTGACGATCCCAAGCGAATGGTGCAGTAGTGAACTAGTGCCCATTTTTAAAAACAAGGGTGATGTTCAGGACTGCAATAACTATCGGGGAATAAAGCTCATGTCACATAGTATGAAAGTGTGGGAGAAAGTAATTGAGAAACGAATGCGTGAGGAAAGTGAGATCACCCAAAACCAGTTCGGTTTTATGCCAGGGCGGGGTACCACAGATGCAATATTCGCATTGCGCCAACTATGCGAAAAATATAGACGCGTGCACAAGAACCTGCACATGGTGTTTGTGGACCTCGAAAAGGCGTACGATAAAGTTCCTCGATCGGTTTTGTGGTGGGCCCTGAAAGAGAAAGGTGTGCCAGGGAAGTATGCAGAGTTAATCCGTGCCATGTACAGGCAATCCCACACGCATGTTCGCTCGGCCGCCGGTAACACCGAAGAGTTCAGTGTAGCTGTAGGCTTACACCAAGGGTCAGCTTTAAGCCCATATCTCTTCCTGTTAATAATGGATGCACTAACATCGGATATCCAGGAACAGGCACCCTGGTGCATGTTATTTGCCGACGACATCGTCCTTGTGGGTGAGGATGGAACCGAGGTCCAGAGTAGGTTGGGGAAATGGCAACAAAGGTTAGAGAGTGTGGGCTTGAAAATTAGCAGAACCAAAACTGAATACATGTTCTGCGATTTCGGCGGTCTCTCTAACCCCACGGCCATAGCGCTTGATAGCTCCCTTATACCAACCTGCTCCGACTTTAGGTATCTCGGTTCACTATTACAGAGCGATGGAGCATTAGACCGAGCTGTGAAGCACCGGATTAACGCTGGTTGGATGAAATGGCGGCAGGTTACGGCAACTACATGTGATTCGCGTATGCCCCTTCGGCTGAAGGGAAAAATCTACAAGAGCATGATCCGGCCTGCCGTCCTGTATGGATCGGAAAGCTGGCCCGTAAAAGTGACGGACGAAAGACGACTGCACGTAGCCGAGATGCGAATGTTGAGATGGATGAGTGGTGTGAAAAGGACAGATAAGATTAGAAATGAGTACATTAGAGGAAGTTTGAAAGTTGCACCAATTACTGAAAGGCTACGAGGAAATCGTTTGTCCTGGTTCGGACATGTAATGCGTAGGGATGAAAGTAATATAGTAAGGAAGGCATTGGCTATGGAAGTGGACGGGTACAAGGGGAGGGGTAGACCGAAGAAGAGATGGATGGATTGTGTGAGGGATGATATGGCTAGGAAAGGAGTGAATGTTGAGATGACGGGAAACAGAGATGAATGGAAAAAGCATACATGTTGCGCCGACCCCAAGTAAAAATGGGATAAGGGCAGGAGGATGATGATGATGTTTTTTATTAAAAAAATTCCCACTGAATTCTTCAAGTTTTAGGACTCATAAAGTTTATCCCCATTTTCTTTTAAGGAAAATGAGTGCAAGTTAACATTATTTGTACTCATTTTAAAGCTAACACCTAGAACTTAAAGAATTTAAGATCTAAATTAGAATTTAGGTCTTAATTTTGAAATTAGGGCACTTTAAATGAGAAAGTATGAAGTGAGTCGATTTTTTTGTCCGCCAGTGTAGTTTAAGACTTTCCCATACTGACCCTTTTGAATGAGCCACCCTGTATACTGCGCATCTAGCTAAATACCTTTGCAAACATCATATTTATGTATAGTATGCCGTGGAAAAGCATCTTCTGAAGCCGCCATAGTAAAGACATTCATGCCTCTACAAATATTGTAGCTGGCATGGTACTCGCCATTCTTGGACTCTATTGGATGCTTAACATCAGGGACCATAGAGTCATTCTGGTAGGTCAATTAAAAAAATAGAAATACCTGTGTTGAACATTGGGAGTTAAACCCAAGCCCTCTGCATGTACCTACTCTATCTCTAGGCAACAGTGTAAACCAAAATAGAACTCTATTTCATATCAGTTAAGAGTTTAAATAAAATCAAACAGTGTACAATATAATCTATTGGTAACACGTTTCCCGTGTACTGATGGAGTGCAATTTTTCAAGTGTACTAACGGATATACTAATAGGTATTACTTAGAAAATCATAGGTATGAGATAATTATACCACTTAACTGCTATGTCAGAGATGTGTGCGAGGGAAACGGTTACTTTGTGTTTATACTACGCATTTTATAATTCAGTACCTACTGCTACGTATAAACTGGGCAATATTTTGCTTATACTAAGACTTGTGTGACTATGGACTAGACTAGACTTGTGTCTGCACCCCGTCTCATATCAAGGGATTTGAACTTCTGTTAGTTGTACCTAAAGAAGGAAAAGTTGTCAAATTGAGCTGTTGTTAATATTCAGGAGCATAATATAGAATACTCTTGAACTTTCCAAAACGATAAACTCAGCATAATAAGAAGAAATACTTTATTCTTATATTGACCTAAAAGATAGCCTCATCCGGCTCAGACGCATAATGTCCATTTCGCAAAATGTCTACTGGTCGCAAAATGTCTCTTCTTCAAAATGTCTCTTCTTCAAAATGTCCTTTTCGCAAAATTACCTTTTCTCAGAATGTCTCTTTTGCAGCATGTCCACTTCGTCCCTTCCCTTACATTCATTTTTTAGCAATTAGCTTTCCACGTCGAAGTTTGACGTGTTACTTTGTATAATTTGGGTTTATGGGTTTTATGAATATGGGTAACATCCATCCATTTCCGTGTGGCCCGTTCTTGCAGTAGGAATAAGGGTTGTTACGATTAAATTAACTCAGATGTACATATAATTAGTTATTTACCACTAAGACTAAACCAGTCCGTTACATATTATGTTATGTGAGCACATGTTGTAATGGCATGCGAATATTTGTTATTATTATAGTTAAACCGGTTATAAAGTATATCAACTAGAAGTAGTGTATTGGTGAAGTGCTACGGAGGACACGTGCCAATGTCCTTAAGCAAAGTTGTTTAATAGGAAGCTTGATCAATTCTTGACAACAGGCCTCGCACCAAAATATTTATTTATTTATTTGGGATTAACAAACGGTTACATATTATTTCTTATAACTAATTATACAGGATGTAAAGTGAGACATCGGCAATACTTTAGGGCGTGATAGATAACGTTATTTAATGATGGAAAAAAAATACAAAATAAATAAACATTAAATTACTACATAGTAAACGACGAGTAAAGCTTAGCCATGAATTTCACTAATCATGGACACCGCGCGGACGCAGCGAGCGATCGGTTCGCCAGCTGATTTAGATATGTCACCGGAAAATAACAAGACTCGTAAGATGATCAATTTCCTAGGTAGTTAATCAACTCTCGGAAAATAATAAACGGCATTTGAAATGTACTATTTAACGCATTGAATTTGAGCTAATTAATCAATTTACGGTACCTAGCCGTAATTTAATAATTAACTATATTGCTACAAGTAAAATCATCCACAAATGGACCAATCGTTGCCCAGTGTACTATTTGACGGTACACTATAATCCGTCACTTAATACCCTTTTCTCTGATTGGTCGACAGCATTCATTATAAGCATTTAGCAAGTGTTTATTCAAAGATTTACAAACACTTAGATATGTTGTTTTAATATTTATATTTCGTCTATGCTATATAGTTAAATAAATATAAAATGTTTAAAAATATATTGGAGCTCAGAGTTTTATTTGTTGTAAGTTATATTAATAATAAGTATTATAATTAGTCAGTACAATAAGTCTAAATATCCAAATTTGTATTCGTATTTTACTTATTAACATTTAGGATTTTCTTACTTGTCCACTGAGTTTTTTTATTTTCTGTACTTAGCCCACTCTAGTACTTTTGTAACTCTGCATCAAAGTGTTTTCGATCGACATAACTAGTATTGCTCACCAATTCTTCGTTTATTTCTACCACTACAGACTCCATTTCACTCATCATAAATAAAATGACGCGTTGTAATGAGAATTATTACCAAACAAAACAACAATTGTTAATTTTACTACTGTAAATAAAGAAGAACAAGTACGGACTAGATAGATTTGCTTACGTTTAAGCCGGTAATGGCGGCGGCTGGGTGGCGGGAAGCGGTATAAAAGCACGGGAGTCTTTTAACCAATCAACGTACACCTTGCCTTTGTCGGATGATTTAACGGCAAGACGCCGTAAATTAATCAACTTACTAAAATACATACGTTAAATAGTACATTTCAAATGCCGTTTATTATTTTCCGAGAGTTGATTAACTACCTAGGAAATTGATCAACTTACGAGTCTTGTTATTTTCCGGTGACAGATACATACCTACGACGCGCGGCGCGGGCCAATGCACCGAGTCTTGAGCAATATTTTAGCGCAGCGGGAACGTGTCCACACTTAGTTAATTCTTGGGATTTTTTCGTCAAAAATTAAGTACCTAATTTTATTACATAATTCGGATCAGAATCACGTACAGAGTCACCTCCCTAATTATTGCCGATGACTCAAAATACACCCTGTATATGATTAGGATACAAATATGAACCTACACCGTTATCCACGTTTCAATGTGTGGATATGAAATACTATACTTACATATAAATCATATTCAAATGGTGACAATAGGCAAGTGCTTAATTAATGTAAACAATTACACAAATGCTTACTTGAGAAAAATAAAGAAAGAAATTAAAATTAATTAAAATATGATAAAGAAGAAAATATACTGATGATTTCTGTCTGATAGGTTAAGTCCGCACTGCGACTAAAAGCGAGCGGTAACTATAGAATAGCTGAAAAAGCAAATACGGATTGTGGCTGGCGTTTGGCTTAATTTTATTTTAATACCATCGTGCGAGTACTGTGGCGTCGGTGTTAAGCTCGCCTGGTAGAGACTGAATATAGAATCAAATGCGATTAAAAGCAGTGCGTTAATCGCCATAGTAATGCTATCGGATATATAAGATACTAAAACCAAGCTTATCGTTACTTTCGGGCTAGACCTCAATCAATAAGTGCTAAAGAAAGTGTATAGGTATATAGTCTTTGTAAATAGGCTTACGGCTTTTTAGAGATTTTGTAAGAACGAGAGAGAGAACGAGATTTTGTAAGATCTTACAAATAACAAAGAAATTTTTGGGTCTTTTTTAGCCTTTAAAAAGAATATTGGAATAGGAAATGTTATATTTGCTTATCACGGACACAGCACTTTTTATCTAAATGCTCGTAAAAGAACAACAAAAGGTTTTGTAAAAGTTGATTTTTATTGCTGCATTAAAAACTCTTTGTTGTATGTTACAAGTAACCAGTAAGTTGACAAGGTCAACTTGTATTTTATTACAACTCTGTTTCATCAAGATAATATTGTGAATGTAAAAAAAGTATTTAAGTATGTTTATCCGTTGTCTAGTACCCATAGTACAAGCTTTGCTAAGTTTGAGGCTAGATGGCGTTGTGTGAATGTGTGAGGAATATTTATTGTGAATGTAAAAAAACTAGATACAGTTATAAATACATACATTTAATTCTTGTTTAGATAGTAGACAGTGAAACCTCATGCTCTACGATCTTTCACAGCTATACGTTACTCAAAACTGTGTCACCAACTCATCTCAATGCGAAGGTGTCTTAAACGGAGCTAGAAGGTTTAGAGACTTGTACTTTAAGACAAACCCCGATAGCAACTGGTCTGGTCGTAGGACTCGTAGGGTAGCTGTGGTCCAAGTTTTTCCAATACACGCAGGATACCCGTGCCTATGGTAGGACTTTTATAGGAATAAGACGTAATGATTGCATTGGGTAAATGTAAAAAACAAACAAACAAAAATTAATTTATTCACATAAGATACTACAACGGTATCGCTTATGAAAGTCGTTTTATAGTTATCACATAAATATGCACGTCCAACTTAACGGCTAAGTTTACTGAGGGTTCGGAACACGACCATCTCAGAGAAGACCACAAGAAAATAAGTAGGAATAGTCAGCCAAATGACGTCCAGTGCTGGACATAGGGCTCCTTCAAATGTCTCTACCTCTCTCTCTTATGTGCCTCCCTCATCTGTCGGTTGCATGCAATCATCACCAGATTATCATTGAGATGACCACTGAACAATATGCCATGTTTCATATGGCATTTTCTTTTCTCAGGTACACCCGGAAAACCCAGAGTGGACGTGTTTCGAGCAAAGCGCTTTACTTGACGTGAAGAGCTTCTTTGGCCTAGAGAGTACCGTTGAGAAGATCTCTATGAAGCAATATGCTGCTAACATCACTAAAGGTAAGCTAACTATCACCATCTATCGTCTTTGGGTAAAGTACAAGTCGACCAAACTTGCATGTTATCACCAGATATTATGTATGAAAGTAAAAAAGCAAATTGATTGGTACATATTTGTAAGGAACGTAGTAAATGTCGCTTAGTATTATCCTCTACCTACACTCTTGAAAAAAGCAGAATTACTGTATGAATCATGAACTGAGGAGGTAAACTAGAAACAATATCCCAATTCGCTAGATTAGCTTGGTATTAACACAAGATTCCTCCTGTGACGGGTGGTCCTGTCCTTGCAGTGTGGTATGTCCTGCTAGTAGCCATATGGAAAAACGAGATAGAATGTGAAAGTTAAATTTAAATAATAATGTAATTAATATACTTTTATATGTCATTTTGAGGGTAACTAAACCATGCATTGGTTTTAAAGAAGGTTCATGTGTACTTATAACAGCAATTTCTCTATAGGCAAAGAGCTCATCGAAATATTCATGAAGGACGTCCACGAAGATGGTATAACGGAACTGCAGCCATGGCGAGAGTCAGATCCTGAACACAATGAAGAGTTAAGATGGATCGTGTCGAGAGGAACACAGCCTATGTCGTCGAGACCATCATCAGTCCCTAAAGTACACACCCAACCAGGTTAGTAGTACCTAATTATCGCTAAGTTAACTCTACTTGTTCCAACAGGTTTTATTCCGAAATGAGGTAAAAAAAGTGAAAATTTAAATGGTTATAT
The DNA here is from genome assembly GCA_905475405.1 of Schrankia costaestrigalis. Classification (NCBI taxonomy): domain Eukaryota; kingdom Metazoa; phylum Arthropoda; class Insecta; order Lepidoptera; family Erebidae; genus Schrankia; species Schrankia costaestrigalis. The sequence continues at coordinate 1,124,429 of FR997836.1, forward strand.
CTCCTAAACAGATAGGCACTTTTTGATGTTTTTTTGGTTCTTCTTAGTAAAATTATTATTTAAGTAAAGTTTAAGCGCCTTTCGCCCGAATACTCAAACGTCACTTAAATCGTCTAACAATAAACGGCATCCTAAACGTTTGGATCCCTAAATTTTTTTCGGTATACACAAACGTCACTTAAGTCATTCATATCTTTGATTAGCTAAACAGCCGATAAATCCCAACTAGCAAAATACCCTTATAACAAACGGATTATACAGCTATAATACTTGTAGTTGTTATATAGTAGCTAAATTTACGACAATATACCATGTAAAGGCATATTATAAGAGGGTTTGGCTATACTACTTTCATTCATATAACTCAGTCATGTACACGTTTATAAAGCTGAATTATATGACAACTATAAAGCCTCGTACAGAAGTAACTCTTATAACCGTTTATTATATGGCTAAATGGTCATATAATATACAGAGTCATATAAAGGTTTAAATGAAGTCTTTTTAAAGTGGTTTACATGATAATTATAAAGTTTGGAGTCTTATAAAAGCAGTTTGTACAGTGTTTATATAACAAATGCTTACTTGCTACATAAATGACCCGTAAAAGTGCATAAGTAATGTAAAGATCAATTATCTAGCCGCAATAAGAATATTATCCTAATAATTACTTTATTATTATGTTTTATATTACTTACGTGCGCCATTTTTAACAAGTGGAAGATTAGAAGTACCTAGTAATTATAATATTAATTCATAATAAACAAGGATGGCGGAAAAAATTTAAGCGAAGTAGAAAGAAGGTGGACAAAAAATATAAGGCTTTGACAAAAACGCGTACATTGCTTTTTTTACAATAGAAATTAATAAAGAGGAAAATATTAGTGGTTCCGTACCAAATTAAAATATAAGAGAAATGTTTAGTTTACCACAATCCTCCTTTACACCAAAACTTGAACATGAATACAGTACGGCAGAGAATAATGAAAGTTATACTGCTAATGGCAGGAAAAATTATATTATAAAGCCAAATATAACTAAATATTGTACCAGTATCTGTTTTTATTCTTTTAACAAGTTACTAAATTTTTTTTTATTTTATTTTATTTTAAAACAAAAATAAATTTAGTAAATAAGGTAAAAGCACCAGTGGCTGACAGGTACCCAATGAATGACTTTTTTGCAGTTAACATAAAATAATAAGGCAACAAATAATAATATTACTAAAAAAATTAGTTAAATAGATTACTAGTACTATCTAAGATATTTTTGCAAAATTTGGCATCGATGAAATCATTATTTTTGTAATTATGAATTAGTTTTAGCGTGCGAGTGCTTTAAGTAAGACGTGCATCGCGATACTTATCTGATTTATTAAGGAAATGTTTAGTGAAAGTGCATAATAAAGCCAGGATTGTACGTTATATCGGTAAGTGATTATTGAAATTGTTAAATAATTAAACAAATGACAAATATAAACGGTTTTAAATTGATTTTATTCAACAATTTAGTATTTTAGAGGGGTGTCATTCACTGGGTAATCTTATATGTGTTTAGTAGTGGATGACACCTATGTCATTCACTCGTACAAATCAATATTTTTTAAAACATCATTATTATTGAATTATAATGAAGTAGAACATTATATTTTAATTGCCCTGTAAACAAAAAACTTTTATTTGATGTTTGAGTAGTGCCTGACAGGGGGTGTCATCGACTGGTTTTCTATGGAGTACCAATGTATGACAGGTGTCATTCATTGGGTCAAGACTACAGTGTCATACATTGGTTTCAGATATTTTGCTATACAAATATGCCTCCAAGGACGTATAAATATACTCAGGACGACGTGTTAAGGGCATTAGACGAGGTATCAAAGGGCATGTCTGTGGCTGCGGTAGCAAAGAAGTATGATATCCCACATATTACTTTGTTGTACAAAGTAAAAGGTAAACACCCAATCGAACGGCGCATGGGACCTACAAGCTACTTGATGATGGATCAAAATTCCTTATACTTCTTAACCACATGACCGTAGGTTGCCACCCAAGACAATCTCCAATAGTTGGCCTATTCATACATTGCTCTATAACTAGTTAGACACCTATGGTAATTCCTTAAACATCCTGTCATATACTGGGTCACCGATTTTATTTTTCATAGTCATACATTGGGTCATTCGAGATTTTGTCTGTCATCCACTAGTACAATTTCAGAGGTTGTGAAAAACTGAAATAGCTCAATAATAGAAATATTTTATTCGTATACAATGTTTTATTCGTATATCATGGATGAAGAACCAGTTCATGCATTCACGTTTGTTAGAAGTCGATAAAATTGATAATTAAGGAGATATGTGCAAAAATGTGTAAATTCCTTCCTTATAGAGTCATCCACTGGTGCATTTACCTTAAGACGCAAAAAAATATTTGGGAGGCTTAGGTACAGCTATATTATAGATGGATTCAAAAATAGTTACAAAACGCCAATAACAAGCTTCCACAGATAGGTACAGATTTCTAAAAGACATAATTTTAAATAAAACACCAACCACCAAACCACGATTTAAATAAAAGACATAATTTTAATCGAGATGTAAGTATTTATTTTAAACTTAAATATAACTATTTAACAATGAGGGGTACTTTTCAGACGTATTTATTTATTGAAGATCACTTTACATTAATATTATATAAGAAAAAATCACATTCGTCATCAGGGTAGTGATCATAAACTGTGTATTCACAGTGTTTAGACCTAAAAAATTCGATGTAATATAAGTCCCATTTCTTCAACATTGATCATGAAATGTAATGGTATGTTTGTGTAAGTAGAATAATCACAATTAAAGCATCTCTCTCTTAAAATAAAATAATTTTATAGCCAAGGCTATTTTTGACTTTTGCAGATTAAAATCATTTCTTTACGATCCACGTCCATGAAAACAACCATATTTACAGCGATGCTACTGAAAAAAACGAAAGATGTGGTTATGGTTTTCTCAGCTACTTTAGGGAACTCCGAAATTACTCAATATGGACGACTTTAGCTTTATAAATTTACTTTTAAAATGATATTGGTTTTATAACCCCCTTGTAGGTGTTGTAAAAAATGCTTTTACACTTGTAACAGCAGCAACCAAGACATGACAAATAATTATATATTTTGAAATGCATATAAACGAATAATTCAATGGGCCCCTTAAAAATACATCAAATATCATACCACACTTTACCGTAAATAATAATTTGCATTAGTTTTTTACTACTTACTACCTAAAACCACCAACTCCAAGCATATTATATTATATGGTAGTACTTACTTTTGACAACTCAATTGCGAATAGAAATAAAATGTCTTCTAAAAATCCGGTTCAATCACTTGATCATAACAATATCAAAAAGCTGCGACGGCGACTGATAAGAGAATAATTTCTCCTTATAGATAAGTTAGATAATGCAGCTATAAGGATATTGATCTTGTAAAAGTCTTCTATGTAATCAATATAAGTGTAATAGATCTTGTAAGATGCTCTTATAAACCTTCTACAAGAAACATTTGCTTTTTATATGACCACAATATAGCTACTATAAGGTTTATATTCTTATAAACTGCGCCTAAACCCACGCTTATAAACGTTTATATGACCTTTATAAGTAAATTTTTTTTGGCTTTATACACCTTAATATGACAAGATTTTGCTACTTGGGATGTTTGCGTACTGGTAACATTCACCTCATAAAGTATGTTTTCAATTACAAATTTAATTACCCTATGCTGTGTTTTCGTTTTACGCAGAAAATGGAAAAGAATAATCAGTTGTGTGCTGCATACTACGATTGTAATTGAATATTCACTTGGAAATTTTCAGACATAAGTATTACAATTTCAATAAACAAACTGAATTACACCATTCTTTATTTTTAAATATCCCTATAATTGGTTATTATCTTTATCTATGATTGACACGATCATTGCACAAAGAACGAAACGTTTACTCAGTGACACTGACACAACACGACAAAGCGCGAGTTTTCATCAGCTTGAAAATTTTTAAGAAGAATCTTTTACTTTCGAAAAGAGATCAAATCATTTAGAAATAATTAAAAAGTGAGTGAAATGTGAACGTAATACGAAAATGAGACAATTTAATGTGAACACATTTCAACATACTTCTTTTTAAATTGCAAGTTTGTGATTCAATTCAATCAACAATGACTTTCCAGATATCAAAATATTGTAGAAAATAAGGAAATAAACGGCTACATGATAAGAAGCGAGAGACCTGGGAATTTGTGTGTCAGCACTGTAATGCCGTTGCTGTGAGTGGCTTCAGATCATGGCAACAACTGCGACACTTTTACGAGAAACACAAACAGAAGTCAAAAAATAATAAAAACAGAATGGAAATCAATAAGTACAGAATAGAAATGGAAATGGAAAAATTGAAAATAATAATCTTGTATAATTATGTTGTATATAAATAAAACTACTTATAATTAAAAAAGTGTGTATTTATTAAAGTAGTCCTTGTTATAAAATGTTGATTAGTATAAAGGCTTCTAGGCTGTGGTACCTACAGGTTTTTCTTCTACGGTAGAAAGTGAATCCTCTTCAAAGATCCCATTTCGCCTACGCAGCGCTATGTTGTGTAACAAAGCGCATCCCACAATAACTAGTGGTATAATATTAATTTTTAAACCCATTCTATGTTGAAGACAGGGAAATCTCCTTTTTAGTACACCAAAAAGCCTCTATAGGATTTCTGGTGCTTATTTGGGCTCTATTGTAGGCTTATTCTGTTGGTGTCCGTGGATTTTATAATGGGGTTAGCAGGTACGGTCGACACAGATAACCGCTATAACCAAGTAGAGTCTCATGGCTTGAAAATCTCCACGCTCTAACTGTGCACATAGAGGAGAGTCATTTAATATTGTGCTATCATGTTCGGAACCTAGCCATCTTGCAATAACATTTGTAATGCAAAGTTTTGGCTGTCATTTAATGTACAATTCGGTGAATGAATACACTTCTTTGATTATTAAAGCGATAATCGTCAGCTGTAGGGACGAGAGGGGTTGTTAAGTCCATTAAATTAGAGTGAAAATATTTATATAACGCCTGATGATTTTTTTATAGCAATATTAGATTGTAAACATCATGACCTATTTTTAGGCGTCAAATATTTTTCTCAATCGAATCCGATTGACGTTGAAGCCGCCTTAACTGCATATTGCTGACGATTATTTTATTTATAAATGTGTTTAAAACTGAGGTTTTCCAGAGATTTTTTAATGACTTTAACAGCCTGTATACTTTTACTCTACCGCTAGTGCGGCAACTGACGCTTACTTTACTGATTTCCAGACATTGAACCACTGTTTGAATCATCATAATCACTTGTTTATTAACTTTTTGGAGATTTAAGAGACCTTGCGACCACTCTCAAGTTTTTAAGCTACTTTAATCAATTTGGCAGGTCATTTGACAGCTAAATAAGTTAAGTAACGTTTGAGTATACGAATTTATTACTAAGTCGGCGTTTAAGTACAAATAAATTTAAGATAAATCGTTGCTTAAAATTGTGGTTTGTGTATAGGATAAGAGCTACTTTGTAGCTAAGAAACCGATAAATATTTAACTAGCGTTTGAGTATTCGGGCATCTGTCATGTACACCTTGTACAATTATCAAAATATGTAAGTACATATAAAGAATTGCAATTGTTAAGATGTATACCTACTTCACCCTTGAACTAACACGCATTAAACCTAAATCTCAATTCGACTACTCCGCTCATAAACTAATACGTAATAAGTCTAAATATCAGTATGACGATCTCTTGTTAGGTCTAGGCATAACGCGAAATTGGCTAACTGCGTTTTAGGTACTCAGTACTTTTTTTTAAACTCTAATAATCAAAAGATATGAAGCAAAATCCAATATCAGCCTTTCTGTAGGACTGTGATACGGATTGGGCTTGTTTCTGGAGTGGCTTGCTCATGGGATGCTATTAAATAAAGAGTTATATATATAGTTATATTTATGAGGTTTTTATAGTGGAAAATAAAACTTTTCTCTATATTTTATCATAACGTCCCGGTGATGTCTTACTTCAAGAACGGACTTCTTCCAGTGATGTGAGTGTAACTTGGCCCGCCAATACCACACTAACTATAAGGATTGGGAAGGCTTTCATATCTAGTTTTTCGTAACTTCCCTTTGTTTCTATAAAGAACCACCCAGGGGTTTAAATGTGGTAATGAAATTGTGTGTATTCTTATCTTTAAAACGCGTAAAAAATATACAACAAATATAAATGTAAATGTTGTTTGTAAGCGAAATTACGGTAGCTTGTTTAACAAGGACACAGCTGAAAGGTCGAAATGACCTCATAAATACTGAATGTGTATCATACAAACATGTGAGGGTAGCATAGGTTTAAGGCCAGGCGCAAACTGGCCACCGACCCCAGCCACCGGTGGCCAGCGACAGCCACTTATCACATTTTTTGTCATATATTTTGTACTAGCTGACGCCTGCGGCTTCACCCGCGTTGTATAGGTAGCTTAAATGTTATTCTACACCCTAAACTACCTATATTCCAAATTTAAAAAATCCATTCAGTAGGTAGTTTTTGCGTGAAAGAATAACATCCATCTTCCATCCATCCATCCTCACAAACTTTCGCATTTATAATATTAGTTGGATAGACGCACCGCAGACGTGTAGCCGGTGGCAGCCAATCGCTACAAATACAAAATATATAAAAAGGTGTTAAGTGGGTGTCGTTGGCCACTAGTGGCTGTGGTCGGTGGCCCGTTTGCGCCTGGCCTAAGGCTTGATGAATATTTATTGGCTACGTATGTGTTAGGAAACTTGGCGGTCACAAGCACCGAGCCTAATTTTAGATATGTTGTAAACTTTCAAGAGGGTTAGGTTAGGAGGAGTACTTTAGTCTTTTGTCTTATATGTTTATTACCCCTTTTCACAGCTTTTGTGTTAGAACAATGATGGTAAAGTTTAATTGGTTATTGGTAGCAGATTGATATTATAAAAGTAGGTTAATGATGAAAATGTTTGCTTACATTTACACTAAATTTACCTCGTTGGTAAAGTGATCTTGTATGCGAATAACGAACATGAGGTTGCGATTTCGATTTTCAATTATTTGTGTGACTTAAAAATTAAGGCCTGGGTGTAGGTACCTTGTGTTTGTTAGTTTTGTGTATGTTACCCCTTCCACTATATTTAACAACATTTGACAGATTGATGTTAGTGACGTTCAGCAGTATCTCGAATGTAATCCCATTCGAATGTAAGCGATTTCGCGATTTTTCAAATTACTTTATTTTACACATTTGGATCCTTACATCAACTTACATTATATGGGAGGACTTTGACTGCTTGATGATGAATGTGCAGGACAGTGAGGAAGTTTATATAGGTGGTGATTTTAATGGACACGTAGGAAGAGAGAGTGTTGGATATGAGAGAGTGCATGGTGGTTGGGGATTCGGTAACCGAAACGCAGACGGAGAGACACTGCTACAAGCTGCCTGTGCCTTCGACCTGGCTATAACAAACACGTGGTTTAAGAAAAAAGAGGAACATCTTATAACATACAAAAGTGGCCACCACGCGACACAGATAGACTATTTCCTAATAAAGCGAAGGAGTCTATGCTGTGTCAAAAATTGCAAAGTGCTGCCAGGCGAAAATCTAGTTACCCAACACAGACTGATTGTTTTGGAGGTCAAACTAAGTGTCTCGCCTAAAAACAGGAAAAACCGCCCCCCTCCAAAGACACGATGGCGTATGTTAGATAAGGAAGAATGTGCTTGTATGTTTAGAAGTCAAGTTGTGGACAAGATGACGGAAATGAGTGAGATGGAAGGAAAATCTGTAAATAAATGCTGGAGTGAGATGGCAAAGTGCATAAGAGACGTCGCAAAAGATGTGTGTGGAGAGTCGAAAGGTAAAGGTCTGATAGATAGGGATACATGGTGGTGGAATGAAAAGGTACAAAACGCCCTAAGAGAGAAAAAGTTGGCGTTTAAAGAATGGCAGGGTGTAGAAATTTTGAATGCAAGTTTGAAAGATGACAAAAAGGAAGTTTACAATGAATGCAAGAAGAGGGCAAAGAAGGTGGTAGCAGTTGCCAGGGCTAGGGCGCAGGAGAGGTTATACGAGAACCTGGATAGCCCTATTGGCCAAAAAGAACTCTACCGAATAACGAAAGTGAGAGAAAGGCGAGCGAGAGATGTAATACATATGAAATGTATGAAAGATGAGTCTGGTAAGGTATTGTGTAAAGATGATGACATAAAAGAGCGATGGAAGGTGTATTTTGAAAAGCTTATGAACGAAGAGAATGATTGGAATAGTATACTCGAAGAGGCACATGTAAATAAGGGATTGGTAAGAGAAATTAGCGTGGATGAAGTTATAACAGCAGTTAAAAGTATGAAAGATGGAAAGGCTTTGGGACCAGATGAAATACCAGTTGAAGTATGGAAGGTGTTAAAGTATGAAGGATGTATGTGGCTGACTTCGTTTTTCAATAAGTTGTTACATGAAGAAGACATCCCACAAGAATGGTGTACTAGCTCGCTTGTACCCATCTTCAAAAATAAAGGGGATGTCCAGGATTGTAACAACTATAGAGGAATTAAGCTCATGTCACATACTATGAAAGTATGGGAAAAGGTGATAGAGAAAAGATTGAGAGAAGAGAGTGAGATTACCCAAAACCAGTTTGGGTTCATGCCAGGTCGAGGGACAACGGACGCCATCTTTGCACTCCGCCAATTGTGCGAGAAGTACAGACGTGTCCACAAGAACTTGCACATGGTGTTCATTGACCTCGAAAAAGCGTATGATAGGGTGCCTCGAGAAGTGTTGTGGTGGGCCGTGAAAGAGAAAGGTTTACCTGGGAAGTATGTAGAGTTAATTCGTGCTATGTACAGGCAAGCCAGTACATACGTCCGATCGTCTGCTGGCAACTCCGACCAGTTCAGTGTGGCGGTAGGCTTGCACCAAGGGTCGGCTTTAAGTCCTTACCTCTTCCTACTGATTATGGACGCCTTGACGGCGGACATACAGGAAGAGGCACCCTGGTGCATGCTGTTTGCCGATGACATTGTTCTGGTTGGGGAGGATGGACCTGAGATCCAGAGCAGATTGGAATGTTGGCAACAGAAACTGGAGAGTGTTGGCTTGAAAATCAGCAGAACCAAGACAGAATACATGTTCTGCGATTTCGGCGGTCTCTCCAGTCCTGAAGCCATAGCGCTTGATGGAGTGCGCCTTCCAGTCTGCTCCGACTTCCGGTATCTCGTCGGGTTCGTGCATCCAAAGCGATGGCGAAGTAGATCGGGCGGTCAAGCACCGAATTAACATAGGATGGATGAAATGGCGGCAGGTCACGGGAACCATCTGTGACCCCCACATTCCCCTTAAATTTAAGGGGAAGATCTATAAGACCATGATTAGATCTGCCGTCTTGTATGAATCAGAGAGTTGGCCCACAAAAGGGATGAATGAAAGACAATTGCATGTAGCAGAGATGAGAATGTTAAGAGGAATGTGTGGTGTTACGAGAGCGGATAGAGTTAGAAATGAGTATGTAAGAGGAAGTTTGAAAGTGGCACCGGTAGCAGAAAAACTACGCGGCAGCCGGCTGTCATGGTATGGGCATGTTATGCGGAGGAATGAGAGTCATGTGGTGAGGAAGGTGTTGGACATGTGTGTGGATGGATATAGGGGAAGAGGACGACCAAAGAAACGATGGATGGATTGTGTGAAAGACGATATGGCTGCGAAGAGTGTTACTTGTGAGATGACGTCTGATAGGAAAGTATGGAAGAAGAAGACTTGCTGCGCCGACCCCAAATAAAATTGGGATAAGGGCAGGGGAATGATGACATCAACTTACATTATCATTTTATTATTGTTTCTTTCTTCTATGTTAAGAGAATAAGCCTATAGCTTAAAATGATAAAATTATAGTTAGCTTAGGTATTATTTAAAATACATAAATTTATCGTGACACATTCGCGGGTTATAACAAATCTTAAATATCATATTACATTTTATAAACGTATTATGAAGAGTTCAGGTTTATTCATAGCATTTATTTTTACCGATTATTTGTAATTTGTTTCATAATGGTGGTAATCGTTATGAGTGTCCATCACTAAGTAACCATGGTAACTGAAAAAAAACATGGGTACGTCCATGAAATACAATATAATTTGTTCGAAAAATAAGCGGAAGTATTACGAAACTTCATAGACGTGAACTGTCAAAAAGCTAAACTTAGGCTGGAAGGGGTATAAAGTCTTTACGATACTGAGACCGATCCCTATTTTGAGTGTTTACTTTAAATCAAATTACCCCAGATTAATTGATAGACATCCCTTTTCCTTTTATTTGCTCCAATGTTTTGTTTTAATTTCAAAAACTCCCGACATCAATAATTGAAAGCATGTTTTTTTAAATTGAATAATTTACAACGTGAGGGGCTGTTTCTAGGCTGTAGACACAGTAATTAAAAAAAGTGCAAAAAACGTTTATAATAACAGACATAAATAAAATTAAACACATTTTAATAGATAAGTTGCTTATAAAATTTCATCATAACAGCCCATTCATGTCCCACTGCGGGGACGGACTCCGTTACGGAAGGAGGTCTCCTTCCGTAACGGAGCGATACTTAGCCTACTAACACCACGCTGGCCAGACGGATTGGTATAGGGTTTAATTTCAAGTTTACCTTCTTTTTATTTCGTATAGCTAAAATTGACGGATAGGCCCTTAGTCGGTTTTTACTACACCCATGGGATGAGATGGGGTAGTGACATATAGTATTCTTACTCCTCCACCACACCGACTATAAAAAAAATTAAGTTTGTGTTATTTTATCAGTCGTTTGACACTGCAAGGAAGGTCTTGGCTTACTGATTTTACGAATGGTACCTGATAAATTGAAATTGATTTTTCTTCATGCTTTCATTTCCTTTTGAATTTCTCTTTTATCGGATTTTACCACAACTGCAAGTAGAGGTCGGCATTTTGTATTCTTACTGCGTCACTACTGACCTATAAGTACTATTCACTTATTAATCCAAAACTAGCCTTTTTAAAACTATGATATTGTTCTCACATATCAATGAAGGTAGCCCACAACCCGTGTTTAACTCTGACTGAATATTTTATGTATAAAGTGGCTGTCGGCCGATCTAATACATTATTTATACGACTGTGTGATCAACTACAATTTTTGTACAAAATGTTTTAAAGTTAAAACCTTTTTAAGGTAATACGTATTGTCAGCATTCTCCCACATCACGACAGTGTATTTAATCCGAGCAAAGGTAATAAAATACTGATGTTTAAACACAGTAAATAAGGTTTCTCAATACATATACCATGAGTATATAAACTATACTGGCATACCTTTGTAAGGTAAAAGCCTCTAAATAAAAAAAGAAGAAAAAAAAATAAACCATACTATATAGAAACATTTAGTTATATTATAAATAGCTTTCATAAAAAAAAATAGAATTAAGAATTTGAATTAAGGCCTAGAAGTCTCCTCCTCTGTCCAGAAATAAAGCCTAAATAAAATTTGATATTCTGCAATAAATTCTCTAATATGCATTAAAGTGGTTCTATCTAGATAACAATGTCAGAAAGTTTTGACTACTGTATCTAATTAGAAACTGAAAATAAACTTTTTGTAATCCAATTCCCAATTCAAGGCTAAACTTTTCACCATCCTTTACAGTTTTTTGAGTAGGTATTAAAATATATATCGTGCCATACGAACTAATATGTATCTATTTTTATCGGGCTACTTAAACGACGATAATAGAGTAGGTTAAATAATATTGATCTCAATATTTATGCTCAATAAAAACTCTTTTCTTTGTGATCGTAAATCAAGCACCTTACTTGTGTCTAGTCTAAAGTCTGTAAAAATCTAATCCCAAAATCTCATTTTTATGTATCCATCTATCCAATAGACAGATGTAACCTTATTAATTTTACGATTTTTTTACCTTAACTCATTTAACCTAATATCAGAACCTCGAGGGCACCCAACAAACTGATCAATAAAATTATCCTTTATCACGGTTTATAAAGTTTGAACATTCAGTTAATGGTTCAAATAATCGTTTAATTCGAGTAAATAATCGATTTATTGGCATGAAGTTTCATGTAGTATTGTGGTTACGAATGTGAGCTAGAGTTATTATTTATAAGTTATATTATGTGGGAGGTAAATATCTTTACCCAAACCGTTTTGATCTCTTCTCGTGGTGTCTTGAAAAATATCAATGAAGCATGATGTCAACAACCCTATTAATAAATAAACAGAGCTAAAACAAGAAAAAAACATCCCCATTCACCCCGCGAATATCGTATGAGTCGTTAAGCGGAAAATGTTAAGAAAAAAAATCCTGCGTCAACGACGGAAGCCTGTCTCTGCAGTAGGACATGTTTTTTGACTATGTCCCCTTACAAGCGTGGTGTCTCCCGCACAAGGGATTTCCCATTATTCGCAGAGACCTTATATCATATAAATTTAAAGAACACAAAAGCAACCAGACAAAGCATAATCATTTTAGATCGCACAAAACTATTGCACAGCTTGAGACTCAAAACTGCGACCTCAGCTGCCAACTGAGTCTGCCACGACACCAAAGCAGAAATTAGACGAACTTTTTCTACGAACCTTTTTGTTATTTATAATGAAAAAAAAAACATGTTCATGACTTATACAAGTTTTAAGTGAGCAACGACTGAATGTTTGATGTTCTGCCTTGGGGATTAGCTTGGAAAATATACTCCTTGTTGTTCCGCCTTAAGTGCTTTTAGAATATACAAGAGATATAAATTTGTTTTTGTATTTTTTGTTCACAATCTCTACTCAAAGCAGGTAAAGCTCGACTGCTAAAATAAAATACACTGTTTTGATTCTTGTGTGTTTGGGCGTAGTTATAAACATTAAAATAACGGATATTAAGTGTATCTGTGGCATTTGGTATACATATGATAACTCCAAAATCAGCTGTTTTTAGTTAAGTATACAAGTGGACTTTATTTTTTCTATATTTTCGTTTGATCCAATCGAAATAAGTCCACTACTCTAAGAAGTCCATATTATTTTGATCAAATAATGATAATTTAAAAAAAAAAAATATATATTTGATAATTTTCTGTTATTTCAACATATCATCTTTTTGTTAGAGCAAATAGTTAATGTTTCACGATCCATTTCAGATAAGTGTATATATCATTTTTAGATCAAACATTTTATATTAAACACCTTGACAAAAATTGATAAGTCCCGTTTTTATAATGAGTGATAGTGAGGAGAATTATGATGAATAATATTTGTTTCTTTAAAAACTAATTACAGTGTAAGATTAATTGCCAAAAACATGATCTCAACTTATAATATCTATGGATAAACATGATTAAGTTTAATTATTATTTTTTAACTTTTTTTTTTCATTTGGTACAAAGTTGTTAAGTGCCACTAATTAACAAATAAAAAAACTTATTGATTTGATTTTTATGTTAGTGAAAATCTGATTCTAATAAAAACAATAATTTCATTGATTTGTTTTATTATTTCATTATTCCGATTTAAGAAAATAACTTAATGCTTAAAATGCTTGTACTGTAAACTCGTTGTTCAAGAGTTATCATATATATACCAAATGCCACAGATAGACTCATGACAATAATTTGCGGATGATACAAATATCATCTAATGACTGTGACGTAGAAGTTCGCTTCACGTTAACGTACGTACGTGGTACGTTTGTACGACATATGCGCTACTTAAACGCTTTTGTTAAATAACTTTAAGTAACGTAGTGTTTTTTGTAGGTATATGTAAACGTTCTATAAATAAAAGTATTTTTACATAAAGCGTTTTCAGCACAAATGGGCAAAACCTTTAGTACTGAAAGCTTGAGGGTACTGGAGTCATTCCTTTTCTTGGGACAGCAACTGCTACGATGCTGTCCTGCTACGGTATTGCAAATATCCGGCCTACTTAGACAATTTATCCTCAATCTGACGCATTAGACTATAAACAAACCTTTACCTTTAAAAAATATCCTACCTAATCCATTAATCCTTATCCATCCTGAATTTATCCTCCTTTCCCTTCCCAGATTTATCCGCCAAATCAAGCCATTCCGAATTTAACGAGAAAATGTCAAGCGAATTTGAACCGTTACGTCGTCGTGTTGATATAAACATAAATATCCCGACTCTCGAGACCGGTTCTGAGGTTCGGATGTCAAGATCTGATTCATCAGCTGCACGTCGATCCAGAGATAACGATTATTCGTTCGATCGGAACAGAGCGAGTCAAGTGTCGCTGAGACAGTGCTACTGCCATGAAGTACTGATCATGACACTACGTGATCTTATTAACAGGTGGGATAATTTAATGACAGTCTTAATCTTTATGACGCTTATATTATTTTTATGTTTAATGTTTATAATACATAAATAAGTGTAAATATATTTATTTGGTTCATTTTTTGTGTTTTTGTTTTAGTGTTATCTTTTTTTTTAAGTTTCTTTGCTATTAATTCAATACTGGCCGGTCGGATTGGTATAGGGGATTTACTTATGTTGTTTTAACAAGTTTAGTCTGGTCAGACGAATGTGAATTGGGTTTTTTTGAAGTGTACCATCTCTCGTATAAATAATTTTCATTTTCATTATGTACAAAATTATTTATTGCTCAAAACACGCGTATAAATTTAATATATTTTGTACGTTCTAAAAGGTGTCTACGTAAACAGAGTTTCACTACTCCATCTCATTCCCAGGCTGTCATAAATAGGAACTGCATACCAAACTATTTTTTATTATGTGGTAAACCTTTAAGAGACTGTTCTTTTGCTTGACTGATACTTTAAGAAATGATGGTGTGATTAAATATTTTATTTTGTCACCACACGAACCACAGTAAGCAGTAGTTATATAGAAGCTATCAATTTAGTTATGCGTTGAAGTAGCATCGCACGTTCCTGTAAAGCGGTGGGCGTTGCACCAAACGCCTACACGCGGGACATGACGTCAAGTTCCAACTAAGCAATATAGTATTGATAAATTTTAGCTCATATACGCACAACATATATTTGCGTAGGAAATTGTGTAATGAGAAGAATTCGAAGTCGCTTGATGAGTTTCACACTTATCCGTATATTATTATAAGAACACAGAGTTTTTCTGCGTACTCTGCCAACTTTAACAATTACAAAGCTCAGACTGCTTCTGCTCTGAGTACGTCACACTGAGGCATAAGTTTGTAAGACTGAAGCGCCGATTACACTAGACTACATGTAGTCAACTACATCATATAGGAGACTACATGTAGTCTAGTGTAATCACATGTAGGACAGTGTAAACAGAACGTCCTTATGTAGGAGACTACATGTAGTCTAGTGTAATCGGCGCTTAATTCGTAGCACACGAAAACAACGGACATGTATAAAGATAATGTTTGAATGTAAACAAAGCAACGTACGTTTGTAACAATTGTAGTACACAATACAATAGTCACTGCCCACACCCTGTTAATAAGGCATGAAATTATGAATATTTATAAAATTTAGTTTGTCCTTCTATACCCAATTTATTTACACCTATATTATTCTAGGTCCCTATACTTATTGACCTTCCAGAATAGTATTCGGGCCCTTTTATATGAACCTCCACAATATGAACGTTTAGTTGGAGACATCTGTTCCTCTTAGTATAACAATATCTGTCTGATAATAAGTTGGGAGTCGTGGGCGGTATCCTACTGACGTCACGGCTCTCGTGACGTCACTGCGTCATGAGAAAGGACCGGGACGAGATTAACAAACCTGCGTGCGTTTAACTTTATTATTGTAATGATATGAGGACTTTTAATTATCATTCTCATCTCTGTGTGTTCGTGTTCTCAACGTTTTTTTTCGTGGCGAAAATGCTTTGCACATACATTTTCAGGCCGGATTGGTTATGTCGGGCTCCTGTGATGAACCGGGTTACCGACTAAAACCTTCACGGTAGTCTTTCTTGGGTGTCAAGCCTAGGAACGCGATGGAAGCGTCCGATTAGGTATTGTTACACTGGCCAGACTAATTGGACTTTTTCATGTAAATTATCTTCTTTACTAATCACACAGCGCCATCTAGTATCAAACTAAGAAGAGCTTGTAGCATGGGTATTAGATAACGTATAAACATACTTTTTTTTGTAAATACAAATACAGAAAACACCAATGGAAAATTTATGTTCGTACACAGAGATTCGCATTGTGCGAGAATTAAACCCGAAACTGCATAGCGCCCTTTCCAATTCCAACCACTTTGCTACTTATTATTCTTTTTACAAAATTCTATACTCGTAATGGAGTGACATTACTGGCACCTTCTATGTCAAAGATACATAAACAGAAATAAGTGGTAATAAAATAAATACAAACGAGCACACTACGCTATAACATTATTGTGTTATATGTTTATGCGTTCTCTTCAGAGTGTTCCCTCACAGGATGGAGGTGATTACGGGACGATTTGATTCAACGTTTCGCGACCTAGACTCACTTGGACACGTTTCCTTTTATATTTGGGACATCATAAATATCTCGCTGCGGAAACAGGCTTTTTACATAAGCTCACGCTATTTTCCCGTAAGGAGTAAGCAGTGACTGGACGCCAAACACAACAATTCTTCCAAACCGGCACTCCGCTACCCGCTTTTCCCCTGAGAGAAACTATGAACAGGCTTTATATTTAATTATTTGTTCTCCCTTTTGCTGGAAGTGGCGATTATACTGCCACCTAATTAGCAACTCTTATGACCGAGTAATAAAGTTCAAAACCAATGAAAAAACGAAGTTACTTGTGCCTCTTAAAGGGTTAAAAAGATAACCGCTTTATGTTATTTGAATAATTTTTATTTCAATTAAAAAAGTGAACTGCATTGCAAACTGGCTCACAGCAATTTGTCATTACAAATTCATACAAGATAACGCTTTTTAAGCAACGTCGATAAGGTTATTCCATACTATCGCTCAGTGGTATTTCATCTGAGCGTTCCCGTGCTCTGGAGGATAAAGCTGCTCGGTTTCGGCTGCCATTGTTGCTACATACCGCCACTAAGCAAACGATAAAGCAGCAGCCCGAAACTGGCTATACTGTCATTGATCACGGTTAATAAATCATCATCATACCAGCCCATTAAGGTCCCACTGCAGGGACGGGCCTCCTCCCGTGACGGAGGAATATTTGGCCTTCTAATACCACGTTAACCAGACGGATTGGTATAAGGTTTAATTTTAAGTTTTCCTTCTTTTTACTTCGTAAAGATAATATTAACGGTTAGTCCCTTAGTCGGTTTTTAAGACACCCAGGGAATGAGATGGGGTGGTGACCTATTGTATTCTTACTCCGTCACCACACGGTTCATAAATAATGCGTCCTTTTTGTCCGTTAAAAAATCTTTTTAAAAGTCCGCAGGGACTTTTAACTTTTTTACAGAGCATCATCCTAAAAGAATCAAATGTAGGTACGTCATAACTGTTTCCATATAACATCGTTTAATTCAAATATGAAATGACTAAGTTTAAGACGCCCCGGGAAGTTTTTTAATACTCCGTTAAAATGGTTTGAAATGTTCGCCTCGACGAGAACCATTTTAATATTCTTCCTTCTGATTACGTAACACTTTACTGAGCGAAATCGTTTTAAGTACAACTTGGAGCTTAAATAATAATTGTTTTCTACATAAAATGTTTTATTTTCAAAACTTTAGTGGTGGTAGGTGTTTTTAGTAAGAGACCATCTAGCTTGGTATCATCATTGTGCCCGATTATCTACATCTATGCAGTAATGATCAAATGTTACTGTGTTTAGGTGGAAAAGCTGTTAGTAGTGAAATTACGAAGCTATGGTGCTTAACACATTGTGTTTTAGAGTGACGAGAGAATATTAAAATATTCCTCACTCATTCACGTAACGCCATTTAATACTAAAGAGATAACAGTTTGTACTAAAGATCATACTAGACAGCATATATTGTTCGTTTAGACCAGTGACACCCATGTTCATGCGTGAAATCGCTTGACTTAAGAGAAAATTGAAACCGAGACCTCTGCGTAGCAGTCATGTATGTAACCACTAAACCACAGAGATTATCAACTATGCTTATCTAATCCCTCATACCGGATTAATACAATCCCAATATACGGGACTAGACATAGTGACATTTAATATCCCACAAGGGACGTAGACTCTATGTAGGTATAACTTCTCTACATAGTTATATACGTCCGTTAGCGTGCTCGCATTTCATTACGAGGCTCTCATGATACCGTTCTAAATATAGCCTTCCTTTAATGCTGTCCTGAAATGAGATGCAAAGCCGTGGAAAGGTCATGGGTGAAGACTTAGTACCCTTGAACTTCCATCTTGTAATTTATTGTCAAGATTATGTTATTTATAGGTAGGGGTTCCCTTTGTTTTACTTAACAAGGGTTGTTTTGTGTTCGTAACATATTCAAGTGACGTCATTTGCTGCCTATACTATAGACATAATAACTAAATACACCTCTCGACTCTGTCTGTCTCCTAGTTTTTTTTATGTGAGTCAATAAAATTGACCCTATGCTGCATGATGTAAAGAGTGCCAATCTGCCATGATGACCGTCACGGCCGTCGCGGCCGGACGGCCTATGTAAATGCACATACTATGGCATTGAATAGGAATCAAACCCAAGACCACCTCGTAGAAGTCCTATAGTATAACCACTAGAAAGGTTGTCAATAACTTTACTTACATAATGTATTTTCCTGTGCCGCATTGTAAAGAGCTGATAGAGCGGAGCTGGAGTCCCTTCGCTGCCTTAGCTACACTAATATGACCCTGAGATCAGGACCATCCACAGAAAGTCTTTGTGCAAAGAAAAGAGAAGTGCCATAGTGGTATGTACTAGTTCCCAATTTTCCTAAGTCACCTGGTTCCCTACGGTACCCCTATCCAGTCATGATCCAAAATTATTTTAGCAGCGAGGTATAAATTTTTATTAAACTTTGACTTTATAATCTACATTCTGGGCTATTTATTGTCTAAGCTGTGTTTGCACTATCAAAGTTCTGACAAATAATATCATGTAGTCTGTTTGTAACCATGTCCACTGTAAGTTTTCAGTCGTCAGGCTAAAAATATAGGTAATTAACAATGGCGCCATTATGAGATAAAACAGAACAGAAACACATTTAGTATCTTAAAGTAAGAGGTTTTATTCCAATAATGATTGTTCTTAACAATACAATATAATTCTGTAATTATACTAATTATTTAGAACGCAATTTCATAAAAAATGATTTTTACAAGAGAGTTACATACTCTTTGAATAAAAAGCCAAGTTACTTAACAAATTAAAAAAAAACAATGATAAGTATACCCTTTCAAACAAAAAAAAAGATATACAAGTTCTACGTAAAAAAAAAAATTCGTTCGAAATCTAATGTCACCGAAATCTTTTTTTCGACGTCTAAACTTCGAAAGAAAATGTCTATCTATACATCTGTGCCTACTATGTTTATCAGTGTTAAAGATAGTTAAAACTATTTTGTATGTGAACACTATGGTTGCACAAATTTGGATTTAGAATAAAATATTAGATGTCATGTCTACCTGTCAAGTACAATAGTATTTTCTGTTTAATATTGATTCGATTTTGATAGGATATTTTTAAGTGATATTTAAAATTATAATTGTGTTTTTCCATTGATCTTTTAAAATAATAATATACAAGTCAATTTTAGAAAAGTACAAGTTTTATTTGTGAAACCTTATATTTCATTACATGGTAGCAGAAGCGCTACATCGACGGACGCTCCTGGTATTTTAAAAATAAAAATGGATAAAATCAAAGCGAAAATCCCAATTTTGAAGGCTGATGGCGACTTCTTTACCTGGTATGAATGCCTGAAGTTATTTTTAGTGGCAAACTGTCTAGAAATTGTGTTGACAGAAAAGGCAGATCGAGTCCAGGAGGCAAAGGCGAAACTATTCATAATAAACGCAGTAGAACAAAAACTGCAAAACATCATCATATCATGTACTTCAGTTAGAGAAATTATAACAAAGTTGGAAAATTTATTTAATAACAATAAAGACATTTCAGTTAACAGCGTATTTACAGAATTTTACAATTTTAAATTTTATGAAGATCAGGATTTACATATACAACTAGCAAAATTTGATAATATATTATACAAATTGAAGAATTTGAAACAGGAAATGCGGGAGTCACAGATAGTCACGAAGGTCCTCACTAGTTTACCAAAAGATTTTGAAAATTTTATTACTTCTTGGACATGTATGGCTAAGGCAGAAACAAACTATAACGAGCTTTGCAATCGATTACTGTTGTACAACACCTTTAGACTGCAAAACAAGAGGAAGCCTGAAGTTGAGGTGACTTCTTTGCCAAGCAATTCAGCAGAAGAAAATCATTGTAATATTGCAGCAACATGTTTCTATTGTAAAAAGCCTGGTCATGTGATTAAAAACTGTGAAATACTAAGAAACAAAAATAGAAACAAAAGATATCAAAACAATAGAAATTTTAAATGTTATAATTGTCAGCATGAAAATAGAAAACAAACGAATCAGGTAATGTGTAATTTTATAGTTGACTCTGGTGCTTCATGTCACATGATAAATACGAATGAATTTATTCAGGATTGTAAACCCACCTTCCTTAAGATTGCTTGTGCAAACAAGGAATTTTTAAATGCAGTATCCAGTGGCAATTTAATTCTAAAGAATAATAACTTATTAAATGTTTTGTATGTCCCAGGTCTTCATAATAATTTGTTGTCTGTAAATACAATAACTAATAACTCTGGCTATGTTAAGTTTTTTAGAAATTCTGTATTAATTGATTTTGGTAATAATAACATTCATTTTGGCAGGAAAAATAATACCAACGGACTGTATGAGGTGGAGTTGAGCATCAGCATACCAGCTTCAGCGCTGCTTACGGGGACGATTGACTGCTGGCATCGAAGACTTGGACACATACATGATGTCAGGCGCCTGTCCAACTTGGTGAATGGAATGCCGGAAAATTTACAAGGTTCAGTCCGGGTCCCGTGCGAGGTTTGCATGAGAAGTAGATTATGTAGACTTCCTTTTAATTCAGTGCGTACTAGGGCTAATAATATTTTAGAAATTGTACACACAGATGTGTGTGGTCCATTTAATGTGCCAACGTGGGACAATTACAAATATTTTATAACTTTCCTTGATGATAAAACCCACTTCTGTTATACATATCTAATGAAAAGTAAACATGAAATTTTCTCAAAACTGGTTGAATTTACGAATTATGCTGAAAATTACACTAATAATAAAATAAAAACTTTTCGCTGTGATAATGGTACTGAGTACAATAATAAAAATGTTATAGACTTTTGTAAAAGTAAAGGTATACAACTCGATTTTTCGGTTCCATATTCACCACAACAAAACGGCAAAGCAGAGAGACTAAACCGTACCCTAATGGAACGCACTAGAGCGTTACTTTTTGACTCGGGAGTTCCTTTGTTTTTGTGGGGTGAGGCTCTTCTCACAGCAAATTATTTAACGAATAGATGTTATACTAGTTCAATTGATGTTACGCCTGCTGAGTTATGGTATAATTCAAAGCCTGATCTGAAATTTTTAAGAACTTTTGGTTCTATAGTATATTATAGGGATAATAGGTACTTAGGGAAATTAGATTCCAGGAGCATTAAAGGTGTTTTAGTAGGTTTCACGAATGTGGGATATAAGATATGGAATAATGACTTGAATAGATGTATTATTGCCAGAGATGTTGTATTTGATGAGACAGTAGGTGCAAATAAGATTTATTTTGGAAATAACTATAGAGAAATTGAACGAAATTGTATGTTTGATTTATTCTTAGATAATGAGAATGTTAATAGTGATAATTTGAACACTATAGTGAATAATAATGGTGATGATTTAGTTTGTGTGAACAATCATAATAATAATAGTGATGATTTAGTTTGTGTGAACAATAATAATAATAGTGATGATTTAGTTTGTGTTAATTATAATGATGGTTTTAATAGTGTTAATCAAGAAATTGTGGAGGAAGATGGAGTTTTAGGCATAAATATTGAAGAAGTTTCTATTGGAAACATTGCGAATAATAGTGATGCTCAGGAAGTCTTTGATAATTTGGTAACTGAGAATAATAATGATGCTGCAGTGGTACTTGAGAATAATGATGAAGATAATTTTGAAGATGCTGAAGAAATTGAAGATGATGATGAGATTGAAAGAAGGGTACTTCCGCATAGAAATAGGAGGATGCCAGCAAAATTTAATGATTATGTAGTCGAATACCAATGCAATTTAACATATGAAGAAGCTGTCAAGAGTGACGATTGTGACAATTGGAGAAAAGCTATTGAGGAAGAAAAACAATCTTTAAAAGAAAATGAAACCTGGTTGTGGGTGCCTAAAAATTCAGTTAAGAAGGAAAGATTAATAACAAGTAAATGGGTGTTTGTTAAGAAAGCTGATGGACGTTTTAAAGCAAGATTAGTAGCAAGAGGTTTTCAACAACGTTTCAAGATTGATTATGATGAAACTTATAGTCCTGTAGTTAGTGCAGTTAATTTAAGAATATTACTGGCTATTGCTGCTCAAAGAGGTTATTGCTTAAAACAGTTTGATGTTAAGACTGCATTTTTGTATGGTAAGTTGAATGAGGAGATATTTATGGAAGTTCCGAAAGGGTGGGTATATTGGTATGGAAGATAAAGTGTGTAAGTTGCAAAAGAGTTTGTATGGTTTAAAACAGGCACCGTTGATGTGGAACTTGAGATTGACTGAATTTTTAGAGAAAATAGGTTTCACTAAGATTATTTTAGACTCATGTATTTTCGTTGATCGGATAAGAGAGGTTATCTTGGGTCCAAATCCTTCTGTTTTAGCAGATATTTTAGGAGATATACAAAAGGAATTTAAAATGACTATTTGCAATGAAGTAGTTAATTATGTTGGTTTAGATATTCAAGTAGGGAACAATAGTATAAAATTTAATCAGTGCTCATATATTGATCGAACAGTTGAACGTTTTGGAATGAAAGATGCAAAAGGTTGTAATTTACCTCAAATTCTTATTGAATCTCATGATCTTGAAGGGGAGCAAAATTTAGTTGAAAATATTAGGGAATTAGTTGGATCAATGATATATTTAGCAACAAAAAGTAGACCTGATGTTTCATTTCATGTAGGTTATTGCAGTAGACATCAGTTAAATGCAAATATTAATGATTTAAATAACATTAAAACTGTACTAAGATATGTTAAACAAACAAAAGATTTGGCTATTGAATATGTGAAAAGTAATAATGATCTGTTGGCCTACTCTGATGCAGACTTCGCAGGGGACCCGGATACTCGTAAAAGTACGACAGGGTTTGTCATTATGTATGCTGGTGGACCAGTTTCATGGTGTTCGAGAAAGCAGTCTGTCGTCTCTTTATCTAGTGCTGAGGCTGAGTATATTGCTGCCTCAGAATGTTGTCGCGAATTAATTTATGTTCAAAATTTGATTAAAGAGCTAACTTCAGTTTCACCAAAAACATCACTGTTTATTGATAACCAGTCTGCAATTTGTTTAATTAAAAAGAATTCATTATTTACAAAAAGATCTAAACATTTTGACGTTAAATATCACTTTATCAAAGATTTAATTGAGAGAAACCGCATCAATATTCGTTTTTGTCAGACTGAGTATCAGTTGGCAGATATTTTGACTAAGTGTCTTAGTTTGAATAAGTTTGTTAGATTTAGGAATGATCTATTGAGTTAAACTGTGATTAATACTTTGTCAATTCAGTATTAATGATAGTGAGTTTAGTTCTAAGGTTTGTTTTGGCATTTATTCTAAAGTTGCTTAGGTTTAGTATATTTGAATTTTAATTTGAAATTTGAATTAGGATGTTTTGTTTTGGGCTCAGTTAAGTGAGCTATATGTTTATTTAATGATAAGGGTTTTTATGATGGTCATAAAATGTTATTTAAGTTTTATATTTTGTATGAACAGTTAGCAGTTTGTTTATTTCAGATTGTTTGAATACAATAGTTTTAAAAGGGGAGTGTTAAAGATAGTTAAAACTATTTTGTATGTGAACACTATGGTTGCACAAATTTGGATTTAGAATAAAATATTAGATGTCATGTCTACCTGTCAAGTACAATAGTATTTTCTGTTTAATATTGATTCGATTTTGATAGGATATTTTTAAGTGATATTTAAAATTATAATTGTGTTTTTCCATTGATCTTTTAAAATAATAATATACAAGTCAATTTTAGAAAAGTACAAGTTTTATTTGTGAAACCTTATATTTCATTACAATCAGTTAAACTATTATCGCTCTACTATTCACAGTGAACATATTCCTGACACTATATGGTACCAGTTGTTATAAGCTACTTACAAAGAAACTGTTTTCCCACGTGCTTATAATAAATCATAGTGTGTACTTGAGCGATAATAGTAGCTTATCGTTACATTTGAGTTGTGATTTGTATGTCAGAGATGTGGCACACCACTATTTAATATTCGTAGTCCTTCGCTTTACAACAAACATTCATTATTTTTTAATACTAGTTCTGGACTCATCATCATAAGAGCCCATTAATGTCCCACTGCAGGGACGGGCCTCCTCCCTTGACAATGATATTTCGCCTACTAATACCACGCTGGCCAGATGGATTGGTATAGTGTTTAATTTCGAGTTTTCCTTCTTTTTATTTCGTAAAGATAATATTCACGGATAATCCCTTAGTCGGTTTTTACGACACCCATGGGATGAGATGGGGTAGTGACATATTGTATTCTTACTCCGTCACCACACATGTCTAATAATAATTACTGACATAAAGTTCTTCTATAATAATTTTATAGATCACGTAATTAGTTATTTAAACTGCGTCCTTTCTCATTGCAGTCGTGTACTCGACTATTTTAACACCAAGACAGTTTGCAGCTATTTTAACTTTTGTGCAAAAGATTACTGCAACGCGATTCCAACGGATACTGTGCAAGCTTGTCTAATTAATTAAAAGTTTTCTGGCATAAGAGAGATGTTCTTACACTTAAATAAGGAGCGGTTTATTATGTTGTCTTATTTGTGTTAACGACACTCAAAATAAGGGTTATTCCGATCTGATACCCTAAAACATTCAACCATAAAATGTAAAATCTGGTAAACGTATGTCTGAGAATTTACCTTTTAAATTTATTTTACCTACCATATGGTAAATTTTAAGACATGTTTCCCGGAATTTACCCTAGGGTGAATTCCTAGTGAATTTTCTAGGTAACAGATCGGAATTACAGAAAAATAAAAAGGGATGGCAGCATTAAATAATAGTTACCTATGAAATTGCCGTTTTATTTCTCCGCAGTCTTTAGACTCTATATTCTTGTAAAACATGTATATTGTTAAAATATTTTTTGTTATATAGGAAATATAGGATAATACCAACTTCTAAAAAATATTATTTGTATTCTTAAATGTGAACATGGGTCCAATTTAAAATGGCGGATTTTCACATTTGTTTAATTGCAACTTCTTCCCTGATACTTTTTTTTTGTTTTAAACACAATAGTTAGCTTAAATGTGCGCCATTACTTAAACCAAATTTTATTTTTATTCTGTTTAATAATTATTAGTCTACTGTTTGTCATTACGTTTGTATTTCTTGAATTATAAAAGTAACAATAACTCTACTCAATATCTATTTCCCTGGTACTACAGTACAACAAAGTGTCTTTGCCTTGACCTGTTGTATTGCAGCTGAGCCATTCTTACTCGTAGCTCTCCAAGGATCCGATAAACGATTTTAATAGTTTTTAAAAGTCGATATGTACTAGGTATTACGAACTTATAGAGAGTTTTTTTTTTAATATAATGGCAACGTTTGATGCGGTGATGAAAAGTGCAACCTGCATGTCAATTCTTGTACCTTAAAATCGTTAAAAATTCGGTTAAGTTAACTTTTAGTTGTAAAATTGTTTTACCTATTGTGACAATTTGACAACTAAAAGTTAACTTAACCGAATTTTTGATTTTAATGTACGAGAATTGACATGCTGGTTGAAAGTGCGAGTCTGGGAAAGAAGAGAACAGATGGTAGGCGTTTGGGTTACAGTACATGATTGCTATGCAGAGATCGGTCACCACAACTTGTTTAAAGTAACCTGGTCTTCAGGTTTATCGAATGTAGGTACCTAAAAACTTTGTAAAAAGATGTTAACCTAACACATAGTAAAGTTACACGACGCAATTCAATGCAGCACTTTAGATCGAGTGCAGTTTTCTGTATTCGTTCAGTAATTGATATTAACCCGTGGGCTGCAAGCAACCTAGTTTACGCGGCCTTGACCTCTGATGCTGAACGGAATACAATATCCGCACATAAAATATAGAGCAACCTAGTTCGGTGCCGCGAAATGGAGGAGAAATATTATTTTAAAAGCTTCACTTGGCTTTTGTAGAATTTGGTTTGCACCTGTCGTGTCTGTGTAGTAATAGATATGTATTGTCAGCTGTTCTAGTCCAGGGACAATCAAGGTAACCCTTATTTCTGTATGGGAAAGAATATTATGATAGCTACCATCAATATTTATACCTTGTTGTATTAGAATAAAGACTTCACTACTACTAGTTAGTTATAGTTGAAAAGTTTTACAAAATAAAGATCTTATCTTATCTTGGCAAACGTAGCGTAGGGTAGGCCGGTAGGCCGACGTCCAGAGAAGGTAAGCCGAAAATGGATGGATGCGGCAGGTGGAGAACCAGATGGAGAGGCATTATCTCTCAAAATTTTCCTTACTAGTAGTTTTAATACTTTAAGTATAGAAACTGACGAGTGGTGCCCTAACTCGTATTTGGCGTAGAATAGGGTTAACAGAAACAATGACGATTTACTGGATCCCAATGCAGAACAATTTCAATTAGCATCTGCAGTTCTAATGAACATTTCAGGAATGTTACTGGAGTGTCTGCCTAATGTCTGGCAAGCTGCCAACAGTCGTGTTGTTTTGGTATTAGCTATATCTAATAACATCTTACTAGACTATACATTGGTTTATTTTGGGGATTTGTACAGATCAGCCTGGTCATTTGACGACCTCTGTGGCGCATTGATTGGTACGAATAGGTCTCGAGTTTGATTCCACTTTAATGCAAATCTTTGTGTGCAAGGACACGCATGTTTGCATAAATATAATATTTATCCGTTATCTTATAACCCATGGTATACAAGTTCTAATTAGTTTGAGACTAGGTAACGTTGTTTGAAAGCGGTAATAACATTGAACACAAAATCAATTCAGTAATACTAATAATTCCTTACATTGGTTTCTTTCCCTTATTATTTATATTTAACAATAACGATATATTACAGAGGCTAACAAATGGACAGTCACCACACTTACCATTAGGTGACCTGCTATGTTGTCTATGTAGGGTGATGCTACCAATTATCAGCACTTTAAGAGTTTCTTACTTTAATATCGTTTATCTTTAGTTATAATACTGATAACGCCTTTAACAACATGCTTTCTCGGTTCACTATTAAATAAGTAATTGATTTTTATTATAAAAAATTGTCTTTATGCATACACATTTTATTTAGATGAGTTTGACTAAATAATTACCCAAACACCAATTATTGGCACCATCATCACCAATTACTGGCATCGACCGAGCCAATTATCAGCACCTTAAAATTAGGTAGATAAATGAAATAATCCAATGTTTATAGCAAAATCTCTTTTATTTATACCTAGCCTAACAACCGAAGTTTCAGAAAAATAAATACATAAATATAAAAAATTCCAAAAAATAATAGACATTCTTTTGATCATAATATCAACACTATGAAAATAACTAGCAATGTTAGTTTCAGCACCATGCCAGGATATGAAATCCGAAATCATAGAGTAGTTTTTCCAAGAATATTGAATTCTAGGCATAAAATAATCACGCTTTACAATAAAAAATATGGCTTAACAATTTTACATACCACTTTGTCATGTAACAGTACCAGTGCCGATAATTAGCAATTCGCAAAAAAATTGAACCCAGATGTCAGCACCTCATTTATGAACATAAAATCAAGATAACGAAACAATCACCTATCTAAGGAATAACCTCGCCGACGTTGCTTAACCAGCGTTATCGATAAGAATCAGTTGATTATCAGATTAAGTAATGGTTACTCTCTTTATTTGCAGATCAATTCGCATTGGAGAGTGACTACATAAAACGGTACCTCGGTGAACTGACTCCGATGCAGGAGTCACGGCTGCTGCAGCTACGCAAGTGGATAGCTGACTTGCAGAAGGGAAAGGTAAACATTTTTCAGATAACTATACTAATATTATACAGAGGTAAAGTTTGTGTGATTGTGACGTTGTAGAGGTAATCTCTGGATCTACTAAACAGATTTTTAACCGACTTCAAAAAAAGGAGGAGGTTCTCAATTCGGTTGTATTTTTTTTTTTTTTGTGTTTGTTACCTGATTTCTCGAAAACGGCTAGACCGATTTGAAAAATTTTTTTTTTGTTTGTATGTTTGTGCTTCCCATTTGGTCCCATTGTCACCAGATCTGGATCTGGATGACGGGATCCCAGAGAAATCGAGGGCATCTCTTGAAAATTGTAGGGACGCATTGTGTAAAATCTTGTCATACATATGCATCTCTGACGTCACTACCAAATAATTAAGAGTTAGAACTGGTCAGATCCTGGAGACCACCGAGAGTCGAGGGAACACCTCAACGGCATATAGCAGCTACCTTGTGTTTGGGCTTATTTTAATTGTATTGATGGAAACTTTACACAACTTTACACAAACATGATCTGATGATGAAGACGACTGAGGGTCGAGGAAACTTCTCAACGGTATATAGCAGCTACCTAGTGTTTGGGCTTATTTTATTCGTATTAATGAAAACTTTACAAAAACATGATCTTATGATGAAGACGACTGCAGAAATTTATTTAATACTAATCTTAGAAATTGTTATAAGCATGGTTTTTAACCGACTCCTGTTGAAGTCGGTTTTTTAATTAGAAAATTATTCTTTCTGGGCTGAATAGTCCATTTATCAGGGAGTGTCATAGGCTATATAGTATCACGCTATGACTAATAGGAGTGGAGCAGTAATGAAATATCATTAAAAAAGGGTCGCGATTTTTACTCCCAACGAAGTGGGAACAGGTCAGCTAGTTTAATATATAGACAGCGTCACGGCAGACCACGTAAGAAGTGGCGCGATAAGCTTAACAGGCCACAGAAATATCTGACTATTATTGGCCATGAAACGAGACATGTAGAAGTAAAGGAGGCCATTGCCTAGCAGTGGGATGTCATAGGCTAACAGTAATATAAATACATATCCAGATATTTGGAATGCCACGAGATCGCGGTTTTAAATCCCAGGCAGTATTAGTTTTCGCTTGAGAAAACATAAAATAGTGTGTAAAGCACACATTTAAATTTAAGGAATCCACAGCTGTTTCTAAAATAACAAAATATTCCATATTATGTAAACACGAGGTTTATCTTTGTTCATACGGCCATACTATTTTCTTTGCACACTAAATTAGATTTTATGAAACTATTAAATTTAGTCTATACGGAAAACGATGTGTCCGAAATACATTTTTACCGTGAAGTGTACCAACTTGCAACCACTAGCAACGTAGACCAGCTATACCGTGGAAAAAGAGACGTTTTTCAAAGAAAATCTATAGCTTGAACTTGCTTAACAGTCATCATCATCATCACAACAGTCCATTAATGTCCCACTGCAGGGACGAGCCTCCTCCTGTGACGGAGTGATACTTGGTCTACTAAAGCCACGCTGGCCAAACGGATTGGTATAGGGTTTAATTTCAAGTTTTCCTTCTTTTATTTCGCAAAGATAATATTTACGGATAGTCAATTAGTTGATTTTTACTATACCCATGGGACGAGATGGGGTGGTGACATATTGTATTCTTACCCCGTCACCACACGGAGATCCGATCACTGCTTAACAGTGCTACTAAAGAATTCTTCCTTGAAAAATCCCATCCCCAAAACAATTACCAATTCCAAGTTTGTTCCCACCAGGTCCCAAGTGACACAACAATCCTTCGTTTCCTCCGCGCCCGTGACTTCAACGTGGAGAAAGCTCGGGAGATGCTCTCGCAGTCCTTGCTCTGGCGTAAGAAGCACCAAGTGGACCGCATTCTGTCGGAGTACGAGACTCCTGATGTAGTCAAGCAGTACTTCCCTGGTGGATGGCATCATCATGACAAAGGTAAAATAACTTAATTATATCTGTTCTATCATCAGGCTATTCAAGTCAAAGATAAAAATTTATGTCATCTTATGGCAATTTAATTTAATTTAAATACTAAAATAGATTTAAGTTTACTAACAATATGAATGTAATTTATCTGAAATAAATATTATTGGGGCAGAAAGGTTCTGTAATAGCGACCGCGTACCGGAAAGCGCAGGGTGGGGAGACCCCTCACACGGTGGAACGACGACCTAGTTAGGACGGCGGGAAGATGGATGAGGGAGGCACAGGACCGCACAAGGTGGCAATACTTGAAGGAGGCCTATGTCCAGCAGTAGACGTCGATTGGCTGAAATGATGATGATGATGAAATGTTATTCAATTCAATAGCAGCTCATAAAAATTATATCTCCTCTTTATGTATATAGTAGAAATATAGCCTACAAATACCACGATAGCTAGACGCGTCGGGACCGGGCTTTGTGTCAAGTTTTCCTTCTTTACTGATATTGACTGTTAAGTAATATCTCATAGTCGTGTTTTACTATTCCTTCAAGACTACGTAGGGTGACGCTACCTAATTAAATCTTGACTTTTATAAAATTCTTGCACTGTATTATTACGAATTTTGGTTTCTTTATATACCTTCAGGATTTTACATTCCGAACTTTTTTGATTAAGTTTAATTTAACAATAAGAATTCGGTCAAGACAACTTGGTAGCCGACCTAACTAAAAATAATATCAAGACTATACCTGTCGGTCCCCTCACAGGGTGGACCTAGACCGATGACCTAGTTAGGACGGCGGGAAGCCGATGGATGAGGAAGGCACAGGACGGCACGAGGTGGCAATACTTGGAGGAGGTCTATGTCCAGCAGTGGACGTCGATTGGCTGAGATGATGATGATGAAGATACCTATCATTGTACCAAGTATCATCCTTGCAGCTATAACCATTAAGCGCGACCGTGCTACCATTCGTATATAGACACACAATTACATAAGAAGGAATATACAACATCATAACTGGTTTTTCCCAGACGGACGTCCCCTGTATATACTGAGACTGGGACAGATGGATGTGAAGGGACTACTCAAGTCCATCGGAGAAGACGGACTCTTGAAGTTGGTAAGTTCTTTATTGGACTTAATATTTTAAAACTTAGATGTTCTTAAAGCACTTTTTTATTAAATTAATGTAAAAGAGCTTAAGAGCGTTTATAGGGCTCACTAGCGCCGCCAATAGAAAAAAAATCATAATTCGGAAATAAGATAAATAATGTTAAATGTTGATAACAAAGTCTTGAGAAAAGGCAATAAAGTATTTGTAAAACACACTCTCAACACTTTAAATGTTTTTCAATTAAATAAATATTGCATTATTAACAAAAACGGCCGTTTTTTTTTCGAATGCGAAATTTAACTAATTAAAAAACATTTAAAGTGTTGAGAGTGTGTTTTACAAATAATTTATTGCCTTTTCTCAAGACTTTGTTATCAACATTTAACATTATTTATCTTATTTCCGAATTATGATTTTTTTTCTATTGGCGGCGCTAGTGAGCCACGTAAAGGCCCTTAAAGGTGGTAAGTCGAATTATGACATAATTTGCTCAAATTACGCATAAACTATATAAAAGCGAGAGCAATCAATTTCTCAAATATTATGATTCTGTTATGTAAGTGTTATTATACATTTTAAGTTGTTTACATATAGTTTTGCTGCAGATATTTTCTTTTAAGCAGTGGCTAGAATGCTACACCATCAGGCTAATAGCTAAGTAAAACCTAGTCTAGTGGAGAATACTCTAAATAATTGTTGCTCATAGAGAAAAGAATATAGGAAATAATGAATTTAGAATGAACCATATTTTGTAGCGCAGAATGCATAGCTGGTCTCACACATTATCTGTTCAATATAATAATATTAATATTATTATATTTTATATTATGTATTACCTAATAGAAAAAGTGTTTTTAATCTCTTATTAGTCGTTTATAATATGCATGAATAAATGAATGAATTTTATCTGAATTACGTCATCTCATCCGCCAATGCAGGATTTAAAAATAAATTCTAGATAAGGATATTTACTCTATTCATCATGACAGCCCTTTAATGTCCCACTGCAGGGACGGGCCTTCTCCCGTGACGGAGGGATACTTGGCCTACTAACACCACGCTGGCCAGACAGATTGGTTTAGGGTTTAATTTCAATTTTTCCTTCTTTTAACTTCGTAAATATAATATTCGAACTAGAGTATTAAACCCAATATTCACTGATAGTCCCTTAGTCAGTTTTTACGACACCCATGGGATGTGATGGGGTGATGACATATTGCATTCTTACCCCGTCACCACACGGAGCTAAGGATTTACTCTATTAAAGAAGAGTACTGTATTATAATAAAAAATATCAACAGAAATTGTCTACCATACTTTATGGAAGAGTAAGAGAAACTATGACAGAAAATTACAAAAAGCTAATTTACTAACCTCTTGAAGAAAAGTATACTAATACAGGAAATAACATATTCGACGACATCTGTAGCGAAGTGGTTATATAAAATGACTGCTACGCAGAGGTCTCGGGTTCGATTCCCGCTCAATGCAAATCTTTGTGTGCGTTAACATGATTGTCTGCATTGGTCTGAGTGTTTCTATGTATAATACGTATGTATTTACAAAAATTAATAAATATTTTAGTATGTTTATCCGTTGTCTAGTACCCATAGTACAAGCTCTGCTTAGTTTGGGAGTAGATGGCGTTGTGTGAATATGTAAGGAATATTTTACTGACAATCTATTTTTCCTGCAGACACTTCACGTATGCGAGGAAGGTCTAAAACTTCTAGAAGAAGCGACGCGCTCATCCGAGCACGCGGTCCAGTCCTGGTGCTTGCTCGTGGACCTGGACGGACTGAACATGCGTCACCTGTGGCGGCCAGGAGTCAGGGCTCTGCTGAGGATCATACAGATCGTGGAGGCCAACTACCCGGAGACTATGGGCCGAGTGCTCATCGTCAGGGCTCCCAGGGTCTTCCCGATATTGTGGACTATTGTTAGCACTTTTATTGGTAAGTCTAGCCTTCTTTACGTTACACTTATAAGTATGACGTTGTCTTACAAGAGGTTTGATAGATTTACTCCACCATTGTGTTAGCTTAATCCACTTCCTTTGTCCTCTCGTAAGCAGTTTAAATAAATACAAATATGTATATTTTGTTATTAATTGGTAGTGATAATCTGTCTTTATACCTAACACGTATAACATGGGTTTGTGTAATAGTGTCTTATCATACCCAATGTCTGATGAAGCTAAAACTCTGTACAATATATATAAGAATTCAATATATTATTATGCAATATAAGGGTGACTATGATGGAGCGACATAGTCATATTATGACAAAGCTCCGTAAATAAAGATTTAAAAAAATTTATTAAAAAAAAAATTGGTAGTGATCGATTTGTTAGAAAGCTAAAATATCAAACACGTGTCGTCTTTAGATGAAAACATCACACTGTTTAAAGATCATAGATGTGGTCACTAACAACAAATTTAAAACAAACGAACGCCATAACGCCTAGTTAGGACGGCGGGAAGCCGATGGATGAGGGAGGCACGAGACCGCGCAGGGGGGAAACGTTTGGAGGAGGCCTATGTCCAGCAGGGGGCGTCTACAAGCTGATATGATGATGAACGCCATAGGAATTCTTTTTTTGAATGTATTAATGCGCGATCGATTTAAAAAAAATGTGTAGTTATACGAAAATGGGTCAATACAGATAATATTTTGATCTTAATAACATTACAGATGAGAACACTCGCAGTAAGTTCCTGTTCTACGGCGGCAAGGACTACCTGCAGCCTGGCGGTCTACTCGACTATATACCCAAGGATCTCATCCCTGACTTCCTTGGAGGACCTTGCAAGGTATGTTTTTAATTATTAAAACAAAATTGTATTACACTAAATTTAAAAAAAAAATGTTTATGTAATAATGCATATAAATACGTAAAGTTACTTTAGCCTGTATTTTTGTGACTGTATTATGGTGATTCCACCTAAGTAGGTGTAATCACATTACAGGAGTTATTATTGTGGGAAAGTTCCCACAATAGTGACTAAGCACCAAGCGAGTCACTTAAATAGTGAGTGAAAGAATTGATGAAACATCTTCTGGCAAGACTTGGTGGAGCTGGATGAGGGATTTACAATTTTATTTCAATTCCTATTCGTGTCAGGACCCCGTTCGAATTAAGTTAAAGTACAGTCAGCCCCAAACGTCGCTAAACACATTTTTAATTCCAAAACTGCTGAACACTAAAAATGTCATCAAGAGTACAGACTAAGCTTTCCATACAAAACGACCTTAACACGCTGAACACTGTTATTCTAAAAAGTAGCTGAACCCTAGTATTGACATTGTTAGTGTTCAGCAGTTTTGGAATTTAAAATGTGTTCAGCGACTTTTGGGGCTGACT
Source organism: Schrankia costaestrigalis (assembly GCA_905475405.1). NCBI lineage: Eukaryota > Metazoa > Arthropoda > Insecta > Lepidoptera > Erebidae > Schrankia > Schrankia costaestrigalis. Next base: position 1,159,348 of record FR997836.1, read on the forward strand.
GTACCTATTAAACTTATGTAGTCTTCAAAAAGGGCAAGACAAATTCTTCCTTAAGTTACACAGTAACGCTTATAAACGTCAGAAGTTTTTGTCTGCAAAGCTACACCCAGATTAAATGGAGTTGAGCCATGCGAAGAATCTGAAATAAAACCCCAGCTCTTTTAAAATAGTTCACATTTTTTTAAGTTATATTAGTGTAGGTATAAAGGAGTTCAGGGTGTAGTAATTTTAACTTTCCTAAAAGCTTTGCGAAAAGATCCTTCGTATCATGTGATGTCTTTACAATAGTAGTAAGAGGTGATGTTTTAATGTTTCATTGCGGCAGTCGGAGATAGTAGAGGCGACTCGTAACGTGCCTCACCAGTATTACGACCTTGTACGCGATAAGTACCAACACTCTAGGCCTCTGGTATCCACACAACACTACAATATCCCTTGAAATATGACGTAGGTAATAAAAGCATAATTTGCACCCCCTTAACAGGTTACTAGCTCATATCATCCTTGACTTTTTAGTCTGGGCCATGTTTACAAACAGTAAAAACATATACATATACTTCATTTTTTGAAGTGAGTTGTCTGGGCTGTGCTGCAAATATAACTTGACATAAGTACTTATACGATTGTTTTAATTTTAAGTTATGATTATTCAAAGAATGACTCTCTTATATGAGCTGCGCTATTAAATGCAGCATGGAAGTAATTTGACCCGATATTGTGACCTAGAATTTACGCGTATCTACTTGAAATAACAAATTACGTGTAGTACCTTAAAGAGATATCAAAATGATGTGTTCATCTATAGTGTGACCACAGGAGCTGTGCACCTCCTGAGGTATGCTCGCGGCGAGACGGGGTGGACATTTAGAGTACATGTTATATACTGGTATAGAATAAACAGTCTATGATGCAGCTACTAGCGACATCTGACGCAATATAGTTAAGTTATTTGGCTGGTACGGGTCGCTACACGAGCGGCTGTAGCAGTTTTCTATTAAAAGACAGTCATTTTTAAAAACTCCAAGAAAGTATTTACATTATTGTATAGTTTTAAGCGTAAATAGGAACATTATTTGTGTTTTTATAATGTAACTTTGAGAAAAATGACATCTAGCGGTATGTATCAAATACTCTAAGAACATGAAGTTCTTAAAGAAAAATATAATGTTCAAATTGTTATGACATTGCCGTCAAAACTCGTGACGGCAGGTAGGTGTCCGTTATGGTAGCATACAAAAGAGCTATATCGAGTTGTTTACTATGCCAAAAAACTCTGCATAAATAAAAATAAAAAAAAACAATTGTTAAGATTAATGATGAGGAATTAGAAATTGTTAACACTACAGTATTCCTAAGAATTACTTTATACAGATTATCCCCTTACTCATAAACGCCTCTTAAATTTTAGTTAATTGATTACCTTAAATTCTTACGGTTTTGTTTGGTATAAGTTTGATTTTACAAATAATAATCTCGCTACACACCCCCTTACTTATAAACGCCTCTTAAATTTAATTACTGTTTAGCGAGATTTGTTATTACGAAAACCAACCTTATACCAAACAACGTAAGAGCTTAGGCTAATTAATCAATTGACTAAAATTTGAGAATTTTTTTATAAGTATGGGGGACAGTGATTAAGTTTAAGAGGCGTTTACGAGTAAGGGGTGAGTTCTTATTTATCACCTGCATATTTTTAATAAAATATGAGTATATTTGGGTTACATTGTGATCAACTAAGTAAGTGTAATATATTACAGATATGTCTATAAAGTCGTCAAATTTGTGATTGTTATTAGTTCATTAATCTACAATAAACTAATACTGACTTACGAAGAACAACGTAAACAATGAGTAGAGTAAATCAAAGTGGCACGCGGGAAGTGGTTTTTAAAGTTATAAGGCGATGTTTAGCGGAGCACGATTCTGGTCAATTTTTATGCGATTTGGATGATTTTTATGGGCGAACTGCAACTTTGATGGGTATGTAATCGTGTTACTGTTTTTCGTAATCTGTCTCAAGTAATAAATTCACTCCATTTGAGATCTAGAGACCAAAAACAGGCATTGTGTACATAGCACATTTTTAGGTTAAATATTCATTGTAAGTAAGAAAAATCGTAGTACGACCATTTCTGTTGATACATTATCAGTTGCATTAGTATAATTCAGTCAAGATTTATCCTAATTTGAATTTGAATTATTTGCATTATGTCTATATTACGGTTGATATTGATAACTAAACTATGTCACTTTCGCATCGACTGGTCTGTCTACAAAAAATAATTAATTACAATATTTTATTAAATTTTATATCATTTAGCTCTTAGTAAATCCATGTTAAATAATATCTTGTTGGTTAATATTTAACACTGAATAAATTTTAGTTAGGTATTGTAGTTATTCTTTCCATTCCATTAGAATTATTAAATTTAAAAATAACAGATTTAAAAATAATGAAAAGCTTGAAACTCCTGGTAAACACAGGCAAGGCCGGTCAAAGAAAGAAATGTATGTTTCTATATTTCTGCTCTCCCCCACAAAATACAATTATGTTCTACAGTAAAAAAGAGGTATATAACATTTTTCTTCTTTTACCTGTATTTTGTTTCTAGTTATGCCTAAATTTATTGTAGGTATAATCAAATGTTCAATTTAGGTACATAACTTTTGTAAAATTTCGAGTTCCAACCCTCAGAAAATTGCAGATGATAGCTAGAACTGAGATGGATTTTAATTGTAGTCTTGAAGTTCTACGCAAAACTTTAAATGCAATAGGCTTACCTACAAGAAATGCCCTAGTATTATAAGTGCTCTAATAGTGTAGTGTTATTTGAACATAATTGTTTTGAAAACTATTTCGTTAGACTAAATAGGGTTGCTACGTGTAGCATAGTGGCGCCCTAATTTATTGTCAGGACTTTATAGACTGACTGTACCTACATTAAAAAAAATAGTTGTTGTAGTTTTGATATTATAGCGTAATGAAATAACTCCAGGCCGGCCCCTAAGAACCGTTAATATCTCCGATAATATTGAATTTTGTATTGAAATAAAGTGTTACACAGGCGTTATTTCAGGGTTACATTTCTACTGTATTAACAGAATTACTGTACCTATGTTTTGTAGTTCTCGAGATATTTAAATCACTTGTGAGCATATTATCTGTACCAGTACTATGAACATAAATTAAGATGGATTTTTGACATAATATTCCCCTGTGAATTCGCATAACACATACATAAAGAATTTATCAAAAGAAAAGTTCCCTTTCTATCAGAACTATCACGTGTACGCTACCATAACGGACACCTATTTTTTCTTCGTCCCCCACCTCGCCGCGCATACCTCAGGGGGTGCACAGCTCCTGTGGTCACACTATAGTCAATATTCAATAACTAGGCTTAAAAATACTATTAGAAACTTTTTTTGTTTGAAGGTGGATACCGAGGCCAATGTATTTGTTTAGTCCAAGTGCATCGACTATCGTGCTAGTCTCAATATGTTGTCACTATAAGACTTTTAAACGTTATATGCCAAAGCATATATCACAAGCAAGGACTCTAAGTTCTGCCTAGTTAACGACCAAAATTGGTTGTGTTAGGAACCTGCAATTTTTTTTTTAACACCCGTGGCAGTCGCGGTATGTTGCTGCCCTGCACAAAGTCGCGGTTTTTGTGAAATTCACAATAAATAGGTCTTGTATGTTCGGCAGGAAACCAAAATATAAGGGAGGTACAGGACCGCACAAGGTGTGAATATTTGTAGGAGGCCTGTGTACAGCAGTAGACGTCTGTTGGCCGATGATCATGAATGTTCTTTAAGTGTATGTGAAAGTTTGTAAAAGTGCCTTCGACTACAGTGCGCGAGGCTATTAAAAATCTAAAAACTTCTATGCTTTGGTGGATAACGTTTAAGTAATAGTCTTGTATGGGTTGGAAATCATTTCAGTCCTACGTATCGACACATAATTATATATTATGTGGGGCTATATGTTATCCAACCCTATATAAAATCACAAACACAACACAATGTGCTATGAGAACTATGTACTTAATTGCACATATATGTTTTACACTTATACGAGTAAACATAACACTCACTTGGCTAGTAATTCATTATAAATTATCGAAACTGTTGCTAAATAAACTATTCTTGTAGCACTGTGACATGTTCTTTTCTATTTTGACTACAATATGTTACCACCTTTTGTTGTCTTGCGGTGTTGGTAAAATTGTACCCTTGACCATAAGACCACCCAAAAAGGTTTTGCTCCAAAAACCAAATCGTAGTTAAAACGAATCTTCAATCATTTATTCACTAGACAGCGCCAACTAGGACATCCAGAGGCAGATCTTAATGTCTCATATAGTGCTCATAATACGATCTCCAATATATTACGTGGACGATTTGAGAATAAAATTGTGTTGCAGTAACTCTATGCTGTCTTACTTTAGAAGTAGAAGATAGTACTACTTCATCACAACCAATTAATTGAATTCCTTGCCATCCTTACGCGGATGCTGTTTTAGTCCCCTTTGCAGTTGTGAAACATAAAAAACTCTATCTTGTTCTTTGTCAAATATTGAATGTTGTTACTTTTAATGTAAGTAAAATTAATAATATTGACCAAAGTAAACATTTTCATAGAATATCACCAGGTATTTTACTAACAGTAACGAAAAATATGTATTATAAATGAATTAAACTATAGATAGACTTAATATATTACACCATAAGGCGTTTGAAAACTGTATCAAATACTGTCCAAATTTGTTTGCAAGTATTTAATGAACCAATTACCTAATTCACTATGCAAGGCTAAAAGACACAGTGCGAATTTATTAATGTCTAAACGAATCAATCTGTGTTAATTCCTTTGTTTTCCGTTGTGATATCGCTATCGTGAGTCACTATGTTAGGGGAATACTCAATAAAACAGACGAGTTAAGAAACGGACACTAGCAATTTTAATATTTTTGAAGTTTAATATTTGCATTTAATTTAATTCTTAGCGGCACAAATGACCATTGACAAACCCCTATGGTTATCAATGACGCCAACAATCAAATGACATGCTTTTTAATTTTTTTTTTAGAGGAAAGTACAACACAAGTAAACGGATTGGTTATGAAACGGTTACCGTTTCATAACCAATCCGTTTCAATGCGTATTCTATGAATTACAAACTAATTAAAATATAGTCTGACGACATGATCTTCAACAATTTAAAATGAAATTTAACACATTGGTCATAATATTTTAGCTAAATTAATATTATTGGATAAAATATCCTATGCACTTTATATAACGTCACTAAGCCAGAAGAAAGCTACACTATCATCAATCCATGTCTAAGCTAGTATCATTACTTAAATGTATTATCACTACAAACCACAGAATGTTAATGTGGCGTCCTATCGACAGAGTTTCGTGCACGAAGGAGGTTTAGTGCCGAAGAGTCTTTACGTCAGCGGCGCGTTCACCGAGAGGGAAGGCGACCCTCTCTGTGAGGATAGCATCTACAGATCTGTCAGCTTGAGCAAGGGACAGGTAAATAAAAGAACTGCTTTTTTATATAATTCCTTATTGTGACGCTTTAAAGCCCGACTTATACTAAAGTGGCGTGACGCGGACGTATGGCGGTGGCGTTTAGTCAAGAAAACATAATATAAATCTTAACTGCATTAATATAGAGTCGTATTTGACTAATTTAGTTCATCTCTTCAATGAAGAATAACTAATTATCTACGTAACAGTCAATCAAGGAACAAAACACTCGCCACCGCCATATGCCATACGCTTCTTCAGTATAAACCGCGCCTAAGGGTAGGCAATAAGATCATTTGGATGAAATGGTTATCCATGCTTTCATCAATCTTCACTCAAGTTTTACTATTTAGTATGTTTTATTTTACAAGTAATGAAGGAATTACGTTGAAAGGATCATTGCGAAATACCTACTGAAGACTGTATATAATGATAGAGTAAAGAAATTGTCGTCCAATGACTTTTATAAGGGTATTATTGGTCTAATTTAAAATTAAAACATTCGCCCTTTTAATATTGCTGACTCACAATAGATTCTCTCGCAAACACCATTATTTTTGTTAGCCTTCAGAATCACACAAATACCTATATAAATAACAAATACCTATAACATAGCTGTTTTCCCTAACTATATATTTTAATTAAATAACCAATTATTATTACTCAAAATGATTGAAATACCTACAACACTATAATTTTTCCCTAATTATTTATTAAATAATGTATTGTTTCTCAGGTACACGAAGTAATAGTGGTAAACCGCGACCCGCAAAGCGTGCTGACATGGGACTTCGACGTTTTAAGACATGACATATCCTTCACTGTGTACAAGAGCGAACATGAACTTACACATCCGCCGCCAGACGCCACAGGTATTGTATAGGGTTAAGAAGTTCAGTGGTGGTTGTATGTTGTATAAGGTGACTATGGGAGATTTGATTTGGTAGTGAAGGAAAACTTGGAACAAACTCTTTACTAATTGCCCTGAGAAAGTTTTGATAAACGTAACATTGTTGGGAAAAAAAGAAAACTCTGGTAAAACGTTAAGGATTGGCCAGGTCAGGTCAATTAATGGCTAACGCAGACCTGGACGGCATGGCAAAGTATTTTAATTTTTACTAATGGAAATTCAACCGTACTGTTACAGAAATACGACATAATTTGCTATGCTTTAAAATGATGCCGTGGCATTGAAAGGGATTTTATCGCACGGCATCAAAAGACGCGCCACAGGCTCCCGTGGCGGGATGCCGCGGCATACCGCGGTAGGCAACGGCATCCCGTTGCCTACCGCGACCGAGTGCCACGGACTCCGGCGCTAAAAGACGCGCCACAGGCTGCCGTGGTGGGACGCCGCGGCATACCGCGGTAGGCAACGGCATCCCGTTGCCTACCGCGACCGAGTGCCACGGACTCCGGCGCTAAAAGACGCGCCACAGGCTGCCGTGGTGGGACGCCGCGGCATACCGCGGTAGGCAACGGCATCCCGTTGCCTACCGCGACCGAGCGCTGACTCACGGCAAAATCCCTTGCCATGCCGTCCCGCGGCGCGCTGTGGCATGCCGCGGTGCGCCGTGGCATGCCGCGGCATCTAAGCGGCCAGTGTGCGCTGACTCACGGCAAAATCCCTTGCCATGCCGTCCCGGTGTGCCCAGGCCTTAATGCGTAGGCCCATATTGCCTTCGCCATGGATAAATATTCTCTTTTACGCTTCTGGGTTCTACAAGCCTGAGTCACTTATAGACTGTACTTATTGTAAGTAATCAGAAAGATTACTTCCTCTAGTTGACTAATCAAATAAAAAACATATTTGTTAATTATGTATAAAATATAAGTACTTATTAATTTTTTTTTAATAAGTATGTACCTACCTATTATTGTAATTCATTTGTATAACATAACTTTTGTTTCGAGTATCAGAAATTTTTTTCACCATTTCATAAATTAAAATAATTTAAAATAATTTAATTTATGCTTCTTATTTTTTGTTTAATATTATGTTATCATATTATGTTTATTTGGCTCATATTGCTCACGGTGTAATTTCCAGCGCTGTGTGTAGGTGTTGGTGAGGAACAGAAGTCGGTGCTGGAGCAGAAGGGGTGGCGGGAGGGAGACCACTTCCACCGCGTGGAGCCGACCCTCGTCTGTCATGATGGAGAGAGTATACAGGTACATTGTTTTACACTATCTTTTTCTTAAAGAAGTTGTGGAGGTCGCGGTGACGTAACAGCACCACGCCTCAAACGAAAAGGGAGGATCCTCCGGCCAGGCGAGGGTGATCGTGCCTGGCGGGACAACTGCCCAACGGTTGTGTAGGTGTTCGCTTGAGTAAGTCGCTAGATGACGCTACAAAGTTAATGGTAATTGAGGGTGAGAAGTTTCTGAAAGTAGTTGTCTATAAAGGCTACTCTATTTTAAAACAGAGCTTTCGATCAGTAGGGTATTATTGGGCATTCTGTACCACTTTCGTCCAGTCGCTCCGCGAAACAAGTTTCGCTCTCGCTCAGGACTCGTGGTCCAAAATGCCCAATAATATAAATTTAATATAACCAGCGACGTGTGGCTTCGAAACTTCAATAAATAACTAACGCCTAATATATTCACGTGAGCAATAACAATGACGACATTATAGCTAAGACATCAACAACTGGCACTTTAAAAATTACCAACAACCAGTATTTTTAATTTTAGTGTGTTTGTGTCATTATAGACAGAATTAATAAAAATATATTGTGAGGAGGATAATAGGATGGTAAAATTTGTTCCAGTACTTAAAAGAAGTTGAGTAGATTTAAGATCGATTAGTATTTATAAAGATTAACAATCTTTAAACTTGATCATTATTAATTAAGCTGTAATATGTATATAACATGAAATTTGTCAAACAACCACAATCTTTGCAATTAAATATAATTTGCAATGATTCTTGTAAGACTGAATCACGTCATGGAAAATTATTACCTAATACCATACGATGCATTATTTGCGGACCATCAAACTGTGGCAAAACAAACTTGTTAATTGGTCTACTTCTACATGAAAATGGATTAAACTTTCAAAACATCTACATATATTCAAAAACTTTACTTCAACCAAAATATGTGTTTTTAGAAAAGGTTTTACAGCAAGTACCATGTATATCATTACAAAAATTTCAAGGAAATGAAGAAGTGTTAAAAGTTGAGGATGCGAAACCAAACTCTATAATTATTTTTGATGACGTGGCGTGTGAGAATCAAAATAATATGCGTGATTACTTTGCTATGGGTAGACACAAATACATCGATTGTTTTTACCTAAATCAAACATACAGTAAAATCCCAAAACAATTAGTAAGAGATAATGCTAACCTGATAGTACTTTTTAAACAAGATGACATTAATTTAAGACATGTTTATGATGAACATGTTAATACCGATATGACTTGGTTTGAATTCCGTGAAATGTGTTCCAGGATATGGAGTGAACCCTTCAACTATGTTGTAATTAATAAAGATTGTTCTAAAAATAATGGATGCTATAGAACTAAATTTGATACCTTTGTAATCTTTGATTAAAATTTCGAATATTTAAGGTTGTCATCTTTGTATTATTATTATTCTGTATACGACTTTCAACCGATAACAAGCATGGAAAAATCATTAAAAAGACAAATTGTTGATGCTGCAGAAGCTGTAAAGAGAAAAGTACGGAACATGCGAGATATTGAGATTAGCAATAAACAAGCATTGGAATCAGTTTTCAAGCCTGTAACAGAATCTCTCAACCTGCTTTCCAACGCTAATAATCAAATCGAAGGTCCATTGAATAAACAAACTATGCAGAATGAAAATCCAAAAAGTAAAGATGACAGTGATGAATCTGACAATGACAGTGAAAGTTCTTTTCAATCATTGGTTGATGATGTTAATATTAAAGAGCACGACACTTCATCCTGGTCGTTATCTTCAGAAGCCCTACGAGACATCCCGTTTGGCGTTCGAGTAGATCAAGGGAAATTTATGTTAGGGTCTGCTAATATAACAGTTGGTGATGAATTTATTGTAGTATCTGGTTGTAAATATCGTAATACACCTGGTTTGAAACAATTGTTATTAAAAAAGAATGTAGATTTAAGCGTAGTTACAGAGAGTGACATGCAAAATTATAAATCGATGTTGCTTGATACAAATGCACATCGTAGAGATTTCGAACCAAATAAACCAATAAAAAGTAATAAGGGAATGAAATATTTACAAGTTATTAAACCGCTTTTCTCACTACAAAGTACAATTCCTGGTAAGCAATCTAAAGGTAAAGGAATGTCAATGAAAAAAATGTGGAGACAAAATGTGGATTACATTTATTGGGATGATCCAAACGAATTGGTTGATAGATTAAAGTTGTTAATAGCATCTCGAGATGCTGGCAATACAGGATTAGATAATGAAATTATCTCTATTATTGAGGAATTACGTGAAAATAAAATTATTAATAAATAAAAGTTGTTTGTATAGAATGTTCATTTTATTTCCAACCTTACAGTACAACACACTTAACATGAATGTAGACAAATTCGGTCATTATATTCATAAACGAATGCGTTTATCTGAGTTATTCGAGATTAATAATAACGCTTTGTATAAATCTGAAAACGGTGATTTTGATTTGAAAGCATCACGGCTAAGAGGAATTAGACTGCCTGAGGAAGCTGATGATGTGGTAAATAAGGAATACGTAGATAAAATTAAATCAGAAATATTACAAGAAGTTAATAAATCGCTACACGTTCAAAGTATTTTAAATACAAAGTTTACAAATACTTTGCTTCATTTAGAAGACAAATTTTATACAAAAACCACTGTGGACAAGTTAATTCAATCAATAAAATCATAATGACAAAGCAACAAATTGTTAATGAAATACACAAAGCAGCACGAAAAAACTTTCTTCGACGACCTGTAATATTGAAAGGAATCGATGATTTATGGCAAGCTGATCTGATAGATATGCAGACTTTGAGAAAAAGTAATAAAGGATATAATTATATTTTATTAGTGATTGATTGCTTTTCTAAATACGCTTGGGCTGAACCATTGAAATCTAAAAACATGACCGATGTTACACATGCTTTTGAAGAAATATTACGTAGTAGCCCTCGCAGACCAATCAACTTACAAACTGATTCTGGGAAAGAGTTTTATAATACAACTTTCAAAAACCTTATGAAGAGGTTTAATATTAACCACTACTCTACTTTTTCTACTAAGAAAGCTTCAATTGTAGAGAGATTAATAAAAACGATAAAAAATAAACTATACAAATGTTTTAGTTTAAATGGAAACTATAATTGGTTAGGATCGATATTGACAAATATATTGAAGACATATAACAATACAAATCATCGTACTATTCAATGCAGACCTTCCAATGTGAATAAATTAAATGAGTTATTAATAAAAAATAAAATTAGTAAATCACATAAACATTTATCTATTCGGTCTAAACCTAAATTTAAAGTTGGTGATAATGTACGCATTAGTAAATACAAACATATCTTTGAAAAGGGCTATACTCCAAATTGGTCTACTGAGCTGTTTATTATAAAAAAGATCAATAAAACCATACCAACAACATATTACATAGAAGATCAGCGAAAACAACCAATATTAGGTACGTTTTACGAACAAGAACTCCAAAAATCTCATCATCCTGGTGTGTATTTGATTGAAAAAGTATTGAAAAGAAAAGGAACGAAATTATTCGTGAAATGGTTGGGATTAAGCAATGATGACAACAGTTGGATTGATAAAACTGCAATAACAGATTGAAATACAAATTATATAACCACATTCATTACATATTTATTATTTACTTTGCTTTAAGCAATGCAAGGAGGTGGACTGCTTAACACTATTATTGATAATCTACCGTTTGAACTTCACCTGCCTGGTTACAACTATTGCGGACCAGGAACAAAACTCAAAAAAAGGTTACTCCGAGGTGATCGAGGTGTAAATAAGCTAGACGAAGCTTGTATGCAACACGATATTGCATACGATAACCATAAAGACTTACCCAATAGACATAAAGCTGACTTACAACTACTAGATATGGCTAAAAAAAGACTTAAATCTAAAGACGCAAGAAAAGGAGAAAAACTTAGTTCCTGGTTAGTGAGCAAAGTTATGAAAGCTAAATTAAAATCTGGTGGTGGCGTTAAGGCGTTTAATAGTTTTATATCAAAAATTAAATCTGTGGTTAAGAAATTGAAACCCAAAAACAGTAAAACATTAATAAACACTGCATACTCAGTTGCAAAGAAACTATTTCCATGCACTCCAAATATTCGAATACCACGAGTTATACCAATACCCAAAACTGGGGGAATTCTACCTTTAATTCCAATTTTTGCTGGTTTATCAGCTTTAGGCTCTTTAGCTGGTGGCGCAGCAGGTATAGCCAAAACGGTGAACGAATATAAAGCAGCCCAGAAGAATTTACAAGAAACAGAGCGACATAACAGATCTATGGAGACATTAGCCCTAGGCAAGGGTCTATACATAAAACAACATAAAAATGGCAAAGGATTATATATAAAATCTCCAAAAAACTGAATTGGAAGCTACCTAATCGACCTTTAACTAATTTGGATATTGAAAAACATGCACGAGACATCCCTCACTTTCGAGGAGTCTACATGAAGGATCAGTTACCAATTTCACCAAAACGGATTGAGTGTGGTATAGTGAACTTGGATGATGCAAAAAACGAAGGAACACATTGGGTAGCTTATGTTAAAGTAAATAATTACTGTGAATATTTTGACAGCTTTGGTGATTTAAAACCCCCCAGGGAATTAATAAAGTATTTTAAAAATTATAATGTTTTTTATAACTATACAAGATATCAGAAATTTAATACTGTAAATTGTGGACACTTATGTTTAAAATATTTACGGAATTATTGGAATAAAAACTTATAAATGTAATGCGTTTTTTTTATTTGAATCATTTTCAAGATGTCGCTCACTTTGTCGATAACTGGAAACTCGTCAGAATTATCTGTGTACTATACTAACACACTACAATTATCTGGACAGTATGAGTGTGCTTTGTTGCATTTCTCAACATTTAACTCTATTCCAAACATTGACAAAAGCAATAATAAGTTATATTATGGCTCCGATGAAGTTATTGAAATACCGGAAGGCACTTACGAATTACAAGACATTGGCGATTATTTAAAATCTGAAGTAAAGGATGCTTTATTTAAATTACAGTGCAATAACAACACATTAAAAACTTGTATATACTGCACAAAAAATGTAAATTTTAATAAGGAAGACTCTATTCACAGTTTATTAGGGTTTAAGAAGCAGATCTTGGAAGCAAATAAATGGCATGAGTCAGAGTATCCTGTCAACATTCTATCTACAACCGTGATCAGGATTGAATGTGATATTGTTAGTGGCTCGTACATAAATGGAGAACCCAGTCACATTGTGCACGAATTCGCGCTCAACGTCCCACCCGGATACAGAATTATTGAAATCCCAACAAACGTGATATATTTTCCAATAAATCAAAACAATATTAGCTCCATACATATAAGACTATTAAATATAAATAACCACTTAATAAATTTACGTGGTGAAGAAGTGCAACTGTATTTACATCTAAGAAGCAAAAATGATTAACTACAATAAATATACACAGACAGAAAAAGGAAATATCAGTTCTACTCGAGCTTTCAACACGATACGAGCTTACTCTAAAACGAAAATTAAATTAACTAAAGACAATAAAGCATTCCTTAAAGCGATTGGACTGCTAAAATGAATATCTTAGATGTTTTATCTGCTCCAACTTATGACAACACCGTTGAAGGTATTGAGTTTCACTCTTACAAGCCGTACATAACAACTTTCAACAGAAACGATGAAATCCGCATCCCTATCAACCAACAAGACCTGTATATATTACCATCAGCAAGCACCTTGTATTTGGAAGGATCAGTTATCGTTAGCAAAAGTACATCGAAGGATCCTGTTAATACTGTTCATTTTACGAACAATGGGTTACTTTACTTGTTCCAAGATATAAGATATGAATTAAATGGAGTGGAAATTGATAAAATAAAAAATGCTGGTGTTACTACTACCATGAAATCTTTAATATCAATGAATGAAAGTGAGTCAAAGATATCCAATGCATGGGGATGGAATGTTGAGGGTATAAAGAATATTAACGGAGGTAGATTTTCTGCTTCTATACCACTTTGCAATATCCTAGGTTTTGCAGAAGACTTCAAAAAAGTCGTGATTAATAGTAGACACGAACTGATATTGTTACGAAGCAATACCAACCTGAACGCTGTAAAACTTAACACAGGAGAAATCATAGAAGATGTTGTTATAAACAAAATTGTATGGCGCGTACCGCACGTCAAAGTATCAGATAAAGAAAAAATAAATTTGCTAAAAGTGTTAGAAAAAGACAGACCGCTCCAGATGATTTTCAGAAATTGGGATCTATATGAATATCCAGCTTTACCAAAAACTACAAAACATACTTGGTCTATCAAAACTTCGTCACAAATTGAAAAGCCTAGATATGTAATCATTGGTCTACAAACAGACAGGAAAAACAATGCAAGTTCTGACATGTCTCAGTTCGATCATTGTCATATTCGTGATATTAGAGTGTACCTAAATTCAACCTACTTTCCATATGAAAATCTAAACATAAGTTTTGCTAATAATAAAGTTGCTTTATTATATGAACAATACACTAGATTTCAACAGTCGTATTACGGATGTCGGTCGCAACCGTTATTAAGTGAGAAACAATTTAAAGACTTGGCACCGCTTTTCATTATCGACTGTTCCAGGCAAGCAGATAATCTAAAGACAGGTCCTGTTGTGGACGTGAGAGTGGAAATTGAAAGCGATTCGGATATACCAGATCAAACTGCAGCATATTGTCTCATTCTGAACGATTGTATAATTGAATATAAACCACTGAGTAACACAGTGAAGAAAATATCATGAATCCAGATACGATTATAGTAGATGTTCAAGGATTTAAAGACCTATATAATAATTTCATTATTAAGGAATTAGCTTTGGTCACTCATGATTATACTCAAACATTTTTAATTAAACCTCCATACTTGTTTAATCAGCTAACAAGCGATGAAAAGAAGCAAACTAAATGGATAGAAAAAAACAGAGGTATCTATTGGAATGAAGGATTCATCGACTACAGAGAATTCCATCGCATAATCGTACCGTATTTGGAAAATAAATCTATTATTGTAAAAGGTTTGGAGAAAGTGAAGTGGGTTATGCAACTGTGTGAGAATTGTAATGTGATGACACTAGATGATGAACAGTGTCCTAATTTATCATTATTGCATAAAAAATACTGTTATGGAACTACTAAATTAAATTGTGTTAAACATTTGAAGCATTGTGCGCTTAAAAATGTGTTATGTCTAAAAATGTATTTGAATTGGTGATAAAATGTGTCTGTCGATCAAATGTTATTTATAAAATTAGGAAAATATTATCATGAGGTGTTTTTTGAAAATAAAATATCATAGTACAACTTATACAAAATGTATTTTAATTTGAAAACCCTAAATAGTTTAAAAAGTATTAGTCATCGATTGAGGAATAAATGAAATCACTTAACTGTACAGCATATTTTGCTTATGTTGAGTCTGTGTTACGATATGGGTTACTTTTATGGGGAAATGGTACAGATATAAATAAAGTATTTTTAGCCCAAAAACGGTGTATACGAGCAATTTCTAGGTAGTAGCGCTCAGTGAAGATGAGTGACTAAACTTTCTATTTTGCATAAAAAATACTGTGATAGTAATTTCAATTGTATTAAGCACAAAGCATGTGAATTTCAAAAAATGTTATGTACTTATATAAAAATATATGTTATTTTTTGGAGTAGGTAATAAATAAAAAGCTTTATAACTTACAAAATATTTTATTGTTTTATTTTTAAACCTAAAAATACATCAATTTAATATTAGTTACAAACCTTAAAAATAAACAGAAAAAAGGAACATCTAGTTTAATATTAGAAATCAGTATCAATTAATGATTTTGATATTTTCTTAACTAATAATTCTGTCTCGTCCATGACACTATCCATAGCGTCCTTAACTATATATTGTGCACTTAAAACAACGTTCTCACTGTCACTGTCAACATCGCTTGTTTGAACATCACTATTACACAGATCTATGACTGAAATCTTTATTAACTTTATCCCTTTTCTCTGCAGTCGACTCATTACGAATGATTTTGTGGGAATTTGTTTTTTTGGTGTTTCTCTGCATCGTTGCGTAGGTTTCTTTTTCTTTATACTTTGTTTGCTATTTACAACAGGATCTGATTCATTTCGAAGCATCTCATAGTATTCTTGGAGGGGGTCCTGAGCGTATTGGCTCAACACGATCTCGGAGTCAGAAACCTAGAACAATTTAAAAAAATAAATTAACAATCAGGCTCATCAGAATCATACAAATAATAAAATGTTTTTTTAATAATAAGATACTTACAGTCGACATAATGAAGACGTAGACTTGATGTACGTACAAGTTCTCGAGCTAAAGACTTATTGGTAAATGATGAATAAATTAAATATCAAAAACAACATATTTAAGTTACGAAATAATTATACAAGTTTGGTCACGTTGAACACAAAAATGTTAGCTAAGCATTTGTTGTTAAGGCTGAGAACACTTATATTTGCACCGCGGCTACACCTGTGTTATAATTAAACATGACTAGTTTCATGATTTTATAGGTTTCCTTGATAAATTGACTTAAACTTACAAAATAATTCTTGTGAAATTATGACGTTCACACAAACATACAAACAAACTCAGCAACCACAAAATATTACTATAGATTAAAAAAATAGAGGAAAGTGGGACAAAAGTAGGGTTCATTAGTTGAAAATAATTATGGGTGTAATAATTTCAAAATAAACATAGTTTTTACATGTCATCATTACTAAAATAAGTAATTGAAATGAAATTGATAAGCAAAACATTAATTTATGTCAAGTACGGAACCTTACTCATAAATTGTGAAGCACTAATTTTGTGAAATAATTGCAATAACAAAATAAATTCTAAAAACCAACACATAAATCTCCAGCTACTTGGAAATTAAATTTAATATCTACTCATGTTACATTTGTGCATGTTTGTTAATAAAATGTGAAATTGATACCTACTATACTTACGCAACATTATGCACACTTGATTTATATTGATATGATATTATTATGCTTTAATTTAATAATGTTTTTTTAATAAATATATTCATGTAATTATTATATGATTAAAAGCAGGTAACAACAGGATAAAACATAAATAAAACAAATATGAATAAAACAAATACGATTTATTTAGAATTGATCATATTATTATTTTATTTTCAACAAAATCTCTTTATAAAATAAACTTTACAATATTGTACAGGGTATTTCTTAAAACTATATTTTCTATTATTATTTTAACGAATAACAAAATTTTAGCTCCTCTTAGTTATCTTGTTTTCAACTATAAATCAGTATTGTTATCTTCCCCTTTAAAACTTATCTACTTCTTACGAGCCTGAAAAATTAATTAATATTTTATTTAACAGCTTGGATAGACTTGTAAAATATGTATTTTACATAATAGCTGCAAACTGCAGTCCAAACTAAAATATTTCAATGTTATTTTAACGTTACCTTAGTTATTATCCACAACGAATCTGTCTCCGACTTTTACTGTCTTTATAAGATTTTATATTTTTAATACGTAGATTAATCGATATAGGTAGTAAGTACGCTTTCTTCAAAAGTGTCTAAGTATTCAAAACAGCACCATTGTTTATTTACTTGGAAGGTATCAGTATTCTGAAAATAAAAAATGTTATCAAATAAATATATAAATCTTTAAAATAAATATAATAAACCATAAAAATATATAAGTAATATTAAAATATTTACCTTGTGACATTGAAAGCAGTTTTATCCAATTAGTTTTATAATTTATTTAATTGAATAATTAACACAATAATTATAAATTATTTTATATTAATATAGTATAAGTTTTTAATAAAAGTAGGTATTGCTTTTTTGTCTATATGGCGGCACGCTACTGATTAACATAATACCTTGTATGTAACAAGATATTTTTGTTTTTCCGTTTATAAAATTTACGAAAACAAAAGTTTCACGTTGCAATTGCGTCATTTCAACACTTTTAATGTAAGCAATTTTAAGCAGGGCTAACAAACATCATGCTTCCTAATATTATTTTATTCCATGATAATATTACATAATGAACAATGCTAAATCGAATTATATTATCATATTGTTATATCCTATCACAAAAACTGATATTAAATACTTAAGTTAAGTAATGTATTGTGGGGAATAAGATGTTTATGGTAACTTTATTTTTATGAAATGGTCACTAATTTACAATAATGTAATTTGTAACAGTTATTAAAAAGAAAAAAAAACATACTAACATTTTAACCCTAACCTTAATCGTCATGATAGATATTTGATATGATCGGTTTTTTTTGTAATATTTTAATTTAAATGTACTTTATAATAATTATTATTATTGTAGTTATTTTAACCAAATTTAATAAAACAACATTTTAGTTAAATATCATGCCCACATGTTGGGTAGCCCTGAACCGTTTTGCAGCGGTGAAATTGCGTCATTTCAACACTTTTAATGTAAGCAATTTTAAGCAGGGCTAACAAACATCATGCTTCCTAATATTATTTTATTCCATGATAATATTACATAATGAACAATGCTAAATCGAATTATATTATCATATTGTTATATCCTATCATAAAAACTGATATTAAATACTTAAGTTAAGTAATGTATTGTGGGGAATAAGATGTTTATGGTAACTTTATTTTTATGAAATGGTCACTAATTTACAATAATGTAATTTGTAACAGTTATTAAAAAGAAAAAAAACCTACTAACATTTTTAACCCTAACCTTAATCGTCATGATAGATATTTGATATGATCGGTTTTTTTTTGTAATATTTTAATTTAAATGTACTTTATAATAATTATTATTATTGTAGTTATTTTAACCAAATTTAATAAAACAACATTTTAGTTAAATATCACGCCCACATGTTGGGTAGCCCTGAACCGTTTTGCAGCGGTGACAATTACAGTCGATTACGAAACTTTAACTACGTCTTCACTTTTCAAACAAGTATAATACTTACAACTAAAAAAGTCAATAATCTGTCTATTTTCTTTGTTGATTATATCAATTTTAAATTATGATACTTTATTACCAATTGTGAGTTATAAGCTTCAACGAACTCGTTAATATTATTTATCATCCAGTGAAGTCACACTGAAAGTAGTGCAAGAATAACTCAGTCTCTCCAATATTGAAGTAAGGGACCCTCACCATATATAATGTAAGTGTTTATATTTAAATTTAATTATTTTAGATTTTTTTTCTATTAATATTATTTAATTATGATTTCCACAGTTTAGTTTATTTGTGCGTGCTCTATGCACAAAGCTTTATGCAGTTAATTAATTATGATTTTTATTTTTTCATGTTTATAATAGTTACTTATTCTTTAATTTAACTATTATCTTTTGTTACTCTAAGAATGGTGACAGCAATTTGTTTATTTTATCCGAGCAATTTAGATACAAGCAATCCATGAGATTGATCATAATTTCCACACTTACTTTGTTTCTGAGTGCCCCCCAAATACAATTGATTAACCATTAAATTAATGTTTTTTTATTTTTTGCAGGTCAGAGTTTGAATGTGATCAATACTTCGATAAAAGCGATGAAAATAATGTCGTACCAAACCGTAAACACTCCAATATTTCGATCAAACGCAGAACTACTTCAAAGAAAAAATCACCAGTCTGTACCAGGTAATTATATTATGTTACTTATCTATAATACGCAGTTTATGTAACAGTGTACATACGTCTAACTAACAGGTTTTCAGTTTTAAGCATAATAATGTGTTCATTATTATGCTTAAAACTGAAAACCTGTCTCTTAATTTACTCTACCAAACTTTACTAGTGCAGTGGGTTCTAAACCGATATAGACAGCCATTATGTTTCATTACTGAATTAATAATTAATTAATTTTATTTATGTATTTATCTAAGGTACACTATTTACAAACTAACAATAGATTTAAAAATAATCATTAATTCGATGTGATATCCCTTTATAAAACAATTGTAGTGTTGTTGCAACAATTGTATTTGACCTATCTTCAAATGCAAATGTTGTATTATACCTACATAAAGAGGTAAGGATGAACTAAAACTAAGTATTATTTGTTTCAGAAAAATAGCCAAGTCTACGGATATATTTAGCATCAGTCATGGTCAAGCAGAGAAAAGTATGAATTCACCGCCCGAACTGTTATCGTTCTTCGCGAACAAGGTGGCAAATGGCAACGAGCGTCGCACGACCAACACCAAAGGCGATTTCTACATCGATCTTAAAGTTTATCACGCGGCTGACGCTCGTGAAACCGAATCTCAAGAGCTCTGGAAGAAGGCATTGGTGAGAATAAAATTCCATACAGACGATGACTCAACCCAGTGGCGCAAACTTCAAGCTTTCGTGTCATCCGCTGATGCGCTATTCGATAAGCCACCTACATTTAGTATGTATTAAGTAATTGTGTTATTAATAAAGACTTGTCTAGTTTATTGTGTTTTTCATGCAAATGTTAGCCACCCAACAGAAATGTTGGTTGCATTGTTAGCCACCCGACAGAAATGTTGGTTGCATTGTTAGTCACACAACAGAAATGTTGTTTGCAATGATAAAGTCGATTGATAACTGTATTGATCGCATCTCACACCTAAATGTTAGCCACCCGACAGAAATGTTGGTTGCATTGTTAGTCACACAACAGAAATGTTGTTTGCAATAATAAAACCGATTGATAACTGTATTGATCGCATCTCACATCCAAATGTTAGCCACCCGACAGAAATGTTGGTTGCATTGTTAGTCACACAACAGAAATGTTGTTTGCAATGATAAAGTCGATTGATAACTGTATTGATCGCATCTCACATCCAAATGTTAGCCACCCGACAGAAATGTTGGTTGCATTGTTAGTCACACAACAGAAACGTTGTATGCAATGATAAAGTCGATTGATTACTCTATTAATCGCATCTCACACCTAAATGTTAGCCACCCGACAGAAATGTTGGTTGCATTGTTAGTCACACAACAGAAATGTTGTTTGCAATAATAAAACCGATTGATAACTGTATTGATCGCATCTCACACCCGACAGAAATGTTGGTTGTAATTGTAAGTCACACAACAGAAATGTTGTTTGCAATTGATAAAGTCGATCGATAACTGCATTGATCGCATCTCACATACAAATGTTAGCCACCCGACAGAAATGTTGGTTGCAATTAATAACGAAAAGTTATAATGATGATCATGAATAGATACAGCTTGCTGTTCGAACTTGCAAAAAACGTAAGGTTGCATTGCATAACGATGTAATCGCTGGTTATATCGAATTTATATTATTGGGCATTCTGGGTCACGAGTCCTGAGCGAGAGCGAAACTTGTTTCGCGGAGCGACTGGACGAAAGTGGTACAGAATGCCCAATAATACCCTACTTCGATCATCTTTCTACAAGACTGCATTGCTTCCGACGACGCTCAGTATATTTAAATAAAATGTCTTTTATTATGTATTGCACTAGCAATTTACACAAGAAACAGATGTACGCAACTTCAGTCTAATATGCTTACCACGACCACGTAGACGCGTGAAGAGCTTCTCCAAATATTTCCTTTCATCAGAATTTTTGCCAGGTTTAACCAATAACAAGATCTGATTCGACGACCTCTGAGTTTTTATTAAAAAGTTCACAAATTTTTTTATTTATTTATATGTATAGTACTAGCTAACCCGTGCCCACTTAAACATATTTCATTACTGCTCCACTCCTTTTAGTCATAGCGTGATACTATATAGCCTATGACACTCCCCGATAAATGGACTATTCAACAAAGAAAGAATTTTTAAAATCGGTTCACTACAACGTCACAAACACACAAACTTTACCTCTTTGTAATATTAGTATAGGAAACTACTGTGCCAGTAGCGTCCTTTTATACTTGACTGGTATATAAGTGATCAAACATAATTGTAAATCCTTGTTGTGTAGGGCTCCCACGTGATGCTGGAGTCAGGCAGCTACGTGCTGCAGTGGCGATGTGAACTGTTGGACAACACGCACAGAGCGGCCCAGCTCATGTACTTCCACGAGACACTCGCCAGCCATCACTACAAGTGAGTACACAGGTTTATACATTTATTATCCTCATTTACCAAACTTTAAATGTCCAATTTCAAGGACCGCATCCAGTACGGATGAAAAAATTAGCCTGCTAATACCACGCTTTGTTCTTTTTTGTATTAGGATTTCATTTCAAATTATCTCTTACCTTTATGGATGAAATGTCATGGTAACATGATGAATACTTATTTGGTCAGCATTAAGGAATATACCTTCAACAAAATCGTGATCCACGAGAGTCCATAATCTAGCATTGTTCTGTGTTATATTCAACTTACATTCATGTACAAACGCATTTTTATTTTTAGCTCGAATACATTATGATCAGTTCTGACAATCCTCACTTACAGTCGCATCTCTTCTACAAGTGAACTGAAGGGAACTAAATACCAAATAACTTATTTGGATGATATTACAGGCAAGCACATACACACTCACACAATAACGTACACAAATAAACTTAAAACTTAACTTCGACAGTAGCACGAGGTCGATTCTCATGCAGGACATTCTTTGTGTTTGTCTACTAATCATTGTCCTATGTCTGGATGATCTTTGTGTCCGATAAATAGATGTTTATAAAGTCCCCGCGACACAGGCAAGATTCATAGTTTGGGAGTTGCTTATTTTTTAAAACATTAAACTGAAAACTATTTTTAAACTGTAACGTTGTTTTGTGACAGGGGTTCAATGTCAAGCCTGCAGTCAGGCACATCAGGGTTCTCGTGCCTGTCAGGCAAGTCCGGCAAGTCAGGCGCCAGCAGCTGTCCCTCGCGGTGATGCGGGCTGCCCGGCGCTCCGGCGCCTTCGCCCCTCACGCAGTGAACGTGTCACTAACAACTGACTATGGGAGACATTCGCCATTCTGCATAATGTTGATGTTTAAAACAATCGATTATATGTATATATATGATTTTTATGTAGTGACTGGTAACCAAATACTATTGAATTAGTATTTTGAGCATTGCGTCTCATTCTACGTATAAATGACGTATTCTGAGCATAGTGTCTCGTTTTATGTATAGAACATTACCTAGAAAAAGAATTTACATAAACAAAACGATAACCGGCAATGTTAACGGAAAGCCTAACTAGGTTTATAAACTTGTAGTTTTAAGTAAAAGAAATACATTATAAAGAATTTAAATTAGTTCAAAGTTATTTAGGAATAAATATAATGCTATTGGATTTGAATAGATTCATTTTTATTTAGATTAGTTTTAGTGACGATTGGCAAAAGCCATAACTTAGACAAAATAAACTTTCTATAGCTTATGATGAGCGAATGAAAATGGTAATTATTTTTTAAGATATATTCCTCATATTTTCAAGGCATTATATTAAATATTTTGTAAAGAAAAGATAAGTAAGGAAATAAAACAAAGTGAATATTTAATTTGATTTAATATTGACATTGCTGCCATACTCGTATGCTGTAAATTTGTTGACATTTATGCAGTAACCTGCTGGCATTGATTACAGTAGAGAAGGAATTTGTAGTGTAAAGTGATTTTAGACAGGGATTGAGACGCATACATAGGGATTGACAGAAAACATCACTCCACTTGCGCTCTCAATGTACCCAGCCATTTTTCTTAATTGTGTGCTTGAACGATGTCCGTGTGTGCGATACTTTAACGCACTTTATAAGTAGCTTTACTTCTTTACCCATCTATAATATGAAATTATAAAAAATAAAACATTCCTAATTATAATATCAGTACCTAAGTACGTTGAATTATTTTACTAATATAACATTTTACTTAGGTACACAAAACACTCAGATTACTTTAATAAAATAATAAACTAGTTATTAATTTGTTATAACACAATTTAATATAGTAGTTAAAACAAAATACTATCAACATATCTACTTGATATAATGCAATATCTTTTTATAAGTATATACTAATATATACGTAATATATTTATTATTTCTGTCTAATAAATAGTAATATTTGACGCCCTACTTTTATTTCATCGAGTAGGAAGTATATAGAGATAATTATAATAAATATATGTAATAAATTAATCCTAAATTCAAAGGGTATACTAATATTTAAATCAATAAGCACAAATCCTCCT
Source organism: Schrankia costaestrigalis (assembly GCA_905475405.1). Lineage (NCBI taxonomy): Eukaryota > Metazoa > Arthropoda > Insecta > Lepidoptera > Erebidae > Schrankia > Schrankia costaestrigalis. The sequence goes on from FR997836.1 coordinate 1,183,370, forward strand.
TCAAAGTGTGACAAATGTTTCTTAAAATATTCAGGTAAATATAAAATATAATACTGTACTAAGTGTTGATACAAACTTGATATTATTATGTACTGTAATAAAGTCTATTTTTCAATAAATAGCGACATCTATGAGTATATCTAATATTTGTATATTTTTGAATAAATAGCTACATCTATATATAATATTTATATGTAAGTATTATGTGTGTACATTAATAACGCATGTTTGTATAAAATAGTGTTTTTAATCTATATTTATTTATGGAGGGTTTTAATCTAATTGATTATGTCAAAAATAGTATAAAATAGTGTTCTTATAGTAAACTGTGCAAGTATCCAAGAGTTACTATTGTGAATTTGGGTAGTAAACCTATATCATTATTTTAAAATTTACTATTGCTACTAGAAAACGTATAAACATACTTATATTTATCATGCGTTGTTAATGTAATCAGTGGTAAGTGAAGCCAAATTATTGCTCAGAATGTAAAATAGGTTAGCACAAACATGTTGGGTACAAATTGTTTACAGTGCAATGTAGGCTAAGAGCTGATTGCAATAGATATTGTTGTAAACAAAAATACTTTTATTTAATACTTAATTATTACAAAATTACTAAAACTTGTATATGAATCTTTTACTCCAGGAACGGGTCTACTTCTTTCGGGAAGGGTTTTTAGGTAATTACCACACGACAAAAACTTTGTAGAGTTTTTCTTTTCTGGTAAAGATTATGATGACATAAAAACTTAAGAAACGAGCTTACTCCCTTTTTAAAGGTCGGCAACGCAGCTGTGCATTCCTCTAGTGTTGCGGGTGTCCATGGGCGGCGGTGATCACTTACCATCAGGTTACCTGCTGGCTCGTTTGCCTCCCATTATATAAAAAAAAGTAAAATAATTGACAGGGGAAGGGTTAGTGTGCAATTTTAGTTTAGTTAAAGAAATTGTAATTAAATAAAAGATAATGAAATTTTTATAATTATTTATTTTATTTTTTTGATATGGCGAAGCTCTTAGCCTATCTTTGCTAGACTTGTATAGCGATAAAATATTTTCTTTTTTTTATTTTTTTTTAGTTGTTATTAGTTAATGAGTCCGAATTTTAGAATCTCACTCTAACGTTTTGTTGTAATACTTAAATATTTTGAATAATAATAATGGTAGTCACCTGTCATGTAAGAAAGTTTTACCAAAATTTTTATCTTTTTTAATAAAATATTTTCGTTTTTTGATCTTTTTTTTTTTTTGATATTATATCGCTAGACAAAGACAAAATATAGCCTGAAAAGAAAATTAAAAACCTACCACTTTCTTACCTTTCCTAATTTAGTGCAGTTGTAACGTATGCAGTTAAGTAGACACTGGAAGTCCTATGTACGAATCCTGGACACACATCTAATCTATAGATGGTCGTTCTGGTTTTGGACTTCTATTATTTCTAATTATATAAGTGTGTTGCTATGAAAACTGCAAACTACAACTCAATATTGTAGCTGGCATGGTGCTCGCCATTCTTGGACTCTAATGGATGCTTAACATCAGGCACCATAGAGTCATTCTAGTAGGCCAATTAAAAAAAAAATGCAATTATGGTGTACATGTGTATGAAGTTTTTTATATTTCTGGTCAGGCTATATAATATATATGTATTTACGTAAGCTACGTAAGGATTGTAACTCAATATTTGAGAGAGATTGTAAACGTGGCCGGTTTCATGTAGAATTATATAACTATTGAGATTTGCACATATTTTTTCATTACATAGATAACATATTATATGTATATAGTAATAAAAGTGTAATATAATATACTGTACTTTACTTTAGGTGCCCAAGTTCTTAAGTCTTAAATGTTATCAAACTCTTATTGTTTTTTATTTATGTATAATAAAATGGCACCTGTTTGTAGTGATTTGCTAACGGATCGTATTTGAATTTATGTTCTTACACCAATGTAGTGTCCAGCATGGTTTAGGCGTTTAAGGTCAGTCAGTTGTCCAGAGATATACAGACCTTAAAAAACACGAAACCGCCAAACAGTCGAAAATAGTCAGCAACTCCTATTATATGCTTAACCGAATATTTAAGTAGACTTTCGAGTAAAATATTTACTAAATAATTAAATGAAACAATGCATTATGAATTTATTACAAATCGTTTCTACTTTAAAACATTACCAAGAAATTAATTCTGGATTCCGTAAAACAATTAAGACTTTACTACTATGTGATAAGGTCCAGAATCGTTTGTTATCAAGTAATTATCATAAATCAATTATTTTCCAATTAATGTTGTTGATATCAAGTATATGTAGGTGGCGTTACTTGTAGCATAAGCAGGGCAATGTTTGTGTTGAAGCGAATAATTAAAAACATCATTAAATATTTATTACTATCGATGAATGGCCGAATGGCAGGCCTTTTATAAGGTGGATATACTTCGCTTATGACAGGAAAGGTTTTAGAACATTCAGCAAAAATATAGTAATTTCTGTATAATTATAATATCATTCCAATAGAGTCCAAGAATAGCGAGCACCATGCCAGGTGCTCGCCATTCTTGGACTCTATTGGATCCTTAACATCAGGCACCATAGAGTCATTCTGGTAGGCCAATTAAAAAGAAAAATATCTCATTCCTTGAAGTCAAATCAAGTCTTAACGTTACCTTTTTACGGTACTTTGCTTTTGATTAATATTAGCCACCCTTAATTATCTCACTGAAGGAATGGGGCTTCAGTCACTAAGAGTCCCATTATTGAGTTAAATCGGTTAGTGTTAAACGTTAAAGTTAGAAAACAATTGAAGTGTAATAGTAAAGCGTTTCTTTTGAGATTTTCTTTTCTGACAAATTCATAACATTAGTTTGTTGAATTTAAAGAAATATGGTAAAATACTTTGTTAGATTGTCATCACATAGATAATTTGCTCAGAACCTTTCCAGGAATTGAATTTATATTAATAACTTTCTATATATACGTATTGAAAAGTGGTTTGTATTTCTTTTATATAATCTGATGATTATAAGTATATTATAACAAGCACAATATTTTGTATACTAGTAATGATCTGAAGGCAATATTATTATTTAATATAATGTATTTTCAATAACATGTTTCATAAAACAATAAGTGAATTTATATATTAGACTCAATTTTAATTATGTGGTTAGTAATTCATGAATTATTATGTAAGTCATTTAAACATTTAGTCGAATAATATATTATCGATTTCGGTAATCGACTATCGTTGTTTGGTGAAGTCGATTAATTTTATGTAAAGAAATTCTTTAGTGTTGTGATTGAGCAATTTATGTTTTAGTAAATGAGACATATGAAATTAAGTAAAATTAGTTAATAATAAATAAAAATATAAGAAAATGCGCGAAGATAATCCTATCGAAATATGGATAGGCATGAACTTGTTTGAATAATAAAATGTTAGTAGAATTTATCGATTATTGAAATAAAAATCTATATGATTAAAAATTCTTTTATTTACGTTCTGTCAACACCTCTACATCTTCTGGATTTGTGGGCGTGAGGTTCTATCTCACAACCTTGTGTACAGTAGTCGCCATCGAAGCTGTTACAATTTAAAAGTCACATCTAGATTACCTAATTACACAATGCAAATATTAAATTTAAAAGTAAATTTTAAGAATATCAAGTCTTCGAATAAGGTAGCCGAGTACCGTGATCACAAAACCATACCATTTACCACGTTACATTAAAATAAAAGTTACAAAAAAAGTAATGAATAAAAAATTGTTGAATGATGAGAATATGGCTATGAATGTTAGAATTTACAAGAATAGCCAAGATTGAAGAATTAGAACATTAAGAGAACTGTAAAAGCTTCCTAAGCATTAAGCCAACTACAGTGCAACTGTTTACCGTGGTACAGTGCGAGTTAATAATAAAAAGAGAGAATAATTAACATTAAATAGTATGGAGAGGAGCAGCCTATCAATATGAATAAAGTGGATTAAATGAGTTAACGCAAGCATACAATAATAAAAGTAAAATATTGCACTTATTACAATTCATATCTTAGAGAATCTAAAAATACAACGCGGCTTTTTTAGTGCTGTAGCGTTTGTCTGTGTCGATCTATAATTTTAATTGTAGCTTCAATTTTAAGTAAACGACGATTTCAAACAATTTGTAATAAATTTTATGAAATAAAGTATTTTGAAATTTGAAATTTGAAATATACAAAAATACTTTGATTCAAAGTTTATAATATAGGTATTATAATAGTGTAGTTATCAATATATTAATATAATATTGACGACCTCGGTGGCGCGACGGTAGTGCAAGCGGCTGCCATGCATGAGGTTGTGGGTTCGATCCCCACGCAGGACAATAATTTGTGAGATCCACAAATTATTGTCCTGGTCTGGATGTTCTTTGTGTCCGTTAATTGATGTTTGTAAAAGGTCCCCGCGACACAGGGCATGATCCCTAGTGCGGGAGTTGTCTTTATTAAAAAAAAAAAAATATATATATATATATATATTATAGTTATTTCTAAGTCGTTATCTTTAATTTTAAATCTCATCAGGTTTGTTACTGTTACTATATCCTAACTCATTTTCTATGTATAATATGTATGTATTTACAAAAAAAAAGTATTTATGTATGTATATCCGTTGTCTAGTACCCATAGTACAAGCCCTGCTTAGTTTGGGACTAGATGGTGTTGTGTGAAAGTGTGAGGAATATTTATTTTATTTATTTGTAAATAAATAAACTTTACTAAAATGGAAAGAAGAAACCAATACTCTTGTCTTATTAATCATTATAAAGATCGCCAAGACTATCAAAGCCAGAGTTAGTATTAGACAGCGTGATATTTAGTAGACTATCTATTGTGTATATCTCCTTCTACCATTAGAGGAAGTCTAGGTCCGAAGCAAGTCATTTATGTAGTACCTAGGTAAAGTAATAATTCTAATACCACTAGAAATAAATCGTATCAAATGCTAAGAAATTTTTAATTTGTTATCGACCATAGAAAAGGTACTAAACATATAAAATACATTAGAATTTAATAACCCAAAAGATTGCAGTACACTGTAATGTCATAAACTCTACGATAACAAGCCTTATTGCAAAAGTAGATCTAAATGTAATAAAATTTTATGTGCTTTACTCAAATAGGAGAAACAAATCGAACAGATTTGTACCTACATATGATGTGGCGATAAAGACAAGTTACTGCACTTGTGTTTTACAACATGCTGGTTTTAATTTTTATTTATTCTTGCTTGTAACACTTTCTGATTTTAAGAGTACCTACCTACCTTAACTTCTTTGAGCCTCGATAAAGTTTTATTAATAAGGCGGTAGAGGTCAATAATTGACCTTATTTATCAATCATTGAACATAACCATAACAGAGCAGCCTTCTTTTTTTAAATAAAGGGCTTTACCGCGTTATTCGTATGTCACTCGCCGTTTTGAGCTATGTCAGCAGGATTAGGTACTCAGGATCAGGATTAAATAACATTATATTTGGAGAAGGAATTACACACTTATTGAAATACATATTTCTGTACTTACTAATAATAGGTACCTATTTTGCATTCAAAATTTAAGTAGGTAAGTACATAAGTAAAATGATTTAAAAAAATATTAAGTTTAAAATAAATTAATTCAATAGGCAACTTAAAACTAATAAAAAGGTAATTAACTAAACAGTGCAGATATAATGATTTAAAAACACACAGTAAAAAGATCAATAATATTCACATATTACTTAGATAATTAGTTTCCAAAACACAAAACATATTATTAAAATTCACAATAGCACATTACAGGTAAATAATCGTCAATAGGGTCGATTAATTTGTTTCTCCTATCTTGTATAAGTTTATAACTAGCTAGTCTTGGCAGAATGTATGAAATATTTTATAGCCCTGATAAGCCTCGACAATTTTACGCCATGAAAAAAATCACGTACCTACCTGCTTCACTATAAAACGCGCGAATGTTTTGTTGCGCAAGATGTAAAGGCGTTTTTAATGTATTTTCAAGGATTTTTATACGCTGTTGCTAGCGAGATTATAATATAAGGTTACTGTCAAAAGCTGTGCTGCGACGGCTAACGGTGGTAGGTGGATGAAAGAGTTTAAATCCTCCACAGTGGTGGGTTTTTCCCCTTCTCCATTTCCAAGGCCAGCACAACGCAACCTCAATTCCTTTAGATAATGGAGGTGTCTTTGAGTCTGCCCCATCATTTTTGCTTAAAAAGTACCTACCTATCGTCTAGCGTACAGAAAATCAACTACTACTTTTATTTGAAACTAATTCTGGTTACTGGAGGTTGTCTTAAAACGTGACTAACGGACTTTAACAGACAGTACTTAGGTATCTCTTACAATTGAGGATGAAATTGGCAATAACTCGATAGATACTAACGTGGGCAGGCAAGGCTGCCCTTCGCAGGGGTAGACTTGAAATGGGCAACGCCAGCCTAGCAGATTGGTAGATAAAGCTTGTTTAACGAATCTCGAATCTACGCGACTAAGGTTTTTTACTCACACTCAGGAGATGAGAAAACATTTTAAAGTTCTTTTCTTAGTTCGACACCAAATTGATGAAATAAAATAATTTCATGATTTCACTCTTCAACATCTAGGTAGTTTCGGCTTAACTTCAGGTTGGTAAGTACTTGTTGATAGTTTACATGGACACCACTACTTGTATGAAATTCTTTATCAATACTCGTAAATACAAAAAAGAAGGACTGTTTATTAAGTTTAGAAAAATTACTTGTTACTTTGCCTTTTTCTTCAAAAATACTTTGTGTGAAATAGAAATCAAGGTAATGTATGTAATTGAAGTAATCGTGACATTACTACGTTTATTTTCGATGTTAAAAATAATTAGGTACTATTTAATTCATGTACTGCGAACATGGTTTCGAATTTTTAACTCCAGATTTATGTACTTAGGTATAAGCGATCAGAACAAACCATAAGAAAGTTAGATGTCAAGATATTGCTACTGCTGTAAATTTTAATAAATAGGATCTGCTTAGTCAGCCTGGGTTTTGTATTAGAGCTCTACATTTATATGTGTACTTATATCTTAATATTCTTGTTTCACAAGAAACACCTAAATTTAAAGAGCCTTATGTATGACCCTTTTATTACCTGTGTATACCACGCTTAAAGGCACACAGTAGGTAACAGTTACTTGCGCAAATAATTAGCCCGAGCTTCTCTGTTAATGTTACATCTAAATAAAGTCATATTTTCAGAGATTTTATAATGATACGCTTATAAAAATAATAGGTACATACAGCATAGGCTAAGATGTAGAATACACTTATTTATTTATTGTTTATGCACAAAATTTAAACATTGTACAAAGGTAAACTTAATGCCTTAAGGCATTTTCTTCCAGCCAACCATTGGGTGATACAGGGAAAAAACCTTATCCAGTTTTTGTTAAATTAGACAGTTAAGTACTTGCTTGTACTTGATGTATTAGTCATGTCTCTATGTAAACTACATTTTAAAACGTGTACAAACACTAATCTAAAACCAGTTTGTTAAATATCAAGAGCAGAATACTATTATACTACTTAGTTTTGTTTTACTATATTAGGTTAGTGGTAAAATTTTCTCTATCCACGTGTTAAGGGTAACTTTTAAAAATGTACAAATAAAATAGATGGTGTAGTACCTACTTAGTTAGTGTTTCTAACTGTCTCGACGGAGGTCCCGGGTTCGATTCCAGCAAAAGTCAAACACGTGTGTGCATAATCGTGCTTTTTATTATACTATTAGTAGTTTAAAAAGTATGCATTGAAGATAAAAATATAGAGAACCTATAATGTTTATTAAAAGTCTTAAGAATAATCTAACTACCTCGTAATAAAATGAATAGGTACTGGGCAGGCACGTGGCTATAAAAAGCGTGTCCAAGGCGAATAAAACTATTGATGACAGAAGAAAATATTGTACCTACTTCAATTTTAAGTTAAAAATCAATACTTGTACATACAATTTGTAGATATTAAGAATTCATCATATAATTCAATAATTAATTAATAAAATCAGTAATTACGTAATTGCATTAGAAAGTTATAACGAATTTAAAAATCTTTTGAAACATAATAATAATTTATCTACAACTCGATCTTCTATACAACACTATGTTAGGTATAGGTAGGTACTTCACGCTGGGCTCTCTTGTTATAGAAAGACGTGCAGAGGAGTACTATACAACCAACATTAGGTAAGCCTGCGCCACCGCGAGAGATTATTTCCTTGATGCTCACCTAATGTAGAAAAGTAGTCTAAAATAAAAAAAATATTAACTACCTCCTTATAAGCGTTATTGCCTAAATTGCTCAGTTTTCTGCTCTCAGTTCTACTGAATTAGGAACGTTAGATTGATGTTATGTTTTTTATTCTGATGTTAGGCATATAGTTCGTGAAACCAGTGGCCAGATAAAGACATAATTGGCAAATTTATCTTTAAATCCAAAATAATAATTGAGTTCCAGAAGAAAGCAAGAGAAATAAATTTAACAAGGAATTACTGAGAAGGCCATAAGCCGTATTGAAATGAAATGAAATAGTATTAACCCATTTATGCCTGCCGTGCCCAAACGAGGACACTATAAAATCTACCCTCAATTATTTTATTTATATTGTAACTTTTTTAACGGTGCTTTATTATGCGAAGTTATTAATGTGTCTTACGTTTTACATCAAACATTTACGATTATATCATTGTTAAAAATAATTGCAACGTCATAAATAAAGTAAATCCGTGAGGTGCAGTGATTACCAAATGTAAGTACTTCTTTTTACATATTTTCCGTGGTAAATTCCTAAATATTTGGCATAATTATATTGAACAACTTGTCTTCTTTGTAGTAAAATATAATTGGCATAAAATATATTCTTCACTAAGCTGTAAATAACATCTTTTTATTGGTGTCCCCAAATAGGGACAGTGGGCACATAAAGGGTAAAATATTCTTTATTTTTTACAGAGTACTGATTCAACATAAAAATGTCGAAACGGCACTTTGGAGCAATCAACAACTATCGTTGACTTCAGGAGTCTCTTGATGCTGTTTTGGCAGAAGAGGACTCTGACGTTGAGTTCGATATCGTTGCTTTTCCTCCAGTGGCGATGATAATATTATAACCAATGACATGCCGAGAGATATTCCTGGTAACGCTTGGATGCTCGCTAGTGCTGATGGCTACAAGTTCAATTTTGATATTTATTGTGGCAAATCGCAAGTTTCTAGAAATGAGCCGTTGGGTACACGAGTCGTAAAAAACCTTTTGAATAAGCTATACACAGATCCACGAGACCATGTTGTGTTCTTTGATAACTTTTTCACCAGCTTTGCATTGCTCCAAGATTTGTGGCAAGCTGGTTACCACGCTACAGGAACTGTACGAGAGGGTAGGGCGGAGACCAAGGAGATGAAAAAGAAAGAACGTGCTGACTTTGACTACCGGTTTGACACAGTCAATAAAATATTGTTTGTCCGCTGTTTGGATAACAGCGTTTGTACAATGGAGATAAAATACGATAGTGTACTTCCTTTAGGCGAAGTAAAGCGTTGGAACTCAGCCGAAAGGAAGAAAACTGATGTAAATATTCCGCAAGTATTTGTGAGTTATAAAAAGGCATGGGTGGTGTAGATCAAGGTGACCAGTCAATTTCACTTTATCGTACTTCAATACGAAGCAAAAGGTGGGGGTGGGTGTTATTTACCTATATGTTCGACCTTTCTATTAGCCTCTACACATGCTCAGTAATGAAGTAAAGATGAATCAGCTACAATTTCGGCGTAGTATCGCACGTTATTAATTGAGACAGAAATCCAATGAACTTACTCGTCCATCAGCTTCTCTAGTGCCCAATTTACAGTATGATGGCCTTGGCCACTTCCCTCAGAAACTGAATAAACAGCTGCGATGCACTATTTGCCATAACCTTATTATGGCAAATAGTGCATCGCAGCTGTTTATTCAGTTTCTCATCATACTGTAAATTGGGCACTAGAGAAGCTGATGGACGAGTAAGTTCATTGGATTTCTGTCTCAATTAATAACGTGCGATACTACGCCGAAATTGTAGCTGATTCATTGCACGCTGGGAGTGCAAAACATGCAAAAAAACTTTGTGCATTGGAAAACCTTGCTTCGAGCGATACCACACTGAATGAGCCCAGTGTCCCCATTTGAGGACGGCTATTTTTTTACTACTAAATAAAAACAATTAAAATATTTTTTGTTGTTTTATGTTCAAACACCCTGTTTTCAACTAAATACTATTCGCAATTTCACAATTTTTCAATTAATTTAGTCTTGGGCGTAAATGAGTTAAGTACAGTCTAGGTCCTAGGTAATTCAGAATCAGAATCAGAATTTATTTGTATAAAATGTGGTGGTACATATAAGGTTGATACATTTTTATTAGATCGCACATTTTGTCAAATCGTTGACATTCAATTAATTAAACCACTCATGCACTAGATTACATCAATTTACCCACAATAAAATAAGATTATACAATTGACTTTACCTACATAAAAAAATTGTATGAAAATAGACTAAAGAATATATTTTCTTAAAATAGTATATTAGCTAATCTTTATTTTGGTAAAACAAATCAATATTGCCAATCAACGTGGTAATACTGAAAGTTTACATGAGCCTTTTCCTTTTCACCAGCGATGTAAGATTACCCTTTAAACCCTAAAGTGTCTAAATAAACTTCATAATGTACAATTATCATAGTGTGTAGTGTGTACTAAATGTCTTTAAATATAATATTCCTGGTTCCTGTACAAGTGAACATAACAAAGCGAGTCAGTAAGCATTCCTTATCGGTACAATTCAAAAAATTTCGCTCGACAACAATGCGTACATAAAATGGCGTAATAAACAGGTTATGGAACAAACTAGCCGTTATAGGGCTTGCGACACATGGAAATAAGAAATGTTATTATGTTTTATGTAGGTTTTAGAAGTGCAGTTACTACAGTAGGTACCTACTATAGTTTTTCACGCGAAGATTTACCTATTATGCATGTGTCCGTTCCAAAATGAACTCTTTTAACCTAAACTGCTTATCTTTCATAGATGAGACTCTCTAGTAGGCATATACGACAATATCGGAAACAATATATCAATATCATCGGTAGAATGACGTATTAAATTCTTATTTGGCTGACATACGGAGAGATAATTGTCAGAGAAATATATTTCACATTGTATATTTTATATTTTTCATAGCACTAGATTGCCGATACATAGGTACCTATATAGAGAATTAAGTCAACATATTTATGTACCAATTAGTAGGTAGGTACGTGATGAATGATCTCCTGTCGTAAGAGTTTTGTTGTATAGTGTAAAGAACGCCGTTAGGTCAGCACGTAGAGACAAAAGAACTTAGTCACCCATTTTATACATTTCTCAATTACGGAATTGATATCTTTTTTATTGCTTTAAGGTGGTGAACGTCTAATCCCGTAAGTGCCTTAATAACCGACTAAGAAAGGGAAAAATTAGCTTTAGCGAAAGCAAAAAAGCTAGTTACACAATATTCTACCCTATCATTAAGACTCTGTACAGTTAAGACCTGAGAAAATCAGCCAGTAAACCTGAAAGTGAAGTAGGGAATTTTTTTAAAAACCGTTTATGTAAGTTAGGTCAGTGATTAAGTGGTTGTTGTGGTTAATTGTCTATTTTTTTAAGCCTTGATCTTCACAAACTTTGGTCAATCTCTACCAAACTTCATGATTTTTTTTATCGATACCTGAAGTTTTGGTATCTGTTTTTAAATTGATTTTTTTATAGACAAATAAGTATGTATTTATACGTTAATATGTCTCCTCCCCACAGCCACTTTAATATTCAAATTTGTGTGCTATTTATTCAAAAGCCAGGTTTTTAAAGGTTTGTCAACGTGCGATCGACTAAGGTAAATGCTTACTATGGGGCTGAAAGTGTAGCCGGCGGCGTAGGCATAGTACCTACTTATAGCATTCATTAAGATTACATGAATATCGAACAATCGTTAATCGAACTTTAAGGCAATTTTTGGTAGTACCTACGACCGATCTTCTATGCATACCACCTATTGACCACTACACCATGGGAACAAAAACATTATGTTTTTTGGTCTTTTATTAAGCTCTATTTTCTTCACGAATTGAGTTGGTCAATTGTGGGGTTCGAATTCTCAGCATAAAATAAAGTAGCTGTTTGAGCTGATCGTCAGACGAGGCACTTTAGTCCCTCGTAAATCCTCTGACAAAAATCATAAAGTATAATTGTTAAACTACTTAATTTGCTATTAGTCTTTTGTGTAAAGACGATCATTTGACATTTAATGAAGTGTAACCATAAGGTGGAAGACAGAATATTCAACGGACATGGATCTTTAATAAAATAAACTGCGTATGGGGACGTTAGAATATTAGTTCTAGTTAAGTACATTTATGACAAAACCTACAAAGCTTAGTTATACCGTATAACTCTAGAAATTATAAATCAATAAGAACGAAGTCAATGGAGACAAAAGTACTTTCAAGTCAAAGGCGTCTGAGCCGCTCAGAAGACATGCAGGTTTGATTCCTGTGTCGAGCTTTATAATTTGTTTCGTTGTCTCTTCGTTAGATTAGAAGATTAGATGGCACTGCTCTGTCTCATCATTATGAGCCCATTAATGTCCCACTGCAGGGTCGGGCGTCCTCCCGTGACGGAGGGACACTTGGGCTAGTAATATCACGCTGGCCAGACGGATTGGTATAGGGTTTACTCGTAATTTTAAGTTTTCCTTCTTTATTGTTCTGTCTCTGCTCATGGTTATTGTAAAAACGAAATAGATTTTCCAAATTAGAATTTGTTTGTAAGAACGAATTAGAAAAATGTTTGATTGTTTGAATAAATATTTTTTGTAGAGTAAAGGGTCTATGTATAGTATAAGGTTATGTAACATAGCTTTGATCTATAAAATCGGAGCTTAAATGAAAATATGTTACAAAACTATAAACATTATATGAAAACGAAGTAAATAAGTATTTTCGCATAGTACAAGCTCCGCTTAGTTTTAGACTAGATGGCGTTGGGTAAATAGGTAAAAACACTGTAACTTGATTAAGACAGGATAAACTGCTAGATCTCGCAAATAAAGCCTAGCATGACACCCGATGCTTTCCTGAATAAATGCAAAAACTTCTCGAGTTTCCGGAACTAACGTAATAAGAAGTAAAATGGAAATACTGAAAAGTTTCCAACTTGCCTATACGAACCAGATGGAGAAGTTGTAATCCTTTTACACAAAAGCATAATCTATTTCTATACTTACTATATAAAGAGTTCACCTACAGAGACTGTAAGTGGGTACTGTAGTGGTTTGCAAGATTTTTTGAACGTTGACAAAAAATTGCTAATTTTTGTTCAATATTTAATTATCCGTGTGGTGATGAACTATTAATACTTTCTATCGTTACCATTCCCTATAGGTGTCGTAAAAGGCAACGAATGGAAATACTTATAGTATTTTCGTATATTCATTAATTGAAATAGGTACTTATATTAATGTCCCACTGGAGGGACGGGCCACCTCCCATAACGGAGGGATACTTGGCCTACTAATACCACGCTGGCCAGACGAATTGGTATGGGGTTTAATTTCAAGTTTTCCTTCTTTTTATTTCGTAAAGATAATATTGACGGACAGTCCCTTGGTCGGTTTTTACGACACCCATGGGATGAGATAGGGTGATGACAAAAAACAATTATAATAAAACTCGAAACAAACAAACCAAAAGGTAAGGCCAGCGTGGTTTTAGTTCGCCAAGATTTCCTCCATTAGAATGGAGGTCCGTTCTCCAATGGGTCATTAAAATCTGTTGGGAGATTAGGCAGGTAAAGAAGATTTTCAAGAAAGTTAAGTTAACATTTGACAAAACTTATACAACCCTTATTCTTAATCTAAATAACCACTAACAGTCCAAACACCATCTTACAAAAGAAACATCAAAAAGTACATTAAAGGCATTTAAAAAAAAAGTTAGAATGGACCAATCACATCGACTCACGTGTCCAGCCAGCTCACTCCGTCCTGCCATGGAGGTTACCCTGAAGGAGTATGACGCCAAGCGACTCGAGCCGGGGCGAACAAACTTGCTAACAGACAAATAGTTTGCTCAATCCGCTCGGGTCGCCTCGCTGTCATGTGTGGTCAGTGACGACACTGACATCGGTGTCGGGCCTGACGTGCGCACGAGTCGACTACTGCACTATGACTGCCCCAAAACGTACTACTGTGTGCACAAGTGTTTTCTGAAACAATTGTAAAAGAGTTTTCTACTATTACTTTTGTAATGTTGTAGTTTTAGTTTGTTTTAAGTTTTTTTGATAACTTACTGAATTGCGTCATAGCCAGCTATACTAATGTAAAAAATTATAAAAAAAATAATATTACGTTTCTTTGTGACTCTTTGACAGATTGTGTTAGAAATAGCAATGAGATAAGTTGAATTTATCTTTTAATTAGTTTTATCTGTAGTTTTCTTAATAATAAATTATGTCAATTTCTATGTAAATAAGATTTCCAATCAGTACCTAGGCACCGACAATAATGAAATAAACTCAAAAACAAATATAAAACTTAGGATTCAAAATGTTATAACTACATTTAAAGGTAAATTCAAGCAAAAAATTTAAACATCGAACAAGAACTTTAGCAAATGACTATACTAGAACTCTGAAAACAAAACCGACTTTAGTACAAAAATTACTAATATTTAACTTATGAATTAGATACCCAATGAAATACTTGAAGTCCATGAGCAGCGGTTACCACTTACCAGCAGTGGGCCCGCTCGCGGCTCGCTCGACTTTGTTTATTGCCTTACAGAGTAATACAATCGGTTTGTTGTGGACTCAGTTTACCATGAAGCGGTATTAACACCATTTTGGAGTTACTTTTATAATTAGACTAGCGGGCCGCGCGCCCCGGCTTCGCGCGGGCATTATTATCCGGTTTTCTATTAGAATTTTTCCTGAATTTTCTTTGCTATAAACCTCACGGAGCCTGAGACCTTTCCAACGAATGCAAAACCGTGGAAATCGGTTCGTTCGTTCTGGAGTTATAGCGTCAGGAAGGAAACCCGACTTATTTTTATATAGTAGATTTTTTTTATATACTTACCTATTCTTTTTGGAAGAGTTGGAACCTAGAGAAATTATTATCAATTTGGTGAGAAAGGGAGTATCAAGCAGGGCTGCACTAAGAAGAGAAGCTCTTTTGGATATAATCGTTATAATCTACTTAGGTCCTTCTAGACCGATCAAGAAGTCTTTGAAAGAGGCGTAAAGTGAAATCGGGTGTACCCATTTACCTTTAGAGTTTGATTTTTAAATTAAACTCCCTCACTTCCTCTACTGCAGTACCCATGTCAACAAAAAGTCTGCGCGTATTACATCGTTTTAGCCGTTTCTTATAAATAGGAAATAAATAATTTACCAATGTGCTTACCACTGTTGCACCCGTTTTCAGCCTTAATATAAAGGAAAGATAGAGCGGTAACTAAGTAAGCTTTTCGGGGACCACTGCCGGGAACCAGTTCTTGCTGCAATGCCGGTCTTCTCTCTATCCTCGTTCCGTGGTATAGATGAAAGAGAAACACCGTACATTTTATTGGTAAACCGTACTTCCACCTTTCCGGCACTCTGATACTGCTAGCCTGCTCCAAATAAATCATGAAATAAAACATTACGTTTTCTTAGTCCAGAAACATAGGGAAACATTTGCGAAGATATATTTATATATTTTACATTGATATGTTTTGTCATATTGATTGACAATGATATAGGTCGTCCCTGCAGAGACGGGCTCACATCAATCACTGATACTACACTAATTCGATGATAGACTGCCTTTAAAAGTCACATAAGATTAAGAAATGCTTAATCCTTGACCACGGCGACACTTTAACTAGTAATGCCTTCATAATCCTATATTAATTTATTACGTTATTTTCAAGAGTGTGAGCTAGGTAGCCGACCCACATACTACCGATCGCTTGCTTTATCGAATGTTGATAAAACTTTAACTACCTCACTCCTACGGATAAGCCTAGGCGTGAAATCGACGCGCGCGCACATAATTACTATACATACTATTGTGATATTTATGTCAAGTAAGACTTATTTACGTGGATGTAAAATTAAATAAATGTTTTACTTATGTGATCAGTTTTATACATAAGTTTATTAAGTCTTTTTCCTATAAAATAACCATAGAAGACTTAAACTAATTATTTATAACCGACATTAACAGGGTTAACAACTTTAACTAACAAATAGGCCTCCTTGTATTTTTTTTAAGTTTGTTATTTTAGAACTAAGTCATTTCGTAACAAATGAAAGCAAAAATTGTTTGTAATGTTTGGCTTCAAAGTTAGTTTCCTATAGATTTTCATGAAAATTAGTCTAGTTATTATAAAAAATATTGCATTCATAAGTCATTATAAATAAATTCAAGTAAAAATATTTACTTATTGGTTTTTTTATGTGTGTGGGAGGCAAACGAGTAAGCAGGTCACCTGATGGTTAGTGATTGTC